>CM017328.1:9268397-9458477 GCA_006937295.1 Carpinus fangiana | reverse complement strand
CCCCCCCCCCCCCCCCCCCCCCCCCTCTCCCTTCCCATGTGAATTATTGTTGATCCTACATCAACATTCCTTTGCCTCTAGTTGATTTCATCTGATGAAGCTTAGTATCTGTTTCAATAACAAACAGGCTGGAGGAGAATTGGCCGATTTAATAATTGTATTGAGAACCAAAAGTGCCGTCGAGACATTCAGTGGAAATATGCATTTCTCAGTTGGAGCAGGTCTGAGTGCAGCTGCTGGCACCATTGGACGGGCTGCTGAAGCTGATGTGCGTGCTGGTGATGGTGGTTATGCTGCTTGCTATACATACAGCTGCAGTAAAGGTTAGTTTTTATCACTTCGAGCGTTTACTGGTTTTGTTGCCTTTATAAAATGAAAATCTAGTTATTGATATATTCCACTCACAAAGCTGCACAGAAAATCTTGCCGATGCCTCCTCCATACATAAAATGTCCTTAAAAGTTAATTTAAGTATCATTATGGTTTTCATTGGATGTGCCCTTCACATCTAAGACTTTTCTAGCAATGTTTTTCTTTTCAATTATATTTATCATTACTTGCAAATAACATTCAATATCCCTGCTAAAATCCCTCAGAATCATGACCATGTGTATGGCCAAGAAGCTGCAGCTTCTGCAATGGACTAATGAGATTCATGATCGACTTTACAGGTGCATTTATTGGGTGCTCGCTTGAAGGTAGTATAGTCACAACCCGATCCCAAGAAAACTCCAGATTTTATGGTAACCCATCCATCAGTGCAGAAGATATTCTTCTTGGGTCTTTGCCTACACCTCCTGCTGCTGCTATTCTTTATCAGGCTCTTTCCAATCTATTTGAGAAGCTTGAGAGCTAACCCTCTAGTTTTGGGTTCACTGTTTCCTCCTGAGAAAAGTATTTGTTGGAGAGAAGGCTCACACCATGTATAGATTCTTACCATTCTTCTCCTTCAGTAAATTTTACTTCATTATTTGATTAAATAATGCTATATAGTATACCGTTATACAACTGTTTTGCAACTGAGATGATCTGGCAAAGCCATTGGTTTTTTATCTTCATATCATCAAGTTGTGTGATAGTCATATAACAATCTAGCATTACTCTATTTGATATACATGAGCCTATTGGTTGTACAGCTAAAAGAATTGTGGAAATTCCAATTGAATTATAAATTAGGTGCCTGCTGCACTCGTGGAAACCACTGCCTGTACATACAGTTGGTATGGTTGAGCAACTTAAAGCTCATTGCTAAAGAGGGCAATATTGATTGGTTTTGTGATTAATAAACCAGATTACATCTCTTTTTCTTTTTCTTTTTATTAAAACTATTTGTTCTCTCTCTCTCTCTCTCTCTCAGAGAATGAAATACTAGTGATGGTTGCTTTGGAACTTCATGGAGAGTTGTTCAGAGTTCAATTTATTTATTTATTATTATTTATTTTTTTAAAAAAAAGAAAGAAAAGAAAAGTGAGGATCAGATCACAGGCATGAGGTCTATTTACTTGTATAAAGAGAATAATTTTTTATTAGAGAGTGCCATTCAATGAATGAATTTACATGGAAATAGTGAAGTGAACGTTGGAATAATGAGGAAATTTGGAAATTGATTAATAAGACACTTCATAAGGTGTTTGAATTGAGAAATAAAAGTTGACTATTGGAACAATGAGGAAAGTCGAAAACTGGCTTAATAAGAGACTTCATTGGGTGTTGGGAGCGTACTACAGAAAAAAAAAAAAAGAAAAAAAAAAAATTATCCAATAAGGTTGTGTTTATTTTGATGTAAAAAGTTGTCCGTGGTAAAATATTTTCAATTAAAAATATTATTTAAAGAAGACTTTATAGACACATTCTTTTAACTTTCGGCGCTTTTATAGAAACCATTTTTAACTTTTAGCGTTTTTGCAATCATTCTCCTAAACTTCAAAAACCCTCGATATAATGTATATAACTTTAAAAAGTTTAATCTCGGGGACCAATTTAACAATTCTCTCTTTTTTTTTTTCTTTTCTCTTTTAACTGACAAGGTGTGAAGCAAGTTCAATCCCAATCTCTTCCCATGCCCATTTCACATCCTAAACTAAACCAAGGCTCTGGCAATGATGTCTATACCTCCGCTTACCGAGCTGGAGCTTGATGGCCCATCAGAGCTGGAGTTTGATGGCCTGATGGGCATGTTCATTAACAAAAAAAAAAAAAAAACTATTAAGATTTTAAGTGTGTCAATTATAAATAAAATGAAATAAAAGCTTCGAGGATAAATACGAGGACTAAGAAGAGGCGATGAGACATGCTTAAGTATTACTATAACACACATTGGCACTACCTTATTGGCTTGTTTTTTCATTGAACGCTCACTACATATGTTTTTGCCATTGTTGAATCATAATTGAAGGTACATAACCAAGTATCTGTCAGACGTGTGTTCCTCACATGCTGCCTCGGTACACGTGGGTTACAAGGGCCGCCCCCTCTCCTAGCTTCATATTACAATTTTTCGACTCTTTTAATCTTTAAATTCTCTTCCGCCTCTTTATTGTCGGTACCTACTTTTTGTCTACTAAAATTGTTATATCCAAATTTGACATTCCTTGAAAGTATCATTCACAATGCACTTTCCTCGTTATACATCATAGTGGAGCTCTTCTTTAATAGTTTCGGTCTAGTCATCTTCAGTGCTATCTTTTCTGTTATGGTTTTCTTCGATTTAGTCATCTTCAGTGTCATCTTCTCTGTTATGGTTTTTAAGTTTTTTTGTTGCCGCTGCAACAGTCAATAAGTCCTCAAAAATTGCCAATTCCTATGGCCCTTTACGTGCTTTGTGCGCCAAAAAAACATTGAACAGGACCATATATTTTCCCATTTCCTGAGTTATTTTCATGTACTAAAACAATGTATTGGCTGTATTATTAGAGTGTTTGTTGGAATCCCCATCAAACCCACCCCCTTTGTAATTTATCCTTTTAATAGTGTAATTTGAAAAGAAAAAGAATATGGGAAATAAATGTGGTGGACAGAGCTGAGAAAAGAGGGTCTCATCATGTCTTTTAGAAACATCATAATAGCGACATGAAAATAGAGTTCATTATAATTGCGACATAGACCTCAGAATGAGATATGATGGTTCAACACATTTTTTTCGTTTTGAAATTATTGGTTGGATTGGACCCACGAAATGGAAATAATAAGTGGGCCCATCCCATCTTCTCGGTGATTTTAAGTACATTTGATACAAAATTATTTAAATTTTTTTTTTAAAAAAAAAAATGACTGGGAAGAAAAACTATATATAACGGTGGGTTTTCTTTCATTTCTCAATATTATATACTGTCTAAGTGTCTATACTATTTTATTTATTTTTCATTTAATGCTTTATTAAAAAAAAATGTATAGAATGTGGGCATTCTTATCTTTTAAAAGAAGAAGAAAAAAAAAATTAATGCAAATCTCCACCTCTCTAAAAGGAAATCTACATTCCTAGCAAAAAAGGGCTAAGAGAAGAGAAAATCCAAATTTCTTTTTGAGCATCTGAATTCACCTTTACTTAAAGACAACCAAAAGAAATTATGTTTTAAAATTTTTAAAAATCCTTAAAAAATTAACCACATCTAAATTCTAAACCACCCATTGGTTTTACTTTGGTCAAAAGAAAGTAGAAAAGGGCACTCAAAGAGATAAGCTGAGTGGTTTGGCCCACATCCATTTTCTTTGTCTAAAAAGTGCTTCCTTCTTTATTGACAAATATCTCAATCGTAAAAGTAACAAATAAAGATGGATTGAAATAATTGCATGAAATACTTCTTTTAAAAAAGAAAAAAATAAAAAAAAATAAAAAAAATAAAAAAATAAAAAAAAAAGAAGAAGAAGCAATAATAGCCTTAAAGAGGAAGTGGACTGAATGGCATGAAGATCACATTATGATGTCAAAGAATATACCGAAGGACAAGGAAAAAGTCTTCTCTATCCAAATTTTCGCAAAAGGATTGGCCATTGAGTTACAGTAAAGAAGTCTTTTTAGTCCTTTTTTTCTAGTCCTTGAGCATCACTTCCAACGGCAAACCAAGTAAATGGTACCTCATGCATACGTGTATATCAGTCCTTTGAATGAAATTAGTTTAAACAGAGAAAAGGGTTGAAAAAACACCCCACACCTTGAAGAACTAACTATATATAACTTACAGACAAATCAAATCTGAAAAAAATAAAAGAAAATATGAAATAAATAGACCTACTGGTTGTGTTCATCTCGATATCGATCTTGTTTTGTTACTCTTTTTCTTAAACGGCTGAGAGTTTTTACAAAGGTACCATTGATTCTTGCACTTGCGCAATCATTTACCTGCAATATAACATGGTTCGAGTAAGTAAAGAAACGATCAAGACTATCTATCTTATCACATGTTCATACCAACACACCTGGTCCTCGAGCTCCCCAGTGTGAGCTCTAGATCATCTGATCCACACTCTTCATGAATCCTTTCTCCTTCCCATGGCTTCACTAGCCCTGCTGTGTTGCTTCCAAATGCAAACTCATCCGATACTGCTTCGGACATAGGAATGTCAGCGGTGTGATCAGAGCTTGCTGCAATGGCAGGAGAGCATGTCCCACTTTGTCCAGGAGTCCACATGCGAGAGCCACCACCAGCTAAAGCCTCTTCCTTGAAGCCAAATGGGTTTGAAGAGACAAGGGTGAATGTTGGAGAAGTTGGCCCACCCTGAGGGATTCGAATACCAGCAAACCATTCTGGATCAGGAACAATTTGGCGTCCAGGGCTTGGTGGAGTAGAAGATGGAAGGAAGGGGTAGTGCTGCCCAGCCCAGCCCGGACGGGCGGACTGGTCATCCCAATCGGTTTTGAATCGGGGTGTGCGAGCAGTTGGGGAGCTCAATGGAGGGGTGACAGGAGCACTAATTGAACCACCATGCATATAGAGATGAGGGTACTTGGAAGAGGAGGCTGATGATGACCCGGATGAGAGATTTTTGAGCCATGGGATGAGGGAACTGCCATCAGAATTCAGATTAGCAGCATAAGAGGAAGCTGGGCTCGGGAAGGAAGAGGAGCCTGGACTTGGGTTGTATGAAGCACAGGGACTTGCTTGGTAAGATGAGCAAGGGCTTGCTGCAGCAGATCCACCGATCACATCCATTCGTTCAATGGGCTTGCATCCCTACATGCAATTGAAAATGATTAGTGGCAATAAAGCAAACAAAAGAGTTGAAGGATAACCACAAATTTGACTGGCATTTCAAATGAAGCCACAACATAATTACATTACAAGAAATCAGATTGCTTCTACTCAAGGGTAAAAGAGCCATGCACCTTTTCAGCCTCAATTACATTACACTTTTTACAAATATGATTGTGCAATGTAAAAAAGAATAATCCTATTCTAAAAATTTATCATCATCTTAACAAGATGCCATCTTGGGCACCGGGACTCCGTTGCGGGTCCTATGGTGCAAGTATCATGTCTAAAGTCCCTATTCCACCATTTGCAACGCATACTTCGAGACTATCCACGCTAATTCTATTCATGTCTTCAGAGGTTTTTAACCTCACTTTCTTCTGCATCTTCAATTCATAATGACTAAAATTTCCTCATCTTGAGGTATCAGAATTTTCACTTCTCAGCTTCTTATCTCATCTACCCTTGTAGAACTAGCATGCTTTTATTACCAAGCCCTAAGTTATGCATGCCTCATTAATTGTGGTACTCTAAAATTCTGCTCTACATTGTTTGAAGTGCAAGTCTCACTAAAGCCAGTTGCGAGACAATAATTTCCTCAGCCTCGCCCAAATTATCATGTTAAGCCTGCAAAAGGGTTCATTCTGATCCATATGGTACAATTACTTTAGCCTTACTAAGATTTGATCACTATAATGGTTACTAATAAATAGAGAAATGCAAAATCATCTCGATATTTTTAAATTTTCGATCTAGAATTTATATGAATACAAGCCTTAAAAAGAACTCAACTCAAAAGATATGACGTGCGAAAGAAAGTTTAAGTTCCTAGATGACGTTAGATGACTGTAGCCACACCAAAGTGTCAGGCAGTTTCATATTTACAACTCTGAGAAGCATTGGAGTGTGATCTATGAATTGCACCTGAATGGACACATTACTTCCAAGTAAAAACTATTAGCTTTCATATTTATCTAAGAGTGATTCAATGTTACCAAAACAATTACAAGGAGATTTAGTAACGATGACTAATAGGCAAATTACCATCACTTTTTTGGTATAAGTGGGTACCATAACAGATCATGTGATTATTAGTTTTCTCTCTCTAATATTGGATCCATGATTCAGACCATGATCTCATTTGTAGAGAGAGCTACAAACAACCCCATTATCCTTGGCAAACCATAAGAATTGAGAAAGCATATGCGAGTTATTGTCCTAGTTTCCTAAAGCCCCGTGGTCAACATGAAATTAACAGATCATGTGAGATATAAGTGCTAACCTCTGTCATGTTAATTCAATTCACTTCCCAAGTGACAAATTAAAAAGTTCTGTCCTCTCTTTGTCAATAAATTAAAAAGAGAATGCTCTACACCCGAATTAAGATTCTCTCCGGTGCAAATAAACTATATAATACCAAAAAAAAATTGACACTGAACTTCATTAAAGGAGGATTCATTAGTTAGTGTAGCAAGAATAAATGGCCATAAATAATGAAACTGCCAAAACTACAGGGAAAGGCATGTCCAAACTTCATCTCCGAACCACCATTTGGGGTGGCTGCCACCCTAACAACCACCAACCATTCCTCCTTTTTTTACCTTAATTTTTTACTGTCCATCTAAAATAAATGGTCCAGATGAAGTCTATTGCCCAGGATCTCGGTCCACTCTGGACACTTGGCTTTCCAGACCCAAGTGGGAACTTTACAACGTCATTTAGTACGAAAACCGAAAGGGCATATTCGTCTCCTCGAGATCTATGCAGTTGGTCTCAGATTTATGAGTCACCAAAAGCTCAAAAAGAAGCTGAGAGAATCAATGGCGCTCCACGCGTAAAAGTGATTATAAAGAAATAAAGGGTAAAGTACTACTGCCTTGCCCACCGCTAAAATGCGCCACTGACAAAAGCGTAGTGTAGCATATCCCGTTCATAGTAACTAATGTGCTCCGCCGGGTCCGGCGTTTGCACAAAACTCGAGCGCTGGCTCGACGGCATCTACTAACATTAGTTTCCTAAAGCCCCGTGGTCAACATGAAATCCACGGATGGCGGTGCAATGTAGCGGGAGTCGGCGCTCCACGCGTAAAAGTGATTATAAAGAAATAAAGGGTAAAGTACTACTGCCTTGCCAACCGCTAAAATGCGCCACTAACAAAAGCGTAGTGTAGCATATCCCGTTCATAGTAGCTAACGTGCGCCGCCGGGTCCGGCGTTTGCACAAAACTCGAGCGCTGGCTCGACGGGGTCTGCTAACATGCGCCACGGATGGCGGTGCAATGTAGCGGGAGTCGGAGTCGGAGTCGGAGCCTGTTGACCCCGACTCCACTCCTAGCGCTAAGGTGCGCCAACAGAGGCAGTGCACGTTAGCACAAATTATTGAGAGAGAACAAAACAAAAAAAAAAAAGATTCGTTCAAGTTCAACCGTTTCATTCATGGTGCCTTATGATCCGAAAACACAAGGAAGGAAAAGATATGATCCCAAAAGCTCAAGGTACGTGAAAATTTAACTGAAATGGGAGTTAAATCATCATCGCTCATAGAAACTGAATTTAAAAAATTAATTAATTAATATTCCAACAACATTGTCGTCTGAATTCATCCTCCCATTTCTATCCCAGCATGCAGAAAACAACCAGAAGGAGTATGGGAAGCAAGCAGTTGATAGTACCTTACGATACGTGGTGCCGTCGGCTTCGACGGTCCAGCCTGCCTCGTTACAGAGCGCCTTGAGGACCTCGTTGTTGTCGCAGTGCTTTGGTAGCTTGAAGTTTCCGTACATTCTCAGCCCGGCGAAGATCTTCGCCGCTATTGCTCTCCGCCTCCTCTCCCTCTTCTTGTTGTTCTCCCTCTCCTTCCACGTCGGCAGCCTACTCCCCGACGTCATCTTCCTCCTCTTGTATTCACTGCAACTGCTTTGGCAACAGATCAAGGATGTTAACTCTAAGCTCAGATTGACTGGGAATTAGATCAAAACCATCTCAGCTGATGAATTTCAGCACTGAGATATATATATAGCAAGATTCAGAGAACCAACGGAAGACTGGTTGAGTGATCCGATCGGATCTATGCGAGGAGACGGTGGAGCTGACAGCGTTGGGGTCGGCTACCGGGTCGGGTCGGATTGCGGACTCGCCGGAAAACCGCCCGCGGAATCGGAAGTAGTCTCGGAGAAACCCGGGAAAAGGTGTGTAAATGATGGAGGGGAGTTTGGGAGATGGTGTGGGCTAAATGGGTTCAGTGGTTTCTTGGCCCTAAAAGTTTACTCGATTTACCACTTTGCCACTACATGTGAGTCTTGACAATCAACTCGATTAAAGGTATAATGGGTAGACTTTTTAGAACGCCTCAAATTCAATTAAGTTTTTTGGTTAATTTACTAACATGAGATTTCATTTAAAAAAAAAATGTTAGATTTAATACCTTTTTTTAAAAAAAAATAATAATTATTAACATGTGTTCATAAATGATTAAAATGTATTAAAAAAAAATAGTAGGCGACTAACATGAGATTTCATTAAAAAAAAATTGTTAGATTTAATACTTTTTTTTTTAACAAAAAAATTTATTAACATGTGTTCTTAGATGATTAAAATAAATTTTTTTAAAAAATAGTAGGTGACATGGCTCCAATATTACACGTGTTATCAAGTTATAAAAGAGTTTGTAGGTCTAACATTATTCTTTTTATTGGTTTACGGGCAAATTAATATCATATTTTAAATATCAATTTTTTAAAAAAAAAAAATGACGTGATTTTTGGATCAAAATTATAACGTGGATCATGAGAGTTTGGACTAGAACGTTGAAATGTGTTTCCCGTAAAATGTTTTCTATATTTTTGGATTAGAAAAAACTTGGTCAATCAAACAATATTTTTGGTCAAAGGGTAAAAATTTCCTTATTTTTGTAAAAAAAGTGACTTTATTAAGAGGAAAAAAAATTAACAAAGTGCAAAAAGTAACTCAAATGCTTAAAATTCAATTGATAATGATGACATTCCGAAAGGCAATACGAGATATAATTTATATGAATGGAAACAAACATGGAGTCATGAATATGGGTAGAATTGATGAATACTTATTGATTATTCTAAGACCCACCGTGAGTCTCTTTGGTTTCAATGTTGTTGGAAGGCTTTCATTATTGTTGAATTCACCCTATATATGCTACATGTATATACAACTGGCTGCGGTTATTATCACTTTTTTAGGTAATTACATATGTACCGTTAAATGGGGACAGAATAAGAAATTCTTATCGAGGAGAGTCAAAGCATGAAGACAATAACTTTATAATATAGAGTTCGCAATAGTATTGAAGCTTCTCTTCTTTGTGTATTATTTGTTTCCTCAATTGTTTGATGTTTCTTAGTTGTCAAGAAAAAAATAACTTTTTAATTAATTGTTTCTTAAGAACAAAAAACTACAATAGTTAATAAATAATCATTATATATAGTGTAGTATGCAATCAATTAACTTAAGACCTTGTTTGATTTTTTATTTTTTCTAAGCTTTTAAGTACCTTAACTTACATACGCTACCATATGATATTTCACATTGTGGAATCATCAATTAACTTAAGACCCTATTTGGTTTCCATAGAAAACTTATTTTAATTAAAAAAAAAAAGGTATAAAATGTAAAAGCTAATGCTTTCTCGAAACTACCTCAATATGTTTAAGGATTAAGTTTTGTAACTATGTATATAAGTTTTGAGGAGAGCGGGTGGCCATGGCCGACCACCCCCTTTGTCCATCTCTATCACTAGGGCCAATTAGTTAGCGATTAACTGCTAATTAACGATTATGACGATTATTGAAGACCAAACCACAACCTTTTGGGCATTTTTTAGTATTTTTGGACCTTACTAAAGCATATTTTATGGTCTACTTTTGACTCTTTTGACCTTACTAAAGCATATTTTTGGACCTTACACTCCCACTTGAAAAAAAGAAAAAAAAAAAGCTTCCTCGAGTTTTTTTTGTTTATCCATGCAAATTCCAAATTGAAAAACATTGTGAACAATTCGTGACAATACATCTATGGGAGTTCGTTTGCAACCTCATTAATACAAGTTTGTAATGAATAAATCTACTGCAACAACATTATTCGAACGAGACTTACAAACAGTATCTCTACCTTATTCTAGAGGCGAAACCACGTTAGGCCTTAGAAGGACACTTTTGACCTCCTCAAATTATTATTATTTTTTTAATTTTACTCTTCAAACACAAATCTCTAATTCCGCCCTGCCCCGTTTGGTTTGACTCGTTTGATGTTTACATAGGAGTAGTTCTGAACCCTTACACCTGTCCAACCAGTAAGATCATACCATTAAATAAAATAAAACAGATTTCTCCCTTTCACCCGGCAAGACAGGGAAGGGAAGGGAAGGAGACAGTGTTGCATTTGGCCTGGGTTTTGTTTGGTACGCGGTGGGGTCACATGCTGTCCGACATGCTTGCCACCCAAGAAACACTACAACTTTTTAATGTTGCCACGTGTTTAGACACTAGCTGCGTCCGTAAAAGGACAACAAGGTCTACCAAATCATTTGTTTGACAAACTGCCCATTTTTTTTCTTCTTCTTATTTCTTTATTTCGTAGAAGCTTCGAATCCTAATTTCAAGTTCGGCAATAAATATTAGAAAATTAAATTGTTATTCAAAATCAAAGTACAATAAGATCTAGTGCTCAATCGTGTGTTGAGATGGTCCTTTTAACTAAATTAGATAATTGATTTATTAATATTTTAACAATGTCATCTTTGTTTTATAAAATAAAAAACTGTTCTTTATTTAAGTTACCATATCAACACAAATTCATATTTGTGTCTTGGTCTCAACCCTATTGAGAGGACGAGACGTTTCCTATTTCTTACTATTTGTTTGTATCTTTGCATTGTAATTTTTATTTTAGGTCTATTGGGAAATTTAACCTTTTTTTGGTTTTTTGTTGTTTAAAATTCCCCATTCTCTTGCTCTCGGATAAAGAGTAATACAGATCCTCCAACCCTTTTCCGAATTCAATTTTTTAAAAAAAAACACACACACACACATTCATATTTATTTACATTGGATTAGTTGGAGTAGCTATTTAGAGGACCAAATAATTTAGATTTTCATGATTCATTATAAGACAATTGAATCAAGTTTATATGATGATCCATATGTTTATTATTTGTCAAACTTCAGATTTTTACTGCTTGATCCAAGTATTCTTCACCCTTTTTAACTTTAAATCTCAAAAATTCTGGATCCATATGATGGAAGGATCACATAACACACGGCAAATCATGTCTGCAACCTTGAGACCTCATCCTCAAGTATAATTTAACAGTCCAAAAGATCAATTGCTTCTTTTGCAGACAAAATGTTCAAAAACAAAATTCCAAAAACAACTAGACCAACTAGACCATCGGCCATCACATATCATCTTCAAAAAGGAATATTTGGACTAGGGCATGCTCACCATATTAATTTCTTTAATCCCCAGGAGAAGCTTCACTCCTGTTAATTCTGCTCATCATTACTGGCAATGTAAATACAATGAGAGAGGAGAAATGTAGAATTCTTGCAAGAAATTACCAAAATAAAAGGGAACCAAGGCAATTGCAATGTGGTTTAAACCTCACTTACCCGGTTGGACGTGCGAATCCTGAAAGTATGATAGCATGCTCTCATGGCGTGCTTCGGCTTAGCTTCAAAACCTCCTTCAGCAGTTTACTGACAGAATCCTTTATATCAGTGGGCACTGCTAGCCCTGCAGGCACCCGTTCCAAAGCATACAAAATGATAACCCTCATAACAACAGCCAAATTTAAATTCTTGGTGTCACCTGTCCACACACTCTGATTCACAAACTTGCATGATTGTTTTAGGACACATTTGCTACAAACCTGAGGATGAGCAGAAAATTTGAACACCAAAGGAACATTATAATCCTTAATTTGAATACTAAGGTGAAAAAAAAAGGCTAATGAAATAAGGTGGAAAGCAATGGGAAATTGGCTTACAGTGTTTTCCTGAATCTCAAAGAACTTTCGCAGTCTTTTAGCAGCAAAAACATTCTTTTTTTCAAGAGAAGGACAACCAAAAAGGGCTATCTTTTTCAAGTCACTGCCTGACAACCATCTGTGAATCCAAAATTGAAGTTCATCAAGATGCTGGGATTATATTGTTATTAATATGAACTTGAATCATTTGTACCAAACAAAAATTATCACATCACTTCAGGTTTTGCAAAGTGCAGTTATTTACACATTAATATGGGAAATCTATGATGCATGGGCAATACCCAAAGAAGTAAAGATGGGTGTGCCAAATTCTACACGAAATGGAATTGGCCATATACTGACTTCAAAAAGCCCATTTTTTATGTTTAAACATTACTTCATGTGCAAAACACACTGCATGATGAACATAATGTCCATAAATGAACATGATTTCATCAAACTCAAAAACATAATGCCATGTGAACATGCTAATTTTTTGAATTGGCTGAATGCAGTCATATTAGCATCCATACTTCACCAATGCAGCATAGAAGCCTACTATGGATTTAGGCCATTCTAAATCTACATAAACACACATCATTGATTGATTTATTTTTTTAAGACATTGAATCAGAGAATTTCAAAAGCATTCCAACCCATGATGATCAGCACGAAATAAAATAAATAAATAAAAACAAAACGGAAAGTCTATCCCTGAGGTTGAAAATGGAGATGGTCAACCAACCTCTCTCAGGTACTCCCTTGGGCATCCCTAAAAAAATGTTCTTTTTTAAACATAAAAACCTGTGAGATCCTAGTCAAATGTGATTTTAGTTTATTTAATTCGATTGTCAGAATATACAATTATTGTATGCAACGAGTATACTCACAAACAAGTAATTTTAATCATATACATTTTAAGCAATTGGCTGTGTTGTCACTATATCAGTAGGCTGTAGCTTATATGACCATTCTTCCTGAGTCTAGCAAAATGACAGACAAATTTAGCTTCATCAATGACAGTTCAGCTCAGTGATTGAGTAACTTAAGCAGTACAAATCACTTTGGACAGATACAAGAAAAGAAGCTGAAGCAGGGAGCAAAAAGCTAGTGGAAAGCAAAGATCAAAGTAATTTGAACTATGATTTAGTTTTGATGTGGGACCTAATTGGCACTCTTCATAGGCTACTTTAATTAGCATTGAGTCTTAGTGTTAAGGTTCTTTAAGCTAAATTGCTTGTGATTCGGTTATAATCAAGTTTTATTAAGTAACTTACAAAAAATGAAGTTTTATTGAAGTAGGGGTAGCTAATTTCAAGATTTGCTGGAACAGGCTGTAAAAGAGGCTTAAGAATCTTTTTTTTTTTTTTAAATATGTTTGGAGTCCTTTGTTCTGGCAACTTTCTACTTGTTTTAGTAGTTATTTTTAATTACTTTTCTTCATTATTTAGGAGACCTAGTCTTTCGAAGAAAAGGTCAACAGCCTGTATGGAGGCCTTTGCATTCTGTCAAATTCAAAAAGATTGTGTTAGATTCCAGCAGTTCTCTTAAAACTTTGAGCCTAGGGTTCATTTTTTCTTTTTCTCATTCAATTCACTATTTTAACACTAAACAGCCATCCGTTTCTGTCAAGATTCAATTGTTTTTCATTACCCAACCATCCTCAAGTGCAAAAACATAAAATCCCATTCAAGAATCATTCAAGCCGCTATTCCCAAAACCCTATTCTATAGCTCAGGCCAAGGGGGCTGAAGCGTAGGATTACATGGACTCTTCCAGCACTTTTGTTCATTGAAACCCAAGTTTTCTCAAGGCGGTCCAGGATTGGGAGCTTGAGTCCCTTGTTGCATTCCTCAATCTTTTATACTCATCGAAAACCCATTCGAGAGCGACAGAAAAGATGTTATGGTCCCCAACTTGTAATCGTAGGTTTGAAGTGAAGAGCTATTACTATTTTCTGATAAGTAATTGAAATATCATTAAAAACGTAAAGCGCCCCAGGTACACAGGAAATATACTAGAGAAAACACCTAACTATGAGCAAAAAGAATAAGAAAATCATGATAACTTTTTACTAAAGGATATATACAAAGTATGGAAGAATTATGGTCCTCAAAACTTTTGTAGTTCCTTTCCCTCTATAGACACTATAAAAGGCATAAAGGCACCATCTTCAACACAGCTACACTCTGAAACTTGTCAACAGTCCACCACCAAACATACAAGTCAACTAGGGCTCCGACCAAGCAAAGAAAGCCACCCTCAAAGGAACCTTAGTTAGCCAAATACTCTTCCATGTAAAACGAAAGACATCATTACTACCCATGACACTATAGAAAGATTTACAAGCAAACAACCATCTTTTAGATGGGACCCACCACAACTTGTCTTCAACTTCCCGTCTAACTCTAACTTAATACAACACCCTGAGGAACGGGGCAAAGACATCCATGAGATTCATCTCCCAATCATGAATTGCTCTAGCAAAGTTCACGTTCCATTGATTGAATCCACCAAAATCTCCAAAAAAGCCGCAACATACGCATCTTTTGCGCACACAATACCAAATAAATTTGGAAAAGCATCCTTACGGGCTGTATCCCCACACCAAAGGTCATGCTAGAACCAAACCTTAGATCCATCTCTCACCATAAATCTGGTATGTCTAGAGAACTGCCCCCAACCCCTCCTGATATTATTACATAACCCTACCCCATATGCCCCAATAGGCTCATTATAGCTTCAACCACCCTACAAACTTTCAATTTAGAATCCACCATCACTTTCCACCAAGCTTCTCTCTCTAGCCCATAGTGCCAAAGTCACTTCCTTAGGAGAGCAGATTGAACATCACCAAGTTCTGCACCCCTAACCCTCCTTCAAAGATTGGCGAACAAACCTTAGCTCAGCTTACCATGTGATATTTGAACTCTTCACCTAGTCCATCCCATAAGAAATCATATTGAAGCTTCTCAATACGATAAGCAACACCCACAAGGAAAGGAAAGAGGTACATAAAGTAAGTAGGTAAGTTGGAAAGTGTACTCTTGATGAGAGTAGCTGCACAACCAAAACCGTATAAGATTACCTTCTCTCAAGGCAAAGGGAAAAGAATAAAAAGGAAAAATTAATTACATCAAATGAGAATGCGGGAAACTCTAATAAGCTTAGCTCTTCCGAAGCCAAGCAATGAAGAACACATCTTTGAGTTAAGCTTGGGCCCATCTTGCCCCTAGAAAAGACACCAATGGATTGTACGGAGATAACCAAAAAAATCATCTTCAAGACCAAATCTAATTCAGCAAGGGGAATGGTCAAATGGTCCATCTAGAGAAAATTGAATGGGAAATTCAAACAAGAACTTGACTTCAATCTCAACTGATAAAAGAATTCATCAAAAAAAAAATCTGAACTGATAAAAGATAGAATAATCCTTAAACATCCTCAGTATCTGAAAACCAACAAGATTGATAGAATTTAAATCCATAAAATCTTCAATATATGTTTCTAGAAACTCTCTGTTAATAGCCGATATGAACTATATCACTATGAGAATTCGAAAACATATAAAAATCCCCCACCCCCTAAACTTAGAGGGGTGGTGGTATCAGAAACTGTAGTAAGGTAGCAATGCTCTCTGGAAAGGCTGGGAGATGCCAGTTTATCCATCTACACTAAACAGTCTCTTACTATCCATGATAACAACTAAGCAAAAACAGGTGGTAAAGGCCTTGGTCTTGGAGGTTTGCTCCCTTCAAGGTTCAAGGTTCAACACCTTTTGGGTGCAAACAATCCCTAGGGGCCACACTCCTGGTGAAAAGCCAGCGATTTATCCAGTTCCATGTAGGGAAACTTCCAAGGGTGCGATGCACAGGACCAAAGTTTACTCTACAAGGGTGGGTCCAAAGGGCCCTGCCTTGTAGAGGTTCCCCGATATCAAAAAAAAAAAGTGGTTACTATCTCACTGGCAGCAGGCATATAATGCATAAATCCAGGGGTACTACTTTACAAGCCTCCTCTGCTACAGCATACCACTTGTAATCAGCCCTAGCTATCAGCTATCATAGAGCTGGTTGACACCAGTCACACCACCAAGTTATTTCTAAAAGGTACAGCAGTTTGGAAAGCAAAATTCCAGTGGAGATTATAGTGGGAACCTGGCATTATGCACGAGAAAATCAAGAAAACAAAAACAATTATTAATATACGGGTAACAGGTACTAAAAAGAGCATGAATTCCAAGATTCACCTTGTTGGAAGGTAGTCAAAGATTTACAATTTGTGGACTAGTAGTTTTGAAGAGCTTATCATGAAAATGTTATAAAAGAAATGAAAATCCCCCACCAAAGATCTTGCTAAACCAATTACTATAACAATGACCAGCAATATAACTAAAGAACTAAAGAAGAACATTATAACCTTGTACGATGAATTTCTAAATCACAGTTCAAAGTTCTAATAATACCATATTGCAAGCCAATAAAGGTTTGCCGTATATGACCCACTACATAGTGCTTTTCCTATTGACATGTAGGAACTATCATTGAACCATTAGTTTTAATAATACCATTACACACACACACACATTGAAATCTTCAATGTCAAAATATGGTCTTCTTAAGCTAAAAACATCCAATAGATGAGCTCTTTATAAAAAAACACGAGAACCAAAAAATACAAAACTTCACTTTTCTTAAAAAAAAAAAGTTCACATTCTTCCTATTTACGATGTTATTCTTATATACCATAAAGATCAAAATTCATCCATCCAAACCACAATCAAAGAAAAACTATATAAACAAAAAGAGACAATAGAATATAAAGGAAAACTTTCTTACTTTGCAATTTCTTGATGGTCCTTGCCAAACTTCTCGGCCGCAAACCTCAAATAACCCAGGCCAAAATGACTCTCAAAATAACCAAATTCCAACTTATTCGCCCGCAAGAAATTCGCATTGTTAAAGTACCCTTCCCTGTACAAATGACTCGCAAACACTTCCATATCCGGCGAGAGCTCTTTAAAAACCTCTGGCTCTTCCCTCCTCCTCTCCTCGCACCCATCCTTGCAAGCCTCTTGATTCGTAAACGTTGCGTGTAAACTCTTACCCTTACTTTTCTTCAATCCCTTATTTTCCACACTATCTTCCGGCTCTTCCCCCCTCTCCTCGCACCCTTCCTCGCAACCCTCTTGGTTCGTAAACGCTGCATATAAACCCTTACCCTTACTTTTCTTCAATCCCTTCTCTTCCACACTCTCTTCGGGCTCTTCCCCCCTCTCCTCGTACGCTTCCTTGCAACCCTCTTGATTCGTAAACACTGCATATAAACCCTTACCCTTACTTTTCTTCAATCCCTTATTTTCCACCCTTGAATTCGATTTCAGCCGTCTCACCTCTCTCTCCAATTCCCTCAACCTGCTCTTCAACGCACTGTTTTCTCCATCGCTTTCGCTGCTTTCAGCATTTTCGCATAAACTTACACTCAAAGCTTCTTTGAACATAACATCCAATGGCTTCTTGTTTGCTTGCTTCCCATTCCCGTTTTCGGGCTCGATTGGGTCCTCGATTTGGATTGAAGATGTTTGGGTGCCGTAAAAGAGAGACGAAAGTGGAAGAGATTTGGGTGAAAAGCAGGAATTGGTGATGTGAGAACGGTGGAGAGGGTTTTGGGGTTTAAGGAGAGTGTGGAAGTGGTGGGAAATGAAGGTTTTGAAGTGAGACATGTGTAAGGGCATATGGGTGTGTTCGGCAATCGAGGGGTTTAGAGGTTTTAGAGCATTGGTGTCATGGTGTGGCGGTTGAAGAGGAAGCCATCTGAAGGAGTTGCGCTTGGAAAGCAATTTCAAAATGTTCGATTTTAAAAAAGTGATATGAAAATGCAATTTATCATAACAATAATAATAATAATAATAATAATAATAATAATAACGTGGTTTTTAAAATCGCGGTTAAATTTAGGATCAAATTTGTTAAAAAATGGTTTTTCTGTGAGCTTCTCAAATCATATCAGTGTTTTTAACGATTCAAAAAATAAAATTATTTTAGCAACTAATTTTTTAACATAAACTTTAATAGATTATTATTTTTTTATAAGTAACCTTGTACATATCAAAAAATGCATAAAAGCACAACCTTAATATATACGAAGTATATAAGAGACTTCCTAAGTAAAAGAAGAAAAGAGAACAAGAAGGTTAAAAAAATAGAAGGGGAACTTGAGCGGCCTCTCTAAATCCTCAAAAGATAGCGCATTTATTTCCTTCCACAAACACCACATAAGGCAAAGGATGGCCATCTTTTACCTCACGTCCACCAATAAGCAAACAAGTTCACCACACTATTAGGCATAACCCAAGACAGCCTAAAGCGACTAAAAATTACATACCATAATTCACTGACAACCTCACAGTGGAGAAGAAGATGATTGACGGTCTCCCCATCTAATTCGCACAAGCAACATCTATTAACCACGATAAGTTATCTCTTTCTAATATTGTACAAGGTAAAAACCTTCCCTAACACCGCCGACCAAGCTAAAAGAAAAAAAATAAACCACTATTGAAGGAGCCTGTATCCGCCAAATACTCTTCCAAGGGAAATTGATAGCCTCTTTATAGGCAAGGATTTTGTAGAAAGATCTAAAGTCAAACTTCTCTTTGCAAGATGGAACCCACCAAATCTTTCATCCTCCCCTCCCCTTCTCTTTTTATGGGAATACAACAAGATATAGAATGAAGCTAAAACATCCACTTCCCATTCATGAACCAAGCAAATGAAGCTAACATTGTATTGAAGGGAACCACTCGAATAATCCGTGTTCCTCTTAACCCTTGTTCTTGTTTCACAGGTTAAAGGAAAAGCAACTCACAAGATTACCATACCACCCTTGGGCTCACCAAACTGAAAGCTACATCAACATGTAAGTTAAGGGATTTAAATGTGTAACATTCGGCACTTATCAATAATGTTTCAGATGTCATTAACAACTCTTTTATCCCATTTTTTTTGGGCCAGACTATAGGTTCATATTCTATCAAAATTTTGGGCTCAACAATTCCAATTATGGGCTAGAGTTTTTGCATACTATAGATCTCAAGTGACAGTATTTTGATACTATGTTAAAACGCACTTTACATGACAGTAGGAGAGAAGTTGATGTTAGAATTCCCATTCATGGTAATTTTTGAAGCTTTCATAGTGTCTTACCGAGATATATTCGGAATGTGTTCTCCCACTTTGGCGAGTATGGTAAGGTATGTATTCATTCATGCACTTTTTATTTTTTAATAATTTAACTACCATTTCTCAATATTAATTATGCACTTTTTCCCTAATAGGAAAGATCTTATGAACATTATGACAGTGAGTTCAATAGGCTCTTCCCCGCCTTTGTGCCAAAATTCTTGACTCAATTATTTGCAACTTGAACAACTTGAATAAAAAATTAAGGGGTGGCTGGTCTAAGGTGGCCGAAGCCACCCCTTAATTTTTATTTTTTAAAAAAAAAAAATTGGGATGGGGGTATTTTAGGAAAAAAAAAGTCATAATGGTCGAATTGTAAAAATTTAGAAGTTTGGAGAATGCATTGCAAAAATTGAAACTTTATAAGTCGAATTAAAAATTGTCCCAAACTTTGGAGGATAAAATATAGTTTTCCCTAGTATTTAGTATCCTCTTTGACACAATCGACAATTAAAACAATATCACCATGGCCAGTTGTACCAACAAGTTAGTTATACGTACATAACAATACCAACACATATGAAACAATTTTCCACCAACAAGCACATATTTTGTCGTATTTAAAACATCTCTGAAAACCCTCATGGCTGAATCATTTATTTATGAATTGTTAACGATGATAGAAAAAATTTATTCTCAATTCCCCACTCTTGAAAACATTTTTTGCAATGTATAAAAAAATCGGTGTGTGGAAGTAGCATATTATAAAAGTTAAGCACACGCTTATTTAGTTATTTAGATGACAATCATAATCTATAAAATGGAAAATGATAGAAGTTCTCTTTGTATTCTTCTGATCATATGTAGATATTATTTTCTAAAAACCAAATAAGAGAGATAGGGATCAAATTTTTTTTTTTTAGACAATAATATGTAGCTAGTAGGAGGAAAACACTAGAAGAATGCAATGACAACGGTTAGCATTCCCTATTTATAAAATGATGTATCACAACCATGTACCAAACCTTCTGACACGAAGTCCCACTTGTTAGTTTTGATATTAAAAGTTTTCAATTTCCTCTTCTATCATTCATAAGTTTCAAAGCAATCACTCTTTGTAATAGCCCAATTTTTTTTTTTTTCCCCAAAAGAGTGTACTAGCCTTCATAAACTTGTTAAACTAACACATGCTCCACTTGCAAACAAAAATGATACTCATGATAAATGATTATATAGGAACAAAGTTCTCTTACATTTCTTTGATCATAATCAAATTGTTTTGATGGTGCATACACCATTGGATTCCTTACCATCAACCGACAAAATCTTCGCTGCTTAATACTAATTTTTTTTGGTATTTTGCGTTGACTATTAGCGGCGACATCGGAATGGCCACTAATAACCCCTCATTAGCGGCCACTTTTGAGTTGCCACTAATTATTTGGTCGTTAAAAACTATAATTCTTGTAGTGTATGTACAAGAAACAAGTTTGCAAGTGCCTACCCATCGTAGTTGTACAACTTGATTTCAATATGACAAATGTCCTCTTAGCATTGGTGTTTCTCACACCTTTTATCTCCACCTCAAAAAAATATTTTCAAATAGCATAAGTCCTTTTCTTTGGCTTTCTTTGGTAAGTATGCTTATGCCTATCTTATTCGATCAAACCCTTATTAAAGGTAGTATCATGGACCCCAATATTTTATGCGGTAGTAGTGGCAGCACTATGGATAATTTCAAATAAATCCCAGTTCTCATACTCCTCCACATGATCAAGTTGGATTAAATCATCCTTCATGGCTTAATTTAGATAGTTTATTTTAATGAAAATGTCAAATAAAGTAATAAAGTATTATAACATGGCCTAAAAAGAGTTAAAAACACATATTTAGCAAAAGTTTAAAAATAAACTACTTTTAATTTTAAAAAAAAATTATATTTTTCAACACAATTTTAAATATGTTATTGTTCTAATCAATAATCGCCACGTAATAAAACAAAATATTCGTGCATATGAATCATGTGTGAGGACGTGGATGTGGGACACGTCACACACGGGACCTACTACACATAAAAAGTTCAAAATCCTAGTCACCAATTGCAGGTACGAAGGTCATTTCGATTCCTCACCACCACAAACGCAATTTCAAATATGTTACGAATAATTACCTTTTTCCCTTATCAACTACATCATCTTGATACTTTTCCTTTATCAACTACCAACTGTGACATTCGATCCTCATGAACTACTATTTTGTGCCCAAAACCCTCTCTTCCGTCAGTCAAAGACGTTAACTCAGACGATTTACTCGTCACTTTGCTCCCACGAACTACAATTTATTATCACTTTGCCCCATAAATTATAACGCATTGTCACTTTGTCCTCATAAACTACAATGTATTGTCACTTTGCTTGTTTGAGTTAATGCTTTTAATTGACGGAATGAGCCTTTGACTGATAGAAGAGAGTTTTGGGCACAAAATGATAGTTCATGGGAATCGGGTGTCATAGTTGATAGTTCATGAGGGTAAAATAAAAATACGTCGTAGTTCATAGAGGAAAATGTAATTACCTCAATATGTTATTATTCTAATCAATAATTGCCATGTAGTAAAACAAAATATTCGTGCGTATAAATAGATATGCTACATGTCAGGGGTCTAATAATAGAGGTATTTTATGATTAAAATACCTCAGGATAATATGTTATCTTTATAGATAACATTAGATTAGGGATTCGAATTTAAATATTAGTGATAAGTATTATCATTAGAATAGTTTTATTTTTCTTAGTCTTTTATTTTTACCATGCATTGTAATTGTTTATTTAAAGACATCAAAGCTCATTAATAAATAATCAAAAATTTAATCCCAAACTTTAAGTTTGAAAAATGATTTTTAGGTTTCCTCAAAATCTAAAAGGTTTAGGTTCCCTCAGAATTTAAGGTCTAGGTTCCCTCAGAACCTAAAATCTATCATATTACATATTCACGTAACATTTTGGTATCAGAGTGTAGTTCGATCTTGATGGCTGATCCATGGATGGAATGGATGGAACGGATGGAAAAACAATCTCCAACCTTCAAACCATGGTCCAAGGAGCCAAAATGCTACTTGAGAACTCCAAGGAAGTGACAGAGATCACCATAAGGTTGTCCAAATAAGAAAAAATATATGGGGAAAATTATACGGCAAGAACCAGTGACAAGTCACACCATGCAAAACTAAATTCCATGCCATCGCTGGATTTCCAGCCAACGGAAGACATCAACAACCTTATCAAACCGTTGGATCCATTTCACCACATTGAAGTCTCACCACCACCTTGTGTTGCTGTACCTATACAAGCACAAGCCCACCATTATTCCAAAATAGCCCCATCACCACCAACAATAGAGTCTCAACACAACGCCATATACACATCAACAACACACTGCCCAACAAACCCATCTCTCATAGAGAAAATTCATCAACCCCACTTGCTACAGAAGCTCTACCTCGTGACCCATAGAGCAACCACCATCTCCAACTCACACAGAACCGTCAAAGAGAATCGAAGGATGCAGATCTGGACACTTTGTGACAAAATAACGTTTCCACTTTCTAAACGACCACCTAGGAAAAGGATGAAGCCAAAGACGAAGAGAATGCAAAATGGGGGCAACATTGGAAGAAAATAATTCATAGGACCTTGAGGACAAGGTCTATTTTAAGGGGAATGGAATGTTAGGGGTCTAATAATAGAGTTATTTTAGGATTAAAATACCTTATGATAATATGTTATCTTTATAGATAACACTATATTAGGGATTCGAATTTAAATATTAGAGAAAGTATTATCATTAAAGTAATTTATTTTACTGTTTTTTATTTTTACTATGCATTGTAATTGTCTATTTAAAGACATCAAAGCTCATTAATAAAGAATCAGAAATTTAATCCCAAACTTTGAGTTTGAAAAATGATTTTTAAGTTTCCTCAAAATTTAAAAGTTTTAGATTCCCCCATAATCTAAGGTTTAGGTTTCCTCAGAACCTAAGATCTATCATATTACGTATTCACGTAACACTACAATACAATATAATGCTCATATTTTACCCATATTTTGCGAGGAAGAAATGATTGAAATTCAAATTTTAATTATCCATTTTATTTAATTGTTCATCTGTCACATAATTAAAAATAAGTTAAATATAAATATTATATTGCAATAAAACATTTCCCACGAATAAATCATTCATGAGGATGTGGATGTGGATGTGGGACACGTCACAACGGGACCTACTACACGTAAAAAGTTCAAAATCCTAGTCACCAATTGCAGGTACGAAGGACCGAAGGTCATTTCGATTCGTCACCACGACAAATGCATCGCCGCCATTACGCAACCCACCTACCCACCACCCCTTTGCCCTCGTGACCATCGCACATGTCGCTCTCCAGTCTCCATCGACGTCTATATCTGATGTCCCCTCCACGTCACCCAACCTCTCTCTTTCCTTCACCTGCTTCGTGGACCAATTCCAACTCCAAACCATGTCAAACGACGCCGTTTCCCGCTCCGGTCCCCCCTCTTCTTCCTCCTCACCCGCCTCCGACATGCCGAACGACGCCGTTTCAACCCACGCCTCTTCTTCCTCGGCCTCCCCTTCCCGCTTGTCCGATATCTGGAACTATCTCTGGGTCCCTCTGCTCATTTCCTACTCCAAGGAGCTCAGTGTCGCCAAGGCCCAGTCCACGATTCTTCTCCCGGGTCAACTCGACCCCGACTCGTCCAGGTGCGCCGCGCCCAACCCAAAGCTCAACTACCGCCCGGTGATCGGGATCCTCAGCCACCCCGGCGACGGCGCCTCCGGACGCCTCAGCAATGCCACCAACGCTTCCTATATTGCGGCGTCGTATGTGAAATTCGTTGAATCGGCCGGTGCTCGTGTCATTCCTCTAATATATAACGAGGCTCCCGAGATTCTTTTCGAGGTAACCATCATTTTCCAGTCGAAATCTTTCTTTGTTTTCTCTCTTGGAATTTACTGAGATAGCTGAAGCAACTTGCAAGGTTTTGGATAACGTGTATTGCCTTGCAATTCAAGTGCAATCTCGAATCATACGTATGTATAGCTGAAAATTCGGTGATTTCGTTTGTGTTCCTGTGCTATATTTTCGGTAGAACTTGATTGCTACCGCTTTTTCCATAGTTATATTTTAGGATGAGAGAGATGGCAAGCATGGTTAAAATTGGGCGGGTAAAAACTGGAAGAAATGAACAAATAAATTGCGTGGATGAAGGTAGATGACCTCTTTTTTGAAATTGAGTTATCGGGGCAAGGAAAGACGACTGATGAATTGCTTACACAATTGTGCTGATTGGGAGAGAGAAGCTTGGACAGCCGTGAGGTGCCTTCTTTATTTTAATTATGAGTATTATGATATTGGACAGTGTGTCGAGGTGGGGATTGTAGATCCCAAGCTCAATGATGGTTGCATAATGGGAAAATATCGATTTACTACTATGAGTTTGAGGACATTATCAAATCATTGGGGGAATTACACTTACTCCATGAACTAATACCTCATTCTTACTTACCCTTCCGAACTGCCGCTTATCATACTTACCTTCTTCAACTATCATTTAAATAAAAAAAGGCCATACACTTAGTTGAGGGCGTTAAATCTTTCTTCTTCTTTTTTTTTTTTTTAAAAAAAATTATTTATTTTATACCTGAAATAGCAAAAATGTCCTCCAAGTAAAAGATAAAAAAAAAAAAAAAAAACTAAAGAAAAGAAAAGAAAAAAGGGGTGGTTGAATCACCCTTAGGGTAGGCAAAGCCACCCTAAAATGCCATCTTGATATTGACCCTATGTTGCCTTCCATACCTTCAGTACTTGCGGAAACTTAGTTTGCATGATTTTATACCTTTCAACAAATTCCACATGTGAAACTCAAACATGCTATGTTTTCCCAAGTCTTAAAATGCCATAATTTTAATAGAGTAGATATTGCAATTCCACCTGTAAATGTGTTCCAAAATAGCTTATATAAATTGTCAAACTTTTAGTTTTTCATTTCCCCTGAGGCATCTTTGGGTATTTTAATAATATCCCCTGAGGAAGCTTCGGTGGCGACTAATTTGGAAGTCCTTGTAGGAGCTAGCTAGTGGAGTGTTAGATTTATTAGAGAGGCGCATGATTGGGAGGTGGATGACTTTGCTTTGTTCTTTAGCTTTTTGCATTTAGTTATTATCAGAAGAGGGTGCGAATATAAGTTGTGGTGGATTCCCTCCAAACAAGGTACCTTCACGGTAAGGCTTTCTTTTGCACTTTAGCCAATGTCAAAGGTAGAGGTTTTCCATGGAAAAGCGTCTGGCGGACAAAGGCCTCCTCAAGGGCAGCCTTTTTTACATGGTTGGCAGCTTTAGGGAAAATTCTCACTTTGGATAATCTAAGGAAAAGGTGAGCCGTTTTCATTAATAGTTGTTGCATGTGCAAGAGAGACGAGGAATCTGTAGATCATCATTTACTTATTCATTGTGACATCGCTTCAGTCTTGTGGAGTGCGATCTTTAGCCGCTTTGGGCTGGCATGGGTCATGCCTTGACGGGTTCTTGATCTTTGTGCAAGTTGGTGGTTCTCATGAAGGATGAGGAGTGCCATAGTGTGGAAAATGGCGCCCTTATGTCTGTTTTAAACTATATGGAAAGAGAGAAATAATAGATGCTTTGAGGACTTGGAGAACTCGGTGGAGGATATTTTAGCCTCGTTGTTGAATACTTTGTACATGTGGACAGCGGCATATCTTGCCCCTTTCCCGATTACTTTCGCGGATTTCCTTGTCCGTTTTTCCATTTCTAGCTAGGTGTTTTCTCTTATACTTAGGGATGCCTTACGCTTTTAATAAAACATACTCATTACTTATCCAAAAATAATAATATCATCTCTAGTCAAGTAACTATAATCCAATGAATCCAATGTACTTAATGATATCATATTTTTCCTAAGATCTGTGTCATATTTAACATCAGCAGTGTCCTCAAAAACATATCAAACATTCTGATTTTCGTGGTACATTTTCCAATAGCCTTGAATATCATTGCCCTTTAGAACTGTACTTGCATTACATGATTTAAACATATTAAACCATTGCTTATTCAAACATACATGATATGAGCAAACAGAATCCCAAATTCAAGACTCTATCAATCTGTGTTTGAAGAGACTAAGAAGATATCTGCATCAACTTTGTTGTCATCAAAAGTGTCTTTGATAGTGTAAACCCAAATCTGCTGAATTTTTTTTGGTTCCTTTTATTCTCTAGATCCAGTTTCAGCATCTTGCAAATAATAGCACTCCCTATCTTTTGGCGATTGCTTTCATCTTTTGCCGATTGTGATTTAAACTGAGATTGCCTCCTTTTGTGATTCTTTGCCTTGGATTTATCCCTCCTACTCGTTACTGTAGATCTCACTAGAAGCTCATCAACTTGATTATCAGGCAAGCTTTCTCCTCATTTCATACGATATGTAACAATATCATAACAAGGTGATCAATCAAATGGGGAGGTGATGCTAATAGAAGTATTGTTTGATCTTCCTCATCAAAATTTTCACCAGTGTAACAACTGTGTATTTAACACATCAAAATTTTGAGATGCTCAAACAGCTTTGTACTCTTGTCCACTTGTAAACCATAAAGTTGGTTCCTTACATATAACTTGCTCTTCAGATTTTTCTCATATAGATCTCTAACTTCCTCCGTATAGTTTCAGTTTTCTATTCATCAATCATGGTATGGACTTTGTGTGATAAGTTAGGATGGATTGTACTAAAAGCCATCTCATCCATTTCCTTCCATTCATCATCTTTTGTTTTCTGGAGTTTTTGCACCTTCCATAGTAACATCTTGTAAACTTCTTGTTGTATTAGGATATCCTTTGTCTCCTTTGCTGGAGGGAGAAATTACTTTTGTAATTGAACTTCTCTACATCATATTTGGTACTTGCCATTTTTTAATATAATAGTTGCTTTGAATCCCAAAATTAACTCTGATATTGATTGGTTGTGTAATGGATTACTCTCACAATAAATAACAATTACTTGTGAGAAGGTATGATTTTACACGGTTCTCTTCATTTGAGGTACGTCCACAAATAGAAATGGTCAAGAGAATTCTTTTAACCAAAGATGGAATTCAAAATAATTCTAAAAAAAATACTCAATCCAAATCCGTAATACATGCAAAATCTCACACTTTTAAAATAGAGAATCTTTTACAAAATAGAAATATTTCTCTAGTCTTGGCACAGCATTGCGCTTGTGTAACGGCTACAAGTTTCTCTCGAATTTTATGTGCATCAAAGCAAACTAATTGTTGAAGATTTTTGAGATGATGCAATTTAGTGAAAAGTAAATAGAAGAAGGGAGAAAAAGTAGTACAAGGAGAATTTATGTGGTTCGGAAGTGTACCTACGTCCATAGGAATGAGCGTTTTACAATGTCAACAAAAAATAGGGTTACAATACATATATAATGTCATCAGTTAAATCCTAGCTCGATACATTGAAATTCTCAATATAACCTTAGTTTCGCTTACACTCCACTCACCCCCCATGAGGCATTTGTACTAGAGATTGGTGTTACTTCCTTATTCAGAGTATGAGTCACCATCTCTAACACTAAGGCTATCTATATGCTAAAAGTTGGCTGAACAAAACCTAGGTCTACCCAAAAAAGATAAGAGAGAAAATCCAAAAGTTGGCTAGTTCTCTTTCCACACACAAGGTTGGCTAGGTTTTTTAGGTGCAACTAATGCCACCTATTGGTAAGAAAGGATACTGACGTGGCTTGAATTCTCTTGGAGGAAGCCTGGCTGTGTCATCACACTATCATCTACTTCACTTAGAAGCATGAATGATGCTGAAGTTACTTATTTTAGTACTTATATCGCTTCTTTCCAATGATTTGATGTCATGCTAAATATGTATGGTTGCATTGCAGAAGCTCAATCTGGTCAATGGAGTGCTCCTCACAGGAGGGTGGGCTAAAACTGGTTTGTACTATAAAGTTGTTCAGGCAATTTATGAGGTAAAATATTATTTCTCTGTAATTTTTGGAATAAATAATATAGTGGTTTGTACTATCTTGTAGTCTGCGCACGGCCAAAGCTGGGTTTGGCAGCTTTTTGCAGCCTGAACTGTGTTGGACTTTAGTTAGCACAGAAAAGAAAAAAATTGCGGTGTTACATGAGCAATGCTTATCGGAGAGAACTCTGTATTTTCCATGTGCATTTGGTTGACTGCATTCAGCATTGTTGGCACCTTTTCAAGTCAATATTCTTGTAGATTCCCTTCTGGTCCCTGCTTCATAACTTCAAAATCCTGGTCCGCAAGTCCCATAGATGGCGAGTAATTGAATTACACAATTGCAAATATATTGATGTGAATCATTATTGAGATAATTAAGATAATATTTTCATGGTATCAGACTTTATATCATGAAAATGCCTTGTAAACTGAAGATTGTTTGGGATGATTTCCCATGTAGTTTAGCTCAACACTATAAAATTTAACTCAGCTCAACTAAGCACTCCCAATTAAATTGGGGTTGGTATGGATCCTCATCAACCTATTGGCGTTGGTCACATGTGCTTTTTTATTTTTTATTATCTTGCCACTCTATCCTAGCAAAAGTCATGCTGTTTATTGCCTTTCTATTTAACGTATTCTTATTTAGTCAATTTCTATAAAGGAAAAAAAAAAAAAAAGAATAAAAAGAGTACAAATGGAGTTCAGGAAAAAAGAGGTCCACCACAGATAAAGTAAGTAATTCATTTTTAATCATCTTTTATGTGGAAAATGAAATTAAGGGGCGTAAGCTGTTATTGCTGGACTCCTAAAGATTGGTTTGGCTATAAAAATATTTGTGTTTAGAGGCCTTAGAATCAAGGTAACTGGGAAAGGAGATTGAGAGATTCTCTTGAGGGTGAATTTTAGATGTGCAGCAAGTTACTGGATGGGCATCTTGATTTGTTTTTTTGTTGAAAACCATGATGGTAGTTGTTTGACATCAGCTTGATAGCTGTATGAGTGTTAAATTTTTTGGCATGATCTTGATCAGTCTATTCTTTATAATGAGCCTCAACAAACTACCAAATGAGAACTTAAAGCTACTCGTAAGAGCTCAGTTTTTTGAAGCTAGTTCTTAATCTTTATTAGGGTTGTGAATCAATCCACCCAATCTCTCCACCTTGACTGACCCCACCCCCATTGGGCTGATACGTTTTTCTCAGTATGGCAGTTTGGTTCAGTTCCAAAATATGTAAAAAAGGTTGGTTTGGTTTGGTATTTGTTTCTACTATTCCTAACTGATCATTAGCCTATCTAGTGCATTATATATACTTTTTTTTGGATAAATAAGTACGGATATCATTAAAAAGCGTAAAGGGGCGCAACCCTAGTACACAGGAAGTATACAAAGATAACCACCCCTTCACCAGGTGGCTAATGCTAACCGAAGACCTAATTCTATTGAGTCCTTGTTTGTGAATGGCTCGCCTACTTCGGACCCCAATATCATCAGTTCTCACATTGTCAGCTTCTATGAGTCCTTATTCTCGGAACCCATTAGTTGGAGACCGAGGGTGGACAACCTAGAGTTTGATGTGTTGAGTGTGGATGAGGTGACTAGTTTGGAAGATCCCTTTGAGGAACGGGAGGTGAGGGAGGTGATTAAAGGTATGGATAGGGATAAGGCCTCGGGCCCAGATGGTTTCTCTTTGGCTTTTTTTTTCAGGATTGTTGGGAGGTGGTGAAGGGGGATTTCATGGCGGTCTTTGCGGATTTCCATACTCATGGTAAGTTTGTGAAGAGCATTAATTCTACGTTCATCTAGCTCATTCCTAAGTTTCATGGGGCCAAGGAGATCAAAGACTTTCGCCCTATTAGCCTCGTGGGTGGTGTCTACAAGATTATAGCTAAGGTGTTGGCTAATAGGATGAGGAGAGTTATGGATAAGATTATTTCCAAGCCACAAAATGCTTTTGTGAAAGGGAGACAGATTCTAGATTCGGTTCTTATTGCGAATGAATGCCTGGATAGTAGGTTTAAGACAGGGGATCCTGGGGTGTTGTGTAAATTGGATATGGAGAAGGCGTATGATTATGTCAATTGGAACTTTCTTCTTTATTTATTGAGGTGTGGGTTTGGGGAGAAATGGTGTATGTGGCTCAAGCAATTCATCTCGACAGTTCGATTCTCAGTCTTGATCAATGGTGCCTTGTGTGGTTATTTTGGTAGCTCTCGGGGGGTGCGCCAAGGTGACCCTCTCTCTCCTTTCTTATTTGCCTTGGTTATGGAGGCGTTTAGCAGGATGATTGGTGCTATCACCTCTAAGGGCCTGATCTCGGGGTTTTCAGTGGGTTCTAGTGAACAAACCCGGGTTGTTGTCTCTCACCTTCTATTTGTAGATGATACTTTGGTCTTCTGTGGGGTTGATGAAAGTCAGATCAGGCTTATTGGGGTGCTTCTTGTTTGCTTTGAAGCGGTTTCAGGCCTCAAGGTTAATTTGCCCAAGTCTACTTTGATTCCGGTTGGTCCTTTGGATGATGTAGATCAGCTTGCTGGGTTATTGGGCCGTGGTATCAGTTTGCTGCCTTTGAAATATTTGGGGCTGCGGCTGGGGGCTTCTTTCAAGCTCAAAACGATGTGGGCGGAGTTGGAAGAGTTGATGGCTCGGCAGTTGGCTCCTTGGAAAAGGACGTATCTTTCCAAGGGTGGTAGGGTTACGTTGATTAAAAGCACTTTATCGAACTTGCCTACTTATATGTTGTCTCTGTTTCCTATCCCTGCTCTCGTGGCTAAGCGTATTGAGAAGATTCAATGGGACTTTCTTTGGGGGGGGGGGGCTGAATGATGAGGCTAAGATGCACTTGGTCGAGTGGGACAAGGTGTGCTCTCCTATGGATGAGGGTGGGTTAGGAATCCGGAACATTAGAAGGTTTAATCAAGCTCTTTTGGGTAAGTGGCTATGGTGGTTTGCTCATGAGGAGGGCGCTTGGTGGAGATCGGTCTTGGTAGCAAAATATGGGTTGGATTGGGGAGGGTGGCGCTCAGGGGATATCACTGGCTCTCATGGGGTGGGTCTCTGGAAATACATTTGTATGGGTTGGCAGGTTTTTAGGAGCCATTTCAAATTTGATCCTGGCGAGGGTTCTAGGATTCGCTTTTGGGAGGACATTTGGTGTGGGGATAGAGCCCTCAAGGATGCTTTTCCTGATTTGTTTACCATTGCCAGCGGTAAGGGGGCGTCTATAGTGGACAACATGGAGCACTCAAATGGAATCATCCAATGGAATATCCAGTTTTCTAGGTTGTTTCATGACTGGGAGGTGGAGGTGGTGGCTTCGTTTTATAAGTGCTTGTATGATTGTAAACTAAGAGGAGGTGGGGCTGACAAGTTGTGGTGGCTACATTCACGCAAGGGTTTGTTCGAGGTCAAGACTTTCTATCGAGCTCTTTCGCCCTCAGGGTCTTCTTCATTCCCTTGGAAGAGCACTTGGAGATCTAAGGCTCCCCCTAGAGTGGCGTTTTTTGCTTGGACAGCTGCTTATGGAAAGATTCTTACTGTGGATAACCTTAGGAGGAGGGGTATGGTGGTGGTGAATAGATGTTGGTTATGCGAATTGGATGGGGAGTCGGTTGATCATCTTCTCCTCCATTGTGGGGGCAGTGAGAGCCTTGTGGAATGCCTTCTTTGATCAGTTTAGTCTTTGTTGGGTTATGCCTTGCTCGGTTAAGGAGTTATTGGCTAGCTGGTGGTCGAGTGGTCGCTCCAGGAGCGCTGTTGTATGAAAAATGGTCCCTCTCTGTATTATGTGGTGTATTTGGAGTGAGAGAAACAACAGATGTTTTGAGGACTCCTTGAGGTCTATTGAGGAACTTCTCCACTTTTTTCTTTTTACCCTTTTCTCCTAGACAGCGGGCTGGTTGGCCCTACGGGTGATTAGTTTTTTTGATTTTCTCTCTTTTTTCCTCCTCCCCCTAGCCCCCCTTTGTATACCCCCTATGTACTAAGGGTTGCGCCCCTCTGCGCTTTTTAATATACTCTACTGACTTATAAAAAAAAAAACCACCCCTTCAAAGATAAAAAGAACACACTTCCAAATTGTTGCATATTAGAAACTTGAGGAATGTTCAAAGCTCCCGCCCATAGAAATAACAATTTAAGAAATCCATTGCTAAGCTCCACCATTGTCATTTCCTTATCTTCAAAACACCGAGCATTTTTCTCCCTCCAAATAGTCCACATAAGGCACAAAGGGGCCATTCTCCACACCTCCATCACCAATATATACAATTTAGAAATCTTATTTCAATATATTAAATGATGTGGAAATGTTTAGGTGGGCAGCTTCTGAATTATACATGAACATGTGCAAACTTTATAATTTCCTGAATAAACTTATCTCACCCCTTTGAAAGTCATCATCCCTATCTCACTCGATCTCTGTACCTTTCTACTTTCAAGCCTCATCCAGTCCTGCTGCCTCCTCCAGCTCCAACATTGCTACTGCCTGCACCCCACATGCTATTTCTTATTTATCTTTCTCAGATACGCTTATCATGTGTGATGCATACCGGCTTATTATGTGTGATGCATACCAGGATCAAATCTATAATTTGGGCCATATTCTTCTGTCTTTTGATGCAATTTCAAGCTTAAAGGTTAATCTTTGGAAATTAGTATTGGTTGCAATGGGGGAGGTCCGCATTAGGAAGAGCTGGTCAGTATTTTCAGCTGCAGCATCTCCTCTTTGCCCTTGACTTATTTGGGACTTCTTTGGTTGCTTCTTTTAAATCAAAAGCCATATGGACAAGGTAGTTGAGAAAATGGAAAGAAGATTGGGTTGTTGGAAGAAGATTTACTTGTCTTGGGGCGGTTGCCTTACCCTAATCAAGAACAAGTTATCCATCTTACCCGCTTACTTTTTGTCCATTTTTCCTTACCAGCAGGCATAGCCAGGAAGTTGAAGTGCCTTCAAAGGGACTTTCTTTGGGACGGTCTAGGCGGTGAGCCCAGACTTTATCTGTTGAACTGGAAGATTATTTGTTCCTCAGTTTCCAAGGGAGGTTTGGGAATTAAAAACCTAGTGCTATTCAATAAGGCTTTATTTGGTAAATGGCTTTGGAAATTTGTCCAAGAGGAGACTTCTTTATGGGGACATGTGATTGTTGAGATGTACAAGACCCTGAATGGGGAAGGTGCTTAGAGGAAACTCAAGGGCCCTATGGGGTATGGCTAGGGAATTTTCTCCAACTTCGTCTCTTTCAAGGTTGGGAACGGGTCATGTATACAGTTTTGGCATGATGTTTGGTGTGGCGAAGCTACTCTCAAATCTTCATTTCCAAAACTGTACGTGATAGCTCATGACATAGTCTTTGCATCAGATTACTTGGAACCCTCTGGTATCTCTTCTCATTGGAATCCAAGTTTCATCAGGTCAATATAGGACTGAGAATTGGAATCTCTCAACTCTTCCCTCTCTCAGTTATACTCCTTTGCAACCCATCCGGGGGAAGCAAATTGATTGTTATGGATCCTAGCCAACAAGAAGGAATTTGAAGTGAAAATGTAACACCCTAGTTCCACAGTAGGAAGATGAGTAGCCCACATAGGATCCTTATTGCTATTAATCTCAGAAGGTGGGGTCTCATCCTTGTTAATTGGTGCTACCTCTGTAAAAAAAAAAAAATTTGACCAATAATCACCTTTTCCTCCATTGTGGCTACACTAGTGATCTATGACACTTGGTTCTAACAACATCCAAGAGCTACTTCATTGTTGGGGGACTCAAGGACAGGGACATCCCAAGGAGGCTATCTTGGAAGTTTTTCTAGCATTCTTAATGTGGAGCATTTGGATAGAAAGGAATTGGCGCCTATTTGAGGATTGGTTGTCCAATATGCTCTGTTTGAAAGCCTTCCTTTTTTTTTTTTTTTTTAATCTCTTTTAGATTGGGATGTGCTCTATGTTCCTAACTTCTCCTCTTCGAATGTTTTAGATCTTCTTAACTTTTTAGATTTCAAATGCTTTTAGGATGGTTACTTCTTTTGTATACTTTTTGTGTATGAAGGCTTTGCCTTTTCTCTTTAATAAATTATTATTTATCAAAAAAAAAAAAAATCTGGTAAAATTTTACAACTGAATATTCACTTCAACAATAATGATTTTGTCATTACTTTCAATGTCAATATGTTGTTCCTTGCTACAGCTATTTGAAGTATATTTTATTATTGTTAAAAAATAAAAAAATAAAAAATTGAAAAGTTGTATTAATTCTTTCCATGGGGCCAATAAGGAAATACGAGAAAGCAACCTTTTTTTTTTTTTTTAAAAAGTTTCTGTTTGAGGTCCATCAGACCTGGCTTCCTAATTAGTAGGGCTTTCTCCTATCCCCTAAAGGCCTCCCCATTGTGTAAGCATAATTTGTTACAGGAAGAAGTTGCATTACCAGCTAAGCTGACATCCACAAGTTTTCTAATTTCATCTCATGTCTTCTCCTTTTTTTCCATTTCTGACTGAGTAGTTAAGGTTTGTTTGTTAACCTTCTAAGTTGTACATACAAAACTTACATCTGTTCCATGAAGAATTACCCACCAATATGATATTACTTTGTCAATAAAGTGCATGCTGAGGTATCCCTTTTCATTTATGACCTCATTTGTTTTTAACATATCAAGAAAATAAAGTATGTGTTGTTTCCAACTGGGACTTAGGGTTTCACATGCAATAACCTATCAATTATCTGTTGATGCAGAGAATTTTAGCAAAGAATGATGCTGGTGACCATTTTCCATTGTATGCCATATGCTTAGGTTTTGAGCTATTAACAATGATCATCAGCAAGGTAGCCTATGTTTCTCCTGATTTGTGGATATTTTGTGAAATGGTTTTTGGTTCTTTACGTGATAAAGTAACATATCTTTATTTATTTATTTACTTCTTTTTTTTTTTTTTCCCTGTAAGTGACTTTCAGTTTCAGATCTAGTTAATTTTGTTTCTTCCTGTAGGCAATGTAAGTAATTAAATTGTTGACATGTGAAAAATCATATGATGTAGCGAAATGCCTATATGCATTGTCAAATGGTTAGCCTCACTTGACTAGACTGCGTACTAGTCATATGTTACTTCCTACTTAATGGCTTACATTGGTTTAAAGGACTGGTAGCCGTGATCCTTCTGGCATACATTTTTTTTTCTCTGAGCACTCTGGCATACAAATCAAGACCATTAAATATCATCCCTTGAATATTTAGATAATCTTTAGTTTGCATTCTCAATGGAGATACGAAACATTTTAGGTTTGTTTTCGTTGATTTCATGTTGTGAAGATGTTTGAAGGTCTAATAATTCTTTTCAAATGATTTGTTTTGATTTCATGACAGTGACATTTATTTTCTTGATAATAGGACCGTAATATTCTTGAAGCATTTAATGCAACAGATCAGGCATCTACTCTTCAATTTATGGAAAACACACGTATTGAAGGAACTGTGTTTCAAAGGTATATTGTCTTTAATAATATATATAACATCTGATTTCAATGTAATTAAACTCGATAAGTTATTCTAGTACCATTACGATTATAAGCAATTAATTGATGTGGGATAGATATAGGGAATCTGCCTATGTGTTTTTAGGGTTTAAAATTTTAGAAGAGAGGGATAGGGCTCAAAGATTGACTAGAATTATGAAATGATGTGGAATAAGGGCATTACTTTTGTTTCTTAAAGCAAACAGTGTTCAAAAAATATGGGCAGCAGCTGTGTTTGGGAATTTATTGGTAGTTGAGCAGGTAATTGATAGTTATCTGGTAGGGAAAATGTGTGGTTTTGAGGTCTTACTTGGTAAGGAAAAGGGCTTGATTTGGGGTTGCAAAAGATAGAAAAAGAGAAACGTTTCTAACTCTTCAGGGGCTGTGAAATGCTATCCATCAATATTCCCTTATCAGTTTTGAACTATCCTAGTATGTTGACTTTTGAGTATTTTTGGATAGTTCCGACTCAGATACTGGAATATTGACTTTGGACTATTAGGATTCTTTCTTGTGCTAGTAGTATTAGGACTCTAATTTGTGTAGTACGTTAAAGACCTAATGAAGCACAACTAAAGATTAACTTGGACTCGAGGAAAATGCACCCAAGTCATTTAGAATCTCCTAGAAAATTCTAGACTTAATCCAATTACCAAAATACCCCCAATTCGCAAGAGTTGCATAAAATTCCAGATCTACCTCATTATAAATTTAACTAGAACTTATATAATAAAAATTCGGATGAAAATCGTATTTAACTTTAGGCTCCACATGACCTCTAGTTAATGTGTGGAAGGATGATGTGTGGAAGGTCACTAAGCAGCTAAATAAGAACAAGGACTTGATTGCGGAGGCTGTGGGTGCTTTTCCTGTGGTTGGGGAGGATCGGGTGGCTAACGCTTTGAACCTCGCTCCTGTTTTGGGGTTGTCTTGGGGAGATGAAGACAATAAACTTCGGAATCTTTTTGAAGCTTCTGCTCCTAAGGTTAAGGGGATGAGAGAGCTAAAAAATCTAGATTGTTTCATCTCCACGGTGAAGGGCCAGCGGCGGTGGGGTTGGTTGGGGTCAAAAAAGGCGTTTTCATTTCCTCCGGAGGTGCACTAGGGTTCCCCTATGGTGCACTAGGGCTGTGTTAGGGTGTTGTTTTAGGGCTTTTGTTTTGTTTGGGTTGTTTTGGGTGGGCTTTTTTGGGTTGTATCGGGTTTTGCTTTTGGGTTCCTTTGTATATTTTTTGTGTACTTAGAGGCGTTTTGGGCTTCCTATGTTTACTTGAGACGCCCTGCATCCTCGTTCACTTAGTGGAGGTGCTTTGCGTTTTTTTTTTTGTATTTAATACATTGACTTATCAAAAAAATAATGCTCTCCATATTCAAATAAGCTAGAAAACTACTAAGGCCCAAAAAGCTAGACCAAAAGAGTATCTCAATTGGCATGGGCCTCCTGATTGGTGCCAGGCTTGAAGCCTCAATCTTGCACTTCCAAGTGGGACGATTCTTCTCTATCCAATAAAGAGCTACATTGTCAATGGCTCTTTTAAAGGGAAGGGAGCTACGTGTTGAAACTGTATCTGACACAATACTCCTTAAAGACATCTACATGTTTGCCAACCACGCCTTAAATTTATTCCATTTATTATTATAATCTTTTTAAAGTATTCCTATGAATGGTTAACTAAGGTTGAATTCCCAATAGAAATTGGACCCTTTTTTTTTTTTTTTTTTAAGATTACAAACGATACAATTTTAAAAGATTATAATAAGTGTTAGTAACAAATTATAAAATTTATAAGCCAAAGTTAAAGTTTCCCCTGTAACTAATGAGGGTTTTCTGTGGGTATATTATTTATAGAACTAATGAATACCATTGTATACAATATATAAGTCCATAGATAATTGAACTATGATGACATTATCAATTGAATGTTCAACAAATCAAGCTTGAAGACTTAATGAGCCATTATTCGCATCTGCACAAGAAGATCTTGTGAAGGAAATAAGCCAAGGACTTGATTCCTCCTTTCCTTTGGTGACTTGAAGTCTGGCTTCTTATGTAATAAATTAGGCTGATCGTTGATTTGGAATGTGCTGCATCACATGATCATCATTACTAAGAGCTGGGTTCTTTGGCCTGCTTGATGAAGGGAATGGCAGTAGCACAGAAATGGATTGTGTCACTTGTCTCCACCTAAGAAGACATTGCTTGTCTTGCAGTAGAAGGCAAGTCTTGGGCTTGATTCAAACTCTTTCTTTATTTGTTTCTTTTCACGTTTTATTCCTTGCTTGGATTTGGCCTCACCACTTCATAATGAACTTTTGTTACAAGAAAATGAATAGAGCTTCTGCAAATGAACATGCTTTATCCAGAAAGTATGCTAAATCTTGGAAATCTGAATCTCTCATGCATGGTTTAGCTTGAGTATGACTATTAGGTAGTGCAAAACCTCCAGTTTTAGTGGATTCCTTAAGTGTATGGGCTGCATGGCAGACTGAAAGTTAACTGTAGGTGAAACAGTTCAAAGTCTAAATGTGGTTTCTATTGCTTATGATTCTTCTAAATTATGGTTGTTTCTGAAAGCTGGCCTTTGGAAGGGGAATAGGTGCTGTCCGTCCTGTTCCTGTTTATTTGAGTTATTCTTAGTTGAAAGGCATCAGAACTGACCTAAGAAATTTTCTCCAGACAATAGCTCATACAAATGAACAGACATCTTTGTTTCTTCAAGTTGCATGATATGTGCTAAACTTGAGTCATGTAATGTTTATCTCCAGTTCTTTTTTGAGACTTGTCTCTCTTTCTTTTCTTAAATTTGCGTATCTATCTATATAGATATAGTACACACACACACATAATGTTAAACATAAAATTGATCCAACAACATGCTCTTATACAATGCAAAATACTCTAGGACACTGATTTTGGTAAGTTGGTTTTGAGTGAAGTTCTGTTGGCCTTTGTGGTACAAAACCTTTATTATCTGAAGTTTCTAGGAATTGGAAAGCTTTCTAAACATGAAATTCCTTTGTCACCTTGGATTTTCAGTGCATAGAGAGATCATATTTTGTGTTGTAAATTAAAACCTCTTGGATAAAGTGGCACTTAAGTTTAAATTGTAATCCAGTATAATTCAGGTTCCCATTTTTATGATTGATTCGTGCATGCCATCTTTGCAAAATTATCATTGTATGATGGGATGATACTGTATGTATGGGTTTGGACTATTAATCATCCCACTTGAGGGTGGCCATGCAGTACCATTTGCATTGTATTAGAGAAGACAAGGCAATGATGTATATATAATAATGTCAAGACAGTTGTGTAAATATAATTTCAAAAAATCGATAAACGTGGTATAATTTATGCCTCTTTTCATATTTCCCTAGGCGTTATTAGTATAGCAATTAGGCATGATTTTAAGGCTACATTCTTGCTTACCTTTCAAGATAAGTATCTTGTGCCTTTTTTTTCCTATGATATTGGTAGTTGTCGGACTGGGATCCTCTCCAGTCCATTTGGACTGGAGGGGATCCAGTCCTTGATAATGAAGGGGCATAAATAATCTTTGAGAGGGTCATCTAGGTACTGTTGGAAGAGTATTTGGTGTGCTAAGGAGGTCCCATGGGAAGTTTCATTTTTCATATGAGCAGCGCCCTTTGGGAAGATTGTAATGGTGGATAATATTCAAAAGAAAGATTATTGTGGATTGGTGCTGCATGTGCAGATCTTGTGGAGAGTAGATCATGTCTTGCTACATTGCCTAGTAGCTAGGAATTGGTGGTTTTCAGTGTTTTCTCTTATTGGGGTTCATCGGTGATGCCAAAACGTCTTAAAAAAATGTTTACTTGATGGAAAGGGAGGTAACACTATTCCACTATGCCTTAAGTGGATTATAGGGTGTGAAAGAAGAGGAATGCTAGGCTTACAAACAAATTTTACAAAAAAAATTTTACAACATGATTGGAAATGAGATAAATTCAACTTTTGAGAAAACCAATTATATTGTGCCACATCATGTTGTAAAAGTTTTATTGTAAAATTTGTTTGTAAGCCTAGCATTTTATGTGAACGAAACAATAAGACTTTTAATGGTGTTAAGTCTTTGTTTATATGATCGCAATATGAATGGATGATTGCTTTAGGTAGTTTCAGTGGTTATTCTTTTTTTGGATTTTCCTACTCTGCTGAACATTTCGTTCTAATGTTAAGAAGTGTATTTAGTAAGCGCTTTTCAATGAATCACTTATTTATTAAAAAAGAAGTGTATTTATACACTTCTTGTATGCCTGCTTTCTTCCTCATTAATAAAATTATCTTTACTTGTCATCAAAAAGAAAAAAAAGAAGAAAAAAAAGTCTTGCAGTAAACTCCAACAAGGTTTGGTGTTGGTATTGAAGTTTCTGTAATGATTTATCATCTGCATAAGCACTGATTGAGCTCTTTCAGTTGTTTCAGCAATAACATTGCAACTTGATATATATTATTTTGCAGATTTCCTCCAGATTTGCTTTACAAATTGAGTACAGATTGTCTCGTCATGCAAAACCATCGTGTAAGTTCTAAATCATTGATGGCTCAATTATAAAAAATAGAAGAAATCACCAAGACAAAATTTGTCATGTTTGCTTCTAGTTATTAATATCATAATTTTTCTTGCTTAATTCTAATGCTTCTTGTGATTTCCATCAAGCATTTAATTTCTTGTTTCATGAACTAAGCATTAATTCCAACATATCATGTTGTATTACCTTTTTTTTGTTGTTGTTATTAGTGTCATATACTCGGAAATAATCATTTTGACTAACCTTGATGAAGTCTGGTATGAGTAGGGAATCTATAATAGTCGGTATGATTTGGGCATCTGTAATAATTATCCTCTTTGACCCAGTCTTGAAGTTGCATTTCGACTGAAGACTTTATGAAGGGGATTTGGGTTTTGACCTTCAGTCCAAATCGCTTTAATGAGGCATAAAATATATAATTCTTTGACTTCAATGAACCCAAGGTTTTCTGGTACGTGTCTTTGAACCAAATGACATCTCATCTGTAAAAAAGGTGTTGAGGGTGATCACAGGTTCAAACCTATATCTGTATGAGTTGTGTTTGCCTATCAAAAAAATTAGAAAAAAAAGGGGTGCAATTTATTTGTTCTTTTGTGTTTTCTTTACATCCTGTTGTCTATTTTTACAGTTGTATGTTTTTAGAACCATTTTGGTTATATCTAGTCTTACCTGTTTTCTGAGGGTAAAAAAATAGATTATCTCAATTTATCTGTTTTCTTAATGGGACAGTATGGAATTTCTCCTGAAAGGTTTCAAGAGAACCAGAATCTATCCAGCTTTTTTAAGATTTTGACAACTAGCACAGATGAAGATAATAAGGTACTGAATGTAACCGTGCCATTTTATCTTATATGATTCACAAAGTCTCATGACATATTTGACTAAATCCGAGAATCCTGTGAGGGATTTATTCAAATCTTTGTATTATTCTATCCCCTTGAAGCATTCTGAGCTTGATGATATTTATATCAGGTCTATGTCTCCACAGTACATGCACATAGTTATCCCGTGACTGCCTTCCAATGGCATCCAGAGGTACTCTTTTATTGTGCTTCCCAGAATCTTTTTACACATGATTATCCACTAATGCATGATAGCAAGTGTTACGGCATATATATTTAGCCTTATTTGTTCTCTCTAGTTATGACATGTTTTTGTATTATAGCTATAGTATTTTGTAATTAATAGGTAGATTATAGTTGCCTTATTTGTTCTCTTAGTTTGCTGTAAATTGCGGAGAGACAGCCATGTAATTAGCTGTACAAAGTCTATATAATATGAGAAACCCTCACTTTGAGAGGTATTCAGTTCAATTGACAGCAAGTATCTGTTTACTCTTTGCATTCCATATTTTCTCATATGCTCCTCCATGATTAGATTTTGGATGTCTCTCATATTATCATCTTGGTTATAGAAAACATATGCTAGGCATTTCAGTAGCAAAGAAACTTTACCACATTGATCTCAATTATATGACATGAGTCTCCTTGAAGACTTCTAATACGTTCTAGTTTCATTTAGAATAAGAACCTGTGTGAGTGTGAGTGTGTTTTTTTTCTCCATTTTTTTTAATCATACAGATTCACTACAGTGTTGGAGTTAGCTGGCAAAACTGCACTCGAGTTTATCTTCATATTTTTAGTGAGAGTTTTTCTCTGACATTAAAGATGAACATGGATGAAATTCCTTTTGGCTACTTGAGCAAATATTTGAAATCCATATAATATCTTGAATTCCTCTGCTGAAAGTTTCTTTGTCCCTGGTGCAGTCTGTCAAGTGTTCCACAATGTGATCCAAGTTGTAGGCCAGTTGTTATTTTGCCTTGGCAAGAAATACATATTAGTTGTTTCTCATCTTATCACAGTGCCGGCTTCCACTTACAGTTCAATGGCTTTTATAAGTTGTTTCTTAGGGAAGATCTGAATTTAAAGAATAAACAAACAATATCGTGGGAATGAATGAGGATTTAATAGTTGATACCAGGTCCCCAATACGTGAACAGGCGTGAGTTCAATATAAAATGTTATGACACAAACTGTAGGCGAGAAATTTCAGTATCATTCAAATACCTCTGACTTTGAAGCGATTACCTCTTGCTCCACCCCATGTACATATTTTAGTAAGTAGTATAACCATCTTAAGGCTAAAGAACGTTTCGCTTTTGGCTCACGACCTGGCTATGTATGCCTAGGAATGAGAAGTATAGAATCTGTAACAGATGTAAGTGGATGTACATAGCCTGCAGGCAAGTATCATTCCAGTTTTTGAATTCAATGCAGGTGGTTACTTTTTCTTTTCTTTTTTCTTTCATCGGAAGAAAAAAAAACACACACACACACACAACCAATCCGGCCCTTTTGTACCACGTGATGGTCATTTTATGTAAGATTTAAAAAAAAAAGAAAAAAAAAAAGGGTATGTAGCACATGAGCATACTTGTAAATTTTTTCATCCAAACAAGAGAGGATTATGTTGGCTCTACCACATTGAGTAAACAATAAGGGAATTGGAGTAAGTGTTACCCTACAATTGATATTATTTTTAGTGCTGAATATGTTTTGTACTTAGTCCAGATGCTATACCAGAAAAGAGATAGGTTCATTATGTAATGGTCATTTGATCAAAGATGTATAATGCTAGAGTATGATGATGAGTTTTCCAAATGGATTCATTAATGTCTTAGTTGGCTGATGTGTGCTGTGTTACAGCTTTACTGAATTACTGAACTGCAATATAGTTGCAAACCCAAATCTTTAGATGCATGTGTCAATCTCTCTCTCTCCCCCATATGTTTTATTTTTCTTCTATTATTGGGGTTGTGGTAGCACCAGTCTCTGTCTCATATATATGCACTGTGCAGAAAAACGCTTTTGAATGGGGCTTATCAATGATTCCGCACTCGGAGGATGCAGTTCAGGTGACACAACATGTTGCAAACTTTTTGGTCAGGTTAGTCCTTTAGGCTTAATAATGTGAAAAGTTATGATCTAGTTCATGGAGCTGATTTTGTCGTTGCACAGCCATTTGAAATTTTTAATATTGCAACCACTATCCTGGAGCTCAAACATTTGACAAGCCAACATTATCACCATCATGATATGGGTGAAAATGTAGGCAACAAAAATGGTTTCTCAAAATTTTTAAGACAATAGGCCCTCAGAAGTCAGTGTTATGGTAGAAAGATTTTTTGCATAGCAATACCTAAAGCCAATTATAAGGAAAGCCCCATCTTCTTTCCTCTCTAATTAAGAATGTTGGTTCCTTGAGAAAGTGTTATTATTAGCAGTTATCAGCTATATAGAATATTGATCGTAAAATAGCTTAATGCATATGCCAAACAAAGTGCATGAACCTATGTGTTGCTAAAAATGAATGACCACTATCAAAGCACCCTTCCCTCCAAAAAAGGGGGGGAAAAACTACACTAAGGGGGTAAAAGCCATGTACACTTTTTTTGATAAGTAATATATTCATTTAAACCGCAGAGAGGCACAACCCTAGCACATCATATTCTTTATCTCTAGCAAATCATTCTCACGATCTTCAGAACTCCTTGCGTTCTGCAATTGCCAAAGACACTACATTAAACACAAAGGAGCCAACCTCTATATTTGCAAAACATGACAATTTTCTAAGGGGCTTCGGGGGTGGTGTGACCACCGCCGGTGCTATTAGGGGTGGACAAGACCACCCCGATTATGCTTGGGGGGTGCCGCAATCACCCCTAAGCCATAGGGGTGGTCATGGCCATCTCCAATGGCACTGGTGGTGGTTGGTGTTATGTTAGAGTGGTTGGACACCCATAGAATTCATTCAGAAGTGTGTTTTTTTTTGTTTTTTTTTTTTTTAATTTGTGTTTGCAAAAAAGAAAACATAATGTGGTTTTTTTGGAAAACACTGTCTGTTCTTCCAAGAATAGTGATTTCTCTATTTAGGAGGATAACCATTCCCATAGAAATGCCTATTCCAAAGAATTACCAAACAAAAGAATGAATATTTTATAAGATGGCTTTTCCTATGGTACAACCATTCCATTTTAGGGGACTATTATGCATATCAAACATGCCCTTAGTAACATGCAGAATTGAGTGAACAACTCTATTATCCATTCGTTTTCAATCTCGTTTCCTTTACCAAAAAAAAAAAAGAACACTCTCTTGTTCAGTCTCTCTGTTAATTATATTACTTCTATCTTTTTGTTGTTTTTGGCTATGAAAGATTCTAAAGAACATGGGTCCTGGTCACTTTGTTTATTATTATTTGGTAAACAAGAACCGGGAGCCTGAGCTCACCCACCCATTAACAGTCATTTTAATGGCTCTCAACTGGGGGAAAACTAGTTGTTTTGGCTGCAACCTTTGCATCAGGATGTTTTTGAAAGTCCTAACCTTTAAAGGTTATTTGATATATTCTTAAATTACCCGTGTCAATTTAATTTGAATTTTTTTTTGGCAACAATCAGTTGTAAAGTTAACATGTTGGTAGTCAATTTTCATTAACGTAATGAAGACCTTGAAGGAATAATATATAATCTGTGATGAAATCCGTCTGAACAGATAAAAATTGAGAAACCCTGAAATGTAATGTTGGTGATATATTTGGCAACTTGGAAAAGTTGGATTAGGTTTCCACCCAGGCAGGGAATGAATTGGCTAATTTACTCTTCATTTGAGAAGTTTCTACAGTCCAACTCCTGAGCCAAAATATCTGGGCTGTTCTCGTGCCTATGAGACTCGTATTAATATTGAGTCTTGAAATACAAATATGATTTTAAACCTGGACACTGCCCATCCCCCTCCCCCTCCCCCTGTTGGGGCTGTAGAAAACTTTTTTGCATGGATTGTGACCCTTACCTATTTTTGACATCATATTTAGGTCTACAGTCCTACTGCTGAACAAAATCAAATTGCTCCCATGCAGACCTTATGTTTGTATTATTTTGCCATATTTCCAAATGTCTCTTTTTTCATGTTTTTTTCCCTCTTAGGCTACTTCATCCAAGTGTTTTTAGAAGGAAATTGAGGCAAAAAAATGTTAAAATAAAGTGACAATTATATATATATAAGCCTGAAATTTCAGAATATTCAGTTGAAATGTCGTCATACTTCAAATTATGTTGGGACCAAAACCTAAATCAGGGCTTCTTTACAAATATTCGCTCTGAACTGAGTTGACCCCTGTATTTTGGTGCAGTGAGGCTAGGAAATCATTGAACAGGCCACCTGCTGAAAAAGTACTGGATAATCTCATTTACAATTACAGTCCCACTTATTGTGGGAAGGCTGGGTAAGCCTAAATAGTCTGTAAGACTGCATTGTGTTATTGCTTGCACATGGATTTACTGACTGAATTTCATTTGCCCTCTTGACTGTAGGAAGGGATACGATGAAGTTTATATCTTTACATGACCATCCAACCAAATTCTCTTAAGGTCTTTTGATATGTGCAGTGTACATGGTAATTCTTCTGGACTTCAGAGTTGGAAAATTGGAGATTGTTGGAAATGTAATCATTGATCATCATTTCAACTAGCTCGTTCCATCCTCTAAATTGTGTTTTTTCATGTTGTAAGATCATGTGTATCTACTATACTATCATGTAACATTAAGCAAACTCTCACCGATTTCTGTGTTCATTTAAACGACAAAAAAAAGAGGATGTTTGAAGTGGGGAAAAATAATTAAATGAAAAGAAAGGAAGTGAAAATTAAAGACGTGATTATTTAGAATTTTTATGGGTTATTATGTACATTTTCTCAAATCTTAATCATTATTTTCAAATTAAATGAATGGATTGGGATTTTTTTTTTTCTATTTAATTTGTAGATGTATAGCTAATGTATTTTTGTCTTTTTCACATTTTGAGGGAACAAAAATACCATTTCACTATAACTAATGGGATATTTTTCAGTTCATTTGGATCATAATTCCTTGTTAAGTTGGTGGCTGACTTCAAAGAGGAAAGAAAAGAAAATGGAAAACATGTTGTACATGGATTAATGCTAAATGTATTTATTATATTCCTTAAAAAGTATGTGATTTTTAAAATTATTATTTGATTAAAATTTAATAATGATTTATCACGAATTTAATAGTTATTTTAAAAGCTTAACAGTGCCATGTTACCAATTTTTTAGGATTGTTTGATAGTAGGTGTTTTATTTAGAATCATTCGTTTTTTCTATGGTTTAACTAACTTATAATTAACTCTATATGGTATCAAAATGAATTCAAAAGTTTTTAAGATATACTGGTATACCAACAAAAATAATTTACCTTTAACAATCAAATTTTATATATCGAGTTAACAGATTTCATTAGTGTGTCACATCAAGCCAATAAAATTGTAACATGTGGCACACATAATTTATATATATATATATATGTGAGTTATATATATATATATATATAACACTTAACCATCATCATTTGTTAGGAGGAAGTTCTCTTTAAATAATTATTAAGCATAAATATGGGGTCAATGTTTTTATGTAAGAAAAAGAGGACTTTAGTTTATTTAATAATAAGGGTGGATCATTGTATGATATTTCTCAATACCAGAAACGTCAGAACTGACTAATTCAAAAAATGTTAGTTTAATTTTCAACCATTAATAAAAAAATAAAAAAATAATATTATCATTCTTAGAAGCCATGACTAAAGATGGTTCGTCATCCAATTTGGACTTCCCAACGAGGACCAACTTGCACGGAACACGTGTCATTCCTTCGGTGGAATCATACCCCATGTGCCCAAGTACGTGGAAAAAAAAAAGGGGCATAAATTGCATAATAAATAATTAGAAGTGGATCTTTTGATGACTGATTTTGATGGCATTAACTACTAATATCAATATCCCACGCGTATTGGGTGAAAGATTAGATTAATTAATATCCACGATATAACAACCAATTATTTATAAAATCAATACCACCCATTTTTTCTCCTTCAATGGCTTTAAGCAAATTGGTGCTTTGTGGTCCTATGAGGACTAATAGTGATTGGAATATGAGCTCTCATGTTTGAACCCGCTCTCCGAGTTAAGAGAGAACAAAATCTGATTACTTATTCCTACAAATGAATTTTATATAGGCTCTCTAATCAATACCGATCAAATTGCTAGAGATCCCGATCTCATTTAATATTGAAAAAGGTAGGAGGTTTTTAAATTGGAGGTGAATGGTCCAAACTCTTTTTCTCTATGGATTTTGGGTTATAAACATATATGAACAAATCAAGTCAATTTACTATAAATTAGAAAAAGAAAAGCAAAGTCAACTTACTAGAAGAGGTGTATTTTTTAAAGCCAAAATTCATTTCCTTTATATCTAAGATAATTCATGAAAAAATGGTTGAGGAAGTACAGCATGCCTAGAAAATCATCAACACAGACATCGGCAAGATGTTTCTTCTTCCTGTTTTTTTTTTTTTTTAATTATTATTATTATTATTATATGTTAACTAGATTCAATAATATGTCAAATTCTAAATGAGAAGAATAGTTATGAAGAGAAAACATCCATGAGAACTATATAAGAACAATAATAACCTTGGATTAATTTTTGAAAATAAATGAAATAATAAGAATAATCCAATTAGAAAACTCATGAGTCATGAAGATAGAACCAAAGCCAGTTCACAGATTCACAATCACAATCAAGTCAATTTAACCATAATTTTTCACTGGGTGAGGTAATTATTAGATCCATTATCACAATCAAGCCAATTTAATCATCTTTACCCTCCCAATGAACAAAAAAGACAAAAAAGGGGAAAAAAAGAAAAGAAAAAGAAAAGAAAATAGAGGTAAAGGAAAAAGGGGGAAAAAGCATTTACTTAGGGAAGGAACACCATTGCTTTCCAATAAGGAGATAGAAAAAGAACGTTATTTCATAAGATAGTGATAATGATGGCTCATCCAACCTACCACGTGAATTCAGTCAAATCATATTAGAATTTACACCAATTATTTGTTCAATTTGTCAGTAATTTGAGTCGATAATATCAGAGAATTTATATAAACATACCCGTTAAAATAAATTTTGAACTGTTTGATCACCTATTTGAAAAAAAAATTACTCTTTTATGAACTTGTTCACTTTATTTACTTAAATTACTACCAATTTAAACAAATAATTGTCGTAAATCACTATCAGATTAAACAGTATGCGATCAATCTTTAAGAATCAACCTACTTTTGTCTTCTTCTTTTTTTTTTCTTTTTTTCAAATATGGAAAACGGGGAAGGGAAGAAAAGTTAACCTCTTAATTCCGACCAAATTACCAATCAAGTCTAATCACTAAAACTAGTTTACGATTTTATTCATCTTTTCCATAAATGACTCAAGCCCTTAATATATATATATATATATATTAAAAAAGGTTGAGGTAGGTAAGATCATACTGAGCTCTACACAATTGTGCCACCTTTCCATAACATCATCACCAAATTTTACCTCTATTTCTTTCTATTCTCATCAAATAATAATTATAATAATAAGTTATTATTCATCAGAATATAAAAGTTTGTGAATCTAATGGTGTAAATATGTTATATTATTTAAATTTTATTAAAAGGCATGTCAAAAATAACATTAGAAAAATGTTATAGTTCTTCCTGTTATTTTTCTGGTCTTTTTTTTTTTTTTTTCTTGAGGGATTGATCAAGTAAGTTTTTTTTCTTTTGTTTTTTTAGAAAATGATATTCACGTAAAACTAAAAAAACACTAAAAAAAACATTAGAAGGAATTCTAACATTTCTCTTAACATTATTTTTAAAAATAAAAATTATTAAATAAAAATAAAAATATTGTATTTCCATTTCAAAAAATCGTAGAACGCAATTTCAAGGAGAGAGCACAGGGACCCCACGAAGCGTGTGTCAGTGTGACCGCGTAACAGGAAAGAGGGAGAGGAGGGCATTTCCGTCATTTGGGCTCATTTTATGGCTCCCCTTAACTGTCTCGCTGAATGAGGGGGCGTGTATATATAGGCCTCCTCCAACTTCCCTCGCTCCTTCAATCTCCCATTTCTCCGTGCCTTCTTTGGTATTCAATTTCCTTGTCTGAAACTCTCTCTATCTCTCTCTCTCTCTGGCGTAATTGGTAAGCACAAAGTTTTGGTTTCTGCATTTCTTTGGGGATCTGGGTGTTTCTCAAATTTGCTAGATCTATGATCAGCGGTGAATAACTTTATGTTAGTTATGCGATTTTCTTTTATTTAGTGAAGAACATTTACTTTCTATGATCTGGGTGCTTTTTGCGTGTGCGTGTCTTCTATGGGATATACAATTGGGATCTGGTTGCTGAAATCAGATCTGTTGAGAAGGCTTTCTTAGTTTGATTATGGGTCTGTGAATGTACATGGATCTGGTGATTGTTTTTGCTTCTGTAGAATGTGTTGGATCTGGTAACTTGTGTTGGGTTTTGATGAATGATCTCCATCTGCTTGCTTTTTGTGTTTGGTTATCTGTTTGGGTCTGTTAGCTGCTTTAAAAGAGAGGAGGAAAAAAACATTGTCGTTGAAACCGTACATGTTCTGTTGTATAATTTGTTAGAAGCTATTGAGAACCAACTTGTTCATCAATTGTTTGAATGTGGAAGCAAAAGGTGTTGGGAGTAGATTGTTTTAAACTTTGTCTGTTACTTTTTGGGCAAGTGATCTTTCTGTAGCAGATGTAAGAAAATGTGCTATTTGTAATGGCATCCATTTCTATCTTTCGTGCTTGTTTATCTGGTATGAAACCTTACTTTTTAACTCATTGTAGGGGACTTAGTTATCTGTAATGTTTCTTATGCAGACATTGCTTTGATATGGCTACTCATACCCCTAAGAACATCCTTATTACTGGGGCTGCTGGGTTCATAGCGTCCCATGTCGCCAACCGGCTCATCCGAAACTACCCTGACTACAAGATCGTTGTGCTTGACAAGCTTGATTACTGCTCAAATCTGAAAAATCTCCTTCCCTCTAAATCATCTCCCAATTTCAAGTTTGTCAAGGGGGACATTGGCAGTGCTGACCTTGTCAATTTCCTCCTCATCACTGAGTCTATCGACACTATAATGCACTTTGCAGCCCAGACACATGTCGACAACTCATTTGGTAACAGCTTTGAGTTTACCAAGAACAATATTTACGGTACCCATGTCCTTTTAGAAGCCTGCAAGGTCACTGGCCAGATCAAAAGGTTCATCCACGTGAGTACGGATGAGGTCTATGGGGAGACGGATGAGGATGCTGTTGTGGGAAACCATGAGGCTTCTCAACTCCTCCCAACGAACCCATACTCTGCCACAAAAGCTGGAGCAGAAATGCTTGTTATGGCATATGGCAGGTCATATGGGTTACCTGTAATTACGACGCGTGGGAACAATGTTTATGGACCCAATCAGTTTCCTGAAAAATTGATCCCAAAGTTCATCCTCTTGGCCATGCAAGGGAAGCCTCTTCCAATTCACGGTGATGGTTCCAATGTGAGGAGTTATTTGTATTGTGAAGATGTTGCTGAAGCTTTTGAAGTCATTCTTCACAAGGGAGAGGTAGGTCATGTTTACAATATCGGGACAAAGAAGGAAAGGAGAGTTATTGATGTTGCCGAAGATATATGCAGACTCTTTTCCATCGACCCAGAGAAAAGCATCAAGTTTGTAGATAACAGACCATTTAATGACCAGAGGTACTTTCTAGATGATCAGAAGCTGACGATCTTGGGATGGTCAGAGCGGACTACGTGGCAAGAGGGGCTGAAGAAGACTATGGAATGGTACATTAACAATCCTGATTGGTGGGGCGACGTCTCTGGGGCACTGCTTCCTCATCCAAGAATGCTGATGATGCCTGGTGGGATTGAAAGACACTTCGATGGGTCTGAAGAGGGCAAGTCTGCCTCTTATGTCTCAAGTAATACCCGGATGCTGGTTCCTCCTTCCAAAAGCGTTGGCTCTCCACGAAAACATCCCTTGAAGTTCTTGATCTTTGGTCGGACTGGTTGGATTGGGGGTCTGCTTGGGAAGATATGTGAGAAACAAGGGATTCCTTTCGAATATGGAAAAGGGCGTCTAGAGGATCGGTCATCACTAGTGGCAGATATTCAGAATGTTAAGCCAACCCATGTTTTCAATGCTGCTGGTGTGACTGGTAGACCCAATGTAGATTGGTGCGAGTCTCACAAAGCAGAAACAATTCGCGCAAATGTTGCTGGGACCTTAACCTTAGCAGATGTTTGCAGAGAGAATGGGCTCTTGATGATGAATTTTGCTACAGGGTGTATATTTGAGTACGATGCGGCACATCCCGAGGGTTCTGGCATTGGGTTTAAAGAGGAAGACAAACCCAATTTCGCCGGTTCTTACTACTCCAAAACCAAGGCTATGGTAATTTATTCGGAATCATGATCTATTCCTATATCTTTCTGAGATTATGCATTTCTTCTGATAATTTCTCTGATTTTTCAACCAGGTTGAAGAGCTGTTGAGTGAATATGACAATGTCTGCACTCTAAGAGTTAGGATGCCGATATCATCCGACCTAAACAACCCACGCAACTTCATAACAAAGATTTCTCGTTACAATAAAGTGGTTAACATTCCGAATAGCATGACCGTGTTGGATGAGCTTCTACCGATTTCAATTGAGATGGCAAAGCGGAACTTGAGGGGTATATGGAACTTCACAAACCCGGGGGTTGTGAGCCATAATGAGGTTCTGGAGATGTACAAGGAATACATTGACCCCAACTTCAAGTGGGCTAACTTCACACTTGAAGAGCAAGCCAAGGTGATTGTGGCCCCTCGAAGCAACAATGAGTTGGATGCCTCAAAGTTGAAGAAAGAGTTCCCCGAGTTGCTATCTATCAAGGACTCCCTGATTAAGTATGTGTTTGAACTCAACAAGAAGAACTCTGCAGAGTAAACAGTTTCAGTTGTAGGCCTCTCACTCTCAGGTTCGACCTCTCTGCATTTCGCTCTAGAAGGCTCATCAGCTCCACCACTTATTCATTGTTAGCTTCGCATAATTATTTCAACTGCTGTAGAAGGTGGTCGTGAGGGTAATTCTATTAGCTACGTCTTTCATTTTGACTTCACTTATATTTTGTAATTTAGTTTGCTTAGTTGCTTTGAGCAAGAAACTTCCAATAGGGGGTTGTATTACTTTTTTTGCAGTCTTATCATCTAATATGTGTGGCGTTTCATTCTTTAATAAGTGACCTTCTGGCATCCATTCAAAGCAATACACTTGTTTCTTTATGGCATTCGATCTGCTCAAGAAAGTCGATGGGATCGAAGTGTTTTTATTTATTTTCATTCATCTAATTGAAGTGGGTTCTGGGTTGCAGAGGAAATTGCCCCAAATTTCATTACTTTGACCCTCGTGAAGAAAGTAATAGGAAACGTCTCACTGCTTAGACGAAGGAAAAAGAAAAAGAAAAAAACTTAAAAGAGAAACGTTTCGCTCCTTTCCTCCCAATTTCCTTATTAATATAGTATAGATTTTATGAGTGATATTTGTAACAACTTTAAAATTAAAATAGTTTAAAATCTCGTGGTGTTGGGATCACATCCATCACATTCCTATCTCACTGAATTAATAGAGGTTACCACTTACCACATCAGCTATTATTAAAAAATAAAATAAAATCAAGAACTAATGAATAATGCTATATCAGCTCAATAAAATAAAAACATAATTTACAACATTACTTTTCAGAAACTCAAGGTGGATGCCTTCTGCAGCTGCATTACCCTACAGCTAATTATGACCATTTCAGTAAAAAAAAAAATAGGTGATCTCCTAATGTTATCTTTGTGTCCTCATAATTCTAGGTGAAATTTATTTTATAAAAATTAAGTGAGAAGTAAGAGCAACTTTTATAATAATAATAATAATAATAATATCCATATAGGACTAGGAGAACACAAGGGCACAAAAAGAACACCACGGCAGAAAAATAAAAGAGAATGACCGAATTTCTAACAATTTGCGTTTGAATTGCTAAAATGATCAATCATGTGATATGGTTCTTATAAATTTTATCTATCGAAACAAGTGAATTGACAGCCAAAACTTACTTGGACATACCACATTAACTATCTCACATTTACTCCAAATCTGTTTTAAGATGTGCATTTTAGATTACAGCAAAGTTTTCCTCCAACTCAGTTTGGAGGAAAACTTTGTCCCAAATTAAATAGAGCTGATTTTATTTTATTTTATTTTTGTCGACTAGTGATAGAGAAGGTCATCATTTGGTGTTTTAGTAATTATTTAGTTTTGTTGATCCACTCTGATGTATCATCTTCTTCTCGGAGGACACCAAAAATTTATTTTGCGTCAAAGACATTATAGAAATTATTTTATGGTATGTTTGGCATTACGATTTCATAAACAAAAAGTATGATTTTAAACTAAATCACAAAAAAAATGGATGATTTGGTATTGTGTTTTTGGAAAATTGCAATTTGAAAATATAGAAAATCCACGTTTTCAAATTGCAAGTAATAAGGTGTTTTTTTGAAAACATAAAATTTTAAGGAAAATGCTAGGAGTTTTCCCTCTAGTGTTCTCCTACCGTTCTCCTAGTCTTACGTAGAACATGATTTAAGAAAAAATAAAATTGTAGTGGCCTCCACCACCGGTTTTTTTAGGCATTAGCATCAAATTTGAGGCATTAACACTAAATTTAGGATGATCAAATCCATTTTGGGTGATACCATCTCTAAAGGGTTAACCTTCCACTCTTAGGTTTTAGTTTTGAATCCAAAAACAAGTTTTAAAGTATTAAAATCTAAATATTAACTCCCAAAAACAAGTTTTAAAGCATTAAAATCTAAATCTTAACTCCTAAAAATTAATCTGTTTGCAAAAAAATGGTACCTCAATTTTATTTTTTCTTAAATCATGTTCTACGTAAGATTGAAAAAACACTAAGGAGAGAACCCCTAGCAAACCCCAAATTTTAAAGCCTAAATTACAATTTTAAAGGTTAGAATGTAATTTTGCCAAACATTTTAACTGATTTTTTTTAAAAAAAAAAATTAATTGCACAATTTAAAATCATTATTACTTATTTATTTATTTGGTCTATAATGAAATTGAAAATTTAAGGCAAAATCTGGAGTGGAATCCTCCTCCATTTATGGCTTGTTTCCCGCATTTTTCACCTATCCGTGTCCCATGGGCGACGAGGCGACGACCCGTATAAGACCAACCATTCTCTCTCAAGCTTCATTAATACCGAAACCCATCAGAGAAAAAGACCAACGGTTACTACAATGAAACCCCCCTGCTTCTACCTTCTTATTATCCTGCTCGTCCTTCCCCTGTTGGCCTCCCCCGCCGGCGTATGGGTGCCGATAAAGAACGTAAACGACCCGCACGTGAAGGAGATCGGTGAGTTCGCGGTGGCCGAGTACGACAAGTCGTCAAAGGCGGACCTGAAGTTCGTGAGCGTGGTCAAGGGCGAGACCCAGGTCGTCGCCGGGACGAACTACCGACTCGTCTTGGAGGCCAAGGACGGGGCCGCCACCAAGCACTACGAGGCTGTTGTGTGGGAGAAGCCTTGGCAGAATTTGAGGAACCTTACCTCCTTTAAGAATATTAATTAATTAATTAATATTTGGGTGATTTCTTGTTTCATTTCATGGATTCAGAGAATAAATAAATTTAAGAATTAAGTTTAATTTTTTTACATTTGTATTTTTATTTCATTTTTTTTTTTATTTTTCTTTTTCTTGTTGCAGAATGAGAGATNGACTCGTCTTGGAGGCCAAGGACGGGGCCGCCACCAAGCACTACGAGGCTGTTGTGTGGGAGAAGCCTTGGCAGAATTTGAGGAACCTTACCTCCTTTAAGAATATTAATTAATTAATTAATATTTGGGTGATTTCTTGTTTCATTTCATGGATTCAGAGAATAAATAAATTTAAGAATTAAGTTTAATTTTTTTACATTTGTATTTTTATTTCATTTTTTTTTAATTTTTCTTTTTCTTGTTGCAGAATGAGAGATTAGAGATCTCCAACTATTTTCTGTTTCTATGAACTTCACTTGCCTAATGGAGTACATAATAATGTTAATATATATATTATGATCCATGCTCTTAAGAATTTAACTATAAATCCAATAACATGCCATTCTATTCAAGGATCCTGAGAATATAGCCAGCCACCTTTAAAATTTTGCAAGAAGTTTCCTCTTGGCGAATAGATAGGAGCAAAGAACTTTTCTTTTGGGCTAGCTCCTTTCTTTAGTAAATAGAATTAAGACAAAATCTTTAAGAGAAGTGCTGTATGTTATAATGGTAATACATACATGCATTAGGAGAGATATTCACCGACCCCTTTTTGTCTTCTATGAAATTAGGAGTGGGTATTGATTCAGTCGGTGTCGGTAGGGGCATTTTCGCCTACTGATTCTTAAAAGTCGGTTAAGTCGATTAATTAAGTAAATTCATACCAACAAAGAATAGTTTCGACTTTTTCGGTTAATCTGTTAGTCGGTTAATAAGTAATCGGTTAAGTCGATTAATTGTCAGTTACAAGTTTTTATGTTAAGATTTTTCAATTTTTTTGTAACTACATAATTAGTAAAGAACATGTTTTATAAATAAAAAGAAAAGACAAATTCATGGAACATGGACCAAAATAACAACTACAAATCAACCGGACAAACACAATAAGGAAAGTTACTAAATAAAATTCAAAATTTACTTGAAAAATCAGCTACATCGGTTAACCGATAGAGTTTTTTTTCTACCGCCTACCGAACCAAACCGATGTCGAAACAATATTTTTATTCTGCCTACCGACCGCCGGAAGTCAGTTGTCAATCAATGATGCTTCGAGCGGTCGATAAACTGTTAATCTACCCACCCTAATATGAAATGACAAAATTTAAGGCAAAATCTGTGTGAAATCCTCTCTTTATGGCTTGTTTCCCTCATTTATCACTAATTTATCCATGAATCATTATCTTCAAATTTTCTTGTCATAGATTTCAAGATATTATATGAAATGAACCCAAAAAAAAAAAAAAATAAAACAAAAGGTTATGAGTTCTAAAAATTAAAAATGTTGGATACCACATCAACTTATTGAGCAGCTCTTGGACATTAGATGGCTATTATTCCAAGGTTGCCTAACTTTTCACTACTTCACCGATATTTTTCATGGAAATCGTCAGCATTTGATTTGAGAGTAACGTTATAAACTATATTTTTATTTCAGAATTATTAAACTAATTATTGAATTAGTCATTTAAAAATAGAAAATTATGGTTGATTGTGATTACCACGCCAATATTGTAAGATAATTGTGAGATAAAAATATGGTATATAACATTTTTTTTTTTTGATTTTATAATTCTTACCTGCCTTGTGTTTAGGAGGTGGACAATCTGGACAACCTAATATTGTGATGGTGTATATATAGTTCTTTGGTTAGATGATTACTACCTATTTTTAGTTCATTTTAATGGTGAAGAAATAGCCTTTTTTTTTTTTTTTAATGATTATAGCATTTAGAAAGAAAGATTCTAGGCACATAGTGAACAAAGTTTTCTTTCAAACAGTGTCCATAAACTATTGAATTAATATTTATTAAAAAAGAAAAAAAAATTATGGTACATCAGCACAATTGTATGGGAGTAAGATAAGAGTTGAGTATTTAGAATTATTCTTTTTAAAATGCATGTGATGTGTTACGAACATATGCTATATTAATCATATTAAAAATGCATGTGAAAATTGCGTGTTTTAAGAATGCATATCAATTTAGTAGACTGAATTCAAGAAATTTTATCAAATCTAATTTAGAGGAAAACTTGTCCTTTATAATAAAAGGTTGCAAATTGCTTTTGTGAAGTCTTTTATGTAATTTTATTTTGAAGAATGTTATATGCACTCTTAAGTGCTTACTCTCTTATGTGACAATAAAAATCATTATTAGATTAAAAATTGAATAATAATTTTTACTGTCATGGTTAAAAAGTATACGCTTAAGAATGAATGCAACATTTCTCTTTTGTTTTTGAGGATACAATAAGAGCCCAACTAAATTAAGGGTTTGATTTATTTTCAAACTAGTTAAACTTATTCTCTCTACCTATCAAATTGACTTACCAATGAAGATGGAGTTATATTTGATCCATTGTCAATAAAATCTTAATTGAAAATGAGTGGCATAAAATATTAACATAAGCTTTTATTAGTGGGTAAAGTTTTTATTCAAATTGAGTTAGATAATTTTTTAAAATTTAATTAATTAAATTAACATTTTTTTTAGAACATGTGAGAATTATATGCTCCGATGAAACCTATAATGATGGATCAATCACTACAATACACAAAAGATGTAGGGCATTGAATGACTTTTCTTTAATTTTTATTTTGCAGATTAAGATCAATCTGGATTCTCATCTCTCAGCTTGACGTGAAGCTGCTCTTCCCTCCCTATGGCTCCCTCCTTGGATTGGGCGCATAAAAGAAAATTTCGATGTTGCAATTAGAGACAATTTTGCGATAGCAACTGCGGTTTTCAGTGATTCTTCAAGGAATATTATTTTTGCAGCTACACATAAACTTCACTCTACTAATGTTCTCTTATTCAAAGCTACAACAACTCTCTTGGCCTCTCAGCTGGCCAAGAGAGTTGTTGTAGCTTTGAATAAGAGAACATTAGTAGAGTGAACAATTGGACAATATCTAGAGGCCATGGAGATCCTGTCAAATAACTCTAGACTCGAGAAGTGACACTTGACTTGAGGAGTAAATGCTCGTGAGATTCGGCTTCCGAATGGCAGAGGGGAAAATTCGATCTTCTTCATAGCAGCATGAATTTTTCGAGACCTGCTTTCACTGGAAGTAGATTCCATGCAGCTTTCAAAACACAAGTTTGGCCTGTCTTGCAACTTTTATCGCCATAGTAATAGTAGTGCTAATACTACCCACTATTTTATTTTTATTTTTTTAAGAATATATATATATATATATATATATTTCTCTCCATTTGGGTTTTGAACATTCCATCCCAATTTTGCTCCAATTTTGCTCCAAGTGCCAGATTATGATCGTGGTCCTGGATTCTTCTAATAAGTCTGAAGCCTCTCTACATTTACCAGGACTTGGCATGAAACTTTGTTTCTAATCTGCACTAGAAGTTATTTTAGCATCTTCTCTAGGAACGAGCAAATGGTCTTGGGGAGAGGAAGGTTGACACTATATGAAGGTGATCCATACTAGAATATCAAATCCCAAAAATCTTTTGCTCTACTTTTTCCTTTTTATTTTTTCAAAGTCCCTTTTCTTTGACTAATGATTAATGAAGGATAATGGGAGGGTTTTCTTTAGATTGACAAGTAGTGGGGAACTTTACTGCTTTTTGGGCCATAAAGCTTATACATACAGTGGCTCCTGGAGGTTTTCTACAGTGGCACTGGCCTTTATGGGTGAGAATAGATGATAATTTAGGGATCATGGCTTCCATACAACCTATCAAGCAAATACAAGTCTCAGCAACCTTCAGGGAAAGCAACGAGTTTATAAAATAAACTCTTTTTTTAGAAAAAATTTCATAATTTCTTCTGTTTTCTTTTTTGGGTTACCATTAGTGTGGTTTCGATGCTTTCAGTCTGTTAAATCTACCAGTTCAATGAAGGTAGTGACAAGAAGAATTCTAGAAACAGCCAATCTAATTTTGGGAAAGGGGGTTCAGATGTATTGGAGGAAAGAATATCACAATGAAATAGAAACTATTCTTATCACCTAAATGAGCCATTTTAAAATCCAAAGCTTTGGGTATTGAACTTTTGAACCAGATGCACCTCAAGATGTGAAAGCTGCTCAACTTGATGATGAACCTGAAGATCCAGCAACTGCCAGATCTTTCAGAAAGGAGACAACATCGTCTGATGATTGAAGTATATACCGAGCATTTGTACGGGTTCTTCCAACGGAACACGAAAAATAATTTTCGCCCTTCAGATCAAGCACATTCCATGAAATCTTTTCTGGTGATGGCCGCCGACTACTCCCACAGGTATGATTCGTAGGTTTCTTGTCAGGATTTGGCGAAGGTCGTGGTGTCCTAGCCTGAGATGATTTTGACCCGCTTCTGCTGGGCGGAAGCTTCAAAGAAGATCTTCTCTCAACAGGTAGCTTGAGTCCATCAGTTACCTTGGTTCTTGCAATACCGGCACCATCAGAAGGAAGCTCTGGCTCGAAAAAGGTGTACACATCTTCATCCTGAAACAAAAGATGCTTAGTAATTTTTTTATGAGAATTAATACATAGGTAAATTCATGTTCTACATTTTCCAATGGGGAGCAAGCATTCATTTACCAACAAAAATAGAAGTGCAAGAATACAATATTGAACCCTAGATGTTCTTTCCTGTGCTTATTGATTAAATTACTAAGAATGAGGCCAGGCAAAACATCCACAAACACAGAAAAAGACCTTCAGGACATCCAAAGTGGGGAATTTTCCAACTTCAGAAGTAGGGAAGGGTTAAATCAGCCCATTTCCTATAAGAGCTTTAAACTCATTGTCTGCTTGCAATATTATATAGGAACCATTCATCATTTGTAGGTCTCATTTGACTTGGAACACTGGAGAAAAAAATTGATATTGCACAATTTTGAGTGTTGCAAAATCCAAATTTTTATTTATTTATTATCATCATTAGAAGAGTAAGAGGCAAATGTACATAGACAAGCCACCTAGAAATTAGTGGCAAAAAAACAAGAAAGTCAAGATAACTAATCACTAAAGGAGAAACAAAAGCAGCTATCAAGAGATATAAAGTGTTGAAAAAAGATTTCAACTCCTCCAACGTCCTTTCATGGTCCTCAAAACATTTATTACTCATTCCTTTACCTCCAAACACACCACAAAAGACGCAATGACACCATCTTCCATACATCAGCACCTCACGTACTGTCGGTAAACCACCAACAAGCAAACACATCTACCATTCTAGGCATAACTCAAGACAACCCGAACTGATTAAAGAAAACATTCCATAAAGCACAAGCAACCTCACAATGAACGAGGTGGTCCACAGACTGTTCACATTCCATTGAATGGCACCTCCAGAATTAATCCATGTGAGCCCCAACTGGAGCATCCTTGCCATGTGAAATACTAAATAAAACAGGAAATGCATCCTTGAGGGCTATACCCCATACCAAAGATCATATCAGAACCTAACCTTAGAACTGTCACCCACATCAAATCTGATATAACTACAGAACTTCTCCCAAACCCTCCTAATATTCTTCCATAAATTCACCCCATAAGCCCCAACATGAGCCCTAGAACACCACCCTCCCCAAGAGCTTCCATATTTAGAGTCCACCACCACTCTCCACAAAGCCTCTCTCTCCAGCCCAAACCTCCCCAACCTTAAAAGATTTCTAATACCCAGCCCTCCCTTAGAGATCAACGTACACACCTTCGGCCAACTCACCAAGTGATTAAAACTCTTCACCTAACCAACCCCACATAAGAAATCACCTTGGAGCTTCTCGATATGTTTAACAACACTCGAAGGGAGAGGAAACAGGGACATAGAACACATAGGTAAATTGGAAAGGTGCAATATCCAACTAAATCCAGGCTATAAAACTATGAGGTTTTACCAGGCTGCATAAAAAACAAGATCAATAAAGATGAGATATGACTGAGTTTAGTGCATCCTTGCTCAAACCAGTCCATTGAAGCTGATTGTTGTAATAGGCACTTCCACACAAACTTTAAAATGTGTGAAGTGCTCATTAGACACACTTGACATGGTATAAATACGGATTTGTGTTCAAAATGCATGCAACCATTCGCACATCAAAGAGATGATCAGCCATAAGAGAGAAGAAATATGACCCCTACTTCACTATTAGTTACCTTGACCTTCTTTATGAGATTTCTTATGGATAAATGAACGCTTAAAGGTCATGCTTTATCCTGAGTCAAATCTATGAAATACACTAACCTAACACCTAGAAACAATACCCATAGCCAGTACCAAAGTCTCACATAACAAGGATGAATAACCCTTAGGTACGGTTTATCACATTACTAAACTACTACCATGCATAAATATCTATGTTCCACATACTTAGTAGTAAGTATTTTAATTTTTTCACTAAAGTTTTCACATCAACATAAGGCTCTACTCTCAAGCAAAAAGATATTAACTAAAGATGAAATACAAGCATGCAAACTAGGCATCTACTACAAAAAAATGATTTATAATGCACATTCAAAAGTGACTACTCTACTAGGAAGAGAGAGTTTTGATGAGAGAATAAAGAGTCGTATTACTTTGACAAGAAATAAATAAATAAGACAAAACGTTTAAGAGATTGGCTTCAGATTGGAATGTGGTTACACCAAGATTTTACAAGCTATGTAAATAAGTCAAAAGTAACTATATTAGTAGTATTAGTTTCGAAGTTTCAGTCCTAAGGGTGAATTTCAGATACTTCATAAGCTGGTTAAAGTGTGAAGGGCATTTGCAAAGATCTCTACAACAGCAAATATCTGATGTAATCACTCCCTACACCTTTTCTAGATTTTTTTGCAATGCGTAGTTTTTCAGCTTTCAGAAGTTTTTTAGCCTCTCCACGAAACACAAATTGAACCAGCATATGGTTTTTGAATCATAAGTGCAAAATCAGTACTTTAAAAGAATAACTGTTCTGTTTCACAATTCTTCTCTTTGACTACAAACAGAGATTGTAAATATTGAGAATCTAGCAGATCAAATTATGGTCTTAGTCAAGAACTAATACCAGAATCTTACATGCAATTCCTCATATCAAACATTAAACTTTCAGAACAATTAAATAAACTGGAATGATACCTTTGCCAGAAAATGTCCAATACACAGGACATAATCTATTGGTGTTGTCATGGATTTACTGTGAACTATCTCTCCCAGTATGCGGTCAACAGCTGCACCCTGAATGAATGAAGTACCATTAAGTAGTACCAAACATCCCAATGCCCAAACACTACAAATAATCAGGTAATATAGGGAACTTTAATTATAAGAACCAAGGAGTCACCTTTGTCACACCAATTGCTCGCACCTCAACAGATCGGCCACCTTGAACGACATCAACAGATGCATTAGAAATTGGGCCTGTCCAGAGATGTTGCAACATATCCCTAGCTTGAAGTCTTCCAAACTCAACATCTACAAATATTAAAAGATGACAATAAAAAGATAATGGGAGAGCAGAAATATGGTAAATCTTCAAAAGCCTAGTTTAAAAGAATAGGCATTGAAGGAAAAAAGTACCTGCATATTTATAATTCCATACAAGTGAAGTTTCACGAAGCTCAAAATGTGACCGGGGTGTTCTTTCTGTGAAGTACTCAAAAACATGCTGAAAACACAACGTCAGTATCACAAGTTTAGACTTTTGAGAGCACAATTAAACAGAAATACAATTCAGCATGTACCTTCACGCTCTCAACCCATTCCATATTCAAATGCTCAGGCATTGTTGTCATCCATTCCCCCTTTGTGAGGCGCAAAAACATCCCATTCTCTGCTGCTAACCACATGTCATACTCCCCAAAGTTCTGTAAAAGCGCTATGTTAAGAAGTGGATTGGGTATGGCTGCAATAGAGGGTAAAATTAAGCTACATGAAGTACATCATCTAAGACATTTCTGTCACTCCCACTGAGTACAACAATTGTTGTCTTTGGATCACTGCAAAGTGCCTTTAATGGTTCTTTTATCCCTGGGTGTACTTTAAGTTCCATTTCTTTAATTTGATCACCTCTACTCCCAGGAGTGTCCACTGGTTCAGTCAATGTTGCATTGAATCCCTGATTTGAACCATTAGCAAGATGAGGATATGATAATTATATATGTGTGTATATATATAACGGAGAAACAAAAGTCCAATCGGACTAACTTGACCAAAAAGAAATGGAAACGTTCTTCCTTTCTTGCAATTTAACCGATATACTTTCCCTCGTTATTTCCAAGATACAGAAAAAGGCAATTCAGATTGGAAAAACAAATCATTCATAAGGAAATACACTGACAAACAAAGTGAAAATTTGGAAACCATCATAAAAAAATGTGAACCTATAGATCCTCAAATAACAATTAAGGAAAGAAACTTGAATTGGTCCTTTCCAAAAGATCCAGGAAAAAGAACAGAGACAACTAATTGACAGATCATGGTAACTTTTTTATTTGTTTTTCCTCTTCTTCATTTCCATATTTTTCTCTAATTGTCTCACAATAGCTGATTTGAGACAAAAACCATGACCACAAACATCAGTAACCACTTCAAGCCAAAAATCCACATGAGCTAATCATAAAGAAGGCAACCAGTGTCAGCTTGACTTCAATGCTAAACAGATTCAGAGATGGTGTTCCTTTAAATGGGGTTCCAATTCAAAAAGGGAAAAGAAAAAGAAGAGTATACATTGTGGTTTAATTAGGTTAAATAATCATACAGAGAAACATTGAATGACAACAGAATGGATGTTCAACAGACTTCACAGTATAATCATCGATTCACCTAAATACCATGCTGGTATCTAGTAATTGATTAAGGATGCCATAAAATATATTCTGGTGTCATTTTTTAATTAAAATTTCAATAACTCGGAAAGCCAGTCTCAAAATCAGACAGTACATACCAATATAAGCAATCGATTATTAGATTGCAAGTAACGATTGATTGCTTTATTGATTGGAAGCAGGGGTGGAACTTGTCTTGTCCTTATTTTTGCCTCCACAACAGTATCATTCAGTTCGCTGCACAGGAATGACACCAAACACAAATTTCAATAAAAAATAAAAGCATGGGGCATAATTATTCTATCAAACATATTTTTTTCCTATCTTAAACTCCACCTCTGAATAAGGTTTCATGCCACTTGTACCAAAACACAACTTAAGAGGAAAACACAAGCAGATGTAACTGAACATTACCCATTTAATGAAAGCAGACATTTTTTTAACTGCTAGCTAGGATGCATTTAACATCAGAATACACACACCGTATGCATTGTTAAAGCAGCAAGTCCGACCATGTTTAACACAATCACCAAAATTTGGATTTGAATGGAATACTGAATCAGACGCTAGTATGTTTTGCTGGTCAAAACTAATCTCCGTAAATACAACTACCATTCTACTGGACTTGTTTGCTTGAAGGTACTTTCTTCTCCACATAAAATCTATATGCTCTAGATATTAGCATCAGAAACTTGGTTACATTTTTCAAAGGCAATAATTGAATCCTTTTCAGAGTTGCATCTTAATAATAAGAATAAGTATTTCATTCAAGTGTGGTAGAATTTATCACTGCAAAAAAAAATATATATATATATATATAGAAAATGTCAGTGTCAAATCACTATAGAATGTTACAACACTATTGCATGTATACCTCACAAAAGTTTCAGCCCATTCTTGAGCCGTGTGGCTTGTTACATGTGCAAAGTTATGTTTATGTCGCTTCTCTCTTTCATCAGCTGGCATGTCCAAAGCTTGGAGAATAGAAGTAGCAACTTCAGTAATGTTCCAGGGGTTCACTAGGATTGCCCCAGCTCCCAAAGACTGTGCAGCACCAGCAAACTGCATAACGCATCAAAAGTATTGATAGTTGGATAGCACAGCCTAAAAAAATATCAATAAGCCTGGAAAATGGCAGTGGTTACAAACACATGGGAAAATTATACTTTACCACTCTAAACCATCTCCCTTTTTCCAACCCCCCAGCCAAACTACAAATTTATGAACTTAGCCCCCAAAATCAAAGTTTGAGTCACTTTGCCCCCTTGTTAATTTTTTGTGCTAAATTAGGTGGAATAGGCCTCACATGTGCAGCACGTGCACCTCATTCATGTAAAATGACAACTGCCACTATTATTACTCAACTATTTTTTACCTACTGTTTTCTTTCCCTTTTTTGGGCTAATGGGATAGAGGCAATTGTCATTTTACAAGGATCAGGTGCACAGACTGCACACGTCTCTTCTCATCCAATTCAATGTTAAATTAACAAAGGGGGCAAAATGACACTTCAATTTTGGAGGCTGAGTGCCGAAATTTGTAGTTTGGTGATGGATGTACAAAAGGGGTGGCAATTTCGGGTGACAAAATGTAGTTTTCCCTAAAAACAATAAACCAGACCTTCAACATGAATAGGTGCAATATTTACCTAAATTAGTGCATAAACAAATAATATGTTGAATGGAGTGATAATTTAATTAGGATTGAAAATTAAGTATGGTACTATATTGGCTAAAAAAGAAAATAAGTACCACGAACTACAGCCTTTGAGCCCCCAACAGATTGTCCAAAGAGTTCATAACATGCGATAAATTATGCAATAATTAAAAAAAAAAAAAAAAAAAAATCCAAAACAGCAACTTCCAAGATCTAGTACTTCATTAGGGTATCTGAAACGGAAAAAATGCAAAATCAAACTTTGTGGTTGCACCAATTTGCAATAAGCTCCCTAGGACTTAAAAGGTGACTTAAATTCCCTGTGATAAGCATAAATGGCAAATAACCCCCTGGTCCAAACTTTCGTTTGAAATTTTGACAAAACTCGTTGCCAAACCACCTCCAAAGCCCTGGGTGTTTCGACTATTTATTCCTTCTTTCATTATACATGACACTTGCCATCTTATTATTAGTGCTGATGTGACATTCCAACGGTTTTTCATCAAAATTCCAAACAGAAATTCGGAATGAGTTATTTGTCAGTCATGCTTAAATCTTAGGGAGCTTATTGCAAATCGGTGCAACCACATGGGCTGATTTTGCATTTTTCCCCATCTTAAAATATAACTGAAATTGTCCCAAAATTCAAGAACTAGTTTTTAAGAAAGGGAGAATCTTAGTTACAAACATTTTTCATATGTTAAGAGTAAAACTGAAGCTTTCCTAAAGAATGATCTTGGTACATTATTCAATATTCAACGAGTTAGACTCTACAACCACTAGTGATTAAACAAAAAGACCCAATGTCTGCAAAACTGTGATATCCTGTTTTTATTGCAGCAATACAAAATTTCTACCATCTTAAACAAAGAAGATTTATCTCTAAAATATCATAATTACATAAATCTCCAGTGGTTCTCTGGAGGATCCATACTTTTAACTCAAGGATTTTGAGACACGATATGAAAATCAATAAGTGGAGCCAAAAGCAGTTACTAAAGTCTTCTTGCACAAGAGTGGATTTTGTTATCTTCAGATATGCTAAGGATTGTTTTTTGAAAAGTCTTACCAATTGCTTAAAAAAAGAATTGCGTAAAATTGCCCAACTTGAATTTCCTAGCCAATACTTAAAAAAACAAAACAAAACAAAACAAAACAAAAAAACAAACAAATACACAAACTTTAGAGTTTTTTATTTATATCTTCATAAATTTCTGAATACCTTTACAACAAAAAAGAAAAAGAAAAGATATCGTCCATCAAATAGACACAAAAGTGACAAACTAATAGAATTCACATAGATTAAACACAACAAAAAGAGTTTTTTCTTTTTTTTGGTGGGAGGTACTATCTTTAGAATTTGATCGCTTTCACAAAATTTGTGAAATAATTTAGGGTGGCTTTTAGGTAAACTGATCAATAAAACTTCACCATCTCAAGGGTACTGGAATTTAAATATCTTTTAACACTCTACTTTTTCTATTTCAACATTTAAAAAACTAGTTTATCTTTAATAGGAAAAAAAAAAAAAAAAAAAAAAGATGATTGGGCATAACCAAACTTGGCAAGTTTTTGTAATTACTTCACTAAGAATGAGAACCCCTTTCTTTGCATCTTGGCATGCCACAAACTCATAACTGACAAGATTCATACCATCCCTCAAAGATGTGACAAGGGCTACATCTGAACAAAGAAAAAAGAGGAGGGAAAGATAAATCATTAGTTGAAAACTACATGCATAACTCATGCAATCAGCTACAAACTGTAATTTAACAGCGAGAATTCAGAAGTTGTGATGATACTCAACACACAGCTAGGTTTGAATATATTCAAACTTCCAGAAGCATATATAAATATGTTAAGAATTCATTCAACTTAAAGCCTGCTCAGTGCCTGGAACTTTGGGCAACAAGATAAAGTAACACAGTGGGCATCTTTCAAGCCCACCTTTTTTGTAGAGCATAGACGCCTACCATGCAGTGCTCTAGACACATTGGGCATACAACTAAAGTAATCAAGATGATGCCACCAAAACTCAAGTCATCCATTAAGATTAAAGAAATAGACACAAAAGGCACTACTCAAACAAAAAAAAAGCATTAACAAACAATTCGAACACATAAAACACTCACAAAACAATCAAAACAACTTTCACCTTTTTTTTTTTTTTTTTTTTGGTTAAGTAAAAATGTATATATCAAAAAAACCCAAAGGGCACAACACAATTACACTGGGTAGAAGTGAGAGCCAAGAACCGCCCAAGAAAAAACCCTAGGCTCACAAGGAGCCCCCACAAAAGACCCACAATAGCCCCACAAAGACCCAAACAAAAACCCTAAAGCCCGAGACATACCAGTACTAAAACCTACAAAAGCTCAATAACATCCTAAAAATCCAAGACCCTACTGCACCTCAGGGGGAAAGAAAAAACATTTTTAGACCCGAGAAACCCCTGCCGACGCTGGCACTTCGCCTGAGTCGCCTCCAAATTTAAGGTGCATTCCAAATTGTTGAGCTCCCTCAACCCCTTAACCTTAGTGTCGGATTTCTAGGGAATAAATTAGAAAATTCTATTTTTTTTTAAATAAAATCTGAAACTACTATTTCAGATGTTAAGAGGATTCAGTTTCCTGTTTTCTAGCCTAGAGATTTGCTGATTTGATTTGTGATTTGATTTCCTGATTTTGTGGCCTTCCTTTACTATTTATTTTGTAATTGTCTCTCTTGAATAATAACAAGAATGATTATTCTTCTTCTCAAAAAAACCTACATGGTATTAGAGCCTTGTGCTCTTTTTCTATTTCCTTCTTTCTTCTGATGATGTCATATAAGTCGGCGATGACCAGCGCCCAAAGAAATCCTACCGACTCTTCCGGTACTTCTGAAACCATTTAGCCCAATCCCACTATTCCTCCCACGTTTGTATCTGCTGATTACTATCCCCAGAATTCAGCCCCTTATCTCATGGCTACAAAACTCAATGGGCACAATTATCTCGAGTGGGCTCAGTCCGTAAAATTGGCGATTGATGGCAGAGGCAAAATTGGGCAATTGACTAGCAAAATATCGAAACCTGCTGCCGGTGACCCAAATAAAAAAAAATGGCAGTCCAAAAATTCTCTTGTTATTGCTTGGCTCATCAATTCAATGGAACCTGCCATTGGAAAACCTCACCTATTTCTTCCTACTGCTAAAGATGTTTGGGAGGCAGTTCGAGATCTTTATTCGGACCTGGAGAATTCTTCTCAAATCTTTGAGTTGAAAAGTCGACTCTGGAAATCCAAGCAGAATGATCGCGATGTTACTACCTATTACAACGAATTGGTAGCGTTATGGCAGGAACTTGATCAGTGTTATGATGATGTTTGGGAGAATCCGAACGACTCCACTCGCCACATGAAGAGAGAGGAAAACAACAGGGTTTACATGTTTTTAGCCAACCTTAATCGGAATTTGGACGAGGTCCGAGGCCGCATTCTCGGCAGGAAGCCATTGCCGTCTATTCATGAAGTTTTTTCTGAAGTTAGACGTGAAGAGTCAAGGAGAAAAATCATGCTACACAACACCGAATCTGGTTTCAACCTGGAATCTGACAGCTCTGCCCTTGTGTCAAGAGGTGTTGATTCTGACAACGATGGGCGTAAGAAACCGTGGTATGAGCATTGCAAAAAACCGTGGCATACAAAGGAGACGTGCTGGAAGGCTCATGGTAAACCAGCAAATTGGAAACCAAAATCCAAATGTGACGGTCGCGCCTACCAAGCCACTGCTGAAGAGATTTAGGAGCCTTCTACCAACTCGGATGCAGTCCCTTTTTCCAAGGAGCAATTAGAGCACCTGTACAAATTGTTTCAATCTCCAAAACTGTCCTTAACTCCGTCTTGTTCTTTGGTCTAGAAGGGTAACTCTCTTGCTACTGCATTTTTAGGTGTTATTCCTAACTCTGTTCTTTCTTGGATAATTGATTCCGGCGCAACTAATCATATGACTGGTTGCTCCAAATTGTTCTCATCCTATAGTCCGTGTGCAGGCAATAAAAAGGTCAAAATTGCAGATGGTTCACTCTCGGTAATTGCCGGGATAGGAACTATCAAACTCACTTCGTTGTTAACCTTCCATGATGTGCTCCACGTTCCCAATTTGTCTTGCAATTTGCTGTCCATCAGTAAAATTACCTCTGATCATCAGTGTCAAGCTAATTTCTACTCTTCTTATTGTGAGTTTCAGGAATTGACCACGGGGAGGATGATTGGCAGTGCTAAGGAAAAAGATGGACTCTATTATTTTGACGACGGACCTAACTCGAGTAGACGATGTCAAAGTACTTGCTTAAATTCTGTTTCTGGTTCCAAAAATAATGATATTATGTTATGGCATTATAGGTTAGGCCATCCTAGCTTTCAGTATTTAAAATACTTGTTTCCCAATTTATTTCGGAATAAAAGTCCCATCATCTTTTCAATGTGAAATTTGTCAGTTTGCTAAACATCATCGTGCATCTTTTTCCATCCAACCCTACAAACCAACTACACCATTTATTGTGATTCATAGTGATATTTGGGGCCCATGTAGAATATCTATGTATTCTGGAAAAAAAATGGTTTGTGACCTTTATTGATGATCACACGAGATTAAATTGGGTTTATTTGATGAAGGAAAAATCTGAAGTGCAAATAATTTTCAAAAATTTTTACACCATGGTACAAACACAATTTCAAAAAAATATTCAAATATTGTGGAGTGATAATGGTCGAGAATATTTCAAAAACATGTTGAGCCAATTTTTTCTTGAAAAAGGAATTGTTCATCAAAGTTCTTGTGTCGACACTCCGCAACAAAATGGTTTGGCTGAAAGAAAAAACAAACACTTATTGGAAGTAGCTCGGGCATTGTTGTTTACCAATCAGGTACCTAAATATCTTTGGGGTGAAGCCGTTCTTACTGCTACATATCTCATAAATAGAATGCCTAATAAGGTTTAAGCTTTAAAACACCTTTTGATGTTTTTCATAAGTTTTATCAAACAACTCGGCTTTCTCCTTCTTTACCACTAAAGATATTTGGTTGTACTGCTTTTATTCATATTCATAGTCATAATCGAGGAAAACTTGAACCCCGAGCCACAAAATGTGTGTTTGTTGGTTATGCTCCCACTCAAAAGGGGTATAAATGTTTTGAACCCATTTCCAAAAAAATGTTTGTTACCATGGATGTTACTTTTTTTGAATTACATCCCTATTTCACGCCTCATCTTCAGGGGGGGAACCAAAACAAAGATTCGGCTGTTTTTCATGATCTTTTCCAAATTGAAGACTCACAAAATGATCCTTCTCCAACTTTGATTATTCAACCTGAAAACCCAAGCTTTATTATACCAGGTGAAAGTGAGTCGAGTTTTTTAGATACTGAAAAGGCAAGTCCTCCGACATTGCCATCTCATGATGTTCCTATAACGACTAACGAAGGAGAAACAGGAAAAAAAAAACAACAGCGTTGGTACAATTTGACATTGTCTACTCGCGACAAAGGACAACTCAAAAGAAAGGGTCTTCCAATCCTTTGCACTACCCAGAATCCGTAAACCCTCCAGGTAATGTCCTCATCGAGCCTTTACCTCATGTTCAGCCCATTTCATCTTATAATTCTGAGTTCTCTAGTTTTGAACCCGAGTCTGGTTCCAGTCCTGAGGTCGATGATTTTGAACATCCCATTGCTGTCCGGAAGGGTGTGAGGTCTTGCACCCAGCATCCGTTGTCCAATTATGTGTCATATGAAAATCTCTCACCTGTTTTTCATGCTTTTACCTCACAATTGTCTTGTATGGAGATTCCTAATACTGTGCAGGATGCTCTGAAAGTTCCCGAAGTGGAAGGAGGCTGTCTTCGAGGAGATGAAAGCTCTTGAAAAAAATGGTATGTGGGAGTTAGTTGATCTACCAAGAGGAAAGACAACTGTAGGATGCAATTGGTTGTTTACAGTCAAGTATAAATCTGATGGCTCCCTAGAATGGTATAAAGCTCGATTGGTTGCCAAGGGATTCACTCAGACCTATGGCATTGATTACTTGGAGACATTCGCCCCAGTCGCAAAGCTAAACTTTGTAAGAGTTCTTTTGTCACTTGCAGCTAATCGTGACTGGCCTCTGCAACGGTTGGACGTAAAAATGCATTTCTCAATGGAGACCTAGAGGAAGAAGGGTACATGGATGCACCTCCAGGATTCGGTGAAAAGTTTGGCACAAAGGTGTGTAAACTGAAGAAGTCCATATATGGGTTAAAACAATCACCAAGAGCCTGGTTTGAGAAATTCACTCAGTTTGTTAAAAATCGGGGGTATACTCAAGGACAAGGTGATCATACAATGTTTATAAGACATTCAAATGATGGGAAGATAGCAATATTGATTGTGTATGTAGACGATATAATTCTCACTGGAGATGAACCAATTGAAGACTTCCCTCTCATCAACATTTGAGATCAAGGACTTAGGATCTCTGAGGTATTTCCTTGGAATGGAGGTTGCTCGGTCGAAGAAAGGGATTGTTATCTCCCAACAGAAGTATGTCCTTGACCTCCTTAAGGAGACTGGGATGAGTGGTTGTAGGTCAGTAGACACTCCAATCGATCCCAATCAGAAACTTGGAGATGACAAGGAAGGTGATCCAGTAAATACAACTCGGTATCAGAAGTTGGTGGGAAAGTTAATTTACTTATCACATACACGGCCTGGTATTGCTCTTGCTGTGAGTTTGGTAAGCCAGTTTATGCACTCACCCTACGCAAAACATCTTGAAGCAGTGTATCAGATTCTTAGATACTTGAAAAGTACACCAGGCAAGGGTTTACTCTTTCAGAAGACCACATAGCAGAACATAGGCATACACTGATGCAGATTGGGCAGGCTCAGTTATTGACAGGAGATCCACATCAGGATACTGTACTTATGTCTGGGGAAATATGGTCCCATGGCGAAGCAAAAAACAGAATGTGGTTGCAAGGAGCAGTGCCGAGGCAGAATATAGGGCTATGGCTAACGGAGTTTGTGAAATGCTATGGCTGAAGAGAATTCTTGAAGATCTGCGAATGCCAGTGAACATGCCAATGAAGTTATATTGTGACAACAAAGCTGCCATAAGTATTGCTCAAAATCCAGTACAACATGATCGCACGAAGCATGTAGAGATTGACAGACACTTCATAAACGAGAAGATTGATAGTGGAACTGTTTGCATGCCTTTTGTTCCTACTACTCAACAAATAGCCGATATCTTCACCAAAGGACTTTTCAGATCTAGTTTTGAGCTCTTTGTAAGCAAGTTGGGCATGATAGATATCTACGCTCCAACTTGAGAGGGGGTGTCGGATTTCTAGGGAATAAATTAGGAAATTCTATTTTTTAAAAAAATAAAATCTGAAATTACTATTTCAGATGTTAGAAGATTCTGTTTCCTGTTTTTAGCCTAGAGATATGCTGATTTGATTTGTGATTTGATTTCCTGATTTAGTGGCCTTCCTTTACTATTTATTTTGTAATCGTCTCTCTTGAATAATAACAAGAATGATTATTCTTCTTCTCAAAAAAACCTACACTTAGTAACAGAAACAGATTCCCTCTCCTCCTCATTGATAGCAGAAAAAAAGATCTAACAGACTTTTATCGTCACCTCCCCAAGTCAACCCCTTCATGGATGCAAAATTCATCATGTTGATCACCTCCTTGGAATAGCCCTCACATTCATCGTGTTTACCTTTATGTCCCATCACAATAAATTTTTTTTTTTAAAAAGCATTAACAAGCGAGCCCAACATCATTTTTCTGACAATACAAGATAATTACCCCGCACCTTAGGCTGTGTGAAGCTAATTTTTTGCCTGGTCAAATGAGTGTTGTTTTCCAAATTTCGGTACATTGATCTAGCAATCAATTTATGCACAAAAGTCCATAGGTAGGTTTGTTGATTTTTTATATCAATTATTTTACATTGACAAAGCTTTTAGATACTAAAGTTGTCAAGACCAAGGAAAAAGTGTCACATCTATGTTATACCCTAAAGGCCAAAAGCACAAACCGAGGTTACAATTAGAGCTCCTCAAATTCACTTATATAACACAATCTCCCCAGGTAAATAATCAATGTGGGACTTGGTACACATACGCCTTCCTAATTGATGCACCCAATGTGAGATTTAACTTTCACAATCTGTAATATTACAATCTCACCAGCTCAAATCTCCAAGATCCTCGTTAGGACTCGAATTATGTCGTAGTGTCCTAGCACATATGGCGTTACTAGGTTGGATTTGAAACCATTTGTTAGAACCCTAGTGCTATACCACAAAAGGACAGGTCAAAGTTACAGTTGGAACTCCCTAAAGTCACTTATATAACCCAATCTCGCCTAGTACACAACCAGTATAGGATTTGAAATATACACACCTTCCTTCCCCACCAACCAAATGCGAGATATAAGTTTCATAATCCAGGGTAGACAAGAAAAACTCGCAAATTCTTTTGCTCTTACTATTAGATTTCGAATATACTTGAAATTTTATTGCAAGATTCTAGAAATATATTATGAGTATTTTAATATGTGGTAGAAAGCAATGTGAGAATTGAAGGATGTGAGAATTGAAGGCCATTGAACAGAGATATAACAGGTTCCTCTGGAATGGAAAGTCTGAAGGGCCTGCAAAGGCTAAGGTTTCTTGGCATGAGCTGTGTTTCCCTAAGAAGGAAGGAGGCTTGGGGCTGAAAAGATTGGAAGTCTGGAACAAGACTGCTATGCTCAGACATGTTTGGAGCATTTTTGCTAGGTTTGGTTCTATTTGGGTAGCTAGGGTGAGAGAAAATTTGTTGAAAGAGAGGAGCTTTAGGAGTGTTGGCATTCCTCAGAACTGTTCTTCGAGTTGGAGAAAGATTCCGAAGTTGAGGAATATTGCTAAGAGGATTGTAAAGTTTGAGGTTGGTAATGGAGAAAATATTCATCTTTGGCTGGATTCGTGGCACCCTTCAGGTATTTTATTTGAGGTTTTTGGGTATAGGGCTGTCTATGATGCTCAGAGTAATCTAGAGGCAAAGCTTTCTTCTGTCATTATTAATGGTGACTGGTTTTGGAAACCAGCTAGATCTGATGCACTAGTTGAGATCCAAGCTAGGCTTCCTGAGATAAGTTTTGGTTCTCATGATAGACCTTTCTGGACTGCTTCTAGGATAGGTACCTATGTTAGCTCGGATACTTGGGAGCTTCTTAGGGAAAAGAAGGTGGAGATTGATTGGTGGAAGCTGGTATGGTTTTCACATGCCATTCGCAAACATGCTTTCATTTTGTAGCTAGCTATGCAGAACAGACTTATAACGGGGGATCGGTTGATTAGCTGGGGGCATAATGGTGATGTTAAAAGTCTTTTCTATCATAATCAAATGGAAAGTAAAAAGCATATGTTTTTTGAATGCAGTTTCAGCTATCAAGTTTGGAAGTTTTGTATGCTTCAATGTAGAGTGAAAAAGCCTTCTGTATTTTGGGGTGAGATTTTGCAGATAGGAATCAGTCAATGGGGGAAGAATACTCTTAAAGGTATACTTTGCCGCCTGGTCTTAGGTGCTGCAGTTTACAACTTATGGCACACAAGGAATGAGTTAAAGCACTCTGGTCAGCCTAGCACTGAAGAACAATTATTGAAGAAAATCATTTGGGAAATGAGGTCCAGACTAGCTGGGAAGGAGAAGTTTCCTAAGACTAGAATCTGATTTTAGTCTCTTTGTGGAATTTGCCTGCCAATTTGTTGCTGTAGGGTTCTCTGCAGAGTTTGTGGCGTCTGGCTTGGTTTGGTTTGTTAGTTTGGTTCTTTTTTGGAAAACTTTCTGGTGGTGGTTTCTGTTTGCTTGTAATTTCTGCTGTTTGTAGGCTGTCTGCAACTTTGTGTTTTTTTCTAAGTTGTTTTGGTTGGTTTTAAGCCTCTATGAGGTTGTGGTTTCAGCCTCTTGGAAGGGCTTGTATATGGTGCTTCTTTGTTGTTTGGTCTGTTTGCTCTTAATGAAATTTCTTACTCATCAAAAAAAAAAGAAAAAAAGAAATGAGGGTAGTACGCCCCTTTACCAGTGAAGAGAAACAAGCAAGGAGAAAAACATCTCTTGAATAGAAGGGCATTCCATACTCAATTCATGTATTATATCAAGAATTGTCAGATGAGTGGGCATAAAAGCAAGGACATCCTGGCGAACACCAGATACACGTCACTAATTAACATGTGTTTCGATTCCAACATTGGAGGACGACACAACCTATGACTTTGTGGCTGGGTGATTGAGAATTGGAAATTTTATTATAGGCACTTTTGTTATTTCGCATTTTATTGTTATGTTATTCATTTTCCAGACTTTGCTTGTGCAAATCGGATAGGGAGACTATTGATCATCTTCTTCTCCACTATGAGATTGCTTGTTCTTTATGGTATGCTATATTCAGTCGGTTTGGATTGTCATGGGTCATGCCTAGCAATGTGGTGGGTTTGTTTGCTTGTTGGTGGTCGGGAGGTCGTTCTCGGAGTGCTGTTGCGTAGAAAATGGTTCCTCTATGCCTCGTGTGGTGTTTATGGTTAGAAAGGAACACGAGATGTTTTGAGGATTCTAAGAGATCCTTGGAGGAGCTCACAAACTTCTTTTTTTACACTTTTCACTTGGACAGCAGCTTGGCACGCTCCTTCAGTGATTAGCTATCTTGATTTCCTTGTTCTTTTCTCTTCTTCTAGTTAGGCGGTACTCTTGTATACTCCCTGTGCAATAGGGTTGCGCCCCTCGGCACTTTTGTTATATAATCATTACTTATCAAAAAAATGTTATTGTCTTTTGGGCCTTACGTAATTTTTAGTGGTTGTAAGCCCAAGTGTGATTAGGGATAGGGCTTATGTTATAGTCTATTTAAACCTAATTTTGTATTGTTGTTGGCAGCCTAAATTTGTTGCATACATTTGCGTAGTGGTCGTTTAGTTCCTAGTCATGCATCCCTATCTGTCATGGACCCCACCCAATTCGACACCTTTAGGCAACAATTACAAGACCAACTCAATGTCATCCACGACCAATTGGAAAACCTCCGCGACCCAAGACTAGACAAGAGACCTCTTTGTGAGGGTTGATCAATGGAGGTTTCCCATCAAAGGATGAACGATCACAATGAAAGTTAGGCCTCCCCACACAATCACGGTCATCCAAACCAGAGGTTAAGGCAGGATACCTCTCAGGCTTGTCCTTCAAAATCAAGGTCATGGTATAGGACATGGTTACTACAATCAAGGCCATCCAAACCAGTACTACCAGAATCAAGGTCATGCTATGGGGCATGGTCATTACAACCAAGGTCCCCAAAACTATGTTGACCTTAATGATAGAGTCAAGGGACACATCAAAGTGGAGACCCCTACTTTTGATGGTCATCTTAACCCATGGGTTTTCACCAAGTGGTTGTGTGACATGGACCACTTCTTTGAGAGGTACAATTTGCTAGAAAATAGGAGGGTCAATTTTGCTAAAATGCAGCTCATAGGTAGTGCCCCAACTTTTTTGTGAGTGTCGAGGAACTCCTCATTAGGAGGATTGAGCTTGCTATTACTGATTGGGTTGAAATAAAGCTCAAACTAAAAGAGAAATATCTACCCGAGTCTTATTGAGGTAACCTATTGGCTCAGTGAAATAACCTAAGGCAAGGAAATAGATCTATCACTGACTTACATAGCACAATATGATGAATATAAGATGAGGTGTGTTGGAATCGAGGATGAAGAGGTTTAGGAGAGGTGTCAATGATGACCTCAGGAGGGAACTTGCTCTCTATGGTATTACCACCCTTGACCAAGCATATACCCTTGTCCAAGATTATGAGTTGGTCACTAAATCCCAATTTATGAAGCCCACTAACACCAGAAACACAACCACCAAGTCTCAGCCATCGGCTAATAATTCCTAGCTAAGACCCCCTCCTTTGAAACCCAATCCTAATGATGGTGCTCCACTTGTCAAGGACAACAAAGGTAAGGTAATAGCTAGTGAAAACCCTAAGCTGAATTCTAGTGTTCAACGCTTTGTCAAGGCTTCGGCCACTCTGCCTCCAATTGTGCCAACAAGGCACTTGTCATCAATGGGCCAGAGTATACGAGTAAAGAAGAGTGCCTTGGAAAACGTATCTATGAGCCCAACTTTGATGAGTTTGAGGACTTAGATGATGATTGCTTGGGCAATCCTAACCATTTAGGTTGCATTCGAGCTACCTCATTTTAGATAGATTAGCTAGTGAGTGGTCTTCAAATACCCAGGGTAGGTGTGTTCAGGTGTGCCCTTGCACAACCTAAGGAGGCCAATGAGTGGTGAAAGACTACAATTTTCCACACCTACATTTAGTGTGGAGACAAGAGTTGTAAGGTTAACATTGATAATAAAATTTTGCATTAACGCAGTCTCATCGAGTACTATCAACGGACTATGTTTGAAATCAGTCCTCCATCCAAACCCATACAGTGCATCCTGGGTTGACATGTCCACGGTAAATGTGACAATGAGATGTCTTGTCCCTATTCAGTTTCTTGATTACAAGGACGAGATATAGTAGTGTTGTTGTCCGCATGGATGTACGACATATCCTCTTGGGTAGGCTGTGGTTTTTTGATTTGGATGTCACGATTTATGGTCGCTCAAACTCATGCTCCTTTAAGTTCGAGGGTATGAAGATCAAGATTAATTCTTTACCTCCAAGACCTACCAACAGGAATAAGAAAAAGTAGCTGACAAAAGAAAATGCTTGAACATCATGAGTCCCAGAGAGTTTGAAAGGGAAGCTAATGAAGAGTCTGGTTTTTTCACCATGGTAACTAAAGAGGTGAAAATTCTTACTTTAGATAATCTAAGGAAGCGACAAGTGGTGGTCATCAATAGATGCTTCATGTGCAAGAAGGATGGAGAGTCGATCGATCATTTACTTCTTCATTGTGAGGTGGCCCACGCTTTGTGGTGCAATATTCTTAATCGGATTGGTCTTTCTTGGGTTATGCCTAGTAATGTATTGGATTTGTGTGCTTGCTGGTGTTCTTCTGGCAGGACTAGGAGTGCCGTGGTTTGGAAGATGGTGCCTATTTGTATTTTTTGGTCTATTTGGAGGGAGAGAAACAATAAGTGTTTTGAGGACTTGGAAAGCTCTTTCGAAGAGATTCTAGCCTCTTTGTTGTATTCCTTGTATTCGTGGACTGCGGCTTACTTGTCTCCTTTGTCTCTTAGTTATGCGGAGTTTCTTTCCCGCTTTTCTTTTTCTAGCTAGGAGTTCCTCTTGTATATATCCTATGTACTTTTGGGGCGCCTTCGCTTTTTAATAAAATTTCTTTTTGACTTATCAAAAAAAAAAAAAAAATCTCAAAAAGAGCTATCAAAAGAGATAGTTATGGACTATAAAATGCCTCTAATGTTATGAAAGCCTATTTGAATGAGATTGTCAAGTTATCTGGTCTTCCCACCTACCTTTCACTAGCTCCGTCAATAGGTTTGTAGGCGTGAGTCCATTTGAAGTTGTTCATTGTTATAAGCCTAGGAGACCTTTAGACCTTCTCCAGATGTCCCTGCATGCAAGAGTTTCTGAGTTCGCCAACACATTTGCATGACATGTTCCTGACTTACATAATGAGATCGGGAAACAAATTCAAGCAACTAATGGCCCATATAAAATTGAAGCTCATTAAAGTAGGCGTCTCATTAAATTTATGTCACGGTCTGGATTAGATCCAAACGATTTCCACTTGGATCCATTCAAAAATTGCAAGCTCATAGTGTCGGACCTTTCAAAGTGTTACAGTGGGTCAGACCAAATGTGTATGTCATTGATGTTCCACCTGACAATGGTATTAGCTCCACATTTAATGTAGAGGATCTAGTTGCTTATACAGTCCACACCATTCTCACAAACGATCCTTATGAGGAACCTCCCCCGTCCTCAACACCAATCTTATACCTGATCCTATACAACCATCCCTTCCACTAGTACATAAAGACAATATTGATGCTTTTTTGGATGAGCATATTGTTTTTACCAAGGATGGAGGAGTTCAACGTTTCCTAGTTTGTTGGAGGGGCCAACCCAGCTCAGACTGCAGAAGGATCACCAAGGACACATTACAGCCGCTTGATCCTAAACCGTTGGAGTACTACCAGACCTGCCAAGCACACACTCGATAGTGTCGAGTTCTTCCCACCCAGAAGAGTTGGTGCGAACACCAGATACAGGCCATTGGTTACATGTGTGTTTGGATCCTGACAACGGAGGACAGCTCAGCCTATTACTTTGAGAGTTTGAGATTTTATTATTGGCACTTTTATTATTTCGTATTTCATTGTTACGATATTTATTTTCAATCTTTGGGTTATGTTATTATCTTTTGGGCTTTATGTTATTTTTAGTGAGCTGTCAGCCCAAGTGTGAATAGGATTACAGTTTATGTTATACTCTATTTAGATCTAATTTTGAATTGTTGGTAGCTTTTGATGAATAAAAAATTGAACGATTGTATTTTTCTTGTCTTCTTCCTCCTAATTTTTCTTCTCTCATTCCCATTTTTTTCTTCTTCTTTATCCTCGTTCTCGTTCTCTCTTCTCTCTTCTACTCGCTTCTTGTTCTCTGTTAATTGTTCAACATCACATCCCTTACTCTATTCTTTTCAAATGGGGGGATATAGGAGGAACCCAGGAATTATTGAAATTTACTGCAAGAAAAGAGTTTCTCTTATCACACTTAGGAAGAGAGACCTACTCCTTAATCAAATAAAAAATGAGAGGAGAGTTTTTCTTGATTTGGGGTTGCTAAGGTCATCCCTTGCTCCATTCTCTCCTCAAGTCTAGAAAGGCAGGATGAGGGACTCAAATAAGGTTGTTCCTTACTCCTAATTTGATTAAAAAAAAAAAAAAAAAGTTCTTATTTGATGAACAAAATAAGTATTTCTTGATGTACTAATTGTTTGAGTTCCTTAGAGAGATTTGTCTTATGTCCCTAGGTATTCTCCAACTACCCACTAGTAATGGTTTGGGAAACAGGTACCTTTTTGTTGATAGCTGTTCAAGCTTTTATGGCAGGGGTCATTTCAGCACCATAGCACCTGGTGCTCAAACATTGGCTCGGGCATTTTCTCAACCACTTTTCTCCCATTAATAAAACAACCACATTAAAGATACAATATTTTCCTGAAAATATTGCTCACATCTCTTTAATGAGGAAATCAAGACTCATACTTTATATTTGTGACCATATCAGACAAGCAATGAACCGAAAAGTTTCAGATGGTATTGTTACTCCATATTGCAGAAATGATAACCAAGTCAGCACATTTTGAAAAGTTCAATGCAAAGAAAAGTCACAGGTCAAGCAAAGAAATAGGAGAATTTAAAAATTAAACCACTTAAAAGGGTACCAGTTATAGCATAAAGAGCACATAATGCCTGAAAGTCGAGAGAACGATCCTGAAGACAAAGAAGGTACTATATTAGAAGATATTACATAGTCATGATGTATTACAATCAAAGATGCTCATAACAAAGAAAATGATGGGATTTAGATCATAATATGCATGGAAGTACAACACAGAGCTCCTACTGTTGGTTCTTGCCCACAGTTTTCGACCAATATATGCTCATTTTTCAAACAAGACCATTATAATTCCTTGAGGAACACAAGTTTAGACTATTTTTTCTTAAAAGCCAGCATAAAATATAATGCTAAACAGAAAAGAAAATAATTTTTAAATGACATTAAACAGAAAACTGAGAGTAACAAAAAGAAGAAGAAGATAATATAACATGCATAGAAATACCATGTGCCAAGGAAAAATAAACAAATGATCTTTTCTTGGTTGGGGAATGGTGTTGAGACCTGAGAGGATGGCTATGGAATCACTACTGGAAGTTAATCATTGCAAAGAGTTGTAAAATAGGATATCAAATTTCCCCAAGTTTTGGAACCTGAAGGGGGATCATTTTTTTTTTTTGATAAGTAATGTTATATATATATCAAAAAGCGCAATGCGCCTCTAAGTACACAATAAAAGCACGAAACGCCTCAAAGTATACCCAGGGAACCCAACCGACAGCCCAACAAAAGACACCTAGTAAGACACCTTAAAACAGAACCAACAAAAACCCTAGAAAACAGCACCCACAATAAGAACAAAAAACTCCCAATACAAACCCCAACACCCCAACAACCCTAATGAACTTCGGGAGGGGATGTAATGGCATATTTAGAACCATTTCTCCCCTGCCTGCTCTGGCTCTTCACCGGAGAAATGGAGCAATCTAAATTCTTAAGCTCCCTTAACCCTTTAGCCTTCCTCTCCCTGGCAGAGAGCAGGTCCAGCATCTTCTTATCATCCCCACCCCAAGTCATCCCCACCACAGAGGCCCTTTTCATCGTCCTATGGACCTCTTTGGAATAGTCCTCCGCCCCTTCATCCAGGTCGTCTACCAGCAGCTCTTTGTTTTTGATTAACTGCTTAGCAACCTTATCTTTGACCCTCCGAAAGTACCCCAATTCAGATTTGGAAATACCGGAATTGGAAGACACCGGAAGGCTAAGGCCCCTATCCAAGTCAGCCGTCCCAACCGACAGAGAACCCCGACGGATCAACTCACACGCCGGGTCAAGAAGGCTATCAACCACAGCCGTAGAAGAAGCGGCAGCACGCGGCCCAAAAAATCCCCTTTTGATCAAACTCTTCACCGGGGGGGAAACCACAGTCATGAAAGGTTCATTTCAATGTATACGCAAATATTTCAATTATATCAACCACGTTGCAATTGTAATGGCATAGATAGTTTTCACTTGGTTTAAAAAAAAAAAAAGCAAAGCCTTTGAATAGTTCAACCGGATTCATATGAAAGTCATATGCGGGTTTCTTGAAATGAAACTAGGGCAGGTCAACTAGAGAACTAAACAAACCCAACCACAATTGATTTGATTCATTTAATTCATCCAAGATTTTCATCAGAATCCTAGATTTGAGAGGGAAAGACTCACAAAGTTGATTCAATTCTAGTTTAGACCGCTGTATAACCCCCTGATCCGATGTGTGACCACTTTATACATTATAATTCCAATGAATAAAATATACCGGTGTAACACCATAAAGCAATAAAATAGACACTCCAACTTTCGAAAAGTGGAAAAAAACAAATTGAACTAAGCCATCCGAGTTGACCTGCCCTAGTTTAAACACATGTACAAAAAAAAAAAAAAAAACATTCCTTTCCCTACTAATGAAAGTCAAAGCCCTCCATATACGACTACCCCCTTGCCTTTTTTTTCCTCTTTCTTCCAAAACAGAGATCTTGTGGGATCCTTTTACTCCTGAATTCAGGTAAAAGTAAAAAACTAACTATTCAACTAGAATGGGATAACACTGAGATTTAAGAAAGCAAACCTAATGCAGGAAACATTGGTGGTGCCAACACCTTCATTAGTCACCAATTTGGTCAAACTTACAACACGGCAACACATTACTAATTATGACAACAAACAGATTCTTCTCCTTTTGTTGAATTAGATCTCACATCAGTGTAAGTGTTTATCTTGAAATCAGGCACCAATAGAACAATATATTGTTGCTCTATGATAGCATTGAAAGCCCAGGTAGCAAAAGACTTATATATAGTCTAAGAAATTTTAACTATGAATACATTCTTAACCGGAACTTGTAATACCTAGGGGTGAAATTTAAAACCGCCTAACCGCATCCGCTAACTACACTAACCACAAACCGCTTTAAAAGCAGTTAGTAAAAACAGTTAACCGCTAACCGCTTTGAAAGCAGTTAGTAAAAACAGTTAACCATTAACCGCTTTTTTAAAAATATAATATATATTTATATTATATATATTTTATATAATAAGTAGCAATGAGTTATTGTAGCCTAGTGGTTATTTTGTGTTTATCCATGTGAGTTTATGAACTATTTTGTGTTTTATTTCTATGTTGTGTACAAAACAACAAGTGAAATGATAATTTTGTTGTAATTTTATTCGTATGTTATATGTTGTAGAATGTGACCAACAAGATTTTGGTATAATGGTCCAACATATAATGCTTACTTTAAACCAACAATTTTTAATGCTAAAATGGCCATGAAAGGGGGAAAAAATATTTAAAGTGAGCAAAAAAAGGGTTTAAAGTTAGCCCAAAACCGGCCAAAAAAAAAAGTCCAATAAAAAGCAGATAGTAGAAAAGCGGTTAACCGCTACCCGGTTAGCAAAGGCAGTTAGTAGATTTCTACTAACCGCCTAGGCGGTTGCGGTTAGCGGTTTTAGCCACTAATCGCTAACTGCAACCGCTATTTCACCCCTAGTAATACCCCACTATGGTACAGCCTATTCATCTTATGAGGATACAGAAGATACATGTTATCACTTTTAGTAAAATTTTAAATCTTTTTTCATCTCTTTGATTAAGACACTACCATCACTTGCCCTCTTGTGTGTTACATATCCATTTCTGCTGTTTCCTCTATCATTTCCAACATAAATACAAAGCGTGAAAAGAGTTACTGCAAAATAGGAAAAAGAATATGATATAGCTCAAGACCACCTTATATAAGTAATGCACTTAAAACTTATAATCCGCTGAGCTCAATAGAGAGATTTACACATACACACACACACACATGCATGCATATGGAATATCATGGATTCATTACTCATTTTGGGACAGACCAGGTGATGTATGGGAACTGCAGACAACGTTCCAAATCTGCCATTAATGCGACCAACTATTTCATGAACCTGGCTTGTAAGTTTTTGATCTGTGGAAATACAACACAGAATAAGTTGATACATCATATTTAAAAAATAAAAATAAATAATAAAATGATGTAGGACGATATTTACCTTTATTTTTAGTAAAAACGAAAATAAAGAAAATATCAAACATAATATTGGAACAGCGCCGCTTGATCATAATTTTACCCGCTCTCAGACAATGGAAGTACAAAAGAAAAGATTATCACGATTCTCGCTGATCGTCAATTTTATATTAGGATTTTTATTTAATTTTATTAGGACTTTATTTTCCTTTCCTTATATGATTAGGTTTACTATTGCTACTAGGATTTTGTTTATTTTCCTCCTAGGATTAGATTTACTTTCTCTACAAGTATTTATCTTCTATAAATAGGCTTGCTTATTTTGTAAAACTGAAAAATCAATCGAATTATTATCAAATTAGATAATTTTCTCTCAAATACTCCGCAGAGTTTTATCTTTCTATTAGCCTGCAGGCTGTTTTATCTTTTTGGGTAGAAGACGAAGATGTTTCTCTTTGCGGAATCAAAGACGCTGCTCTTTGATTAGTTACCTTAGTCTTCCGCTACGTCATAAAAAAAGAAGAAGAAATAAAAAACTATAATTTGACAAGAGGCAAAAAGCTAAAGAGGCATGCTAGCAAAGAAAGACAGCAAAGTCAATCCCCATGACACTCATATGTATGAATTTAAGTACATTAAAAAAAGAAAAAACAAAAAAGAGCAACCATTCTGGGTATAAAAGCAATTAGACATGCGCAAAATGAATGACAGAATAATACCAAAGGTATATATATCTAACTTTCAGACTGATCTCCTTTATGACTTCATGAAACTTTTATTATTAATATAAATAGCAGCTTAAGCAAATTTGCCTCAGCCACCTTGAAAAATAAATTCTAGAGAGTAGCATATATTACACACAACCAACACAATTAAGAAGCAACAGGAACAACACAAAACCATGTAAAGGAGCATACACTCTGGAACATCCGTTCTTGTTGGCACGGCAATTTGCAGCAAGACTACTTTATCACGCCAATTTGGGTTCTCCTCAAGGAATTTTTCAAATGCTAATATCTTTTGAGGAATCCCTTTGATCATATCTAGACGATCAACACCTAACATTATCTGTTATGTCACAACAATTATATTACGCAAATTAAATAACTGAATATAAGGTAAAAGCACTATAAATGAAACATGGAAAGAACCACTTCTTTGAAAAACCATAGCAATAAAGCATTCTCAAGTAAATTTTTTTTTTTGATAAGTAATCAGCAAGGATCATTAAAAGCGTAAAGGCGCCCCTAAGTACACATGAAATATACAAGAGGATGCACCTAATTAGGAGTAAAAAGAACAAGAAAATCACTATAACTAATTGTTAAAAGAGAAACACAGGCAGCTGTCCAAAAATACAAAGTTTTGAAGAAAAATGACTCAAGTACAATATACCACCCTACACATACAAGTACCCCACCTATGGAAACAACCACATCACTTGCAAAATGAGGAGAATAAACAACAAAACAGAAAGAGGAAAATAATTTTTTTGGCTTTAAAAAAAAGAAATCTTTTTGGCTTGATTGTTAATTGTTGTTTAAACAACATATATGTATCATATTTTTACACAAAAGATTTGATCTGGAATTAGAGCATGATGTCTATTATAACATATTCAGATAGGAACATTGATCTGATTTCTGGGGTTTGTATTTCTCTCTTGCTCCCTGCCCATAACTCTCTTTCTTATTTATCTCTTTAAAATAACCATACCCTCTTTAATATCGTGGCACTAAGAATTTAAGGCAAATTCTTCCAACATGATGATAAGCGATTCTATTCCCAAATATGTTAAATCAATTAAATTAATCTGATCAAGAAATTGACACATGAATCATATGAAGGTATGATAGAGAACCACTAATGGGATCTCAAAATAATGTTTCAGACTACTAGTTTGATATATCAAATAGGGGTCGATAAAGTGGGGAAAATCATCCCACCACAAAAACAAACATCAGTGAAGCTTAAGGGTTAAATATCAAATAAAGCACCCAAGTTACTATACAACTCCAAAGTCTAGAAACTTATAAACTTATGGGGCAAAAAGATAACCGAATAGAGAATATCTTAAATCTATCAATAAGAAAAATTACCTCAAAAGCCCTGCCTTCAGCAATCACCACATTTTATTTCTTTTAAAACTTCCAGAGAACATCTAAAAAATAAAGACTTTTCATCAACTCTCTGGAGTCAAAAGTTCTAGTATGCAAAGACATAAAACCTTTCCAAAACAGGGGAGAGATGGCCAAGAAACTAAAAGCCGGAACCACAGAACCAAAACACAAAGATAAGTGGACTATGATTAATCAACACCAACATCTGCTCTTGAGTCAGAAGCAGGAACTCAATGACAAAAACCAGCCCCAAACGAGTCACCCAATAGCCAAGAAAGTTATGTCCAACAGGATTGTCAACAAGCTTTTGTGCATGCACTCACAAGCAACTTTTTTTTGGATAAGTACTCACAAGCAACTTTAAGAGAAGCAAAATTTCTGTATATCCTCTTGTAGAGGAAAGAGATACATCCACTGCTTGATATAAGTCAGTGCAGGAAGGACTTGACTAGAAGGAAATACTCTCAACCAGATTCCAGCATATGAGATCCCTATCCGATGATTCCATAGCCACCATACCAAGTGGATGAGTGATGAAGGCATTTGTCATCCTTGCTTAATATGCTTGGGTTCGAGTCAGACTGCACTCATGTTCTAGTGGGAATGCCCCATGGGATCAGTGGGAATGCCCTCTCAAGGTTCCATTCCTGGGGCTTTGGGCAAGGGGTGACACTACTCCTCTCTTACCCTTTTTGCTTACCAGCGATTTAAAAAAATAAAAAGGGAGCTGATGGTTACATAAAGCCAACTAGACAATCTCTTCAACCCAAACCACTTATTACAGGAACACACCCCCAGAGGCTAACAATTGAGAGGATTAAATGAGAGGCCTAACTATTCTCCGACAAATGTCTAGTTTCACAAAAAAAATTCAGAAAAAAACAAAAACAAAAAGTAATGAAAAGGTTCTGGAAGGAACCTTCTGGCACCATAGATTTAACAAATCTCCAACATTCTTTTACAAATCACCATCATTAAGTTGAACTCCACACCCCAACGTTGCTTATCAACAAAAAAAAAAAAAAAAAAAAAGAAGTTGAACTTCAAGAACAAACATAACCAACATGATACTTCCTTTTTTTGATAGGTAACCAACATAACCAACATGATACTTTAGATAATAAGTCTGGTAAGAAGGAAGCTACTATGGCTAAACCAAGACAATTTGATGACAGCTCAGGAGTTCAAGAGGGATGCAATGATGGAGTTAGCACGGTGATTGTGCAGATGAAGGCAGCAGAATTAGCCGATACAGTTAGGCTTTGTTTAGACAAGGTAGAAGAAAGTAAGGGTACACCAACAAGAGAAATTAATGTTCAAGAAAAGATGGCAGAAGCGACCAAAACACTTGGGTTTTGTTCAGACAAGGTCGAAGACAGTATGTGTGCTCCAATAAGGGTGGTTCGTACAAACAAGGTCAAAAGAAGATGGTCAGGTTCATACAGACAAGGTCAAAGGAAGCAAGAGTGACGGGAATGAGGGGTAACAAGATAGGTGAGTGTATTTTCTTAAGGGGATTTCTTTCATTGTTGAATGTTAGGATGGGTCAGGGATTAGTAAAGGTGAGTCAAGGTTGTGGGGGAATGGGTGTTTGAAAGTGGGGTTGTATTCAGGAAATTCTTTAGGTTAGAAGGAAGACTCTGCTTATGTTGAGAATGTTAGGGTTGCAGAATAGTTGTGTATCGGGTGTTAGATGGTGGAAAAGGGGATAGAAGGCCTTTGTTGAGTTGGTGTCTTGCAACTTCTCTGGCACCTCCGAAGAATGAGTTAGGGGAATGAAGAATAGAGGGCGGATCCTTAAGAAGGTGCAGGCATATAAGTCGAATGGAGATGAGTTGAATAAAGGTTTGTTTGCCTCGCGTGGGGATATGAATAATCCTTCTTTGGCAAAGGTGAATGTCCCTAGGAGGAAGTTAAGGAAAGTGAACCATTAATAGTTCATTCACTTACTGTGGTTGATGAACAAAGAGTGCCACCTTCAATGTCTTCAGATTGGGCAGTTGAAAGGGTGAAAAAATTGTCATGTAGTAGGGTTGTCATGTGATGGTTTTGAGGATCAAATGTTGGCGCTATTTTCAGTGATTAAAGCAAGTAGACATCAGAACATTGCAGTTAATGCTTCAGATTTAAGTTTTGAGCCAGGGAACAGAGGCAACCGTGAGTTAAAGAGATTGGTTTGTTTAGTTAATTCTGACATGAAGGGAGGGCACTTTAATCGAGGGAAAGGAAAGGGGAGGGGTTCTAATTGTTTCTTATGAGAACTAGGATAGTATCATGAAGTATATTTCTAGGGAGGTGATTCGTAGTTTATAGGGTTGCCACCATAAGGATTGGAGATATTTGGGGTCAAGAGGGGCTTTAGGTGGGATTTTGTTAATGTGGGATACACGGTGGTGGGGAAGATTGAGAATTGTGTGGGGAATTTATCATTAGTGTGTTCTTTTAGGAATGTTATTGATAATTTTGTTTGGGCATTTGTGGGGGTGTATGAATCAAATGATGATGATAAAAGTAAAAAATCTTTGGGATGAATTGGTCAGCCTTAAGAGTTGGTGGGAACTAGGACAGGCAATTTTGACACGACCCGACAATCCGACACGAACACAACACGAAATTAGCGGGTTTGGGTCATAAACGGGTCAACCCGTTTATCTTCACTAAACGGGTCATGTCACACGGGTGACCCACCAGACACAGTTCCCTCTTTCTTTTTTTTCTTTTTTTTTTACACCTAATCTAAGTCATCTGACGGATAAGATGAAAAACCTAATTTTTTCTCATGCTACACGCACTTCTTAGTCTTCTCCTTCTCAAGAGTTGCCGCCCCTTTAGTCATCACCCTCTCTCCCACTCACCGCTCAGCCTGCTCATGAGAGAGGTCATAAAGGCCTTGCAACTCCATCCCAGAGGCCTCTATACCATGGCCTCTGAAAGGGGCAGGTCATGGAGGCGCGACCTCCACAAGGGCGTTGCAAAGGCCCCATGAGCCACCTCTCACCATCATGGAGGCAACCTAGTACGGCTTCCACACCCACGCCTCACAGAGGTTGCAGAAGGAGGATCGCAGGGCCATAGCATCCCACTGCTCATGGAGGTCATGGAGAGAGAGGGTGTCGCAGGGCCTCACAACCTCCGCTTTCATGGAGGGGTAAGTCCACTTTACTGGCCATTGGATTCGACCCCAACTTTTTTTTCTTTTAAAAAAAAAATGAAAAAGAAAAGAAAATTACATAATTGTATTTTTCACAAATGGGTACTTATTTGGAAAATCAGTACTTGATAATGTATTTTAATTTGAATACCTAACTTAATTTGGTGCTAGCCATTGAGCCAACTAGGAGTTTAATTTTAAGAAATGAATTGCTAAAAGCCTAAAACTATTATTATTTCATTTTCATTTAAAAACAAAAAAAAAAAATAATTACATTTTAAGCTAAATAAGTCAAACGGGTCGTGTTGACCCGTTAGACCCGTTTAGCTTAAACGGGTTCATGGGTCGCATCGGGTGACCCATGAAAATTCACGGGTCATGTCGTGTTTGGAGCTCCGAACCGTTTATTAAACAGATCGTTGGGTCAAAGCTAAACAGGTTGCCATGGGTCGTAAACGGGTCGACCCGTGGACCCGTTTTGCCAGCCCTCTGGGAACTGTTGTGGTGTATTGGGGTGATTTTTATGTTATTCGTAGCCTAAGTAAAAGATCATGCAACTCCACACAGTCACCAACTATGGTGGATTTTTCAAATTTTATTTTTGAGAAAGGCCTCATGGACATCCCTACTGTAGGTGGGAATTTTACTTGGTCTAATAATCGTGACTTGTAAACTTGCTCTAGAATTGATAGGTTTCTCCTAACTCCGGAATGGGAAGAACATTTTCCTGATGTCTCTCATAGCAAACTTCCTTTTTTTGATAAGTAATGTCATATCATCAATAAGGCACAAAGGGTCACAACCTAGTACACATGGAGTATACAAGAGAACCCCTAAGATGAAGAAAAAGAAGAACATAAAGTCAAAAAATCTGCCAGTCTTCTACAACTCTCAGAGGAGGCTTCCTAGAATTATCAAAAAAAAAATTCATTGATGTTGGATTATGGTGTGTCCGATGGAGGTGGTAGGTATTTTAAGTTTGCAAATATGTTGGCTGAAATTAAAGGGCTTTGGGGAGCCGGTGAAAACATGGTAGATGTCCTACAGTTTTCAAGGATGACCTAGTTATATTGGCATGTAAGCTGAAGGAATGAGGAAGTTTTTGGCAATGTAGGGAAGAAAAAGAAGGATGTTTTTATGGGTGGTATTCGAGAGCAGGATTTTATTGCGGAGGGCCAAGAACTGAGGATGAAAGGATGAGGAAGGAAGATATGTCTAAGGAATTAGAAATAACTATCCTTCTTGAAGAACTGAGTTGGAAGTAGAAAACCAGGGCCTTATGGTTGAAAAGGGTATAAAAGTACTAAAACTTTTCACTGGGTGGCAAATTCTCATTGATGAAATAACTCGATGGATTCTTTAGTTTTCAACGAGTCCATGTCTTTTGACTTTACAGAAATAAGGAAGAATAGTTCACGAGATGTGGATTTGGGGAGAAATGGAGGGATTGGATAGCACTTCGTATTATAACAGTGCGATTTTCCATCCTTATTAATGGTTCACTGTATGCATTCTTTAGTAGATCTCATGGATTGAGACAGGGGATCCGTTATCGCCACTATCGTTTGTGTTGGTTATGGAAGCGTTGAGTAGGATCATGACTGCTATAGTGGATGGGGGACTTTTGCCTAGATTTTTGTTGGGGTTGAGGAATAATGAAGAGTTGTTAGTGTCTCAATTACTGTTTGTAGATGATACTTTAATTTTCTATACGGCAAATTACGAACAACTAAAACATTTGCGATGTCTTTTCTTCTGTTTGAAGTTGTATCGGATGGAAGATTAACTTGGAAAAATCAGAGATTGTTGTTGTTGGCGATGTGAGAGATGTAGAAGGGTTATATTCTTGGGTTGTAGAGTATCTTCTTTGCCGGTGAAGTGCTTGGGTTTGCCATTAGGTGCTTCTTACCAGGCAACATCTCTTTGGAATAGCATAATTAAAAAATAAAAAAATGGAACATTAGTTGGTTGGATGGAAGAAAAAAAAAACCTTTATTTAAGGTAGATTGACCCTTATAAAGAGTACTCTTTCCAATTTGTCTACTTATTATTTGTCTCTTTCCCTATTCCAGTGGATATGGCCAATTGGATTGAGAAACTTCAAAAGCATTTTTTATGGGGTGGAATTGGGGTTGAGTTCAAGCTCTATTTAGTTTGTACTCAAATGAAATCAAGTGGTTTGGGGGGTTAGAAACTTGATTCAGTTTAATCAAGCTCCATTAGGAAAATGGTTATGGCGCTATGCTACAAAGAAGGACGCTTTGTGGAGTTTGATGATAGATACTAAATATGATAGTTTAAGTGGAGATTGGTGTTCTACGGAGGTAACAGGGCCATTTGGACTAGGAGTGTGGAAATATATAAGGAGAGGGTCCAAAACTTTTTTAGAGTGGGTGATGGGTCAAAGGTCAATTTTTGGCATAATGCGAGATGTGGGGATCAACCATTGAAGATATCTTATCCTGACTTGTTCAGTTTTGCACTTAACAAGGACGCATGGATGGTGAATAAAATGTAGTTCCAAGATGGGAATATCCAATGGAATATAATTTTTACTTGACCCGTATAGGATTTGGAGGTGGATGTAGTCTTTTCTTTCTTTGAGATGTTGTATTCACTCAGAGTAAGGCAAGGAGATGTGAATAAAATACGTTGGAGCCTTTCCAAAAGGTGCAAGTTTAAAGTAAAGTCATATTATCATGTGTTAACCTTACCTATTGGCTCCCATTTTTCTTAAAAGAGTATTTAGAGAGTTATCGCTCATTCGAGAGTGATGTTTTTCGTGTGGACAGCAACATTAAGGAAAATATTGACTTTGGATAACATGAGGAAGATGAATGTTATGGTGGTCAATTGGTGTTGTATGTGCTAGAAGAGTGGGGAGTCCATTGATCACCTTCTTCTTCATTGTGATGTAGCAAGAGATTTATGGAGCTCACTTTTCAATTTGTTTGGTGTTGATTGGGTTATGCCTAGAAGAGTGAGAGAGTTTTTGGTGAGTTGGGAAGTCGAGTGGGGAGTGGTAACATTTTGGAAGTTTGGAGGTTGACTTGGTTCTATATAATGTGGTGCATTTGGAGAGAGCAGAATGCAAGGAGCCTTGAAGATATAGACTTTGGTTGTAGCGCTGAAAATAATTATATTCAACGCTTTATACACATGGATAGCAGCACATCATAGCTTACTTTTTAAAAGTATTTTTTAAACATTTTTTCATCTTTTTCTCCTGATTAGGAGATTCTTTTGTATACTTCTTATGTACTAGAGTTGCACCTCTCTACGATTTCCTAATTCGATCGAATTACTTATGATAGAGAACGAGAGAGAGTCGAATCTCCATATTCACTAACAATAAGGTTGAGGATAAAAAGTAAGGCCAAAAGAGGATTTTGTTGACTTTCTGACCCTCATAAAGATTCTTAAAAAAAATAACCACAAACTCCAATATTAATCACCATTTCTCATAACATTAATAACTGTTGTCCAACAAATAAGACAGCTTAAAAAAGATATCCTAGCTTAACCTCAATCCAGCATGAAAAATGACCCACAGATTAACACCATAAATGGAATCAGCACTTTGAAACAATACTACTGTCCATTTTCCTTAGAAACATAATGAAGCTAAGATCAGTTGGTAACATCGTTGAGTTGATTCAATATATGGCCATCAACTAAAACTCGGACAAAAGTTCTGTAATTTAAATCAAAATGACATACTTTAGACCAAGTATAATATGAGAATATTGGAATATCAAACTAGTCAAATTAACTTTCAACTACGACTGACTTTAATTAAGTTTAATTAAAGTAAAAATGTACCTTTCGGCCTTTAAATCTTTCTGTCAACTCTTTCATGTGTCCCTGAACTGGAGGGGTCTCAAGTGCACGGATAAATCTATCTGAGTCTATCCCAATTGGAAACTGAAGGAACAAATAAAGAAATAAATAACTATATCAAGTTTAGAACATGCTTAATAGTGAATGTGCTAAAAATTCAAGCAACAACAAAAAATAACAAGTAATTTTGATGAATCAGATACAGATATTAAGGCAGGGAGGATCAACTGGAAGATTTAAAAGAAACATACAGCAGCTACTCGAGTCAGCTTCCCCTGATCCTCAACACCTTCAGGTGTACCCTCAAGTCCAAGAATACGAGTACAAGCACTAACAAAATGCCGCGCATAATCATAGGTGTGAAAACTGAAAGATAAAATTACTCGCCTAGGTTATGCATACTTTAAATATCAAGAAACAAGCAGAATAAAAAGGATTAATACAAGAAATATGAGAAGGAACCTGTTAATTTCGATACACAGATCAGGTTACAGAACATTTCAAGTAACTAAAAGAAAATATTTCCATGCATGCATCTTGAAACCAAACAGTGATCCAAAAATGAGCAACACTTCATACTTAAAGAGTATACTAAGCAATGCCATTTCAAATACCAGTTCTATCTTGTATTTTTCCTTGTGGATGAATAGTTTTATTCAGATATTTTCAAATGACATTAATCTAACCTAAGCGATAATCAGGTCAAAAAGAGAGAAATTGAGACGCACCTAACTGTGGAGACATTGTAACAAGCAAACGCTCTATAAAGACCAGATCTTTTGGAATCTCAGCCCGTAAACAGATTTAGACATTGGTTCAACAAAGCAAAGGGATCAATCGCACTTAATCTAATGTCAACGGGCAAGAGAAGATGAGGCCATCAATGTATAAAATCTACATAAGGTAATCCTATTCTGCCCAGTTTTTGCTGCATCATCTCCATATTGCATTGCAATTGGACACACAAAAATAAGGGATCAAGAAGATGAAGGAAAAGTTGGAGCTGAAATAGCGTGATCCAACTGATATTTTGATATCTTCAATGACAATACTAACTTGATCAACAAATTCACTAGATAGAATTTTGAGAATATATCTATAACATCCATATTTAAGTAGGTAAATAAAATATCCATAGCTTAAAATTTGAGCAGCTAAAAATCTACAAATTATGAACATAGCCATTTACAGTGAGAATCTTGACCAATTTTCTCCTCCCTCACATTCAGATTTGAAACTCATTTCTTCCCCATAATTCATGCATCAAGTTTTTTGAAAGTAGATTTCATTTTTGGTAGAAAACAAAAAAAGTAGGTGCCAGCAGCCACACAAGAAAGAAATATACTGTGAGTAGGACCAATATCAAATGCAAAAAAATTGTAAGTGGAAACAAGAGATACTTTCTCAAACTAGATATAAAGGATATAAATTTTGACAACTTTACAAGATTCGCCAAATGTCCAATGGCACCACTTTATCAACCATATTAAGCAAGGTAAAAGCTATGACATACTATTGAACATTTGTCAATAGTATGTCAACCAAGGTTGCGCCCCTCTGCACTTTTCAATGAATAACTTATTTATAAAATAAAAAAAAAAATCTGCAGAATGCAGCAAAAACTTACCCAACCAAATCAGCAGCAAGAACTGAATGCAGCAGTTCTGACCGAGATGGCAGTGTCCTATGAATCTCAGAAGAGGGAAATGGGGTGTGGAGAAACCAACCAACTTTCATTTCGCTGTTATATTCCTTTAAGCATTTTGGGAGAAACATAAGATGGTAATCATGGCACCAAACAACATCACCCTCTTCATAGTGCTTGTTTACCACATCAGCAAACATTTGATTTGCCTTCTTATATGCAGCAAATTGAGACTGGAAGCTTCGGGTGGTGGCAAGGCGATCTTCTTGTGGAAGGCCAAGGTAGTGAAAAAGGGGCCACAAAATGTTGTTGCAATAGCCATTATAATATTGATGGACAATCTCTTCATCAAGGAATACAGGGATACACCTCTGCAATATATCATAAAAAGCATCACATGATAAAAAGTTAACCTATTATTGATTATATATGCCATAACCTTATGTGTAAGCCATTAATGAAACAAGGCTGAAGTAAAGCATGACTTACAAAAGGTCAACTAAAAAAAGAATCCAATCCAAATACAGAAATTTGTACCTTTTCAGCCAAGGCTTTTGTAAGTGCCTTCTGTCCAACCTCGTCAGGCACATTTACACCAGCCCAACCAATCCATCGTGCCTCAAACTCCTTCACGCCTTTGAAAAAACCATCAAGTATGCATTAGATTCCTCTTTGTGGACAAAATGACCAAATTTATAAAATAAACTAAAATGAGAGCGAACTGTCACTTTGGAATCCAGCCATCTTAAATCATAACAAGGATAAAAATGGACAAACAGATATGTTTACAGAATGACCGAAGACATCAATTGACCCAAATATTCAATGTGAGAGTCCAGCCACCACTTACCAAGAAGAGCACTGACTAGACCCCCAGCACTTATCTCCAACGACCATGAGTCTTCACCTCTCCTAACTGCAGAGACTGGCAGCCTGTTAGCCACCACCAACAGTCGTTGTCTTAAAGGCTTTTCATCTTGCCTTTCACATCCCTCAGAAAGCAACCTCGCAGCTCCAGCTCTATCGGAGAATTGTTCAACACTGGAAACTTCCCCATTCTCATAAGAAACTCCCCCATTCTCGCCTTCTCTTAAACGCTGGTCATGCTCAAGTGATTCGTTCCCCTTATTATCATTATCAGCTGCCTCATTTGAATGAGCGGCCCTTTTGCTTTTCCTTAGCTCTCGTATTCTCACGAGCCGCGCTACACGATTATCTGAATGGTTTGAATTATCGTTGTACTTGTTTCCAGGCATATGATCACTCTAAAAACCAACCTTCAATACCAAATCTACGAGCACTGAGGCTTTCAGTATGTCCTACATTTTGTTCAAAATAAATTAAGTCTTCAGTAAGCACAAAAATCCACACAAAGTTCTGAATATCCCCCAATCAAGTACTAAGATAACCGCTAGGTCTAAATCAAGAGTAATAAACATTTCTACTGCAGCATAAATTTAACTAATCACCGAGGGATAAAAAATAATAAGCCTCTGCAGAAGATACATCAAATTAAATATAAACCGCATAGCAGTAAGTCAGAGAGGAAAATGATAACTCAGATAATGGGATCCACAGAATTGCACGGGGCAAGCATATGGGGTCTACTACTGCATCTTGGCTACTAAGCCCAGAAACTCAAAAACCCATTTTCACAAAAATCAAATACGACAAAGCATCAACAGCCCCGGAAGTGGCTGGTGCCTTTTCTAGCTCCTTCAGTCCCATAGTCTAAAGAGTATATCACTTGGACAAAACAACAAACACATTGCATGAAGAAAAGATTGAAAGCTTCAGAAAGAGTAGGAAAACATCACTACACAATACCAGAATGCTCCATCATCCCCAATCACGTAAAAGATAAAACCCACCTCAGAAAACACCCAACAAGATAAACCCACCGAATCCATGAAACACCAACCAATATGCCGTCAACAAAAGAAAAAAAAAAAAACGAGTCTCACCTATTCATAACCCAATGTTCCAATCTTTGCAGATGGGGTTGAACCCGAACTGTCCCTCATCACATCAGCCAGGCAGCCACCGAGGTAGAGAGATAGAGACAGGGAGGGAGAGACAAGGAAATCCCCAGAATCTGAATGGCGGACAATTAACGTACAGAGAGAAAAAGAAAGAAGGAAACAACAGAATCCTCGTGCAAACTTTATTGGGCACATAAAGCTTTCCAGCCATGCAGTTAGTAATACAAAGGGATTATGATGAAACTAGAAAGAAAACTGCTTCTTGGCTGATGCTCGTCAACATTTTGCCTCTGTATTTAACTAAACTACTATATCTTACTACTCCCGTTGACAGATCATTATAAATCCAAATGACGCAAGCCTTGGATAAAGTTTCCCTACTGTGCCGCACTCCACACGCCTCTTTTGGTAAGCCCGGCCCTAACGGGCGTTTCACCCTGCCCGAAGATAAACCCTTTGGTATGTGGCTCGGAGATGATTGACAATAGAACAAGTAGAAAATGCACAAATAACTTCTTATGGTTTCCCATTTAAGATTAGAGCATCTATCGTGTTTAGCACTTAAAAAAAAAAATTGAAAGNTGTTTAAGAAGCTTGAAAGGGCGTTTAGCACTTAAAAAAAAAATATTGAAGAAAAAATTACTGATTTAGCACTTTTAAGGGCTTATTTGAAATTGCGTTTAAAAAACCTAAAAATACTTTCCGTTGAAAAAAAAAAAAAAACTGATCGTTTGGTAAAAACAATTAAAATTGCTTTTGAGTATCCAAAAAGCTTTAAAATGACCAAAATACACTTTGACAAAAGCTTAAAAATAAAGCCTCTTTTGGTAAGCCCGGCCCTAACGGGCGTTTCACCCTGCCCGAAGATAAACCCTTTGGTATGTGGCTCGGAGATGATTGACAATAGAACAAGTAGAAAATGCACAAATAACTTCTTATGGTTTCCCATTTAAGATTAGAGCATCTATTGTGTTTAAGAAGCTTGAAAGGGCGTTTAGCACTTAAAAAAAAAATATTGAAGAAAAAATTACTGATTTAGCACTTTTAAGGGCTTATTTGAAATTGCGTTTAAAAAACCTAAAAATACTTTCCGTTGAAAAAAAAAAAAAAACTGATCGTTTGGTAAAAACAATTAAAATTGCTTTTGAGTATCCAAAAAGCTTTAAAATGACCAAAATACACTTTGACAAAAGCTTAAAAATAAAACTTTTGCCAAAAAAATATTTTTTTACTTAAAAACTCTATTTTTCAAACATAATTCCAAATAAGCTAGTTTTTTTGTGGTATTAAAATGAACTTAAAAGTTTTGAGGTATGCAAAAAGGGGGGAAATTGCTTTTTACAATCAAAATTACTGATTTAGCAAATTTTATTACTGTGACACTGAATTAAATAAGACACTATCACACTGTCGAAATCTATTAAGTTAGTCAATGGAATTTGACTGTATAGAGTTTTTTTTTTTTTTAATGCCTACTTCGGAGACCGCTGAATTTATTTTGATATCACAAAAAACTAATTGTAAATTAAGTAAACACTGATATTGCATTTTTTTTTCCTAGAACAAAGAAATAGCAAAAAGGAAATAATATCTAACAAAAAAAAAGACTTACTCTTTTCGCATGTTTTTTTAATTTTTAATAGTGTTGGTAAGAAAACGAGTAATGTTAAATGTCACCGCATGTTTTTCTTGTGTTCTTCAAAAACTTACATTAATTTTAAAATTATTATTTAATCAAAATTTAATAGTAATTTTAAAAGTCATAGCAATTTTTTAGAAACACAAATGAAACATAAGTCTTAAGTTTAACATTACTTTAATTCTCACGTATTTAAAGAATATATATTATTTTTAGAGACTGAACCTGAAAATGCAGACTATTAGAGAAAGTTGAACCAAGAGAGATCGTTTTCAGAAAGTGAAGTTAGGTGGAGATTGGAATGTTGTCGAAACTAAGGAAAAGGAAAGGAATTTTGATTCTATTTGTAAAGATAATAAAGAGAAATGAGCTACTATTGGATGATAAATATATAAACCAAACAACAACAACAACGTATGAGGTCGGCGGCAGGCAGTAATAAACATGTTACTGTAGCAGAGACATTGATTGCATCACCAATATGATTATAGTAGAGACCCCCTTGTAATAAAAAAAATATTAAAAGTACATATATACTAGAAAGGTAACATTAATAAAACACATTGACCAAGCCACCTTAAAGTTTGAATAACTAGCTATGTTGATGCAAGCCAAAAAAGAATTTAAATTGGTGGAGCATAGAAAAGAAGTAAAATTTGTTTAATAATTCATTAATTTTGTCTTTATTGAAACACAAAAGAACATTTAAATAAACTTATTGATTAAACCTTAATCATAATCCTAATTTTAACTAACTTTGAACCAAACCCAATATTAAATTACAAATTCAAACTTTAACGGTGATCCTTCTAATAAACCTTATAAAAATTGATTAAAAATATATATATTACAATTCCTTCTCATGTTCTCTCCTGATATTACGTGAATAATGTTATTTTAAAAAAAATAAAAAATAAAAATGGGATCAATAAGTAATTTTCGAAATCATTCTTGTGTTCTTGTGTCACTCTAAAAATGAGATAGTTTTTAAAATTATCCTTTTATCAAAATTTAATAATAATCAATCATAAGGTCAACTGTAATTTTAAAAGCTATGTCATTATTAGAGTGACACAAGAGTGACTTTTATCATTACTTGGAATTAAGAGAACACCAGAAAAACATCATAAGAAACCCTAGCATTCACAAATAAAAAATCAATGCATTACGTTATCCAACATGTTTTTATTTCTAAAGTCAATAAAAATAAATCAATGCATTCAAGTGCAGTTTTCTATTTTTGTTTCTTATTCTTCAAATTTTGTAATAAAAAAAATAAATTAAAAAGCAAAAAAAAAAAGAGAGAGGTTTCAAACTGACCGTTACAAATATGTTATAATTACATTCAAACAAACAACAGCACATAATTGTCCACCACAAGCAATGAAGCAAACCTCATTTTATAATGAAGGAGTGAATACAAGGTATAGCCGAATTGTCGGAAAAAGATGTTAACTGGCTTGACCTTGGCCAATTAAATTGTCCTGCTGTCCCCATACCCCACCAGGACCACATGGCCAACTACAACATTTCCCATTGAGTAGTTTGTTCGGCATGAGGATAACAACACCAAATGCACACACTCATTATTTCCTTTGAATGTTTTGTCTTCCACATGCTCATTTTTGGCCCAACCAATCAACAATTCTTCTTCTTCATTAACATGCAGATAAAATGCAAATACGCGGATAAAACTTGCAATCATTTCGAGAAAATGCTAGTTAGATCTGTACAATCACTCTAACTTCGCACAATAAGTAAGCAAGTGGGTTAAACCATCTATTGAATATAGGACTGGAGCGTTAGAAAACTAAATCTGTGTGAAGCAAGATGCACTTTTTGGTAGACTCGTATCAAACCAACTACAAGCAGTGCTGCTACTAAAAAGATTAACCACATGGAGATAGAAATCATTTTCAGCCACTTGGACATGTACAAAAGAACATGTTCTGGAAAAGCACCAAAAAGGACAGACCAAATGCTTGGACACAAGGTATTTGGAATCTCATCCTCTCATTGAATACACATAATAACCAGCCCTAGGCACCTACCTTGGAATGAAAATGACTGCTTACCATTTATATCCAAATTTTGACAAGAAGAATAAGATGAGGCAACCAACCAAGATCTTCCGATATCCCTGAGAAACACCCTTTATGTGTTTTAGTTACATTCATAGTTGACAACCTTGTATATCTTCGAATGTACAATAAAAAATGCTTCCTTTCTTCAACCAACCACAACCGAAGGGGTTCGGTTGGATTTTTACCTCCCTCGTTGGTCGATCAATAAGAAAAGTTATTGATATTGCGAATCATGTAATCTGCTAACGTAACTTAAATAGAGTCTGTATTCTTCTAGGATAATGATGTATACACTTATGAAATAAACTATAACTCCGCTCCGGCCTTAACAATGGCGGTGAGAATGAGTTTTGCATCATGTGTGTGTCGAAGTCTTTTATGGTATCAAACTAGCATCAATTGATCCTAATGGCCACATGCTTTTCCCTTTCCTCCACCACTAACTCATTCACCCACTGTACCCTTACTCCGGCCACTCCTATATCACTCACTAATCTACACCATTTGATCAACCATTAAACTCACTAGAGGCAATTACTTACCGTAGTAAGGACAAAAAAACCCTTAACTCCAGGGGTTAACTTCGGCTACATTGATGGAAGCCTGTCGTGTCCACCTTCTACCACTGTCATCTCTTCTTCCTCTATATGATCACACTAGGCGAAATTCCCAATCTTGCAACACCAACAAGACCAGGTCATTCTTAGGCTCTGTTTATTTTGACATAAGAAAATATTTTCAGCAGAGAACATTTTTTATTTTTCGGCATTTGGCTCGTACGTACGAAAAATCGGAGATGGTGCCAGTGACGACTAGCAACTTTTGGTGTCAACAAAGAATGAATTGCGAGAAAGAGTATATGCGAGAATCAGAAGTTCAAACTTGAAAATTGATTTGCAGAAATAAAAAAATGAAACCATTTTATGCAACTAAAAAGAGGTTTTCCTAGTCAACCCAAAATATTTTCAGTCATACCAAACTCAGGAAAATAGGAAAAACCTTTTTTTCAGAAAATATTTTCCATCAAAACAAACAGAGCCCTAACGCCACCATCTCTTTTTTGTCCAAAGTGATTATGGCGGATATCGTAGGATAAAAAAAAAAAAAAAAAAAACTACCTCTTGTGAAGTGTGGCTCGCATTGTAAGAAGATGTTCTCCTCATAGTCATGAGCTCAAATATCGTTGATCTAATATCAACTCTATCGCTGCCATGAAAAAGGGCAATTTGTCTACTACCAATTACTCTTTTCTTAAAAAATAAAGAATTTGGTAGATGCTCTTGCTTTCATTGGTCAACCCATGGATGACTTCGAAGTCAAGAGCTATGCCTGGAGCATAATCACTCTTCACTTGATTTGAATGGTTCTCTGTCAATGTTGCATTAAAGGATCTAATATCCCTTCGACAAATATGATTTTATTACAAGAACGCCTTTTTTATCTTGTCCATATCAAAAAGAGCGTAGCTGCAATTTTAGACACTATTTTTGTATTTTTGTTTCTTTTTGTATTGGTACCTACGTACATCTTACCACCTTATTGATACATCAATCTTTGCATGTATTTATGAGCTTAGCTATGAAGAACGGTGTGAAGCTGCAGCCTAATGGTTTGGCTTAGCTATCAAGTCTTCGCACACCGCATCTGGATTTTTTTTTTGGGGGGGGGGGGGGGNGGGGGGGGGGGGGGGGGGGGATCGGGATTTTAACTTAACAGATCTGAGCTGGTTCCTACGGGCCCTCTGAGTCCGTTTGGGCTGGGTTTTTTTAAAAAAAAAAGTTAGATCAAACCCAATCGGGTTAAGAATTCCTACCCGAGCCCAAGTTATTTTACCCGAAATCTTTTCTTTCTCAACCAAGTCCAGCCACGCCCTACTTTTACACATGGCTGCCTCCGCCGCCGGGAAGCATGACAATCAAAATAGGCCGCCACCGACGCTGTTACGGATCTGTGCAGCACTCCGGCAGGGAGGTTCGCACAGCCCCATGGCCGCGCGCTGCTGCTCGGTGCAGGGCACCACGGTGTACTGCGGTGTTCGGCCTGCTAACAACAGACGTCAGCCTCTGTGGTGATGGAGCGTGTCCAACACGCGCATAACAAGCGAGTTGGTTTGATTTTCTTAGATCATCTTCAACCTCTGGCGAAACCAATTTTGATGGTATTTTACCCGATTTTGATCCGAAATTTTTATTTTTTTTATTTTTATTTTACGTGATCCAAAAATCACGAAAAGCACCATTGTAAAGCAAACAAACTTAAGCCATCGAAAAAATTGCCCACAGTTTCGGCTAGTGAAACTTGGATTTCAATTTTTCTCCTAAATCTACGATCATCCAATAATCACAAAATTTTGGGAGCATTTTTGTAGGATCATAAACTATAACATATTCAAATTTTGTAGCCCCAATCAATCGTTCGATGTGTGTGCCATGTGAGACCCGAAAATACAAAAACAACCCGATTTCAACTCACTCTCATAGAAACTCATCTCTAAGGATCGTTTTTCTGGTTGTTTCACGTTGGTCTCCATTTTCACCATACCTACCTTCACGCTTACATTACCCAAAAACTGCAGCCGTACGTTAATTATTCTCTCTTTTCCCCTTCATATATAGCCTATTTAGCATGCAACCGTTACGGCTACGCCATCTAGTGTGAAACGTGACTCATTAGGTAAAACGACATGAGTTTTGGATGCGCAGGGACGTACGTAGGAGAAATAACAGAAAAAAGAATTCGAAATCGATTGTAATTATCAAACACAAAAACTCATTCAGTTGAATACGAACGACGTACTTGGATGAATCACATAAACTGTAAAAAAACACTTGATTAATTAGCATGATATATGCGAGCGAGAGAGAGAGAGAGAGAGAGAGAGAGAGAGCAAACCTGTAGGTAGCAGAACGATCGATCTGAAGTGCAACTCGTTGGATCGTCGGAGTAGAATTGCAGGAGAGAAAATTAATACACGCGCGCAATGTGATGGGAGAAGGTGGGAGGAAGAAGGGGAATTATTATGTAAACTGCATATATAGGAAGAATGAGAAATTGGCAGACAGAAAAAAGACGCTTTTAGGGGAATTGGCGAGTGAATGGGAGGCCGGGGGTGAGGGAGGGAGGTGTCGGCTTTGTTTGTTTCGGCTTTGGAATTGGGTGCGCCCAATGGGTTGGAGGGAATTTGATCCTCCGTAGCGCTCCCCCTTCTTTTTTAAAATCATGTGTGCACGTAAAAGCACATCCCCCACTAACTTTATTCCCACCTACACACTACACTAGTACCCTGGCCTATATGGCCTCGTTTGGTTTATTCGTTTGGTTCGTTTGAATAAATTATTGAAATGAATTAAAACTCATTCTTATTTCCTTACATACGCAGAGGAATACTTATTCCTCTAAAAATATATTAGAGAAATAACTATCCCTAAAAATATAGACAGGTTTTTCAAAAAAAAAAGATAAAAATTTTAAATGTAGTGGGTGATCGGCCACTCAATCGACCACCCTCATAGCCTCTCAGGAGTGGTTGCGGTCACCCCCAAACGCAATGTAGGTGGCAATGGCTACACCACCCCTAGCGCACCTCGAGGCTCACCACAAGGCACTTTGAGGGTGGTGCCACCACACCCGATTTTTGAAGTGGGTGACTAGCCATCCCGGCATTTCAACAAAAAAATTATTTTTTTAAAAAAAGTGAGTGTTAAAAAAATAAGAAATAATGTGGGTTGTTTTTTAGTAGTTTTGGTTCAATTCCAATGAAAGCATAAATGTTGTCACCAAATTGATGAATAAGAATAATTATTCAATTTCACCATCTTTGATTATTAGTAATAACCATTCATTTTTCCTAATAAAATACCAATTTCGCGTACCAAACGGGGCATAGGACTATATTACAAATAAAGTGTCAATTCATGTTTGTGTGTCGAACTCGGTTTGTGTTGAGGTATGAACATAAAACTTTATGTGTCAACAGTAATTCGACCCATTTAATTAAATGGGTCAAACCCCTCNTTGTTTTTTAGTAGTTTTGGTTCAATTCCAATGAAAGCATAAATGTTGTCACCAAATTGATGAATAAGAATAATTATTCAATTTCACCATCTTTGATTATTAGTAATAACCATTCATTTTTCCTAATAAAATACCAATTTCGCGTACCAAACGGGGCATAGGACTATATTACAAATAAAGTGTCAATTCATGTTTGTGTGTCGAACTCGGTTTGTCTTGAGGTATGAACATAAAACTTTATGTGTCAATAGTAATTCGACCCATTTAATTAAATGGGTCAAACCCCTCAGGCCTAACCCTCTAATTTGTGTTTGGTTCATATCATGTTTGCAGGTCAAGTTTAGGTTGGATCGAGACATATGTATAAGATTATAATATAGGTCAAGCCTGACCCAAAGAACCCTCTAATTGAATTGGTCAAACTCCTCAACCCTATCCTACTAATTTCGTATTGGGTTCATGTCTAGTTTACAAATCGTGTAAAAAATTATCAATCTTAAATACAAAGTTGGTTTTGCTAATAAAATTAATTAAACAACTAAATTTACGGATAACATGAAGAATATTCTCTCTATTGGGGGCCGCAATTTGAATTTGTATGTTTAAGTCCAGGTCGTGTCAAGAGACGGGTATAAGACTACACAAGTTAACTATAACTCGACTCATTTAAAACGAGTTAAACACTCCAATTTTGTGTTGGATTTATGTCGGGTTTACAAGTCAAGTTCTAGTCGTGTCAAGGTATAATCATAAGACTACATAGATCAAACTTAACTTGCTAATTTCTTGTTGGATTCATGTCAAATTTGCGAGTATTATTGGTCCTAATAATTAAGAAGCTGATTTCGCTAACAAAAATTAATCAAATGGGAATTGTTGATGGATGGGGGGTGAAGAATACTCTCTCTTTATGCATGCCATTGCACTTAAGTGAAAGTAAGCTTTGATGGCATTCCCAAAGCCCTATGGAAACCTACACCATAATTGACTACTTTAACAAATATATACTTTAGCAAATATATATATATATATATATATTTGTTAAAGTAGTCAATTATGGTAACCTTTTGGAAAAGCTATTAATTTAATTAAGTTCATATACATGGTGGGATGCAATTGCTTAAGAGTATCCTTTCCTTTCTCTTTCCCTATACATGCAACTTCAGTCCTCTCGATTTAAATAATGAGAAAATGGGACTTCTTATTGAGTGGAATCTCCATCAAGCCCACACGTCTTCAAGTCACCATCTCGTCTTCCACTCTATTATTATTATTATATCAAACATTTGTGGTGAGATTATTTATTTTATTTTTGTAACTTCTTGACTATTCATCAAGGAATCAACGTTAATAAAGGTTCGCTTATTGGAGGAGAAAGATCCAAATCTCTTGATAATACAATTAGGACGTAAATTTCGAAAATTTCATTTAACGTAGTCTAATAAATTCCAAGTGTCACTTATTATAGTAGTTGAAGGAAATTTCTTTCAAACTAATTTAGAAGAAATTTGTGTCCATAAAATTATATATGTAATAATAATCAGCATTAATATTTTTTTTTTCTTTTCCATTTTCTTTTTTGAATAGGTAATTAAACCTCTTCTCATTCCATAAAAGTTTCAAAACATAAAGCTCTTAAGAACATGGGCAAAGTCGTAGATACATCAAAAAATCTAGCAATTAAATTGTATCCATGACTTCCGATATCACCTATGTACAAACTTCATTTACGACATATAGCGGACTAGATCTAAGATATTAGTTGATCATATTCATACAACAAAAGTTTTTATTTAATTGGTTGTGAAAGATAAACTCTCGTTGGTGCCGGGGAAGAATGTGTAGTGACACATATAGGACTTGGACTGGCAGCGAAAACGTAGATTTGCTTCAGAAAAAGCCGATCTATGTAGAAACCAACAAAGCCTAAAAATCGAGGAGGAAAACAAACAGTGAAATGGAGTAGACGATCAAAGCGTCCGGTGGAAGAAGTTGAGCGCTGCTGCTAGAGTCTAAACAAAATCTAAAATAAAAACAAGAAAAAATGGAAAGGGATGAAGGATAGAAGAAGCCATTATTAATTTCTTTCTTTTAGATCACACTGGAAGGGGGCTAGGGTTCGCTCTTAGCCAACCTTCGAGAGAAAAGATTCCTTTCATTTTTCTTAGAAACAACTTTAGGAAAAGGCATATGAAACAATATTTAATGGATTAATTAGAGGGTCTCATAAATTGTTTAAATTATGAGTTATTCTCTTGAACCGTCTGGTAGGGATATGCTTTGATTCTTGACGCACAACAAAACTACACCTTTATGCTTTATATCTCCTCCTTTTTTGACTCCCACGTGAGCTCCCAACTTATAGTTACTTTTCTAGGGTTTTTTTTTTTTTTTTTTGGTGGTGACATTTGCATAAACTTAAGATTGATGATATTGCTGCATGCCTTTACAGAAAGCAGGCCAATTTACTTGGGTCATGACAAACTTGCAAACTATGAGATTCGACCGGGACTTCTATGCAAAAAAAAAAAAAAGTTGTAGTAAAGAAGGCTTTTGATTTATTGCTTTTTGCCACTAGAGGCCTACCCAGCTGAATTAAGATCCTCTTCAGTTCATTTGAATTGAGTAATATCCAATTAATTATAGTAAAGAGGTATTTTTGTTTCCTCAAAAAATAAAAAAATAAAAACAAAAATACCCTCCACTATAATGATATTATCCAGTTCAAATGAACTGGAGAGAATCATGTTCCTGCCTAGCTCATGTCTTTCTTGTATATATACACAATCGTTTCGATGGGAAAAAGACTACGTTGAAAAATATTAGTTAGTAGATTTTTATATGACTGTCATATAATTGGGATAACGTGGCAATGAAAATCAATTTTTGCATTATCACTTTTTTTATTAGTGTTAATTTTCATAGTTACGTCATTTAATTGTAAGATAATTGTAAATGAGTCTCCCCCCCTGTGACGTCCCGCATTGCCTGGGTATGGAGATGGGGATGTGCTTATATGTATACTTTCACCCTTAATGACAACAACGCATTTTAAAGCCGTGATAGTAATGACCTCATCAGAACTCCGCAGTTAAGCGTGCTTCTGCTGGAGTAGTACCAGGATGGATGACCTCCTGGGAAGTCTAGTTCAGGGGAGCCAAAAGCGGACAATATTGTGTGTCATTTGGATCCCCCCTATGATGTCCCACATTGCCTGGGTATGGAGATGGAGATGTGCTTATATGTATACTTCCACCCTCAATGATAACAACGCGTTTTAAAGCCGTGATGGTCATGATCCCATCAGAACTCCGCAGCTAAGCGTGCTTCTGCGAGAGTAATACCAGGATGGGTGACCCCCTGGGAAGTCTGGTTCAGGGGAGCCAAAAGCGGACAATATTGTGTCATTGGGGTGGGATGTTACACCCCCTCTCCCAGAACGCCGTAACTACAGGGGAGGAGGGATGGCCTCCACCATCCCTCCTCCCCACGTCCCTTTTACACCGGGCTCTAGTAGTTTACTTGATGTCCTTAGATCCGGTGCCCCCCGTCCCTTTTCCTCATCCCCTGCCTCCTCCATCCCGGTTTTTTGTTTTAGTGTTTTGCTGAATTACTTTTCTGTCTGTTTTTGTGGTGTTTTTGAGTTTTTTTGCAGTTTTTGCCGATCTTCTCAGCGCCGGTTCCACTGCCCTCCGTCCATTGCTGAGCTTCTTTCGTGCCCCCACCGCGACGAGCTTCCACCGTGCTCTTCTTTGTACGGGGTCAACGTACACGTGATCGGCTTCTTTCCCTGTATTTCTTTTTGCTTGTATTCAGTTATGTTGCTTTTATTTTCCCTGTATTTCATTTGTTATTTGTTTGTAATAATGCTCTGGCCTCGATGGTTCGATTGGATCCCCTTTGATCTTGACCTGTGTGTCGTGGATGTGTATTTTACCCTAGCTTTCGGGTCGAGGAGGAAAAATGGTCCAGACTTCTATGTCGTGGATGAATATATATCCTGACTTAATTGTCGAGGAGGATGAGTAGCGGCATAAGAGGGTTTACCTCTTAGGGTCGTGGAATAAACGCTTCCTGTGCAGCTGATGACGTCTGCTTGGTTCAGTAGTCTTTGAACCTGCCAAGCAGATTTGAATGTTTATCCTGTTATTTTAGTCATGGGGTAGCGGATGTGTTTTCGAATTTCGTTGATTTGTATGAGATTCGACCTGTGACTTTGTAGCTTAGGCTACGGTTACTTTAGGGCTTGCCCTGTGATTGTAAGAGCTTTCGCTCTTGAATACTATGGAATGAGAATGAGTTTTTTTCAAAAAAAAAAATTGTAAATGAGTCTATTAAAATGAAACGAGTAACTAATAGAAAAATATTAATTTTTTAAAAAATAAAAAAATAAAATGAAGCGGTTAAGAAACCTTACTTTCTCATGGAGATTAATTGTTTATTTATAATAACAGAAACCGAGAATGAAAGATAGAAAAGATTTTTACAAAAGGAAAACCCCCACTCTCATGATCGTGATAGGAACTAGGAAGAAAGCATGTTCCCTAAAAAGTAAGTTAATTATATATTACACCATGTTTTATTTTTTATTTTCTTGGGTTAATAAGTTAGTGTCCATGTGCTCTTAAATCCGTTAAAAAAATATATATTATATATTATTATTATCTAAAGACATATAGATATATTATTATTATTATTATCATTCTCTTAATCATACTATCATTGGATTTATGAATTCGTGTATGTCACATACAAATTTAATAGTAGATTTACTCTTCTTTTTTTTCTTCTTTTTCCTTTTATGTGTCCATACAAAGAGAGGGAAATGAGGGAAGAAGATTTGATCTAGTGACCTTTGTCTCATAACGCGTGATCTCCAGCCAATTAAGCTACTATTTGGAGACGGATTCACACATTCACTATAGGACAAAGTTTTTCTGTAAATAATTGAGGTCTAGGAAGTTCATCATATATAGTCTATATAAATGGTATATATCACTTTTCATGTGAGATTCACATTCCTTTTAAATAGCATGTGAGAAGCACATGTTTTTTGAATAAAATTTCTTTCAACTTTACAATTAAAAAAAAAGGGAAAAATATAATTTAACCCCACAAACTACCAGTCATTTGTGATTTAGCCCCCCAATGTTTAAAATGTAATAAAGTAGCCCCCAAACTACCAAAATATATCAAAAAGGCAACTTATTTTTTTTATTCCTATAATACCCATATTCTTTTAACAAATAAAATAATAAAATAATTGTAAAAAAAAAAAAAACAAATACAATGTTTTTGTATTTATTAGCCCATTGGTTTTTTTGTATTTTAAAAAAATTGTTTAGTTTTTTTACAGTTATTTTATCGTTTTATTTTTTAAAAGAATAGGGGTATTATAGAAATATAAAAAAATAAGTGACATTTTTGATACATTTTGGTAGTTTGGGAGGCTACTTTATTATATTTTGAACATTGGGGGGCTAAATCGTAAACGACTGGTAGTTTGGGGGGCTTTTTTTATATTTTTCCAAAAAAAAAAAAGTGATTCTCACCTGTAAAAGACACATGAGATTGAATAAACTTTATTCAACCTAGTTTAGAGAAAAAATATGTGGAGAAAATTGGGATAAAGAATATTTTTTTTTATCATTTTTTATTATTATGTGAACTAGATTTAAAAAAATAAAAAATTATAAAAATAATAAAAAATAAATAGAAAGGCAAGGGAACCAATTATGGCGGACCCCAACAAGTGACATGATGAGAAATAATATATTTTCATGAAAAAAGAGATACAATTTCATGCACGTAGCGATTAGATCGGCTTTTTAAGATTCGCTATCTTACGAAAGATAGTGCGAAAATGATGCCAAACATCTACCGCAACACTCGCGTCATCAACGTCAAGATTCCATCACCCTCTTCCTTCCTTTCTACCCTGCCTATCCTATCATACATAATTCCTTCCCTGCAACAATTTGGGAGTTTATTTAAACGGAATAATATTCGATTAATTATAATAGATGGATATTTTTTTTTTTACTTTTTTAAAAGAACAATATTATAATTAACTGAATATTATCTAGTAATACAATAAAGAATTTGTTGTAAATAATTTCTTCCAAAATATCTATTTTATCATAGTCGTTAATAAGAGTATCTTCAGCAGAAGCAGACAAAATAGTTATCGAAAAAGTACAAATTTTTATTTTAACTATTAATTTTTTTATGCGCTTGCTCCAACAAATAGATTCTCTATTCTACTCTTTATTTTTTATAAAATATTATTGTGTGTAGGAAAGAGTAAAGAATGAGGAGGAGAGATAGAGTAAATTAAAGAAATTATAAAGTGAGATAGAACAAATAATAAACAAAGTCTATAGTGCATGTAAATAGTAAATAGGCTAATCAGTAACTGTTCACAGTAGATAAAAAGATAAAAAGAAAAAGTTAAGTTGTATATTTTGCTTGAGACAAAAAGAAAACATCATAATAATCATTTGACTGTTCTTTTGGAGATGCTCTAACACCTAACTTTATATTGGGAAAATGATAAGTAGCTCATGACTATTAAGTTTTATATAATTGCTTTTTCTGAAAGAAGGTAGAAGCTGGAGTCGATATTTTTCCTTTTGAATTAAGGGTTTTGCTTTGCTTCATAATGTAGCCCTCTGTGGCCGCCTTGGTTCTCTTAATGGGCTAGGTCAATTTAATGACTCATTCTTGCTGGCCTGGTTACTCGTTTCTTTGGTTGCCAGACCGTTTTCTAGTTGTATCGGGGCTGTTGCTTGGGTTCCCGACCCATTTTCTACTTATTTCTGTGTAATATCCATTTTTCCTCTACCCTCTTTGAATATAATAGAATATCAAAGGTATTGAGTCCGAACTTTGATTATGTCATATTCTCATTTTGATTAAATATTTAGTGTTAAAAGAGAATTTAAACCAACACGTAAAGGAAAATATTAAAGTGTTAATTAAATGATTAAATTTACCTTTTCTATCTACTTAAAAGTTAAATGGAACAAAAAGTATTTTGTTCTTTAATCGGTGAGAGAATCAACCATATTTGTTCGGCTCTTCGGAAACCATGATCTATCTTTATTCTTTACACTAATCAAACCCTAAAAATAAAAAATAAAATCAATTAAAAAAAACCAGAGAAAGAGGACTGCCAGTGCTCCTATATATTATGAACATTTGAAATTAGCTACACACGAACAAATCATGGTCGATTCTCTCACAGATTGAAAGACAAAAAATCTTCTGCAACCTTCAACAAAAACAAAATTGGAAAGACTGCCCATTTTTTGTTCTTTTATGAGATAATGATTATATAAAAATCTTCTGCACCCATTTTTTGTCCTTTAAGATAATGAATAGTGATTCAATGCACTTAATATAAATTTAATATTTTCTCTTAATTAACTAACGGAATGGAGATTTTAAGAAGAAAATGGTAGTATGATAGGAACGTGCAGTAAAGTTGAAAGTTCATGAGGAGATATTGGCAGAGCGGTATAGTTCATGGGAGAAAAAAAGTAATTACCTCTAACCATTTATATAAAGAAAACATATCTAAAATATTCGTTAAAGAGAATTAATTTAAATACCAAATTTCGTTGCTAGATAAATCTAAATTTTCCATGGTTTTATTTCTCATAGACCATTATAGCTGGCAGGAATAAATTCATATCAGGAGGGCCTGACAATGACATTGACATTCATCATCTTCACCCAGCAAAAGAAATCAATCGATGATCATTTACTATATATATATATCTTCATTTTTATATCAACTAATTAAGGGGAAATTAATTAATTTAGGCTTTTAAATAAATTATTGGCTCAATAATTAACGAAGGGAAACTCAAGAAGGAAACAAAGGTGGGTTTGAAACTACAAGGATCATAGGATCAAAGTGTGTATATTACACAAAATCTCAACGAGTTTTTTTTTTCAGATTTTTTTATTTTATTTTGATAACACTAAATCAAAGGGTTGTGTTAAAAAGGTGTTGGTATTATTCTCTCCCCATACGTGAAAAGGAACGGTGATAGCTTTGGGAGATTCTGTGGTCCAGAATCTCCTGAACAAATGGGGGCTACATATGATTTCCTTGTTTCTTAGTGAAAAGGCTATCCACATACTTATTGCTATGCAGACTGTACACTAGATATGGAGATCATTAGTCGTCATCCTCTAAATTTCTCATGCCACCCATCCATGCCAAGTTGCCAATATATGACTCATCAAAAAATTACCAAAAAAAAAAATTATATTGTCTACCATTTGCACTACTATTGAGTATGAGTTGGCGTGCCGGGTCAATTGACCTGCCAACGCATTAAGGGTATTTAGGTTTAAGAAATTGGTCTTATTCAATGATAAAAACAACTTGGGTTGTAAGTCATTTGGCGTAAAAAGTTTAATCTTTTATGTTATTTGTAATTTCATCACTAGGTACGTTATGCTTACGAATTTCATGATAAAGACTTTTAAGGATAACCCAAGAGGTCCGTCACCAAGCTTGTCACCTTGTCTCTCCCGATGTATTTTTTTGTTGCTGATATAATAAGACTGCTCAAGTGACAATGTATTTTAGTCGCTATTAAAAGATTTTTAGTGACAAGAATTTTTATCGTCACGAATGAATTCTCTCAACCAATCACTTGAGACAAGCATGTGACAACTGTTTTTCGTCGTTAGAAATATTTTAACAACAATTTTTTATCCTTTAATTAAGATAGTTTTTTTGTCACTAAAACCACTTTTCTCGTAGTAAAAAGGAGGAAGTACAAGTTACAAAATTCAAAAATAATTATAAAAACAAAAAAACAAAAAAAGGAAAAATTCATACTCCAAATTTCACACTTCTTCCAAGTAGGTTGCATCAAACCCACTCTTGTTGTTGTGAAAAGGAGGAAGTGCAAGTTAAAAAGGTTTCCATATTCCACAATCTTCAGGCAAAATATCCTTGTTTCTTAGGTACTGCATTGGTTATCAAGTTCCTGATATCTTAAAAAAGCCCAAGAATCTTACAGGAAAAATCCCTAAACTCCTACAAGAAAAAACCCTCAAAGCAAGAACTGGCATCTGATGATGTATGGAAGACACTGAAGATGTCCTCAATGTCTAAGGCATCATCAACGGTGGAGCAGCTTTTCTTTGAAGAGAGAAAGAGAGAGTGAAGGTCCCTCTAATACAAGCATAATTGTCTGCATCTCACTGCTCTCATAAAATATACATTGCTTCTTGATCAATACTCCAGATGATAAGATATTTACCTAACTGTGACATATGAACATGCAGAAGAAGTAGGGGTATAATTAACAACACTACAGCAGCTTCTAGAATAAGGCCTTGTTTGTAAAAAAAACCAATCAGACGGCATCATACGAGCCGATGGATCCATCAACCTTGCAAGACAACACGATCAAATGAAAAATAAGACAAATCAAATATATATATATAATTAACACCACAAGAATTGGATATTTTGATAACAAAGCCAACAGAAACATACCCTAGGCAAATTAATTTGATTCAATGAGAAGGGGTAGGGCAGAAAGGCTCGAGGATGGATTGAAATCTGATACAGATAAGTGAAAAATAATTAGAAATATATTACCAATTAGAATGGATCAAAGTAAATTCAAATAGAAATGTTATATGTACTTTCAAGTACTTACTTTTTAATGTGACAGTAAAAATCACTATTAATGTGAAATATACAAATTAACTCATCCAAAATCTAATAGTGATTTTCACTATCACATCAGGAACTAAGCACTTTGAAGTACATATAATATTTCTCAAATTCAAATATTTATGGAAAAAATATGGTGCACACACCTCTTGACTCGATCCGCATCCAATCTTGTGTGCATATCAGAGCCTGTAAAGTATCAGCATTCAGGGAACTTCTATAATTATCAAGCACTCTACCTCCGATGCTAAATGCCAACTCTGGTGCAACGGTGGACATGGGCGTCCCAAGAACATCACGTGCCATCATTGACAAAATAGGGTACCTTGGCATATGAACTTTCCACCAATTTAATATATTGAAATCACAATTACGAGGAAAGACTGGTTCTTCTAAATATTTGTCCAAGTCTGATATTGCATTTTGACTCAGAGAAGTCTCGTGAAGAAATTTGTCAAAGCCCCTTAGTCTATCCCTGGTGTCATTACTAGTACTTGGTAAGCTGCTACCTGGCAAAGCTGAACCTTGATCAACCATCGTTGAGCAGATTGAGTATGCATTGAAGAGTTCCTTTATACCATCAGACACTTCCTTGATACGATCCAAAGCAGTACTGCCATAAATCTGAGAGTAGTAGTATTCTACTAACTTCATTTTAAATCGCGGATCTAAGATTGCTGCTACTGCCAAAGCCAAACTGCATTTGCTCCAATATTTATCAAATTTAGCTTTCATCTTCAATGCCATGGAACTAAGAAAATTATCTGGGCTTTTGCACCATTCTATTAATTGAATGTGAACATCACAAATCTCGGGAAAATACATATTTGCAGTTGGGCATTTGTTGCTAGAAAAGACATTTGTGATTTCAACAAAAAGTTTTAAGTAACTAGTAACAAAACTGACCCATTCCCACTCTGTATCAGTTAGTGCTGATGTGTAGGAAGGATCCTGCTCTTGCAAGAGAGAAAATGCGCCCCTGTATTCCAAAGCCGTTTCAAGCATGAGATATGTTGAGTTCCATCGAATTGGACAATCAAGAAGCAAGTTCTTCTTGCTGTTGGTTCCATCTTGTTGGGCAATCTCATTAAACTTTCCTTGTATAACTTGTGAACTTCTAACATATTTGATACTTCCTCGAACCTTTTGGGTCACCTCTCGCAATGCTTCCATAGCATCTTGAACAATTGAAGTTAAAACATGTGCAGCAGATCGCACATCAAATAACTGACCATTACTCAAAAGAGGCCTTTTCTGTGAGATCTGTTCTTTAATTCTTTTGACAATGTCATCATCTGTGGAACAATCATCAAATGTCAAGGCAAACAACTTACAGTCAACATCCCAGTCCATCAAACACTTGTTAATCACTTCAGAAAGCATGTCTTCTGTATGAGATGAATCAAGTGTGAGGAAATTCAGAATTTTCTTCTGCAATTTCCAATCCTCATCAATATAATGTGCTGTCAAACACAAATACTCAAGGTTTTCTGGCGAAGACCACATTTCAACACAAAGGTTAACTCTTCCATGCAATTTACTTATCGTCTCGTACACTTTCAGTTTCTCCTTCCCGTAAATTTCCATACAAGCTTGCTCAACAGCACTATTTGGCACAACCTCAAACATCGGCTGAAGATTCTTGACAAACACTTTGAATCCAACGTGGTCAACCATGGCCAATGGGTAACCATGTAATATAATCATGCGAGCAAGATCGAGCCGACTCCTCTCCTGATCAAACTTGCTACTTCCAAGGTTAACAATTTCATCCTTTTTCTGATCCTGCTCAAACTTCAAAATTGTTGGCTTAATATAGTCATCTTTTCTCTGGCCTTCATCAAAACTGATACTTGTGAGGCTAAGGGAAGTATCCTTTTTTCTTCTCTTTGCTTGAAGTAGTTGAGACACATCAATAGTGGATGATCTTTTCAAACATCGCATTAAGTGGTTTCTCAGATGTGTTGTTCCACTATTACTTGATCCACTGAGTTTCTTGTTACAATGTATACAAACAGCATAACAAATGTCAGCCTTTCTGACCCTCTCAAAGTGATTCCAGACAACAGATGTTAACCTCTTTGGTTTCTTAACAGCTGAGTCATTTGATATTTCCATTGCATAGGCTTCAAATTTACAAAGGTCTGAAATGAAGAAAAATTGACACAAATAAGCATAAAAGCCTAGCACAACGAATCTCCAATATTGATAACACAACAAAGCCACAACATTCATGAAAAACCATCAATAATTCTAAATATGAACTCATCATTAGATCATCAAATATCTACAACTCATTCAGAAATTTAACAGAGGTCTCTTAACATCCAAATAAAATGTTAGAATGTTATATTTGAAATAAATGCAAGAGATTGAGCCACCCAAATTACTATAACAAAAATTGAATATTAGAATTCTATATTTCAAAGAGATGCAACCATCCAAATTGCTCTATAATTCCAGTTGGAAAAACCCATACACTGACTACGTCTCAGGAGCAAACCAAACCACCTGCCAGTTTGCTCCGTAATAATCCTCACAGACATTTCGCCAAACTACAAAGTTAAGTTTGATAATCTTTATTGACAAATTTGAATACATCCTCAAGACCTTGTAAAGCTACAACCTTTGTAGGTTCCTTTTTTCCTTTCTTATTATTTTTTTAAAATTCTTTCTCTCTAGTCTATTCAGAGGGCCACTTGTGATGGGCTTCACAACAAGGCTTCTCCCATCCCTTTACCGCCATGGCCCCAAACAAGAACAAGAGACCTTATCAACCAGGGTAGCTGACACCTTCAAAGCTTTGTTACAGTAACTAGGATTGGGAGTACAAGGTAACAGAAAGAAAATGCTTTCACTAATTTTTTTTTCTATTCTTTTCTTGGGGTTATGAGAGGGAGGTGTTGAATACATACTAAGATTTGAACCAGAAATTCCTCCCTACCACACTAATACCTCAACCACTTTGTTCTGGCAGCACTGACAAAAGAAAAATGCTTGAAAATGTTTTAACTTGGGTTCCTTCTTTTTCCTGTTTCAAGATCAAAATGAAGGCTTAAGATTTCGAAATTCTACTTTGAGACCCCTAGATACCAAAATTTACTGTCCTTCATAGTTTACATTTTAATTTGATGCTGTGATGTAGGGAGCCATAAGCTAATTTTGTTAGATTCTAGTTTTATTCAATTTTAGGAGTTTAGATATTTTCATAACTTTCAGATCAGAAATTTCGAGTGCATTAGATTTTAATTTGGGTTTTATTATGTTATTGGTGTTTTATTTGTAGGTTTCACTAGTTATTTGGTTTTGTACCTTTAATAGTTAACGTCAACGGAGTCTAATTCCATTAGGGTTAAGCATTATATTACTTATAAAAAAAATGTTAAGCCATTATATGTGACACCCCATATTGCCTAGGTGTGAGAAAGAGGATGTGCTTATATAGAGCATGCTCTCTCTAAATGGTATAAGGCCTTTTGGGGTAAATCCAATAATAAAACCGTGCGGAGTTGAGCTTTCCCCTTTGTTTTACCTTCAAACTAAATCCCATTCCTAACCCTAATTGAAACACTCAGATTTCTAACATTTCCAACCAACAAACAAACAATTGTACAATACCCACCAAGGTTCAACACCTCATGGGTGCAAACAATCTCTTGGGGCTACACCCCCTGATGAAAAGCCAGCGATTTAACCAGTTCTATGTAGGGAAACTTCCAAGGATGCGATGCATAAGATTGGAGTTTACTCTGCAGGGATAGGTCCGAAGGGCCCTGCTTTGGAGAGGTTCCCCGACATAAAAAAAAATTAAAAAAAAAAAAACTGTACAATACCCTAATTTCCCTCCAAAATCCTAGCTGTAGCTTATCCTAAACCCTAAAACAAGTTGCTGCCCAAATTCTCTTACATCAGATTTGGTATCACATCTTTTGTTCTACATCAATTGGGTATCAAAGTTTCTATCCTACATCACGTGTTAACAACAATTACCAACTTGTTTCCTTTGTTTTATAAGTGCAGTCATTTTGTTTTTTAATCAAAGCCATGCCTATATCAAAATGAAGGCTTAAGATTTCAAAATTCCCTTTCCATTAGAGAAAATCTACTTAGAAGCATTATCTGATTGAGGCTACTGTGGCAATAAATTGACAGGGCTGAATGCATAAGACTTGAAGAGGAAGAGCAGGTAAATGCTTGATGACAAAGGTGGAAATACACTTGGGCTTAATTTAGAAGACCCAAGCTCTTGATCATCAAAGCCATGTGACCACATTGGCATGGCATAAGGGAGGCATGCCATAGGCTGGACAACGTGTCCAAGAGTGGAAGTTAGCGGTGCTGCCATCAGTGTGCTTATTGAAGCACAACCAAGACCTAAGTGCACAGAGAGGCATGCAGTGGGCCAGACAAAGCTCTGAGATGGTTCTTAGAGCAAGGCAGTAACTGGTGATACCATGTGCACATGGAGTAGGGGTCAGCATGCAGACGATTGCTAGATGATGTGGACGGTACATACAGTTGGGCTTGAGAATCAGTTACAGTTCCAGTAAGACTTTTGCCCAAATTAGCAGCTAAAAACCTTTCACTATCTCCTGCATAGTACACAAAGTTTCCAACTTTGGTTCCATTGGACACACCTTTTACTCAATTGTTGCAAAACTTAGTTCCTTCCTAATCTTGAGACAAGGCCTTGGACCTGATATCTAAATCCAAAATAGTTACCATCATGGACTAAGATAAAAAATTTCAGCAATAGTCTTGTATGAAGACTGTTGCTATGATACCAAACTGATGTCCAAACTATCAGGCAAAACCTGTTTGTGCGCTTGTGGTGGGTTTAGGGTTGGGAGAATTGTAGATCTAGGGTTTAGAATTCTAGAAGAAAAGGTTAGGTTTTGTAGATTGAATTATGGCTTGAAAATATTGAAATTTGATGGATGAAAGAAGCTGAACGCTAGGGAAAAACACTTGCTAGAATTTTCTGGAAGGAATAAAAGATTGTGCTTTTAAGGATGCTTATAAGGATTAGTGTGCATTGGAGAAGAAGTACCCATGAACACACAACCCTTGAAAAGCAAGTATTAGTATGCATTGGAGAAGATGAATAAGAGAGAGAACACACTCCAACATGCCTTGATACTCAAACTGTGACATCCCATAAAGTTAGTTCTACATTGGAAAGATGAATTGCACACATTGAGTAAGTTAATTATAAAGGTGCATATGGGTGCTATTTTCTATATTAGTTCTTTATTAGGTGAGATTGAGCTTCATGAGTGATTCTAAGGAACTCTAATTGTAATTTGACTAGTCATTTTGAAGTGATAGCACTTACCCCGAGTCGTTACAAATGGTAGCAGAACAATCTAAGAACACTATATGGTGTTGAGACACTCTGTGACAAGATCCTGATGAGGACGTCAATGATTTGAATGGGAGAGATTGTGACACTCTAGAAAATTAGTCACACACAGGTAAGATGAATTGTCCACATTGGGAAGATGAATTGCCCACATTGAGTGGGAAGATTATAAAGGTGCTCATAAATGCTATGTCCCATATTGGTTCCTTACTAAATGAGATTAGACTTTATAAGTGATTCTAAGAAACTACAATTGCACTTTAACTAGTCATTTTGGAGTAATAGCACAAATATTACTAGCGCTTTCCTTAAGTCATTACACAAATACTCTCTATTCCATTAATGGAAGTCTAAGTTCTTTGAATACAATGAAACATTGCATATCAACTCTTTTGTACTTTACTTAATAGGACTAGCCGACTAGGGTTCCTAATTTCACTATTGAAAAAAAGACCTGATAAAACCCAACAAAAGACTAATTTGGACTTGAAAATAAACCCAAAACAATTGGAAACTTCTAGACAACTTAATTACCAAAATACCCTTAATTTACCAGGATTACAAAAAATTACAGATCTACCCCTCATTACCAAACTAACCATAATTTATAAAATAAAACCCAAATTAATGACTGATTCACCCTAGGCTCCTAATATTGACCTTTATAACCATATAAAACCCACCTTAATCCAATGCTATACATGAATCCTACACATGAAAAGTTTTAAGTAGCCAGAACAGAAAACTACTTTAACCACAGCAACTTGATCTTTCTTCAATGGCTGCATCAATTTGTAATAACCTATTCTCAGTATGGGGGGAAAAAGATCTAGAGCTAACAAAATATGGTCATAAGAACCTACAGGTGAGGCGAGAGGGTTAAGATCCAAAACTTAAGGCACACTAAACCAACATACACAATTCCAAAAAGTCACAGAATAAATGAAAAACATTAGATTTTTTTTTTTTTTTTTTTTGGAACTCAACTAAATTCTTTTGAAATAAATTTGGAACATTTTCAATTTTCGCAAGTCTTTGTGCGAGAACCAAATATTCTCAAGACTAGTGTTAGATGGTGTTTCATTAGATGATAACATTCTAATACCCGTTGGAATAATAGCTTCACCTGACTTTAATTTTTCACTTGTTTTTATTTATTAACATTTTTATTTATCCTGCATTAGTTATAATGATATGTATACAGTTGGCATACATCAGATCTCTTACTTTCTTCTCAGCCATTTCAATTGAATAATTGAATAAAATCTTAGTTTAGAAATCCCATTTAGAATAAACGACGACACATTTAAAGACTCAAATTATAACATTTTTATGATAAATTTTTTAAAGAATACTACAGAAACTCTTTTAAAAAGAAAAATAGTAAATCAAAATGATACAAATCAAGAGTATTGGGCTTATCGCTTGTACATTGTATCATTATAACGTAGAGTACCCTAGGATATGTATGTGGCATGATGCAATACACTAACAGTTAAGATACACCTATAAGCTACACATCGAAATAGTCAAAACATGAATAATATCAATATCATAAAAACATCTCCTTTATCATAAACAGTTGATGTTTTACTTTAATGAACCACAAACATAAAACCAAATTAAATGAAAGAATCTAGACCAAAAGAGATGGATATAGAACAACCCAATTATCCAAGCCCATTACGCATGCCCTTATTTGATTAAAGTCAACCAACAAGAAAATTAGATAAATCAACCCATCCTCACAATAATACTATGAGAAATGTATGAGAAACTTGACAGTACTCTTTCATGTAAATTATATAAAAATAATAAATAAAAAAACGTATAATCACAAAAAATTAAGAATATTAACTGGAAACATCTCATCAAGCACAAGTAATCCCAAGCAGCAAGAACTAAGGAAAATTGCAATTACAGCCCCAACTCCCCCTCCCACTCCTCCCTCCTCCCTCCCCACAAAAGAAAAAAAAAAAGGGAAAAAGAAGGAAGAGAGTCTACACTCTAAAGGCATCATTTCACATACATCAAGAATTGAAAATGTAGCTCCCAATCAACCAAAACCCAATATGCATGCTTGCTTGTGATCATCCACAGCATATTGAACTAATTTGCTACAGAACTATTATAAAACGGATGCAAACTTCAACAAAATTCCCTCCGGCTTCATACATCACCTACAACTTCAGATTGTCGACAAAAAGTTCAAAAAAAGGAAAAACAGAAAAAGCCACAAATTTGTGTCACCAAAATATGATAGTAATTTCAAATTCCGGCTTTCTGATAACCAATCATAGTTTACCATTTCTTAAGTGGAACAAGTGGCTCCTTACTGAACCAAAACCAACCTGCTAGCCTGCACTATATCAAACACAGTCATGAAACTAACGGGTCAATTCAACCCATATGGGAAGGACAACCCTCTCATAACTCGAATTAGAACCTCAATTCAAATTATGCTATTTCCAAGTTGCTAACTTTGAAACAGATTATCCACAACTTTTCACAACAACAACCAAAATCCAGATTAAAAAAAATTGCAAATTACAACAAAATCACACACACACACACACACACACACACATATATATATATATTTCAGCTCCAAAATCCTCTACAACCAGAAATTCAACATACAATCAAAATTCCAACACGTGGGTCATCTCAAACTATTCCAAGCAAGCATCCAATAACATGAACAAATCTCAAGTGACAGAAAAAATTAAAAATGGAAGTAATCGATAAAAACAAAAAAAAAAAGGAAATTGGGTCTTACAAAGGCTGTTGCAGAAGCTGTGCGTGGAGCTTCAGGGAAAGTCCGATCGGAGGGTCCGGTTATGTTAGGGTTGGATTGTGAAGGTAACCTTGAAAAGAGACTGAACCCGTTCTTGGTCTGAGAGAAAATGGGTTAGGTCCGATAAGGCTATACCCAGATCGGTTCGGCTTCGTTTGTTGTATGGGAGTTGGGTTTGGTCCAGAACCGTGGGTGGGTCAACGCCTTATTTGGATATATTCATATTCAATTGAATCATAGAAAAGAAGATAAGGTTTGCCGGTTTGGGTACAATTGGACCCTTTTGAAGTAGTTACCCAAGCTTGGGTCCGATGTCAGCCGTGGGTTGACAAAAGGGTTTAGGCTTAAAATTTTGTGAATTGCCCGCAACTTTTATTAATTTATTTGTTTTTATTTTTTTATTTTTTTTTAATAATGTATTTTTTCAAGACATATTTTAAATGGCTTCTTATGTTCATAACTTTAAAAAAATATTAATTACTTAAAGGGTTAACTACCTTGTTCACCCATATAGTTTAATTTCTTTATTTTTTAACCCTTAGGATTTCTTTTTTATCACAGAAGGTCCCTATAGTTTTCTTAAAAACGAATGTGATCCCTCCATCAAAATTTGATAGAATGTAACGTCAACACCAATCACACTTTGATATGTGTCCCTTATAATTAAATAATTAAAATAATAAATTTTAAAAACATTAAAATTATATTTAACTAATTTTTTTTAAAAAAATATATATATATTATGAGTGACCGTAGCCACCCCTTTTGGCCATGGGGGTGGTTCGACTAACCCTAAGGGCCAATTGAATTTTCTTTTTTCAATACTAGTTTGGAGGTGGCTGAACCATCCCAACCCTAGAGGGCCTTCTGGTATTTTTATTTTTTTTCAATTGTCCCTTGGGAGGGTGGTTCAGCCATCCCCACATTTAAAAAATAAATAAATAAATATAATTTTTTAATATTTTTAATTCTAATTTTTTTTTAATTAATTAGTTATATAGGCATGTGTTAAACCATGATTAATGCTGACGTGGCATTTCGTCAAATTTTGGACGGAATTTTGACAAAGGGACCATCTTCGTCTTTAAGCAAACTAGAAGGACCTTCTGTAATAAAAATTTAACCCTAGGGGTCAAAAAATAAAAAAAGTAAAAACACATGGATGAATAAGGTATTTAATCCTTACTTAAAACCAGTCACATTCACCAATATAACATGAATAAGTGTGAAGAATAGCATTACTCTAAAAATTAGGGCTCACTCAATATGTTTTTAGGCTTAAGGCAATGAGTTTAAATGATTTTTTTTTTAATTATATTTTTTGTTTGTGATAATTAAGTTATAAAAAAAAATTATATGTAACTCAAAATAAAATATGTCATCCATTAAAATTAAATGTCACCCAACAAAGATGAATTTTGCATGTCGTTTGGATAAAATTAATTAGGGGTGTACAAACAGGATGATTATAAGTTATTTATAACCGTCCCGCAACCACTAACCACTTATAACCGTCAATCGCTTATAAAAAAACTGCTAATCACCTAGGACATGGCGATTAGCAGTTTTAAGGGTGGAGACAAGCGGTTAATAAACGCTAACTGCCTACCCTTATATATAATAATATAAATATATATTTTATATTAAAAATATAACATTAAAACAATGACGCTTGGGCAAACACCAAAATGGTAATAGTGTCTTTTCAAATATGAATTAGGGATAAAGTTTCATCATATTCATTGTTTTTTAGAACAATTTATATAAAATAAGCCCAAAAAATATACACAAAAGTCCATAAACACCTCAAAAAACCCAAAAGTCCATATAAAAAAAAATGGTTATAAAACTATGGAATAACCACTAGCTGCCTAAGCAGAGCGGTTATTAAAATCCAATATTCCCCTTATAGTATCTCCATCCGCTTAACTAAAAGACCAATATTAGCTATATTTAGCTATTATTGCTCTTTTTTTAGCTTCAACAAAGTAGCTTGCCATTAGCTAGAATAGTTACATTGCTACATTGAATAGCAATTATTTATTTATTTCACCTCTTTTCACCCAACATCTTTTATTTGTTATAAACACCTCTTGACATCTGTTATGTCTCTCTCTTAAACACAAAATTTGTCTCTCTCGCTCACAAAATTTCTTCACACAGTTGGATGAAAAAATTAAATGCAAATAAAATTTATTTCATGGAAACACAAGATGGAAACAAATCAATTGCAATTGGATGAAGAATTTTCTTTATGTTATTAGTTTTAAGAATTAGTATCTACATGTGAGATAAATGTTCCTCATATATGTTTATTTTTGTTTTTATGAATGATTTCTATATATGTGTTTATTTTTTCCTTTAATTAAGGGTTAACAATAATATAATAAAAAAATAAAAAATAATATTTTAAAACAAGTAGAGAATGAAATAGAAAATCTGTTAAAATGTGTAGTGAAAAAACAATAGCTAAAGTAAAAAATTATACTTTTTTACTAGGTATAGTAGCTAATGTTGCTGGAGATGATCCAAAATATCCACGGAATTGTGTTGAATGAGCAGGTTTCTGCTTGAATCTTGATTTATGTTATCTTTGTTTTCTTAAAAGAAATAATAATAATAATAACTATTTATCCATCTTCATTCATAATTTCTAAAAATTTATAGGATCCCCGTGATTTAATGATAATTTGAAAAAGAAAATAACTGGAGATAGACGAGAGATTGAGGAATAAACGTCTCTTTAAATCTATTTCTTACTTTAATTATTCTAAAGTGTGTATATATATATATATTGGTCTAATTATTCTAAAGTGATCCCTCAGGAATGTCCAACATTTCCATCAGTCAACTACTGCGGCGGAGGAATCAGGAATCAGGAATCAGGAGTCATGTGAAAATACTTGAAAAGAATAAATATAAAACAATAACAAAAAGAAAAGAGAAAATAATTTGGCTGCATTACGGTAATGGTGTTGTCATGGGCTACGGCCCTTCTATTCAACCCAACTCACTGGTCCACAACACTCTAGAGAAAAGAAGAGCGGGAGACACGCGAGAGAGAGAGAGAGAGAGAGAGAGAGAGAGATGGCGAGGAGGAGATTGTTGCTGCTGTTGAAATCGTTCGACTATTATCCAATGCGCCAATTAAACGGTCATTCTCGGATCACCAACCCCCAGGTACTTCCATTTATATGCTATGCTCTGTTTTGATCTGGCGTTCGCTGGAACGTGAATTCTTTGCGTGGACCCTCATATATGAACCATTTCCTCAAATGGGTTCTTTTCGTTTGCTTTGTTTTTATTGTTTTCGTAACTATTGATTTGGTACTTGACTGGGCAGTCGAATTGTTTGATAAATTGTCAAAGACGGCACTTTTGTTCAGTGCTATATGTCTATGCTTTTCTTGGAGTCCAAGAAGAATCTCATTGGAAAATTAAAACGATGAATATGAGAATGAGAAAGTGAGGAAAGAAATGAATTTAGTATATATATATATTTTTCCGATTTGAAGCTTACAGGAGATTAGAAACTTGTACGTGTGAACCGCATATGAGGCTATCCGATGTGGTTTCTTCTTAATGTTATCATTTGCCTTAACATTCATGTATTTTTCGTCTCATAAGGAGTTGATGGTTTCTTAAACCAAAGAAAGCCAAGGTTCTTTCTTCTATTTTAATTTAGATGTATTCTTTTTATTTTCTAATCACGATAAGATGTAAATGTTGCTCACAAGAAAATGCAAGAAAAGAAATTTAGATTTTTCATTTGAAACTGAGAAAACAAATATCTATATCCAATTGAGACTACTATTTCTAAATTTATTTGGACTTGGAATTGTTATAAAATTTAACTACATAAAATGGAAAGTCCAGATTTTTTTATTTCTGCTCCACAAGCACGGTTCAGTAACAGTTTTGAAGTACTTTTTGTCTTGATTTCTTAACTTCACTACATCATATGAACTTTTACAAGTGAGATAATTTGTTATAGTGCTAAGCAATCCAATTTATTAGTTATATATATATATTTTTTTGGTCGGGCGTAGTTACTTAAATAAGGTAGAAGTTTTTGGTTGAAGTTGTACCTTTGTTTGTTTGTTTTTCCCCTTCTCTTATATTTTCGTTTGGGACTTTTATATGATTGTGAGAACAATGTCAAGTGATTTTTTTTCCCCAAATTTTATGATATCGTTTATTTATGGAATATTTCAATTGCAAAAAGACAACCCTTTAACCCCCTGAACAATTAGCTCAGTGACTGGAAAATATCGAATTTAAATGTTAGGGTTGCTCAAGTTTATATTTCTTTTCGCCTTCATATACCTTTGAAGGAAATCTCATCTTATTTGAATACTTACCCATCCTTCTTAGATTTTCTCACCTATTTGCAACGTTCACAATACTCTCAAAGAGAGCCAGGAAATAGATTGGGATGTTAGACATGGTTAAAGATCCAGAATAATTGTTTCACTTGGAAATATTTCCTTTCACTGCTAGCTAGACATTTTTTTTTTGCTTTTCCTCCATTGACTTCCACAAATTTGCTTCAGGTTTATGCTTGAAGGGAGACCTAGCTATCTACTAATAACATAGACTGAGAGCAGTATCACGTAATTTTGCAGTTGTTTAGGCTGATAATAGTGATGGATCATGTTTATGTATGTCTAAGGTTGTGTCTGTTTGTGGGTGTTGTGTATATACATAAATACTTTCCAGTCTTGCGAATTTCTGTGCTTCAAGATTAATTTGAAATAAATTTTTTTTTTCTTTGGACTGCGAGGGAAAAAAATGGTTATGCTCAATAAACCTGCAATTTGGAAGGTCAGGTTTTATTCCTTATAATATAGAAAGTCCTGATAAAAGCTTACTCATTTTGCTTTCAAGAAATTTCATTGAATACCCCAGCCTTTGTAGAGAAATGAAATTATCTCTCCAGAAGTCATGAATAATTCATATTGTTCCCATATTACAAAATTAGAAGATGAACATGTCCTTATAATAACCATCAAGTTTAAAGCGCTCCCCACAACCCACACCCCAACCCCCCCAAAAAAGGTTCTCCCGTCTCCTAAACAAATGCTGTCTTCAAACACTACCCGTGGCCCTTTGTTTTGGTCACTATTACTCATGGACAAATCTCACGGATAGGTATAACATACCTAGGGGCACTTGGCCGTTCTTTCTTCAAAATAGATGTGATCAAATGACTGAAATTCTGATAAAACCGTACTATTTTTTACGTTAAGTCCCAACAGTTTTTGATAGGTCTTGTTGCAAAAGCTTAAGATCTTTGCCTTTTCTTGTTTCTCGCTCAGATCAGAACTGTGTTTTTATTTGATTGGAGATTTATAAAAACCCTTGCACAACTGTCTGGCTACTAGTTGAGTGAAATTTTTGATCTGTTTCTTTTGGCAGAGGGGGAAGGAAAGTGTTTGGTGGTGACGGCCTAAAGGAGTGGGGTTGAGGAGGGAGATGACGGTGGTGTGGAGGGGTTGGGGGAGGTGGAAAAGGGGCATAGGCTTGGTCCAAAAAATAGTTTATAGCTTAAGCTTTCAATTACCTGAATATATGTTCTCTTTTCTCTCACCGTATATTCTAGTATTTTTGTCAATTTGTTTCATCATAGTAATTTGTTCTTTTGAAGGCATTGCAGATGTTAGATTACTTGGAGAACAGGCGTAAGGTGCACATGGATGCCATAAAATATTGTCAGGAAATTCTGCAGCAAAGGCCAGTTGATTGGGAGCCCATATTCCGTAACAATCTATCACAGCCTATCTGTAACGTAGACCTGGTTATTACAGTTGGTGGTGATGGCACTCTTTTGCAGGCCAGCCATTTCATGGATGATACAGTTCCAATTCTTGGAGTGAATTCTGACCCCACACAGATTAAAGAGGTTAGTTTATTTCTGGAAAACCTGTAGAATTTTGGCCTTCGTGTCAATGTATTTGTTTCCATCGTCTTTCTTTGTGATTCCTAGAATCAACTGATACCCAAGTTTTGTTTTCAGGCCAAAGATACATCCCTAATGCATAAGTTTATTTATCTTCTTTTTTTTTTTTTTTGGTATAGGTGGAACAGTTCAGCAATGAGTTTGATGCTAATAGAAGCACAGGCCATCTTTGTGCAGCATCTGTCAATAACTTTCAACAAGTAAGACTAGCTCACTACTTTGATTAAATATAATTGCTCTTTCAATCATTTAGAGTGTTTTCGAAGCAGCTTCAGCGGACAAATAAAGCTTCAATATGTTTAGTGTTCATTTCATGTTCAACTTTTTAGTTAAAAATGAAAATAAAAATAAATGTTGATGTGATTACCACTATAAGAACTCACTACTTCTGACTTGCTTTAAAGGAGGTTACTATTAGACTGAAATTACTATTCTATTTGGTAATGTTTTTTATTTTGGGTTATTTGTTAATTTTTTATTTTGAAAAGAGAAAACAAAACAGAGAAAGAAAGTGTAATCAAACAAAGCCATATGCTGCATTAGTCAGAATCAGTCTTTCCACCTTTTCCTTTGGAAAGCTTCTTATACATATTGCTGAAAATTATTGAGGTTACGGTTAGAACCCATGGATATAGAATTTTTTTAACTTCTTGTTAAGTTGCTTCTTGCACGTGACAAGAGATTTAGGCTCTATATCTCTGGAATCAATATATTTATTCATAGCAGAATTGCTCCTCACATTCTAGCTTCAGATTTTGGTGATAATCTACAGTGTTTTCCTGCAGAAAGCACAAATTCCATTTTATAACTGGCAAATTGCTGGCTTTATTATATAGGGATAAATACTTTCTTTCAGGTGCTAGACGACATCCTCGCAGGTCATAAGGCTCCTTCCAAATTAACAAGGATATCAATATGTGTAAACTCAGAACTGCTGTCAACATATGCTCTTAACGATATCTTAATTGCGCATCCATGTCCAGCGGCACTTTCTCAGTTCTCATTCAAGTAAGGGTCCCATATATTACATACATATGATAATATATGTTTCCAAATATTTGTGTGATGTATGATCCCAAAATAATGGGAAAAAACTTTTATCTGCAGAATTAAAAGAGATGACCAGTCTTTTTCCCCTTTAGTGAACTGTCGATCAAGTGGTCTGAGAGTTTCAACAGCTGCTGGTTCAACGGCTGCAATGCTCTCAGCAGGTGGATTTCCAATGCCCATTTTATCTCGGGATCTCCAATATATGGTAAGGGAACCCATTTCCCCTGGAGCAGCCTCTAGCTTGATGCATGGATTAATCAAATCTGATCAGTACATGGAGACCACATGGTTTTGTAAGGAGGGTGTTGTATACATTGATGGTTCTCATATTTGCCATCCTGTCCAGAGTGAGGATAGAATTCAAATATCTTCCAGGGCCCCAATTCTGAAAGTATTTTTGCCTCCCCATTTGCTATCAGAGAACAAAAGTGCAGAAAGTTGAGGCAACATATCTTTATCAGAAAGAAATGCAAATGTCTAAATATGAATTGAATATGCAAGACAGAAATAGTAAAGATGAGTTGGTGACGGCACACAAGGGAGATTCTCTCCAGGGAAAACACAATCTTAGCAACAGGTTGAGGTTTACCTTGTAGAAAATTGAGCTACAAGTGTATTAGCTTCATGGGAATCCTGGATTTTCTAAGAGGAATCCGGTTTAAGCATATAGACTAGGTATTTCTCCACACAATTGGGGCCAGATCATGTATATAGTCCGCACTCTGTTAGTTTTCCTCAAGTGGACAATGTAGGGAAAGTTTTGAATAATGCTATTTAGTAGACTGATATACGATTGTTATATAACTTGGATAATGTGGAAGCTAATTAAGAAAAAAATTATAATTTTATAAAAGCTTTGAGGGTATAAAGGACATTTTATCACTTTTAGATGTTCAATTGAACCTGTAATCTTCTAGGTTTTTATTTTTTATTTTTTATACAAGCGTATTAGCATCCACTAAATTAGATGCTAATGACACATTATCAATATCTACTTTTAAAGTGGACGTTGTTGATCTTTTAGTTTTATTTGTTTGTTATTTTATTATTTTTCTACAAGAGCATTAGCGTCCAAAAAATTGGATGCTAATGACATCATTAGTGTCCACTTTCAAAGTGGACGCTATTGATCTATCATCAGCGTCTACTCAAAGTGGACGTTGTTGATCTTCTAGTTTTATTTCTTTTTTATTTTATTATTTTTCTAAAAGAGCATTACGTCCAATTCTCCATAGAATCAGACACTGTTGATCTTCTAGTTTTATTTTATTATTTTTTTTAAAAAAAAATTTCTACAAGAACATTACCGTCCACTAAATTGAACGCTAATGACATATCATCAACGTCCACATTGAAAGTGGATGCGATTGATCTATCATCAGTGTCCACTCTATTGATCTTCATGTTTTATTTGTTTTTTATTTTTTTATTTTACAATAGCAAAGTGGATGCTAATGACATATCATCAACGTCCACGTTGAAAGTGAATGCAATTGATCTATCATCACTGTCCACTTTGAGTGGACGCAGTTGATTTTCTATTTTTATTTGTTTTTTATTTTTCTACAATAGTATTAACGTCCACCAAAGTGGACACTAATGACATATCATCAATGTCCACTTCTAATTTTATTGTTTTTTTTTTTTTGTACAATCGATTAGCATCCACTAAATTGGCCGCTAATGACATATTATCAGCGTCCACTTTCAGAGTAGACACTGTTGATCTATCATCAGCGTCCACTTTGTGTGGACACTGTTGATCTTCTAGTTTTATTGGTTTTTTTTTTTAAAAAAAAAAAAAAATTTGTACAAACCCATTAGCATCCACTAAAGTGGACATTGATAGTTTCAAAAAAAAACAATTTTTTTTTATTGTTATATAGACCTATCAGCGTCCACTTACAATGGACGATGATAATTTATTATTAGCGTCGATGTATAATGGACACTAATAGGTATTTTGTTGCCCATAATAGTTTTCCCGCCTCTGGTATAATTCCCGCCAATGTATTAGCGTTGATATATTAGTGTCCACTATGAAGTGGACGCTAATAATCATCTATTAGCATCAACTTTTAAAAGTAGATGTTGATAGGTGCTCATTAGCGTCCACTTTGCAGTCGTCGCTAATGAAGTTGCCATTGATGAGTAGATTTCTTGTAGTGACTTAGGGATAATATGTCACGTACTTTTCTTTTTTGGTGTCTTCTTCTATTTATAAGATAGATTGTTGATATGGTAATGATGATCGAGCGTAAGATCCGGGATTCAAGCGTAACCGATGGAAGAGTTAATAATCTTGTCTCTTAGCTGTTACAGGTGAATTATAACCGTCTCTCCAATTAATGAGTATCCTATGGATGACACATAATTGTCCAGGTGATCAATGAGTATCCCGTGGATGGAGCATAACCATCAGGGTGACCAATGTATAATCGTTATTTAGAGATGGGCAGATTAACCGATTACCAATTACCAACTGATTACCAAAGTAAATCGAACCGATATTAACTGCAATTGATAGTTATCAGTTGATAATCGGTTAAAAATTTTATACCGATACACTTATCGATTGGTTAAAAAATTGTTATCGAAAAACCAATATGACCGATAATGATTTTTAATTTTTAATTTTTTATAATTTTATACTTTTACTCCTTTTTATTTTATAATATAAAAAAGATGTGGTGAAAAAAAAAAAAAAAAAAAAAAAAAAAAAAAAAAAAAACTTCAATAAACTATTTTAGCCTATATATATATTTGGGCCCCCCAAAAAGGCCAAAACAATTAATTTTTAATAAACTATTTTAGGCTTTAGCCCAACAAAAAGTATGTGGGCCTAAAAAATAACTAATTTTTTACTTAATTAGCAACCAGTAAAAAGCCAATAAAAAGCTTAAGAAAATCAGTTTAACCGATTACCGATATGACCGATGCTCGATTAATCGATACCTTATCGATCGGTAATTAATAATCCTATTAATCAGACCGATATAACCGATACTCAGTCCTACCGTTATTCATATATAATGAATTAAGCACTCCCGACTATGCTGATCCTGGGCAGTTGTCCTATGCTGGCTATCTATTTCTCCATGAGATATGACTATCCGAGACAAACTGTTCTTGGATGACGCGAGCTATTGATGGGCTGGCCATACCTAAGGATTCTGGACCTCTCATGATGTTTTAGGCCCGTTACCTTCCCCAAACCCAAAATATGCGTAACAAATGTCATAGACGTTAACAAGAATATCCAGAAGAATAAATTTCACGCCAAGAACGATGACAAAGTCAAGAAATTTGGCCCAAATCCCAAACAACAAAACAATAAAAGAAATAACCAGCAAGGACATCGTTCCTATCAATGTCAGTACAGGAAAGAAGAAGCGACGATGACGAAAGCCAATCATGTGACATCCGAGAGTTTATGTTTGGTGGCTTGACACTGGAGCTACTATTCATATCTCAAAGGATACAAGTCTTTAGTCTTTTTAAGAATTATGAAGTGATTGATGATAGGACTTACTGAGGTAAAAATGGGTAACAACATTCGAACCCAAGTCATTGGAAGTTCACATCCGGAAAAGAATTGACGAAGAATCTAATTTCCGGTGATCTCTTGAACAATAGAGGTTTCAAGCTTGTGTATGAATCGGATAAATTGGTAATGGAATGATTAAGATGAATGTAATAGAAGAAAATTCAGTTTACTTTTAATTCATGGCATGGAAGATTAGGACGTGTAAATTATGGTTTCATAAAATACATTTCTAATCTTGGTTTAATTTTTTATCTAGACGATAAAGCTAAAAAATGTAAGATTTGTGCTCAATCTAAAATAACTAGAAAACACTTTCCAAGTATTGAGCGAAAATATGAATCTCTTCAACTTATACATAGTGATCTATGTGATCTTAAAAATATAGAATCATGCGGTCATAATAAGTATTTTCTTACTTTTATAGATGATTTCACCACATGTTTATTTGCTTAAGAGGAAAGATGAAGTTTTTCCAAAATTTATTGTTTATAAAGTTGAGTAGAAAATTAATTGGGAAAAAAAGATTAGGCGTTAGCCATATCAAATTAAGTTGAAGTATAAAATTGTAATTTGTCATATGAATTTACAATTTTTTGTGAATAAATCACCAAGTCAGGACACCTTATACACCACAACAAAATGGAATATCTTAAAGGAAAAATAGAACCCTTGTAGAAATGGCGTATGCAATGCTTTAAAGTTCCGGTCTTCCTCTTAATTTATGGGGTAAAGTTATATTATCCGCTTGTTATATTCTTAATAAAGTACCTCATAAGAAAATTGTGAAAACACCTTATGTACTGTGGCATGGACGTCCTCTATCCTTGAACCGGATCTTAAAAGACTAAAAATTGGGTTCTAAAGCCTATAGATGTTGTCACGTTGGAAAATGTCTAGCAATGTAATTTCAATCGAAAGAAGTGTCACACATGGAAGTAAAATGGTGCATTATAAGTTTGATTGACCAAACAAGAGACATAATGGTTCTATCAAACCTTCAATCATAGCTCAATTGACCGAACAGTGTAGTAGGGTAGTATAATAGGCACAAATTAAGTCAATTTGTATAAGGATAATGACTAAGGAGTTTAATGGAATTTTGTTTAGTTATAGTATAAATGAGAAATGTTATGTGGGAGTTATGAAACAATTAGCTATAAAATAAAACCCTGACTACTGACAATATAAATTGTAGATAATGATGAGACACTACGAAAAGTCAGTGCTGAGGAATTTAAGCTAACAAAGGTTAGTTTTACATGTAAATAAATGTTTATTGCATACTTTTGCAAATATAGACCTGAAGTATGAAATCATCGATTTCCTTGCATGAATGAGCTTAGGCTAATGCAGAGAACTCACATTGACTTAGACATTTCTTACTTTTATCAAAAATAGGTAAGCAAAACACTAAAAAAATCATCAGCATTGGATTACGCATCTCACATACAAAATACACTCTTGTTGCATTTGTGAACATTGTATTGTTGCATGTAACAAGCACTGCTCACAAATCCATCTCATTAATATACTAGTTCTATCTCTACGTATCTCTTTTTCTAAAATTTTCTCCTACTATTTTTCTCTCCACCTCTCTTTTCCTAAAAATTGAAAAACAATAATTTTAAGAAAAATACAATCCTTATAAAAATAAATAAATAAATAATATTTAAACAATATAGATAAAAAAAAAATAATTAAAAAAAAAAATCAACTATGTAAAATCTTTTAAAATTCATTAGGTAAACTAGATAAAATAGGTTTTTATTAGCATTTTGCATAAAAACATGCATAAACCAATGTGAATGATGTAATGTGGTGGTGAACCTAAAGATACATCTTATTAGTCATTCATAAGTAATATTTCAATCAAGTTTCTTCAAGAGACAATTCTCTATTTTCTAGTGGATTCCAAATCTCTGAGTGAACATGTTTAATCCATATTCCAACATCTTCCACTGCGTCTAAAAGAGATATTAATCTTAAAATAAATGCTTAACAGATAGCCCTCACTGTCCCTAAGAGGCTATTGCCATCTCCATGCGACACATCCACCGACTGAAGCACTTTTCATATACTTGCATACAACAGGTGATTACACTTAACACCACCATGGTGATTTGCAGAACAAACAGTAAAGCAAATACAAATAACATGGGAAAAAGGAATAAAAAGGGTTAACCTAAAAGGCAATCAACTCCTGCAATCCAAGACCCACAACACAAAACAACACAAATGTTTGTTCACATGTTCTTCGTTTCCGTTAAAAACTCTTCAAGTTCTTCCAACTTTGCATTAGAGAAGCCTGCAGAACATGAGTGTTTCTCAGCACAAACGTGAGTAAAGAATACTTGCAGCAGAACTTAAACAACGTAATTAGGTTGCAATTAATGGTACCCTTGTTATCTATCTTAGACAAATCTCTGTTTGGATTGTAAATCTTGTGTGTTTTAGTATTATCTTCAGACACTACCAATCTTCTAGTCTTCAACTTCACCATTTTCGCACGGAGTTCTGACCCAGTTTGCACCATCTCTGTAGTAAGCAATAATTCATAAGATTAGTATTTAAAAACTGTCCGAAAATATTAACCAATACTTGAACAATTAATTAACAACAATTTACAAACTAATGTAAAAAATAAAAAATAAATGAACTTTTATTCAGTAGCTATCAAAATGTGAACAGCAATGAAATAGTAGATTTATCAGCCAAAAAGCTCCATATTGCAGGATCAATGCAGGGTAAAGAAAAAGGAGGTATTCTTATACTAGGTAAGATCTAAAACCGACCCCTAGCCCAACTTGACCCACCCTTTCATAGGCCAAGGCCCAAGGGCAAAAGAGATGGACTCACACTAAAGTGCAGTACTTCCGCGTGCGCTAGCAACTACAACCGTTACTGAATATGACAAACCGATCAGCAGGCTGTACCACATATTTTTCTCCTTTTAGCTGAAGGTTCATGATGTAGGCCAAGAACAGCAACGGATGGTTAAACTGAAAGGATTCAACCAAAGGAAAGGAATATTCCTAGAATGCCACTTGATCAAGGGTAGCAAACGTCACTCAAATGCTACTAGTTGCGGATGCCACTCAGCCCAACCAAGCCACACGCTTGATTGATAGGACTCACTCAACTCCAGGGCAAGACACTTGCAAATAGATTCTGAATCAAACACCCATTGAGTTTCTGTCATTTCTCATTGATATTTATAGGCAATACATGCACTGACCAGTTCAAACTAACGATAAATGATAGGCAACTTCCAACACAATACAACTTACTTGGTAGACAACTTCCAATGCAAACACAACTCCCAATCTACAGATAACTAGGCACTATAACAATTACCAACAAGGCTCCAAAAATAACTTTGACTAGATTAATGACAGCTTACAAAACAGCTGGACACATGTCATCCATACAACTGCCACATAAGCTAGGTTAATGCACCTGCATCATTTTCCCCTTTTTGAAAAGAGCTTGTACTCGAGTTTGAAGTCAAATCCTCCCAAAGCATACTATCTAATTTCTTTAGTTCTTTGCTTGAGATCCACACATCTTCAGAATCTGGTTTCCTTGCCAAAGCACCAAACATTGAGTACATTCCCCATGTCAAGTTGTAATAGGCCGTATGTCCAGCAAATCAATTGACCGATGTTGAGGATTAGAAGGACCGATTAGATGTCTCTTGGCTTCAGTGTAATCTTGTCTTCATCTTGATAATAAGGATAGAGATCACTCACATTAAAAGTTGGACTAATTGAGAGCCCTTCTGGCAGCTCTATGCAATATGCATTTGGTTCTAACTTCTTCAATACTCAACAAGGGCCAAACTTCCTCTGCTTGAGCTTATTGAAGTGCCAGTAGGAAACCTCACTTCTCGCAGATAAACAATAAGCAGATCACCTTCTTTGAACTCCAACCCTCCCTTATGCTATCTGCTTTGGACTTGCAAATTTGAGAAGATTGTTGCAATTGCTGTCAAACTTGTTCATGAATTGCTTGTGTTATGCAAAATCTTCAACTTCCATACTCATTCTTGCTTGATTTGGCAAAGGCAAGAAATCCAAAACATGATTTGGATTTCTGCCACAGAAAACTTCAAGCGGAGATTTCTTCATTAATTGACCGATGGAATTGTTATATTAAGCAAACTACAGTCTCCCATTCTTTAAATGCTCTCCTACTAAACTTCTCAACTAGTTCCCAAGGGATTTGTTCACAACTTCAATTTGGGGATGGTAAGCACTAGAGAAATGCAATTGGAGTAATGCTATATTACTCCATGTAGGACTTTTATCTCCCAAAGGTGACGTGGCTTTTAAAATTACCATTAAATTAAAATCTAATAGCGATCCATCCCAAATTCAATGGTAGTTTTAGAAGGCACTTCACTTTTGGGGGGATAAAAGTGCTATGTATAGCATTACTCTTGCAATTGGGTCCCCAAGAGTTTCCAAAGTGTCCTCCAAAAATGACTTGCAAACTTCACATCACGATCTAAAGTAATGGATCAAGGAACTTCATGCAAGCAAACTACTTCTTTGAAAACAGAGCAGCTATATGAGATGCATCAATAGAGTTCTTACATGGTATAAAGTGTGTCATCTTTGCAAAGTGATCCACAACAACAAAAATGCAATCAAACTATCGCTATGTTCTAGGTAAACCAAGAACAAAGTCCATCGACAAATTATCCCAAAGATCATTGATAATGAGCAAGGGTTGATAATAACCAGTGTTTTGTACTCCTTTGGCCTTTTGACACAAATGGCATTTTTTAACAAAGCGAACAACGCCATGCTTCAAGGCTGGGCAAAAATACCGCTGCTTCACAAGAGCTTCAGTCTTATCTCATCCAAAATGTCCACTCAATCCTCAAACATGAAACTCCTCCATGAAAAATAATCTCAATGAACCTTCAGGCAGACATAGCTGGTTACCTTTGAAGAGATAGCCATTGATTAGCAAATAATCCTTACTTTTCCCATCATTTAAATCCTGCAACACCTTAGAAACCAAAAGATTTGTAGTATTATAATCTGGTAAGAGATCAAAACCTGTACTTCATAAGAAAAAGGGGTCAACAAACTGTCTTTGGCTCAAGACTCAGCAACTTTGTTAGATGAACCAGCTTTAAGTTGTAGAACAACAGAACTTTTCTGGATATGATACCCAGCCTACATGTATGGAATACAACTTCTTTTGTCCCTTCAAAAACCACAAAACCTCATGGTCATAATGGGGAAATGGACTCCATGCCAATAAGATAAAGCTCTCCCATTGTCGCGAAGCTTGAATAACAGCATACAACTCCTTATCATAAGTTGAATATTTCAGCTTTGCATCACTAAGCTTCTCACTAAAATATGCAACTGGTCTTCCTTCTTGCATCAGAACAACTCCTATGCCCCAATTGAGGCATCACACTCCACTTGGAATGGCTGAGAGAAATTTGGCAGTGCTAGCACCAAAGCTTCAACAAGTTTAGACTTCAGCTGCTGAAAGCTTCTTTTGGCTTCACTGATCCATTGAAATTATTCTTCAGAACATTCATCATTGGGGCAACAATGGTGCTGAAATAGGAGTAGGCCAGTCAAGAATAGCCTTTACCTATTCATCATCCATTTGCATGACATCTGCACTCACAACATAGCCTAAAAATACAATTCGATTAATCATAAAAGAACACTTCTTTAGGTTAACATACAACTGAGCCTTTGAAAACATTAGTCATGCTCCACAATCTGAATCCTATCTTTGCTATAGAACAAGATATCATCAAAATAAACCACCACATACTTCCCCATAAAGTTCCTCAAAACCTGATTCATAAGCCCCATTAAAGTACTATGTACATTGGACAACCCAAATGGCATAACAAGCCACTCATAAGGCCATCTTTGGTTTAAAAGCTGTCTTCCACTCGTCGTCTTTTCTAATTTTAATTTGGTGATACCCATTGCATAAGTCAATTTTAGAGAAAACTTTAGCCGTAGCTAACTCATCAAGCATATCATCAACAATGATTTTATTATTAGCCCTACTATCATATCAACACACATACTCCATGTTCAATCCTTTTCAAAAGTTCGAGGGGTTGGAATGGCACAACTAAAAAACACAATAATCAACCTCTTTCCTAGCAATTTCATCACTTGTATTTGTAATTCAGCATTCTATAATGAGGCAAGTTAAAAAGAATAGCACCATGAACGAAATTAATTTGGTGTTGAATGTCCTGAAGTGGAGGCAAACCAGCTAGAAGTTCTTCTAGCCTTTAAATCTGTCCAACAAGCTTCACACTTCAATCGGAACCTCATTAGCTACTTCACTTTTTTCCACAACAAGAAAAGCATATGCAAAGCCAATCTTCTTTGTAGGTCTGACTCCTCATAAGACAATAGGTTGATTTGGTTACTTGAAGGCACATTAATGGAGGTGTCTTTCAAGGGGTCCATGACATACATCACTCCATTTTTATAAGCGCAAGTATTCTTTCTTCCATCAGAACCTCCGCACACAGCTACTGGACAACACCACCATTGAATATGTTGGTGGTCCTAAAAAAACCTTAGAAAACGCCTAGAAACTGCTGAAGAACCAAACAAGAATATCTTCTACGATAAATTCGACATAAACCAAACCAAATCGCACTGAACCACTTGCCAATCGATCGTTTAACCAGATCTTCACCGTTTGTCAGTTGCGCACCTCAAATCTCCACTCGCTGCTTGAAATGCAGTTTGCCAATCGCGCTTGAAAAACCGGCCGCCAATCAATAGTCATGCAACTGCGGAGGCTTGGCTCTATGCTGATGTCAGCATCCATAGGGCTAATGTCAGCAACCTTACGAGAGACAATTTCATAGAGTTTTTCCGGAATTGTTGCAAAGGTTCTAACTGATTTGATACCAAGTTGGACGAAAAGAGAGGAGAAGAAAAGAAAATACAAGATTTTGAGAAGAGAACACAAGAATTAGGGCATTTATAGTTACTGCATAATGTAAGAGTACATAAACGCCCCCCAATATTATGATAATAATATAACATAAAATAAACACAACTTCCCTTCAAAGTCTTGAATATGAACTTGAAAGCTTCAATCCTAACTTTCTAATGCCCAAGCCAAGCGGTCCACAGACCATTGAACAACAGCAAAAAATTTGGGAACAAAACTTGAGCAAGTTGAACTGTCTTCATGGCCATAGTCCTCACGGTAGTAATTGCTGCATTCACTCCCTTGACTTTGATTTGAAAAGGCTGGAATCCGATAAAGGATTTCGTTCATCATTTGTTGGAGAGCTTGATTAGATGGCCTTAACTCAAAAAGTTCAGATTGTACATCAACATTATCACTGTTTCTCCACAGGCATCGTGGAGCCATTACACAAATGTTGTAACCTTGTGTCAAACATCACAGCAGAAAAACTTGCTCTAATACCAATATATGCAAGCTAAGACCCATGAATGATGGTCAAACGGAAAGGATTCAACCAAAAGAAAAGAATAGTCCTGGGATGCCACTTGACCAAAGGTAGCAGACGTCTACTCAACGTTACTAATCGCAGATGCCACTCAACGAGACTAAGCCACACGCTTGATTAACAAGAATCACTCAACTCCAAAGTAAGACACTTGCAAATAGAGTTTTGAATCAAGTCTTGTACTAGGTATAAGCAATTAAAAATCTTCAGAAGCGCAATTAATCTGAATAAACCAGAAAACTTCTTAGTATAGCAATAGCTGTAGATCCCTATGAGTGAAAGGGGGATGTCTAAGAGTCTTATCAAGTGACTTAGATTTGTATAAAATTAACTTCAAAAGCTGCATGAATGTAATAATGACAATCGTAGAGATTCAGAGCATCATTCTCAGCGAACAATTGAACTGTAGTTTCATAAATGTTAATTACAAAAGGCAAATAGTTCTGTAAATGTCGCATAAAAAGAAATAATGCCTAGAATAAAGTGGATGACACAGCAATCTAATATCAAAGAACTTATATTTGGAAGGCTTAACTAATTACCCTGGAACAAGTCATGCACAGAGTTCTGCTCATATAATTGTAATGCCTCATTGATAAAGCCAGCACAACGATTATTAGACGCAGAATGCCTTTCTAATGCTTGGAGCTCATGGTTAAGCACAGTAGACTCTTTATCAACCTATACAACATAGATCCATCAAATAAAAATGGAAAGGAAACACAATTGCATGGAAACTTGCAACAAGTTGGATTGTTGTTACCGCAATGAGCTTGTTCCTCAAGGACTCCAACTGTGCATCCAGATTTGGGTCACAGAGTGCTTCTTGATGTATCAAATCGTTGCCACTTGATTCATCCTAGGAAGACATTTAATTTCTTTTATTAAGGAGCCTCCATTATAAATATTATTAAACAAAGTCTAGCACAGAAAACTATAAATTTTTTTTCTATCAGAAGTGTACGCAAAGATAAATGATGAACGATAGATTTATACATGTGTTTCCATGTTTTGAGGTGAGCTTTAGAGCTGTTGGGATTTAGGGCTAGGGATTACAGAATGACATCTTCGGAGTTTGTATAAAGTATTAGGTCCTAGAAAAGATAGTGCTAAAGGAATTAAAAAGAAAAAGATATGGTTAAAGGTTCCTGAAGAGGACTGTTTTTTGAAGCAAACAGTTTGCAAAGAATTTTCTAGGAGCAGCAAGATGTTATGTTTCTCTGGTAATCTTATCAATCTATTTGGTGGGTTATGGTCTGGAAAAGTTTGTGTTTAAAAATTCAAAATATCTAGTAAAACTTTTGAGGACTTGAGATCAAATAATTGCAAAAAAGAAGAATCTTTAAAGCTATGAACATGCATGAGTAGCAAGGAAAACATTATTTAAAGGAAAGAGAGAAAAAAAAGGGAAAGGACAGAAAGCTTCACACTAGGGCATGCAGGGCTTCCATAAACCAAAATACTTGATTCTTATTATCAAATCTCTAATTGTTTGAGTATAATGACACATGTATATATATATACATTCTCGACTCTTGACATTTCTAAAGGACAGTGGTTCAGCAATGTGAAACCTTTGTGCCTCACTTTGAGTGGGACGTTGAAGAAGGAAACTACTGATATATATCATGATTTGATTCTCCCTGATTTGATTCTCTTATTTATGTTTATTATTATGATTATAATCTCCTAATAATTTGATTCTCCCTGACTTTGTTCATGGTTCTCCTCATCACATAAATCCCTCTCTTCTTCCAAACCCTCAAATCAATAGGCTAGTGTTTGTACTAAAATCAATAGGCTTGTCAATGCCTAATAGCCCTCCCAATCTGTTAGCATCAACGTCAAAACCAACATGGAGCCCAAAACTAGAAATGATCTTCTCTGCCTTATTGCCAATGAAATCTAAGCTTGAAGATTGAAAGAAAGGCTGTGTTTGAGTGCCCGTTGACGAGATCTTTGACAAAACACTGTCGGCAAGTGGCCTCACTCCATTGTCCCCCAAAATACCCTACTAATCTCCTATTATATGAACAACAGAAGCAATAAGACTCACCAGCAAAGTAGATGGAGATCCATCAAGCTAGACAAAACTCGAGCCCACATCCTCCCACGCCAACACCCAATCCCAGCCCTGAAACCTCAACTCATGTATTCACCCTCCAATTTAGGGTTGGTTTAACTCTAGGCCGAATCTAACATCTGACTTGAGTCTCAAACAGGCCCTTACCCCTAACAACTGCATCCTTAGTATGGCCCATCAACTTCAGTTCTAAAGCATCAAAGAGCAACTTTCCTAATGGACTAGTCTTTGACCCCACAACAACGACCCCTAACGAGCTAAAGTTATCCTCCAACACATAATGAGCCAAGCCCACATCCAAACGATCAATTAATCATTCCAACTCGCCTCTCAAACACTCCAGCTAGACTCGCACATCACGAAGGTCACAGCTAAACTCGCTCCAAGATTGAACCCTGTGATTTCACCCTCCTCCCTTTATTTAGGGAGGGAGATGTCATTTGCTCCTAGGGCCATTGCCAATGTGCTCCATAAATATTTATCATCACCAATCTCATACACATTATACAATGAGTTGAACATGTCAACTCATCTGCCTCCTCTGTTGTTCTTGTCACAACTCAGCGAAAATGCTAGTCACATCTACCCTATACTCCAAAAGGACTGGCAAATGTTACAATTAAAGCTCTTTGAAATTACTTCTAGAACCCAATCTCACCTAATAAGTAAGACTTAACACATATGCAAAACCTTCACAACCCACCAACCCAATGTGGGATTAACTTTATGGGATTTCATAGTTCTCATAATAGCTTAATGCATATATTATAGAACTCAAAGGCAATGTTAGAACTGCATTTGTCTCCCCCGCAACTTGCACTTAGTGTGCATGTAACCTTTTTTTTTTGTTTTTTTTTATAAGTAATGTGAATTTTATTAAAACGCGCCAAGGAGCGCAACCCTAAATAAAAATATGTACAATAGGTCTCCTACGAAATATACAAAAGACACATGTTTAAGAAATCTTCTAAGATCGGAAACTCATCTCGATGATGCGCCATTGACCACAAATGTAGCATAGAAATCATATTCTTCCTCACCCCATCCACCGAGCATTCCTTATCCTCAAAAAGTCACACATTCCTCTCCCTCCAAATGCACCAAATGACACACAAAGGAGCCATCCACCAAATAGTTTTAGCAAGATCCCTCCCCCCCACATGTTTCCAACAAGCAAACAAATCAAGGACCTTTTGCGGCATAACCTACTCAATGCCAAATAAAGTGAATATATAATGCCATAATCGAGTGGCCACTTCACAATGAATGAATAAGTGATCTACAGATTCCCCATTCTTCTTACACATACAGCACCACTCTACTACTACAATACTTCTCTTCCGCAAGTTGTCACATGTCAAGATTTTCCCAAGTGCTGCATTCCACCCAAAGAACGCCACTCATGATGGCACCTTGGTTCGCCATAGTATTTACGAATGTGAATGGAGTTCATGATCTTAATAGTTGTAAATTGACCAAGACATTCTAATTTATTCTCAGTTCATAACGTTACCGGTAGTTACTGGTTCTAATAAGTCAAGGTAATTCACTTATGTCTATCTTGCTAGTTAGGCCCCTTTACATACACACACACACACATATATATACGTTTGCTAGTAGGGCTCCTTTAACTTGTTATAATATATTCTATCCTTTTATGCAATAGAGAGTAAAACCCACAACTTGCTAGTGGGGCTCCTTTACCTTGTTATAATATATTCTATCATTCTATGCAATAGAGTAAAACCCATAACATTTCATGAGATCAGTACCAATCATTTTTCTGTCAAGTAAATGTAAGTGCATCAATTGGTGGACTTCTTTTTCTATAAGTAAAAAGGAAATGAAGTGCCAACATCAATTGGTAGACTTACGAGGAAGAGATCAACTCAAAAGATTGATAAATGTTCAAAGTTCCTTGTTTACTCAAATAATTCATTCAACTTCAACAGCCTAAAAATATAAATGATGCACATGATCAAAGTTCCCTTATATTATAATTGTGTCCTATTTTGTATCTAATGCAAATAAATCAACCTACAACCAAAGTAAATGAATGCTTCAAATTTGTTGGTCCTTTAGCAACTTATACAACTTCAACCCCAAAGAAAGATAACAACAAAATGAAGCATAAAATTATCTATCCCAATATGTAGTTCCCTCAATGATCAATGCATAAATATTATGCTAACAAAAAAGAAGCTTCGCAAGAGGTAAATAGGAGAATTAGTTGAAACCAAATGACTAATATTTATATATACAAACTAAATGTGGTTGACCATGAAAGAGTACAATAGGCTTGCAACACAACTGATTTTTTTTTCCTAAAGAACAATGTTACCCAAAATGGGGATTGTTAGGGAAAGTAGAACAGGAACAAGGAAGTGAGCTTGGGCGCATCCCCTCCCTGAATGCAATTCAATGTTGGTAGGCTATCTAAAATAGCTTACATGGATTGCTTTAACATATGATAGAATGTGATAACACTATTACTGTCAAAACAAGAACAGGATGTGGTACACTCCCATATCTGGATAAATTTATCCTTATAATCACAACAAGAGTGCATAGCTAAAATGGAATGCGAGTGGTACTAGTCTTAAAAAAATACTGCCTACGGCAGTTGCACGAGCATATTATACCACAAGCACAAAATGCAACAATAAGAAATCCCGCAATCAGTCAAAATCTTATGAAAAGAACAACAATAACAACTCACAGCAGGTGAAATTAGCATTAATCATAAAGCTTATCAATGCCTAACCCCACCAATTAACAGAGTGAACCTACAGTTTTGGGAATAGAAAACCTCTGAGAAACAGCAAAACAGTGGTGACGACAATACTTCTCCCACATAGCCAGCCGCTTATCCAAAACCGACTGAACCATATTGCGTACATTAGCAATACCCTACAGACATAAAAAAAAGACAAAACAGAATCAAACACTTTACGCACAACTAACAAACAATTACAACTACGTTGTATTAAATTACTTGAATTCCTTAGAAGTTGCCATCAACAACAAAAAAACAAAAATATAAGATTATTTTTTAAGCTTCTTATACAAATGTACGCAAATTCTTCAGTCAAATCGGGTATGCTCTAACCAAATTCACAAACACCGAATTTAAAATCGAAAAAGAAAGCGAGCAGAAAATTGAAGAAGACTAAATTTGTAATAGAATGAGAAATAGCATTTACAAGTGAATTAGGGAAAACATTCAAACAAAAAATTGAAAAAGGAATATTACCTTGGTTAGATCTTCGGATCTGTCGGTGGCATGGGTACTCAAAAGGGTTGAGGCTTGTCTGCAGGGCCACCAGGGAGACATGTTAAGATTAGCAACTAGAAAAGTGAAAGCGTTTAGGGTTTAGGGTTTGCTTACTGCTGAAAGAAATGGAAAGCGTCATCCACCAAGTCGTCAACGGTGTTCAGGGCTTCGTTGATGAAGAGTTGGGGCTTCACATTCAACGACTCGAATATCACCTCGCTCTCGCTGCCTTCCATACTCGCTCCAAGTTTGTGGGAGGATTTTCCCGCCAAAATGTCCCTTTGAGTTTTGACCCACGAACAAAGAAGGCTTCTCTGTTGATGGGGGATTTTCAAAAACTGAAAATGGGTGGCAAGATTGAGTAGGATTGACTCCACCACTAGCTTTATAGTGGGGATCTTTGGGATTACAATTATATAAATTGTAAAAAATATATTATTTAGATGTTTGTTTTTTAAAAATTAAAAATTAAAAAAAAAAACGTTTTCAAATCATACAAATAATAAAGTGTTTTTTTTTAAATAGATAATTTCAAACTACGATTTTACTACATGCATTTTTTAAACATCACACTTTTTTAAATCATAAACCCAAGCTAGCCTAAAATCTACTAATTCTAAAAATTATGTTTATCAAATAGAGTTTGTTGCGTAGGGGTGTAAACAAGCCAAGCTTGGCTTGTCCGGGCTCAGCTTGTTTACTTTGAGGCCAGGCTAGGCTCGAGCTCGAGCTCGACACGAGCCTAGAAATGTTGCTCGAGCTCGGCTCGCTAGGGTTGGAATCCTGGTCGAGCTCAAGCTTGATTAATTTTGGGATGGGATGTATATGTACATGCATTTGGCAAAAATGATTCAATCCTAGAATTCATATTATGTGAAAGACCAACACCCATTTGTTTCATAAGACGAAGATACTTTTTCTGCTCTAATTTGAAATTTCATCAAAAACAAACCATAATTCAGTAAAAAACAGAAACCCCAATACCTATCTATCCAAAAATATTTACACATTTTTTTGGGCAACCAAACAAACACATCAAACGGCAAAACCCCAAACCACACACCACCCAAGAAGAAACGGAGAAAAAAAAAAACCCAAAAAGAAAAGAAAAACCCACAAATCTTATCACCTCCTCCGCATCTAGGCCTGCAAACAAGCCGAGCCGAGCCGAGCTTAGGCAAAATCGGATCGGCTCGTTTTTTATTTTCTCGAGTTTGAGCCGGGCTCGAGCTTGAGTCGAGCTGAAAAGCCTTGCTCGAGCTCGGCTCGTTGAGGTTAATATGTGACTCGAGCTCGAGCTCGGGCTTGATAGGAACCCAAAAACGAGCCGAGTCGAGCCGCTCAACCCGACTAGAGCTCGACTATTGAACGTTGATTTCTGTTTGAATACCAATAAAGAAAATGAAAGAAACAAAGAAAACGCAAATACTACTCGTGTTCTCCAAAATTTTCCGAAAATTCGGAATTTAAATCTTTAAAACCCGCTAATTGAGTAGAAGCCAGAGAATGATAGATCTAAAGTTTTCTCGGCAACCAACCAAAAATGCGCAAAACAAGAGAGGACCTCCCAGAAAAATCAACCACATCAGACAACAAAAGTCCAATAAAATCTCATATTACTAATCCTAACTAACCGAATAATTAACGAAAGCATACACCTTCTGAAGCAAGAAAGTTTCAAAACCCTAACTTTCAATTGAAATCATTTCAATTTACAACCAAAACAGAAAACCCTAAGTTTCAAAAATATAGAAAGAAAAAGAAAAGAAAACTTACCTTTCTAAGCTTCTGTCTCTCTCTCTCTCTCGATGAACCAAATATTTGTAAAAGCCACAAGTTGAGTCAGGATCGGGCGGTTATAATTCACCATCTGTGTGTTTTCCCTGTACAAGATCGGACGGCGAATGAGGTTATAATTTGTGCTCTCTCGACTGAAGTGGACGGCGAGGATGAGATTTATATACGTGAGCATGTGATCTATATAAATACGTGTTAATGTCAAAAGGAAAAGAAAAAAATACAAAATATTTTAAAAATTCTTTAGAAATGTTAGTTTGCATGATTTTAATATGGAATAAATACAAAACTAGTCCACGTAGTTGATATAAATTACAAATCACTTGTGATATAAAAAATCATTTATAAGTTTTTATGGTAAGCCAAAATAACAGTTTACTCTATAAAATTAATTTTCGTTAAGTAACTTAACAAAATCCGTTACTATGTTAATTTGGAGCGGTTGGGATATGGGCCGGGCCGTTGGGCAATATTTATGCATAAAAATATAAGAAAATTCAAATAATCAGAATAATCTTGTATGCAAGATTTCATGTGAGCTCGCCTATTAGTTATCCAATAAGTGATCTAAATCGTTAAAATTAAATACACATTTTTATCAATTAAATCCCAACCGTTTTTTAACTAAAGTATGCAACAAACCATGCGTGCATAGTATTCCATAAAAACTCTAAGACAAACATTTTTAAGTAAATATTAAATAGGTTTAAAAATTGTAGTATTATCTCTAAAAAAAAAATTTGTTGTATTATTTAGCATTATTTAGTTTTAAATTGTCAATACTTAACACCATTAAATAATTCAATAAAAAAAATTAAAAAGTACTATTATATTTGTTAATACTTAATATATACTAAATTAAATACTAATAGTAGCAGTTAATACTTAATAATGTTAAATTCTTAAAATTAAATTATAATATTTGTATATAAGTTATAAGGACACACACTAATCACTATTAAGTTATTAACTAACAAACAAATAACATTTAGTAATGTTAGACTTTAATGTAATTGTTATATCACTAACAAACAAATAATCTCCTAATCCTAATTAATATATCACTAAGAGAAAAACAAGAAAGTAACATATATAGACTATAGTTCATAAACATAGTTACTTTATATATATCATACACCAATACATCATATATGTAATAATTTATAATTAACATTGCATATAATATTACATGTCTGTAAATTTATAATAATTTCAAATCATATTGATTCATATATGATATATCAAGCAATGGTGGGTCTACTTAAGGAACACCGTTGAAGCAAGCAACACCGGTGGGAAGAGCAATGTCAACTCGTATTGATGAGTGTTTGGGTTTATATAAAAATAAATTAGAAAGGAAAGTTTTTGGTCGGCGGATATTTTAAATAGGTTGGAAAATATTTTTTGGGCTGCTCCTGCTCTGTTTCTCAGTTTTTATTTTCATTTTGTTTTTATCTTTTCAAACTTTTATCTAAAGAGCGAAGACTGAACTTGTTATATATATATATTTATTTATTTATTTTCTTGGCTGCTCGCTGCTCTGTTTCTTAGTTTTTTTTTTCATCTTGTTTTTATCTTTTCAAACTTTTCTCTTAAGAGCAAAGATTGAACTTGTTATATATATATATATATATATATGTGTGTGCGCGCGCGCGCACAGCTGTTCTCGAACTTCATTTCCATCATTCCAATTTCCATATTTGTAGTTGTAGAATATATATTAATATATGTTATGATAATATATCTTAATTGTTTCTGACTTTCTATGTTAAATAATAGAGGGATGATAAAGACTCAATTTTTGCCTTTTTTATTTTTATTTTTTTTAAAAAAATTAAAAACGAAAAAAGTGTTTGAAGCAATAATATATTTTTTTGTCATTCTTTTTATTGGTATTTTTTAAAAAATAAAAATTCCATTTTTCTGAAGAAAAATTGTCATTTTTCATTTTTTTTAAAATACCAATAAAAAGAAGGACCACAAAAATATATTATTACTTCAAACACTTTTTTCATTTTTTACTTTTAAAAAAAAATAAAAAATAAAAAAGGCAAAAATTGAGCAAAAAAGTTGGCCTTTAGCATTTTCTTAAATAATAATACATGTTTTATATATATATATATCAATTGTATTTGTTGGATTGAGATCCCCGGCTCTTTTTAAAAAATTGCCCATCAATTTTTTTTGAAATCCTAGCCACTCATTTTCATCCAACCATCACCAAATCGCCACGTGCCTTACTCAATATAAAATAATAAAATATCATTTAAAATTTAAAAATAAATATAAAATAATAAAATATTTTTTTAAAAAAGAAAGGGGTGGCTGATTCTCCCCCTAGGGGGTGGCCGGCCACCCCAGCTCAGCCCAATGGGTGGCGTCGGCCACCCCCAACCGGCCTTTGGGGGTGGCCGATGCAAACCTCTATGCCCCAGGGGTGGTTCGGCCACCCCCTAGGGCCAAACCCATAAATTTTGTTTTATGGGTTTGGCCCCAAGGGGTGGCCGAACCACCCCCGGGGGCCTATGGGGTGGCGTCGGCCACCCCCAACCGGCCTTAGGGGGTGGCCGACGCCACCCATTGGGCTGAGCTAGGGTGGCCGGCCACCCCCTAGGGGGAAGACTTGGCCACCCCTTTCTTTTTTTTTTTAATTATTTTATTTTTTAATAAATTATTTTATTATTTTATGATTTTATTTTATTTTTATTTTTAAATTTTAAATGATATTTTATTATTTTATATGGGATGGGACACGTGACGATTTGGTGATGGTTGGATGAAAATGAGTGACTAAGATTTCAAAAAAAATTGATGGGCAATTCTGAAGAATTGCTGGGGATCTCAATCCGTATTTGTTGCAGACCGTCAGACTTGATGAGTTGATGTTTGATGTTTCCGTGTTTTAGTGTTTATAAATTATTTTATGTCTATAAATTGTGTTTTTTTTTTTTTTATCAATTATGCAATATTAAAATTTTGTTTCTCTAATTCTCTTGACTTGATTAAAATAATATTGGCATTTTTAAGTGTTTATATGTATATATTAATATTGCATAATTGATAAAAAAAAAAAAAAAAAAAAAAAAACACAATTTATAGACATAAAATAATTTATAAACACGGAAACACGAAAACATCAAACATCAACTCATCAAGTCTGACGGTCTGCAACAAATACAATTGATATATATATATACTTTGGAATTTTGTCAAGCATTAACGAGTTTCAGTAGATTATTGTCAATCTCAGGTATGTAACGTATGTTATTTGTTATTGGTTGCCCTTTTTATTCATACATTTGTTGTTTTATTAGATTAATAGCTATTGGAACATGTTAATAATGTTATTATAATATTATTATAGTGATAAGTATTAAAACTAATAAATGAATAATTTTTTTTAGATTTACGAAAAATCTTAGATTGCATCATGGGCAAATAAAAAACAATTAATGCATTTTTTAAGAAAAAATATGTTGATTCAAATTCTAAAATGTCTGCATCGACATCTAATCCGCATACTTTAGCTCTTGAGCAATGCCCTTCTAACTGGTCTCATCCATGCTTTTATTACAATATAACTAAGGGCATTGCATGCCCGAAAGCTTAAATTCTGATTTGATACTTGATGATTTTGTTTCTCTAAGATCATGTTTAATGTAATTTTAGACACTTTGTATTTTGTATTTTTCTTTATTTTTGTACTAGTGTCTACATGTTAACTGATATACCAATTTAACATATATTTATGAAGTCTTATAGATATGTTTTTTATGATACATATATTGTGGTATAATTTTTTTTTTTAAATCAAGCAGCTCTGATTAAATCAAATTAAATTGGACGGCTATGATTCAAATGTCTCAAATTTCAAAAATTTAAATAATCTGAATAATCTAGAATGGGTAATTTTAGCTATTAACTTTTCAAAAAAAATAAATAAATTTAGCTATTAACTAGTTCATAAACATAATTACACTACTGTCAAGTCTGTCGTTACCTATTAAATTTGAAATTTATAATTAATATATCATACATCAATACATCATATATGTAATAATTTATAATAAACTTTGTATATAATGTTACATGTTTGTAACTTTGTAATAATTTCAAATAATTTTTTTTTTACATGTCCACACAAGAAAAGAGGGATGAGGGATTCAAACTAGTGACCTCCGCTTCATTAGGTGTAGTCCAATTGAACTACCCATTAGGTACAATTTCAAATCATATTGATTCATATATGAATATGATATATCATAGATGTAATAATTAATATGTTAAATTATTATAATTAAATAGATATAAATATGACAATAAAGTATGAAGTATGATAATATAGATATAAATAAGGGAAATTACATTTTACCTCCTGAAGTATCTACTGATTTGCACTTTTGCCTCAAAAGTTTCAAATGTGACACTTTACCCCCCCAAACTTTCAAATTGTGACAATTCGACCACTTTGACCTTTTTTTTTTCCCAAAATGCCCTAAGTAAATAAGTAATTTAGTAAATATAATTAACTATACATTACTCAATATTTTCTATGTATGCTATTTATATCATTATATATGCGCGTGTTATATATTAATATTAACATACTAACTAGTAGAGCACCTTCATTAGTCAAATTTGACTATTATGGGCCAAATTTTCAACTCTATTAGAATAACCAAACTAGCTTCTTCTTTTCTATTTAATTATAAATATATAGTATACTTGTACTATAGTTAATTAGTGATACATAGTGTACTATATTTATAACTTACTCACATTATACATATATTATAGCTTATATTATCTAGTTATATATAGGCCCTGTTTGACAACCGTTTTGCGTTTGTACTGTTCAGTGTTTGTACTGTGCAGCTTGATACTTTTGACCAGACTAGAGTTTGAAAACATAAGTCAGTATCCGGAAAAAGACATTTTTACCCTTAGTTTTTTTGTTTTCCCTCAGCACGATCGCCAGCCTCAAAGTCCTCTCTGTTTGACAGTTCTTCAGAGTCGACCGTTCTTCCCACGAAGCTGAAGGAACTTTGTCCGCATCATCACGCCTTTGCCGCAAAATCAGTACAGAAAACCGCCAACACCACCGCTTGAACTGGCGATGCTACCACCACAAGCACTGCAAGAACTCGCTAAGCTTTTTCCCGTAGTCGTAGAATCCATCTTGCTGGACTTTGAGTCCCAGTCAAAAGTATCGGTAAAAGAATCCGATTCCGGTTCATAATTTTTCCGGTAGAAATCACTTCCATCTACCGACAATCTTCCAGAAAGAATACCCGAAATTTTAGACGAAGATGAAGAATCCGACGGCGCCTTCGCACTCCCCTGCGCCGTCGCAGCCCCTCGACAGTAAACCCATTCCCTATACATCTCCGTCGCAGCCCCTTGACAGTAAACCCATTCCCTATACATCTCCGTCGCAGCCACTCGACAATAAACCCAATTCACAGAACATAAATAACCAATCAAAAACCAACCAATCAAGCTCGTAAAATTGCCTATAAATTATACCTGAAAAGAACTAATTCAAGGGGGAAAAAACCCAAACTTGCAATATCAAATACCCGCTTCCACCCAAAATTAAAAAACCAAACGACGTTTGCTTGGCAGCCATGAAAGCACCAGAAAGCCACCCGATTAGCGCCGTTGCGATCTTTTATGCTCGATTCGAGTTCCATGGAGATGAAAGAGAAGGTCGTCGTTGCGATCTCGAGAATCAGTTGCTTCGAGTGATAGAAGCGGGAAGGGGGTTCGCGAAGGAACAAGCTTGTGTGGATCTCCAAGCGCTGACCTTTTCGAAGGAGAACGCGAGGGCGATTGGAGATTTGCCATTTTTTTCCCTGGTTCGCAAGCTTTCGCAGCCGGAGTGCTGAGAAATCTTCAGCGAAATCAGAGAGTTCGTTGAGGAAAGTGGGGAAATTGTTCTTTTGTACAATTGGGTATTTCGGTACTTTAGTATAATAGGTCTGATACTCTTAATAGATTTATTAAGAAAAAGACAAAAAAATGAACAGTATAAACTCAAACAGTAACAACACAAATCGGTTGTCAAACACCCCCATAATAATATATTGTTAATTTTTGTTCTAGAAAGCCAGTGCATGTAAGGGTGTTAAGAGAGCAAGCTGCTCGTGAGCAAGTTCAGGCTCGCGCATAAGTTCAGCTCGTGCTCGACTCGAATATTAAATAAAGTGTTTCGTGAACACGAATCTTGGCTCAAATATTAAACAAAGCAAGCTCGGCTCGACTCCGCTAAGCTCGTGAGTAAGCTCGTATAAGGTTCGCCTCATTTATTAGGCTCGGCTCGTATATTTTTTAACAAGTAACAAATAACAATATACAGTAAACATTACTCAATAATAACAAATATATTATATACCTTTGTTTTTTGTTGTTTATGCATATGTGTTTATATATATTATATATATGTATATATTATATAAACACATATAATAAATAAATAAATATATATATAGTAAATAATAAGAAATATTTGATATTATCATTAATCATTTTATCATTTGATATAATCAGATAGTACAAATTATTGTGTCATTTACTCAAAATATTATCACTAGATAGTTTATACTTTAAAAATTATAATCATATATCACATAATCATTAATCATTATATAATCATATGGTATATATGCATAAGTTATTGTGTTATTTAATCAATGCTTTATAATTAGATATTTTATTCTTAAAAAACATATATCACGTGATCTTAGATCTAAGATAGTATTAATATGAATTGTGAGATAATATGATCATATAATTTAAGTATGAGTGTATGACTATTAGATTATGAGGAATTTAGGACTTAGAGTTTCAGCATTACCATTAGATTAAAATTAAATGATTAATAATTAAGTAACTAATGTGTTTCTTATAATTTATAAATTATAATCACAATTTGCAGTAAGTAAAAACTTAACAATTTTTACTTCCCACAAATTGTTACGTAAACAATTCCTCATAACAATTCTTCATATTAGATTATGAGAAATTTATGATTTAGAATTTGAGCATTACCATTAGATTAAAATTAAATGATTAATAATTAAGTAACTAATATGTTTCCTATAATTTATAGATTATAATCACAATTTGCGGTAAGTAAAAACTTAACAATTTGAATTTAAATCATATGTCGTGAATCGTGATTATGGGATCATAAAATATAATTATATAACAATTAATATTGACCCATATAATGATACAATCATATAGGTATATAAATGTTTACATATAAGATACAATATATATTAATATTAACATTATATACTTGATCCGTGTTAAGCATTAACATTTTAACATATTAACTAAATAATACTATATGCAATATGATAATAGAGATTAGTGTGTGTGACATAAAGCGTTTGACGTTGTGATTTAAAAAATACTTAATCTAAAATAAGAAATAAAAAATAAGCGATTGAAAAAAACACAATTTTTAAAATTGTAATTATTGAAATTGAAATAGCAAACTAACCCTAAATAATACTACATAACACAATTTTTATTCCTAATTCCTAAATTTTGAATTTTTGATTGAATTTAATCGTAGCAGTCAAATTTAATTGAATTTAATCTTAGCAGTTGGATTTGATCTATGGTATATAAGTGTAAACCATTTTGAAAGTGATAATTATATGGTGCTTCACATGACATTATAAGCTCATTAATCTAATGTTCTAAATTGAATAAGAAAGTCAAAATCCTAATAAACGGTCTAAATCATCTACTATGCTTGCATGGAACCGGTCTCACTATCAAACACACACAAAGGATTAATTCCAAGTGAATATATTCCAAGATTAATTTCGTAATGCGTGCGCTTTGTCAGTTGATTATTGGCCATCCAAAATGTTTTGATGATCTAGTAGGCTAGTAGCCGTTGAATGATATTAATGGATGACAACTATCAAGCATTTACTAAGAAGTATGTATATAGTATAACAGAGACACCGTAAACTTGCCTTGTTTGATCTAATCTGACGAGTAATATTAAATGTTGAAAACGTATATATAATCAATGGATCATATTGAAGAAGCACACCGGATCTAAGTAGAAACAGCCACATGGGATAAGCTTTTGGTAAAACGAATCAAACCGTTAATATTTAAAATTTAGGTTAAAGTCCACTTAACTTTCTCAAACTACCACTTCAATGTCAATCTACCCCCAAACTATCAGTTATGACAATTTACCCTCTAAACTACCAAAATAATGACAATGTATCCCAAATTTTATCAAATGACGAAATTACCCTTACTAAAATAAAAACAAAATACTAAAATTTAATTTTGTTTTTCAAAATTTTAAGGGTATTTTTGTCTTATTGAAAATTATATAGGGGAAATTTGTTTATTTTGCTAGCATTGTGGGCACATTATCATTGTTTTGGTAGTTTGAGGGGTAAATTGTCACAATTGATAGTTTTAGAGGTTAATTGTATGTGGTAGTTTGAGGAGATTAAGTGGACTCTCTCCATTCTCTTGACTCTCCTCTCACAGTCTCCACTATCCTCCTCGCCTCCTATCTCTCTTGTCGCTCCCACCACTCCCTAGTGCCCCCAACAGCAACAACCACCACCACCGCAGCAACCACACACCTCGACGCCTGACTGAAGCTGAACAACTCGTACTCGGTTTGCAGGAACTCGCCGCCACTAACCCCGCTGTCCACGCTGCTCTCGGAGGTTGTTCCGCTCTCATAGTACACCGCGGATCAGAGGCGGAGGAGGTGATAAGATTTGTTGGTTTTTCTTTTCTTTTTTAGGTTTTTTTTTTCTCCGTTTCTTCTTGAGTGGTGCGTGGTTTGGGGTTTTGCCGTTTGATGTGTTTGTTTGGTTGCCCAGAAAAATGTGTAAATATTTTTGGATAGATAGGTATTGGGGTTTCTATTTTTTACTAAATTATGGTTTGTGTTTGTTGAAATTAGAGCAAAAAAAGTATCTTCGTCTTATGAAACAGATGGGTGTCAGTCTTTCACATGATATTGAATTCTAGGATTGAATCATTTTTGCCAAATGCATGTACATATACATCCCATCCCAAAATTAATCGAGCTCGAACAGGGTTCCAACCCTAGCGAGCCGAGCTTGAGCAACATTTCTAGGCTTGTGTCGAGCTCGAGCACGAGCCTGGCCTCAAAGTAAATGAGTCGAGCTCGAACAAGCCAAGCTCGGCTCGTTTACACCCCTAGCTGGGAGGATGATGAACAGATAACATCGTTGTACTCTCTTATTTCAAAGTCCACGCAAACCACATGCACTTTGGTCCAATAAAATCATTACCCTAGTTTGTAAAATCATTATATCATTGTACTCTTGTTTTTTATTTTGACAAATTAATATTTTAGTTATTTATTTTATATTTTAGTTTTTAAAAGATTAGGGGTATTATAGAAATATAAAAAAGATGTGACATTTTTGACACACTTTAGTAGTTTAATGAGCTATTTTAACGCTTTTTGAACATATTATGAAGCTCTATTGCAAACAACTGTTAATTTGGGTGGCTTTTTTATATTTTTTTTAAAAAAAAAAAAAAAAAACTACAATAGAAAATATATCAGAAATGACGAGTCATGGTACTTTAGCAACTTTACATCATCCTTGTTTTTTTTTTTTTTTCCTTCCCCTTTTGGGTCAAAATGAGGATAAGGAAAAAAAAAAAATTACCGAGAATATCCAGCATCACTAAGATCTAACAAATGGCAGGCTGTCAGCTTCAGGCCTAAAACCTGTACAACAAAGAATTCACGAAATTTTAGAAATGGGTCCTAAAGATAAGAGTAATGCTATTTAGTAAATTGCTATACGATTGTCATAAAACTTTATGATGTGATAATTACTGTTACGTTATCCCATTTGCATAACAATTGTATAGCAGTTTAATAAATAACATTACCCTAAAGTAAAACTTAATAGACTTAAGTTTGTAGGTTACGTGAACATCTGAGGGCGGTTTCGAGAGAGCTGAGGCCTCTTAATCGGGGAGAGTATCAAGTTCCTTAAAGTAGTTGAGGGGTTACTAGCTCCAGTTCCAAAAACAGGGTGAGCACCGGCCCTTCTGTTCCCGGCATCCACTGGGATGGCTACTTGTTTTGCTGGTGAGCCAACAGAGATATCAAAAGGACCGGAGTTTGAGCTATTCTGTCTTGCTGGCCACACATCCTCTCTAGGCCCTGGAGTGTCAGGAGTGAAACGCGTCCAATCTGCTAGAAATAAGTCAACTAGTTTTGGAGAGATGTAGCAAAACTAAGCTCACTCTCGTTATCACATTTGAGAAACCAAACAGTGCAAACTATTATAAGAAAACTTGCAACATGTGGAAAATTATTTTCTGTCTACTGCAATAGTATTAAAAGAACAAAAGATTACCTTTTCTGACATGATCTCTGTTATCCATCATATTAGCAGGGTTAGTGAACAAATCAGGCTCATTTCTTGGATAAAAGTTGCCCGCAGGTTGGATGGCTGAGAGTTTCGTCGACTCGTACTCACTTCTCAATTGGTCATACATTTCATCTAGTTTTCTCTTCTGCCTGGTATTGGAATAATATTTTTTACCAGGGCCCAATAACCAGGTTACCTAAATATAGTGTCAACAAGGAAAAGATATGACAATAATAGAGACTGACCGGGATTTCTCAGAGAATTTTTCCTGGAGTTCCTGCTTATCCTTGGACAAACTCTCAATCTCTTGCTCCATCATTTGGCACCTCTTGGCCATTTTCTGGTATGCAGTATGAACCTGCTCCAGTTTTTCTGTGAACTTTTCTTGCATTGCTTCACATTTCTGCCGGCATTGAGCAACTATTCTGTTCATCTTGAACTGCATTTCCAATTCCTTTTGCCCAATGTAGAACATCACACTTCTGTATGCACTCTTCATCACTGTGTTTGTTCAAGGAAAGATGCATAGCCAAAATATCCCCTCACAACATTTAACAAAACGCACAACTCAGTTACTTTAATAGGAGATAAAGAATTAACACTAATGCGCCAGGTATTTTCACATTAATTATACTATTCTGTCCCACTAAAGGGGAAATTTGATAAAAGGATACATATCTGTGGAGACATTCCAGCCATGGCCATCTGCAACAGAATATGTTGCGAACATTAGCAAGAAGCAAGTGGTAGAAAAGGAAAGCAATAGTAAGGAGCATGGGTGGAATTGATTGAAAAATTAAGAAGTCTGAAATAGCTGTACATGGACGAAGTATTTTCAGAGATATGCTTGCTTACATTTATCGATTCATCGTTTGGATTGATATCCACGGGTTTCATAAGACTGACAAGTGGAAAATCAAAATAAGTTAAGAGGAAATGAGATTATACAGCTGCTATATGTAAGTCAGAAAGATAACTAAGTAGTCTACAACACCCTAATGATAACCTAGTTACTTAATATCAAAAAGAGGTAAACGGTATTGCAGCATGTTGTTGTAGTTTCCATAGAATTCCTCAAACAGGTGACTATGGGGAAATAAATCTAGATTGGTAATGTCAAAAGTTGCCCATTTCGACTATTCAGTATCTGTTCTCCATAATGCCAAATTACAACCACATCTTCTTGTGCTCCATTCATCTATATGTACAGTCCAGCACATTTAAGCAATTAACTGCAAGAAGAATATTAAATATTCAAACCACCTCAAAAACCTATACCTCTTAGAGAGCACTTGGTCACAAATGGGACATGCTCCATCATTACTGAGAATCTTGCTGGCATCATCCGGGCCTTTTTATACTGTTAAAGAAAACTTTATGCAAAAGCACTGGCAACCTTAATTTACTGAACCAAAAAGATGAAGAAAATAAAACTGAGAGGCAAAATTTCTTTATGTGGATACATAAAAGGTGACCACATGTGGTGGAAATGGCTCGTCCTTCGAGTTCTCGCCAGCATGAATTGCATCTCATTTCAGCAGTCAGAAATAATCTTTAAGTTCAGGACATATATGGGGCTCATAGCACCTGCTAATCAAAACCATAAATCAGGGAAGATAACTTCAAATAAATTTTAAGCCTCCTATTTTGAGTTTCGCAAGAGGGTCCACCAAGCTTTGTTGCAAAGTAGGCAAAGAAAAGCAAAAGCTTTGTCCCACTAGAGGCGAGATTATGTCATATAAGACTTTGATTACAAACCAGGAACAGCCATTGTGGAAACCAAATAAGGTCTACATCTGCTTAAGGGTTCATAATAGAGCCACACTCATGAACACTTTCAGTCGCTGCAGCCAGAAAGCTGATACTTCAAATAAATAGATGCAAGAGAGTGCTTTTTTTTTTTTCTTTTTTTTTTTTCAAATTGATGCAAAACATTGGGTGTGAAAAATTCAGGTATAGCAATAGCGAATTGATTGATAAACGACCTTTTCCGGTCAAAAAGTAGGTCATTGGATTTTTCTTTCCCCATAAATGTGCATACATTACAATTTTAGATATAGGCCTCCCAAAGTCATCAATAACTTCAGCAACTAGGATGGAAATGGAATTGGGGCTAAAAAAATTCCTCCAGCAAATACGGAAGTGGCAAATCAAGCACGCATAGATCACGGGATTTGGAAAATTATATGCAATGCTCTAGTCGTACATAATTCTAAATGAATAACCTTTCTCCACTCCATAATTCTAAATCCTTCTCGCAGAGTATGCCTTTATCATTTCAAAATTCTGAAAAAATTAAAAAATATATATATTGATCTCTGCGTGGTGCCGAAATATACAGGAAAATATACCAAAATTAAAAGAAAAAAAAAAAAATCACTTTCACATTTCTCAAATGAAAAGTCGACTCAACTAAGCCATAGCGCTATATACTTAAATCAGGAATGTATCATTTTCTCAGTTTCCAAATCGTAAATAATCTATGCTTCAGAAGTTCAAACTATTTTCCTTTCCTACATTTTCTCAGCGACCAAACGAGGAAAATAGGATTTTATGCTTGTCATTAGAACCATACCTAGAAACTTAACAGGCAAACTTCCTCAAAGAAACCTCAATGCCCTTTCTTGCTTCCCAATCGAACGCTCAGAACAGTCTCTGAAAATTCGGACGAAAATCGAAACTATCAGATTCATCTATGCACCGAAAAACAAAAAAAAAGTTCGCAAAAGAAAAATGAAGCTCAAGAACTTCCTGTACGATAAAAAAAGAGTAACAGTTTCGAGAAGAAGCTATAAAATTTAAGCCTCTTTTACCTGGAAACTCTCTGGCAGAGATTTAAGCCTCTTTTAAGAGTTTTTCCTTCTTTTGGCTGGTTCGGATCGAAGAGAGGGAAAGGAAATGAGTGTGTATGAGCGTGAGATTCAAAACCCTAGGTTACAAGATTTGGCGCGAAAAGTTTCTTAATTCCTCGAGAGTGGTTGTGTATACGAATACGAAATGGCGACAAAGGTACAACAACAACCGCTATTCTTTAAGACTCAAGAGAACAAGACGTAAGAACCGGAGTGAACTGTAAACGTACGTTTAGGAGAAAAATGGGCCGGGTCGGGTCGTCACCAGTTTTTCAATTGATTTGTGTACCAGGCCAGGCCCAACAACGGTTTTGAGTTCAGTATTTTCTTTTTTTTTTTTCTTCTTCTTAAAGGATAATGAGAAAAAAAAAAAAAAACCCCTCCCATGCGTATTATACTATGCTAATTAAAATATTTTTTAGGCTGGGCTCGTTTTGGTGTGCAATTTTTTTTTTGTATTCTTTCCAACTCCATTCAAAATTGTGAATGTTGTGAAGAAAAAAAAGTTGAGGTTATGTTTTGGTGGTTTAAATAATATAAAATATAATTAAAACTTAAAAAAAAATTACAAAAAAACAAAACAAAACAAAAAGTTGTGGTGATTTTGAACCACTATAAAATTGATGGAGGTCACTGATCCCCTGAAAACTGATGGGGTTTGGGTGTGGATCGGCCACCGCTATATATACATACATACATATATATATATATTTGGTTTATTTATTTATTTATTTTAAATGTTTGTTAATGATTTTTTTTAGTTGAGTTAAAAATTTTTGAATCGAGTTGAGAAAAGTAAATGTCAAATCAACAAAGAAAAAACGAAAAGTTCAGAACTTTAGTGGCCTCTTCATCTAAAACATTGTTTTTGTTATAAGGAATGATCATTCTTTTAGGAGTAGAAATTAGTATTATTAATAATATAAGAAGTTGGAATGGAATAAATTTAATCTTTTGTTTAATGAAAATAGATGATGTTCTCACTACAATTGATCTACATTTTTAAATGGGAAATGATTGGGGCTCTTCTAGTGTCTCCTAATTGTAATGTGACTTTTAAAATTATTATTATTGACTTTTAATCTATTAGTAATTTTAAAAATCACATCACAGTTAGAAAGATACAATGAAAACACAAGAAAAACGCCTAGTATTTCTCTTTTTAAAATACCCAAACTCCAAAATTTATTTAAAAAAAAAATCATCACAACATGGGTCATTAGCCACCCTAAGAGTATCTCCAGTAATAATAGGTATTATAATTAATAAAAAAGTACAATTCTTTATTTTAGCTACTTATTTTTTAATGTTGACTCCAATAGATTATCTATTATATTAGCTACTTGTTTCAAAATATTATTTCTCATTTTTTAATTATATTATTGCCAATACTTAATTAAAGGAAAAAAAGTAATATTAAAAAGTAATATTATATTATATTAAAATACAATCTAGTATGTTACAGTGAATAACCATTTGTAACTATTCATTATAGTAGTTAATGTATAATAGCTAAGCATAAACTATTCCGTTNTTAGTAATTTTAAAAATCACATCACAGTTAGAAAGATACAATGAAAACACAAGAAAAACGCCTAGTATTTCTCTTTTTAAAATACCCAAACTCCAAAATTTATTTAAAAAAAAAATCATCACAACATGGGTCATTAGCCACCCTAAGAGTATCTCCAGTAATAATAGGTATTATAATTAATAAAAAAGTACAATTCTTTATTTTAGCTACTTATTTTTTAATGTCGACTCCAATAGATTATCTATTATATTAGCTACTTGTTTCAAAATATTATTTCTCATTTTTTAATTATATTATTGTCAATACTTAATTAAAGGAAAAAAGTAATATTAAAAATAATATTATATTATATTAAAATACAATCTAGTATGTTACAGCGAATAACCATTTGTAACTATTCATTATAGTAGTTAATGTATAATAGCTAAGCATAAACTATTCTGTTGAAAAAAAAAAAAACTAAAAAAACTAAATATAATTATTTTTTTCATTTTATCTACGCTGGAGATGGTTTAATAAAACGTCGATGCTGGTATGCTTCGAGCGGCCGCCGCTATCTCAATGTTATGTTAGGGTGGTCCGCTATCTACAAGGCTAGTAGTAAATTCTTACAGCCAAGAGACAGCAAAGCCGGTCTCCCACGCCACGACAGAAGCGAGAGGCGTCCACGTGTACAAAGACACAACGCATCCTCAAAAAATATCACTTCATTTTTCTTCTCAAAGAATCGGTCCCCTTCTTAAACCCTCCCTCTCTCCATTTGCAACTCCAATTTTCTTGAATTTCAAATCTTCATCCTTCTCAGTGTTCTGGGATTTTCATTCACAGAGAGAGAGAGAGAGCGAGAGAGAGGCAGAAAGTGGAAGGAGAAGTTTCCAAAGGTGGAAGGGGGGAAAGGATGAAGATACAGTGCAACGTTTGTGAGGCGGCGGAGGCGACGGTGCTGTGCTGCGCGGACGAGGCGGCGCTGTGTTGGGCGTGCGATAAGAAGATTCACGCGGCCAACAAGCTGGCCAGCATGCACCAGAGGGTCCCTCTCTCCAGCTCATCGTCTCAGATGCCCAAGTGTGACATCTGCCATGTATGTATATATATCTAAATGACTTCGGATCGTTTGATGTATCTTTTGCACCGTCTTTGGTTGCTGAGAAAAAGCTAAAATTTGGTCTGTTTCTGAACTCGGTGTCTTCAGTCTGTGTTTGCTTGCTGAGAAATGGGACTCAATTTTGAGTTTTTGTTTTGTGTGTTTGATTATATGTACAGGCAATGGGGAATTTGCTCCAATCGGCCTGGTATTGGTGGGTTGTGTACTATGATGGTTCGAGACAGAGGAGAACCCAAAAAAAAAACACTTTTCTCGGGGTTTAAGGTGTCCTCAAATGATAGTGAATGTGTTGAGATGTGTTTTACACCGATTGAAAAGAGGGTTTCTATGCTATTGGCTGGGAGACATTTATGGAGTATGGGGTTTGACATGCCTGTGCATGTGAGGCATGAAAAAGTAGGTATGAGCAATCAAGGCCATTAGATTTAAGATTGGAGATTATACCCCAGTGTAGTATTTTTAGGGGCTCTCTTAATGCCATTTGTGATGATGGATGCTCTTTCTGTAATTCTTGTTGGAATATCACGGAAACAGTGATGGGAGGTGACGAGCTATCGGTGTTGGAGAGAGAGTTCTGATTGTATCTAAATTTTAAAAGGGAAAAATAATAATAATAATAAATAAATAAAAAAAAATTGAAGAAGGGTCCAACTCAGTTGTGTTTTAGTGGACTAGAGCAGGGATATGTGTGGGGGGGGGGGGAGGTAGTTGGCTGGCAAAGATACTAGTGGCGGGTTGGGGAAAGAAAGATGGCTTGCTTAAATTAGAAGATCTAATGAGCTAGATTAGGCAAGATGCGGGTAAAGAAGATAAAATCTCATAGAAAATGTGCCTTTTGGGATTTAATGAGAGTCAAACTTAGTTTTAGCATTAGAGAAGATTGAATTCTTTAGAATAAAGGAAAGTGGATAAGATCGATCGATGCCATTCCTTTGTCATAGATTACCATTCTAGATGCTAACAACCTGTGTGAGCTAGCTATACTTTTTTGGAACACTAGTTTCATATTTTTTGTCATTATACGGAGATGTATGGAAGAAAGGCAGCTTCATATTTTATGTTTCATATTTTATGTCATTTTACGGAGATGTACGGAAGAAGGCAAATAACTGTTGAATTCGTTGGTTACTGTCCTTGATTTCTACACTTAATCATCTGGGAAATGTGCATGGAGAAGATGTCTAAAAACTAAGAGGAACAAGCAACTTGCAAAAAGCCAAATATTCTTGAGCGAATTACTTGACATTCTAGTATGTACTGGAAGGAGCCCATGTTCTTGCATAATAATTGCAATTAACCTCCATGCCGCAGGATGGGAGCTTGTGTGAATCCTTTTACTTGACATTCTAGAATGTACCAAAAGGAGCCCATGTATTGCATAATCATTGCAATTAACCACCATGCCGTAGGATGGGAGCTGGTTTGAATCTATTATTTTTGGTGGTTATATATATATATATATAGAGAGAGAGAGAGAGAGAGAGAGAGAGAGAATGGTTGGGCCTAACTACAATTTACCTCCTTGGCTTTGAAAAAGTTGCACTATACCTTCTTATAATTAGGGTTAAATTAATTCATTCTGGAACCAATTAAATGATGTCCAAAACACTAGTTAGAGACTTGGGAGTGGTAAATGTGAAGCTGGTCTTGCTGATATGTACACTCCACGAGGATACCACGACAATTAAGGAAGAAGGAAAAGAAAAAAATTGTGTGCAACTCAGGTGCAAAATAGATGATGACGCTGCATAATTTTTATCAATTCACCAAAATGTCCCAATTTAATTAGAACTGCAAGAAAGTTTAGTATCAATTTTTGAAAGTCAGGCAAGTCTATTATAAATTTTGAGTGTTGTCATTTGTTGAAAACCCCTGTATTATTAGGTTCCTTTTTCAACTAGCTATATTAAAGCTATTTATTTTTCTTTTGTCACATCAAGTTTAGCTGAAGTTTGCTTCATTGGAATTTGTCAAGATTATGGTATGCTTATTTTGTCCATTAAAATTCACCTTTTTAGAAGCCTGGGTGAAACACAAGCAGATATTTTTATTGTAATTGCTCCTGTCAGAAGCTGCTGTTGTAAACATCTTGATTTGTAGAAAGCTAGTTCAGATGACCGATTTTTAAGATGAGCATCTGGTGAGTATCCTATTGTAATTTTTTTTTTCTGGTCTTAGCCTGTCAGTGATATCTATTTGCTGCAGCATTCTGGAAATTGTGATCTTTATTGTAGGAAACTGACATTTTTTCTTCCATCTAGTGTTGAACTTGGGCCCTTAACAATATCTTTTATTATGTGAATCCTCAATGAATATGCTCTCATGTTTTTCAAAGATTTAAATGAAAAAGACCTTGCTTATCTTTTTTTCCCTTTGTCTTTGTGAATTTAAAATCTACTTCTTTTGGATCAACTTCTGCTGATATTTGACTCCTGTGACAGGAGACAGTTGGGTACTTCTTTTGTCTAGAAGATCGAGCTCTACTCTGCAGAAAATGTGATGTTGCCATACATTCAGCGAATACTTATGTGTCTGCTCATCAGAGATTTTTGCTAACTGGTGTAAAAGTTGGTCTTGAACCTACTGAACATGTTGCTACCGCTTCCTCAGTGCAGTCACATTCTGGGGAAAAAGGCCTGGAAACTAAATCTCAATCTGTGTCTAGAAGAGACTCATCATATCCATTGGTTGGTCAATACAATGAAGTATTACCCACCGATGTTGGTGGAGTTGGGGACTTTGCAGCACCAAAGGTGCCATTTGCTGGGGGCTCTGTGGCTGGAATTATGCCGCAATGGCCTATTGATGAATATCTTGGACTTACTGAGTTCAATCTGAATTACGGGTACATGGACAATGGATCATCTAAGGTATGCTTGTAGTTATTCCGTGCACATTAGACTGAAGGACATATTTTAGCATCTTACAGTCTTTGCTCTCATTCTCTCTGTTGCTTTGGAAGTGAAAATTGTTTCTGCTAGGATGACCATCAACTTTTCTTTATCAGACTGGTTATGGACAAGTGGATCTTGCTTGTAGTACATAAAACAATGAATTTTGATCTAAATTGTCCTTGTTTTTATTGGACATATCTAGATTGCATTCTGTGGTGAATCTTGCTTGCCATGAAACCTATTGGGGATTAAACAATCAAACTATAGTGATGGAGTGTAATCCCTATTCTAGTGTTTTAAAGTTAACACTTCTTGTTGGCTCATCAGAGTATGAGACATAAGTTGCTTATGGAAATGTCAACACAGATTATTCTCTATAACTAGGAAGGACATGGACATGGGTAGAACTTGTTGTAAAATGAGAATGTTACATATCAATATATATAAATTTGTTGTATAAATATGGACTTTGCATGTAAATATATCTTACTTCTCCTCCCATATGATTGTCAGTCTCTATGATTTTTTTTTCCCTTGATACTTTTTATGACAGAATAGACTTATGGTCCATATAGCTTTGTCATGGATTTGGTTTTGAATGACCTAGTTGTTGTTTCATCTGGGGTTTAACTGTACATCAATTATGGTCCACATATTTTCCATTTTTTATTGATGATTGAATGCACCAGGCTGATAGTGGCAAGCTTGGGGACTCTGATTCCCCAATTTTTTTAAGAGCTGCTGAGGAAGAAGTGGATGATGATGAGTGCTTGGGTCAGGTGCCAGAGGCCTCATGGGCAGTGCCTCAGATCCCTTCACCGCCGACTGCCTCCGGGCTATACTGGCCGAAAAACTATCAGAATTCATTGGACGGTGCAGTTTTTGTTCCTGATATATGCTTCTCCTTGCGTGTGGAAAACCCCCAGCATTGTCATCATAATGTTAGTATCTCAAAACGACGGAGGCAACTCTAATCCATGTCCCTAAGTTCCATAATTTGGGTGTTTAAAGGGTTTTTGGTATTCTTCTCCTCCATTAGAGTGTAATAAAGAAGTAGATTGAAGCTTGAACTATATATTTGTTGTTTGAACTATATGTTATTTTAACTGTACTTCCCTCTGTAACTATATTGCTCTAATTTTCCACTTGCCTTTGGTCTTTTATTTTCATCATGACCTTAGAAACCTCAAACAAGTAGGGTTTGTAAAGCTTTTGCTGGGAATTTCTTATTCGATTATCAGGATATTGAGGTTCTGCATATGTTATGTAGTTTTTTCAACCGTCTAAATTTAATTTGAACTTGAACTATTTCTTTTTTGTCCAATTTGTTTGAGTAATATTATTTAATAAATTGAGTTTTTTCAACCGTCCAAATTTATTTTGAACTATTTCTTTTTTGTCCAATTTGTTCGAGTAATATTATTTAGGGCAAAATTCACTTTACCCCCCTGAACTTTCAGGGGTTTTTCAATTTAAATCCCAAAGTTTAAAAAGTGGCAATTTACCCCCCTAAAGTTACAAAAACTGGCAATTTAACCCCCCGTTAAGTTTTTCCGTCTAAATGAACGGAACTCAACCCACGTGCGCCTCACGTGACCTATTAACACATTTTTTTTCCAATTTTGCCCTCAATTACATATAACGTGGCAATCCATCTACGAAGAAGCCAAAGGTGACAGCTGGGTTGATGTGGCCGTCGGAGATGTTGGTGCTGAAGGATACGGTGACGAAAAGGCTGAAAGCGTGGGCTAGGGCAGCCGCCATGAGCCCGGCCAGTGTGGTGGAGGCGTTGTCAATGAGCTTGTTGAGGGCCATGCTGGAGCCCTCCCCGACAAACACAAATATGAGCGTCAATATGAACTCTGCCAACGCAGCCTTCAGGTTATCCGGGTGGGTCAGCTCCTCTAGCCTTCCGATGTGAATAGTCCTGAACGGCATGGTCGTCTGATGAGTGTTGTTGCCACGTACCAGCGGTCCCAGCTGCTTCGAGCTCTTCAATGGATGGCCCGATATTCTCCTCTGTTTCACTCTGCAAAAGCAGGGTATAACAGAGCATTGCTTCTTTCGGCTTTGAGCATTGATTCATGTTCACTTCCGAGTTTTTGGTTTCTAGTTTTGCTTCTTTGTTATTCCATTTAACTTTTGCTATTGTTCTTCTAATTTGATAATTGTTGCATGCATGTGTCGGCAGAGCATGATTGGTTTTTGGTTTTGTTCTTTCCAACTGTAATCGTGAATAGTGTTAGAGTTTTCAGCGTAGTTGTTGAACTCGCTGGGGCCGCCGTTTCCGTTCTTGCCGTAGCTCACGAACGCTTGAGCGCCGGAGTTGGTTTCATCGCTATAGGTTGAGAAAGAGAGTTTGTGGTTGTTAGCATCGGAGTTGTAGGAGGTGAACCGAAAGGTTGGGGACGTTGACGAGCTTGTCATAGTTGGTGAACTCGCCGAATTCGACTGTGGCGCCAACGCCGTAGCCAGTGAAGTTTGAGTCAGGTTGTCTTCATAAATGCCCACAAGGAGCACCACCATGGGCATGGGCGACCCGCTGGAGCGCATAGAGAGGCTGGTGTCGGAGAACGCCGTGGTGATATTCAGCATGATCACGTGCTGCATGTGCCATGCCATAAAGTGGCTTTTCTGTGGGATGGGCGTCAACCCAACTGTGTACGAGTTGGACGAGGATCCCAGAGGCAAATACATGGAGAAGGCTCTCATGAGGCTCTTAGGCACCTCTTCCGCTGTCCCCGTCGTCTTCATCGGCGGGAAGCTTGTTGGGGCAATGGACAGAGTCATGGCCTCTCATATCAATGGCACTCTGGTCCCTCTTCTCAAAGAGGCTGGTGCTCTCCGGCTCTGATCTCTGATCTCTTTCTTTCAATATTTTCAGGGAAAAAAATGAAGGAGAAATATGGTTTTGATTTACATAGCACAAAACAACGACAGAGGAAGAGGAGTGGTGTTTGTGAGTCTTAGCTCCTCTTTTTTGGACACTATTGACTAAAATGTTGTAGTTTCTACTCCTTGTAACTTGCTTGTCGTTTTTCTTTTTTTCCTTCTTTTAATAGTTTGGGTTTTTGTTGGTTTGCTAAGCTTTATGGTCCCTCCTCTGTATAGATAAAGAAAAACAAGAAGAAAAAAAATGGTTTAACTTTTACTCCTTTCTTCTTTAAACTTCGCGAATCTTCAATCTACGCTTTCTTTTATTTCCAGTTCCCTGGCCTGGCCTATGAGAGAGAGAAGTGGCCGGGGTTTAAAAGTCTCCAAGCCAGTTCCAATTATTACTTATAACGTATTCATTTTGTGGTTTCAATGACGACTAAGGACAAAAAAAAAATTAAAAAGGTTTCTTTAGTGTTTAGGCTAAAGAACAAGGTCACACCTCTCCCTGTCTCTTTTCTATAAGATTAAATTTATTTGTTTGGTACTAAAGACTATGGGTTTCTTTTTTAGTATTAGTTTAGGCTGGAAGACGGAGATGAGGCTGGCGCTGCACCCCATTCCAGTGAGATTAAAGGCTTTAACATCCACCCTCAATTTGTAACGGTAGATTATTCTGGTGGCTAAGGAAGGGACGGTGGAGAGCATGGAGACGTTGATGACGAGGGTGTCGATTTCCGATGGGGAAATCCTAGACCGGGACAACAGCGTTGCCACGCTGTCCTCATAAAACTCCTCCATCTCCAACAGCCCGTTCCGCAAGGTCGGATTGCTTTCCTTGCCAGCGAACACTATCCTTGGGCCGTACGTTTTCTCGCCAACGTTAGTTCAGCATTCACGGCAGGTCCGACACCTGGAGATGGGGGCTCAACGGAATCGGAGATGTCACCTAGAGAGGTGGCTTTGCAAAACACGTGTCTGATTCTTGGGCGGGTGCTTGACAGCTGTGCTCTAGGGAGGAGAAGAGAGGGTGTGGGTGAGGACAAAATTGGAAAAATCTGGGTTAAACACGCACATGAGGCGCACGTGTGAGAGATTCCATCCAAGTTGACAGGAAAGGTTAACAGAATGTCTATTTTGCAAGTTTTTGAAACTTTTGGGGGGTGAACTGCCACTTTTTAAACTTTGGGGTTTAAATTGAAAAACCCCTGAAACATCAGGGGGGTAAAGTGAATTTTGCCCTATTATTTAATAAATTGAAAGGACGGCCTTATGTATATGATTATGTATGCACGCCAATGCCTAATTAAATTTCATGTTAATATATATAATACATTAAATGTGATCCTAATATTTCGAGTCAGTCGAGGGTACATTTTCGTCTGTAAATTTGAAATCAGATATGAATAGTCGCTGACACCATAGGCAGAAAGTAACATGCTTCAAATAATTAGGGAAAAATGTTCCAGATTTTTTTTATGCTTTTTCGAATTTTTCATTTTTAAAATTTTTTGCATTATTTTTGCAAAAGTCGTAAAATTAAAAAACTTGCAGTATTCAAATATAAAAAACTTGCAATACTCATTATATCCCGATATTTAAAAGTTATTTAATTTATAAAATTATTAAAAAAATGGAACCCATGACTTGGCCATGTCTCAGCCACAGGTCAGCCCGACAACAAATTTTTTGGTTATTTTTAAATTTTAAATAGAATTATTTTAGGTCTTTTGCAAAATAATAATAATAATAATAATCATTTGAATTTGATACACTAAATTGAGATTTGTTTTTTCTTTTAACTTTAGAAGTGTAATTGCAAAAGCAATTAAAGTTCAAGAAAATTAAGTGAAATTTCCTATTTTTCTTAAATAAATAACAAAAATGACAAAAAAAAAAAATAATAATAATAATACTATATCCTTCTCATTAATTTTTTTTTTTCACCCCTCAGTTATGGGGTGGCCCGTTAGGGTGACTTGAGCCACTGCCTCTATGAAGGTGTGGCTTTCAACTGGGTGTGGTCTCCTGTACTAGGGTGACCACGAGCCACCCTCTTTGACTTGGGGTCGCAGCAAGCCAGTGAAGCCACCCTCAATAGAGAGTGGAGGGTTATAAGCTTGAAGACCATGCCAATTGTGCTGGCGGGAAAGTCTCCCATGCTTAAGTTCGTGACTTTAGTTGTAAGACTTCATCGTCTTAATGAGGTAGCTTTATCGGTTGGGATCATATCTAATAAAGCGGAGATCACTTGTTCGAATCTCCCTTCTTCCTCTTGTGTGAACATGTCAAAAAAAAAAAAAAAAAATTGTAAGACTTCATCAATGGATCCGTTTGCCCATCAAGGATTTCTTATAAATGGGGTACACTAGGAGCTGCTCAGTTCTACGTCAAGCTTAGTTAAAATGTGTAGAAGTTTATGAAATTTTAGTGAAGTTTTTCCTAATTTATTAGTTTATTAATGCTTAAAAAAAAAAAATCAAACTCCAATTATATATGCTACACAATCGATTTCAAATTTTTTTTATTAATCTTTTTAGTACTATTGGATAACAAACTCAACTAGTACACTTTACATGCCATCTTTTCCACTACCTTGCTTGGCTTCTTCGAGAATGAGTTCTAAGAGCCTCTCATACACTTTGATAGCAGATTCAAGCATGTCAATGGCTCTCCTTCTATCGTTTGCCGCCACACTCAATATATCTCCCATTTCCAGTGTTTGTTTAGCAGGAAAACTCAACTCTCTACCAGATAAACCAAGACTTGTCAAATCCCCAGCTGATTCTTTATCTACACATTTCCCTTTCCTTTTCCCTTTCCCATTACCAATCCCTTTTCCCACGACCATGTCACTGATGCTTTCTGTCTCATTTTTAACAGCCATAATGACATGTCCTGTCATGGCTTCCCGAATCCACAAACTCCCATCTTCTGCAGCAGACACCAAATCCCGCCCGTCATTCACTGTCATCAAAGCCACGATTGCCCCATCATGCTTTTGAGCCGGCCATTTCACCACTCCATGGCTCCTTCCACCCTTGTAAACAAAACCATCCGATCCTGCAGCGTATAACTCTGTCTCAGCTGGGTGCAGTGCAACTCCAAAAATGGGGCATGGGAATGCCACCGTTCGTAGGTGGGTCCCGTGTAGAAGATTCCAGAACTTGCATGTGCAATCCAATGAGGAAGAAATCAGTGTGGTGTTGTATAAAGTGAAGGCAGTAACAGAAGCAGCATGTGCAGCAAACCGATGCAATATGGGGTTCACTGATGCGGCCTCAAGGAGTCTAAAGATTGGTGTAACAACAATTGTACCGTCATCACCGCCGGAGATCAGAAGAGATCCGTCTTCGGTGATTTTGAGGCAGGAGACTGGTTTTTCATGAGCAGGAAGGGAGTTGATGAGTACGTTCCCTAAGGGGGGGAGTGACAATGAATGGATATTGCCTGAAACGCCGCCAGCAAAGAGATATAAGCCGTCGGGTGTGGCAGTGAGGGGAGCGACAGGTTCAGGGAGAGGAAGGTGGTGGAAGACGGTGGAAGACCACCAGTTATAGAGATGGACGGAGCCGGAAGCGGTGGCGGAGGAGATATGAGAGGCGGCAATGAAGGTGTTCCCGACAAGGGCGAGGCCATGACGGGGGGATCGGCTGCCGATGAAGCAGGCTAGAATGGCACCAGAGGAGGCATCATAGGCTGTAATGGGGCCATCAGGAGAGCTAGTTAGTATAATTTCAGATGAAGAAGATGACATTTTCTGGTAGACTAAAGACAATAATGTGAAATAGAACAGAAACTTTTTCCTTTCAGTGGGATGTGGGAAAACGAGGAGGGCATGTTAGGGAGGGATTTATGAGGTTGAAGGCGTTGAAAACAAGGTGCTTATCATGAAGTCTTTGGCTTTTTCTGTAAAAAAAATAATAAAAAATGGTGTTGGGGGAGTGCACTTTCTAGGTGTTGGTTGCATGAATTTGCTAAATTAGGATCCTTTATGATTTCTAGGAAAAATTTCACGAATTACTACGCATTTTGAGAATTTAAACATTGAAGTTTTAATTTCAATTCATTTATTCCATCTATTAGTTTTAACCGTTAACTTCTAACGAAAATGCTTAAAAAGTCAAATTATCCTTCCGTTTTTGTTTTTTTGTTTTAATTTAAAATTGAAGGTAAATTTAAAATTTTATATAAAAAAATAGGAGTATAAACGTCATTTTATCATTTTTAACGTTTAAAATATGACAACGGTTAATTAGTTTCTTAATTTGCTTCTATCTTGAGACTCATCTTAATTAGTTTCTTAATTAATGGTTTTTGGGTAATTAAAACTTGTCGGTACATGGTCCTTGTGTTTTTATCTGAATAACAGAAAATGATAAAATCACAATTTAAATCTAACTAAGACCCAATTTTTTTCTTAAATTTTAAAAAAACTGTCTGTGGAGGAGAAAGAGCCTTAAACTAGAAGAGAGAGAGATAAATTTTGGTCAAAAAATTGGGTCTTAGTTGAGTTTAAATTGTGGTTGTATCACACCTCCTAAATAAATTATTATCGCATGCAACTAAATTGTAAACTCGTCAAAATTTTCAACCATAATTAATGAATTAGATCTATAAGTGGGGCCTGACTTATTAATCTCATATTACCTTTTTTTTTTTTTACATGTCCATGCAAGGAAAGTGGGATGGGGATTCGAACTAGTGACTTCTGCTTCATGAGGCTTGGTCCACAACCGATTGAACTGCCCTTTAAGAACCATATTACCCTTTTTAGTTTAGAAGCAAAGCCAAGTATTATAGCATTCACATTGATTTATATATATTTTATGCAAAAAGGCTAATCAAAACTCACTTTATCTAATTTAACTAATGAATTTTAAAAGACACTATACATCCGATTATTATTTTTTTATCTATATCATTTAATTTTTTTAATTTTTTTTACAAAGGCTGTATTTTTCCTAAAGATCATATTTTTCAACTTTTTGAAAAAAAAAAAAATAGATATGAAGAGATAAATAGTAAAAGAAAATTTTGGGAATAGAGAGATGTGAAAGATAAATAGTATATTAATGAGATGGGTGTGTGAACAGTGCCTGCTACATGTAGCGGTGCACTGTTCACTAATGCAGCAAAAATATATTTTGCATTTGAGATGCATAATCCGATGTAAAGAGTTTTTTAGTGTTTTGCGTATATATTTTACATAAAAGTAAAAAATAGCTAAGTCAATATGAGTACTCTTTTATGACTCTAATAAACTATAATCATTTAAATCATATTTTGTGATGTAAAGAAGGAAGAAGCTGCTAGTTGTAATGACTTTTTATGAACTCTGCCCATCTAGCAATAAGTATAGAAAAACCAAAAGGTCACATTTAAATTATATTTCCTACCAAAGTTTGTTCACAATATAGGGGATAATGTAGCATGTGCATTTTTCAAACAACTTGTATAAATCTTCCAAGGTTGGCTCTTTCATTAGGAAAATTAGACATTGCCTAAGAGCATCTCCAGCAGGAATAGGTATTCTACCAATTCAAAAAAGTACAATTCTTTATTTTAGTTACCCATTTTTTAATGTCAATTCCAACAGACTCTCTATTTCATTAGCTACTTGCTTTAAAATATTATTTCTCATTCTTTTTTTATTCTATTATTGCCAACACTTAATTAAAGGGAAAAATAATCACATATATAGAAATCATTCATAAAAACAAAAATAAACACATATGAGAAACATTCATCTCACATGTAGGTACTAATTCTTAAAATTAATAACAAAAATAAATATATGCAATATAACAAAATAATTCTTAAGATTGGCCATGCAATTCCCAAATGTGTTCTAGTAGGTCGGATTGCAGCTGAGAATAAATTTGATGGTTTCTAATGCTCAAATGCCTTTGAATGAACTTGTTCGAGAAGGGGATCAAAGAGAAGAAATAAATACAAATTCAAGGGTATGCTCATGAGAAACTTGTTCGAGAAGGGGATCAAAGAGAAGAAATAAATACAGAGGAAGAATAAAAAGGTTTGAGGGAAAAGGAGAAGATTAAATATCCAAAACAAAGAAAAAAAAAATATTGGAAATAATATTACATTATATTGAAAATAATATTAAATTAAATAATATTATATTCAATCTAGTGTGCTACAGTGAATAGTTATTTGTAGCTATTCACTGTAACAGTTAAGGTATAGTAGCTAATATAAAACTATTATGTTGGAAAAAAAAAAAAGAAAAAGCTAAATATAAGTAATATCTCTCATTTAGCTACACTGCTTCCTGTTGAAGATGCTTTAAGGCTCCTAGTAAAATACAGCCCCCAAACAATAATTATATAATAAATGTTCTTTACATAAAAAAAAAAAATAAAAAAAAAAAAGGTTTAAGACTTAATATGCTAAAAGTTAGTAAATATTCTCTGCCCCCAATTATGGTAAAAAAAATTAATTGCCAATTTTGAAAAAGAAGTATGGAATGTTAATTCAATAGCATTATTTACTTTTTTCAAAATCCAATGTTTTTTTGAAAGAAATTCAACTTAGTCTCATTCATGAAAGATCAAGAGTAAAGCTCTTACAATACAGTACAAGCCTTGAAGTATCCGTAACTTAACTACAAAGATACTAACGTCATACAAGACGTATTACAGTTCAAACTCTCAAAACAGATCCGCTAACTTATGGCCAATTAACAAATGAAATACAGTCCGTGCCAGACAAAACCAACTAATGCATAGGTAACAACTATTTCTTAGCACTGAGAGCTGAGAACCCTAGGCCAATACTTGTCCTCCTTGACTTGAAAGCCAGGATAAAATTCACGTCCACAATCCAAAGGTCTGGACCAAGCATCACACCCAAAAGCAGGCCGATCGAGAAATGACTTATTACAAGCAAATAAACAACATAAATACAGGGAAATAATAGCCAATCACATGCAAGCCGAAACTGTACAATGGAGGGCATTGAAAGCTCGTCGCGGTGGGGGCGCGAAAAAAGGCTCAGCGGTGGACGGAGGACGGCAAAACAGATGCAGAGGAGATCAGCAAAGCTGCAGAAAAATCAAACAAGCATCCAAAAACTACAGGGAAATAACAAGCAAATACAACATAAATACAGAGCAAAAGGAATAGCAAGACAAAAAAACTACAAGGAAACAAAAGCAAAACAGGGACAAGCAAATACAAACAAAGAAAACAGTCGAAGGGACACTCAAGCACGAGCTGGCCGGAAATCGCTGAAAGAGATGGCGGTGGAAGCTTGACGCGGCGGGGACACGTATAGGACCGGCATCAGGTGATAATCGGCGAAAAAACTAGCACAAAGGCAGCACCCACAAAAACCAGTCAGAGCGACGGATCCAATGCAGAAGATGATGGATCCGGTTGAGCGAGAAGGACAGGCTACGGCGAATCAGGCCGATCCCGCTCCAAACCCGACCCAGAGGAGGAAAACGCTGCCGACAGGGACAGTTATGGAAGAAGCGGCTAAGGAGAAAACAAATAGATGAGGGAGGTGGCTGGGACTAGGTCATCAAGTAAATAGCTAGCACCCAGGCGGATAAGAACGCCACAAAAGGTAGATGACGAAGGAAAGGGAAGGGAGGGGCACCAGGACTAGGGGCATCAAGTGAATAAACTAGTGCCCGATGCGAAGGGGGCAGGGGAGGAAGGAGGCAGCCGATGGCCAACCCTCCTTCCCTAAGGCTGCGACGCTATGGAAGGGAAGCTAAAGTGATGAAACCCTAGCTTGAAAGAGCGCAATATGATTGGTATTGACGTAACACTCTCAAAATCCAATGTTCATATACATGGAAAGTCTCCAATATCCACAAATTATTCTCTAACATTAATTAGAAAGTTGCATCGTAAGAGAATAAATAAATAATTGAATGCTCATAATCTTATTCAATTACAAAAAGTATACCCTTTGGAAGCGTGCTTTCATGCTTACACTCTTATCCAAGTCTTCCCGAGTATTAAAGGTGAAAAGGCGGGCGGTTATTAACTATCCACTAACTGCTCACTGCATTAATCGCCAATCGCCTAATATATATATATAATGTCGTATGTAGTAGGGTATTATCGTATTACCATAGAAATGATGTCGTTTTGCTTTTTCTTTTTCTTTTTCTTTTAATTTTTAATTTTTTCTTTTAAAAAGCGGTTAGTGAATTTTACTAACTGTCTAGACGATTACAGTTAATAGTTTTAGCCAATAACCATTAACTGTAACCGTCTTTTTACCCCTAACAAGTATTTGTGCTTGTGGGCTAGGGTGAAAAGAATAATTTAAAATTATATATATAATATAGAAATTAAATAAATATTATATATTTAATATTTAAATATAAAAAACGCTTGTCTTAAACTTTTGGCCTTAGGTCTCACAATATATTGATCCGATCCTAATTGTGTATAGATTGCCAACTCATTTAAAATCTTTAAATGATGTAACACAGTTTACATTGTTAAACGCAACAAAACAAAATTCTGACCATGACATATTTCCTCTTCATTTCAAATAGATAAGATCTTATTCCCTATGAAAGAGAAGCCTAATTTACCTAACGAGTTTGTGAAGACATATAACACAAATGATTTTAATTTATTAATTTTATTAAATGGACTTGTAGGGTTAGAATTTATCTCCACATTTAGAAAATTATCTTAACCTCTTTTTTCTAGAACATTGAAGTTAAGAGGGAAAACAATACTGTGTACCTTTGGTTTATGCATTTGGCTATTTCAAATTTATTCATTTATGTTGAGTTGCAGATTATTCATCACCCCCCTCCCCCCTCCATGACTTGAACTGAGACATGGTGTTTGGCTTTCATACAAAATGATACAAACATCGGGTAAAACTCACCCTTAAGAACCAACTTGCAAAAGAGGAGTACACATGATTAAGATTGCACTTAAGATATGTGGGACACTTAAATATTGTAACACCATCTCTGTGTTTTGTCCCAATAAAAGGATTCTAAACTTCCTTCTCCATGGCGCTTCAATTTTCCAAATCAATTCAATGTATGTTACAGGAACTGAAAACTGGGAGAAATTGTAACTTCACATCTACAGTGTTAATGAAGTTCCAATATTGTTGAATTTCTTTTTTTTTTTTTCATTTTTCATTTTTTTTTTCTTTTCCTTCAAAAAATAAAGGTATCCTATTAGAATGACAACATTTAATTGCATCATGTCGCTGCATTTGTGGAGATAATTTGTTCTGTGAGCTTAACACCTCTTCATTGATATGATAGCAGAGAAAGGGGAAACAGAGCAACCTGCCTTGTCTCCATTCCCTATATAGAGGATGAGAAGCCCCTAGGAGAGATGGCGGCGCATTTGGGTATGTCAGTTTCTGAACACAGCTTGCTGGATCAGGATAGCTATAATGCTTCCCATAGATATATTGATAATGTTGACAGCATTGTTGTCGAGCTGCAAAACAGAGCAGAGAAAATGTCAGAGAGACAGACCAAATCCAGAGCTCATGCGAGTGAAGACAGACCAAATCCAGAGTACAGCAAATCAGGCCATACCACATAAGAATTGGTAATGTAAATAAAGCAAGCAAGTAATCATTGGAATGGTTGCCTACCCATCGAAATCCTTCCTTCTCTTGAAGAGCAGCACCTATTATACTTTCACCAACATTAGCAATCTGGGAAGCTATTACGCATATAATTGCTTTAGCTGCACTTATCTGTTTCACCAAAAAATCCTCAGATGAAAAGAACGTTTAACATATCTCATAATATTGAAAAGTTTAATTGTCAAGTTCAGACATAATCTGGTCAAAACATATGTATATAGCAATCTGAAAAGAACTTTTTGATGTCTTTATTAGGTAGTGTTGCTCGCCATAATTCTTTGAGGAATTTCATTTCAAAATTACTATAGGTCATTTATGTTGTTGCCATTGGTGAACCTAATTAGAAGGACAAGACATAAAATAATAATTTACCAAAAAAAAAAAAAAAAAAAAAGCATTTCAGTTTCTTCTAGGTAAAAAGAGGAGCTTAAAGAGCATTCATCACATTTGGTTCACAGGGGATACAGGTTAAACAAACAAAAGGGAAAGGATGAACTGTTCAAGGTAAAATAAGAAAAATGACAAGATCCAAAACAAATTTTGCCTAGGGTTTGCAGGGCTGGTTTCTGTAGGGATGTTTGGGGTTTTTTTTTTTTTTTTTTTTTGGTATACTTCCTATATGCTTGGCGCGCCTATGCTTTTTTATAAAATTTCTCTGATTAACTATAAAAAAAAATTGAAAAAAAAAATGTATTCATTGATAGAGATGGAAGAAAGTAGAGTACCTCACCCATGAAACAACCAACAAAGGCAAGAAGAATTGATGCTAAAAGTCCAGCAATGGTTCCCTCGATACTCACAGCCCCTTCAGTTCCCCTTGGGACTACCTTAAGTGAGGTAATTAAATACCTGATCAGAAGCACCAATTTGGATGATTCAAAACGAAAAGTGAGTTGCTGTAGAAGCAAAGATCAAAATACACGGAAGGGAAAAAATATCCAAAAAAGATCTTGATTTTTGGGGAGGCATCTGTTGCATTAAGCAAGGTCTTCATATACTGAACACCAAATAATAGAATCAAATCCGAGCAACATTAATTTAACATCAAGTATTCAAGTTACACATCCATTAACCAGGTACAGCGCAAGAACTACAATCTACAAGCGTTATCAGAGTAGTTATTAAGCCTCCTAACTTTAGTTTACATATATATATTATCTAGGAAATTCTCAGCACAAAAATTCCAATATTTCAATGAGTAGCTTTCCTTTTTTTGTAAGTACCAACAGTGAATAAAGAATGTACTTCCTATTTAGGCAAATGAAATGAAATTGAATACTTGGTTTGGTACTTGCAAAAAATTCACATGGCCAAAAGCAGGCATATGAAAATAAACTACAGTTGGCAAAATAGTTACCAAAGTTCAATAGGTGTAGTTTAGTTGCTCCTAGAGAAGCACGCTTTAGAGCTTTGAGTAGTAAGCACTAAGCTTTCAAAGCTTCTTTCAGAGAGAGAGAGAAACTGTTTCAAGACCCCACAATTGAAAATTCTGATTTCTTATATTCATGTTTCATTCTTTAAGACCAAAACAATTTATTTCAAGATTCATACATTCACATGTATAAATTCATAATTACACCATTTCATAGTCAAATGGGCCATTGTCTGGGCCTGACTCTGGGGCAATGGTAAACCCCTGGGCTGCCAAGCACAAGTGTGCAAATTCAAGTCTTCAGAGTAGCCAATTCTTGCAAAAAAGTTCAGAGGGTAGGACATTACTGGAGCATCATTCCCAAATAACAACCATGGTTAGAAGTTTTATGCACTTGTTGCAATAGAATGGCCAATGGATCCAAACTCCTCATTTCTACACATTAATGATGATCATCTGCAATTCCTTGTAGTTAAATGGTGCCTATGAGTATTATAATACTTATTATCCACAATATGGCTATAGTTCCTACTTTCATGATGATATCAAGAAAAGCTCAACACTCAACATAGTGTTTTCAGTATCCTGTACTTCAATGAGTCTCTGTTTAGAATCAACAAGTCTCAATCAATAGTATTTTTTTTTATAAGTAATCGAAAGATGGCTCCAAAAGTATAGCAGATCTTGTAGGTTGGCATGGGTCATGCCTAGTTATGTAGTAGACCTTTTTGCCAGCTGGAAAGGGCAATTTGGTAGGCTTCAGAATACTGCAATGTGGAAGATGGCTCCATCCTGCCTTATCTGGTGTCTTTAAAAGGAAAGAAATGATTGGAGTTTTGAACACCACGAATGGACGTTGGAAGAATTAAAAGATTTTTTCTTCAAGACTCTATTGCTGGACAGCTGCCTTTGACTTAAATATTCCTAGCTTTCATGTTTTCCTTGATCTCTTTGCTTCTCCTAGCTAGGTGTATCTCTTGTATACTTCATGTGTACTAGGGTTGCACATTTTGCACTTTTATACAATGCGATTACTAGGATGTATACAAAGCGGTACACCTAGCCAAAAAAAAAAAAAAGATTAAGAAAATCATGAAAGCTAAACATATTAAGGCGGTCAAAAGCAGTTGTCTAGTAGTAAAGAGTATTGTAGAAAAAACACTTTAGTTTCACCGTCCTCTCGCGGTCTTCAATCGATCATTTAAATGATCCCTCCAAATACACCACATTAGGCAGGACGGAACACTACTGGACTCTGCAGACTGTCACATTTTCCTCTCCAACATGTACAAAGGTCTACCACTCATCTAGGCATAACCTAAAGCTAGGTCAACATGACTGAAAATAGCATTCCATAAGACACTAACAATTTTACAATGAAGTAAAAGATGATCCGTAGACTCCCCACTACTCTTACATGTACAACATCAATCAACCATTTCTTAAGCTATCTATGCTAAAGATCTTCCCTAGGGCGGCTGACCAAGCAAAAAAGTCAATCTCATGGGACCATATTTTTTTTTGATAAGTTGCATATATCAAAAACCCATAAGGAGGCGCAAACAATTACACAGGGTGTGCACCACAAGAAGAAAGGGTGCACGTCACAGTATAAAAAAAAGAGAGCGTCTAGACACCTAAAAAACACCCAAAGCTCACAAGGAACCCCCAAAACACACCTAAGCTCACAAGGAGCCCTCACATAACACACCGAAGCAACACCCATAACAGCCTAAGCACTACAAGGAAACAAACTTGCCCCTCGACCTAGGCCACGCAACCGTTAACCTAAGCACCTCTTTCATCTCATTCAACCAAGCAACCTTTCGATCATCCTCCTCCTCATCGACCCCCAACCGCCCCTGCTCGCAAGCAACCAAATTAATCCAACAAAAATCCTCCTCCATGCCCTTCAAGAATGCCAAATGATCTTCGTCCTTAACCTTTCATTGATCTTAAGCCAATCCTTAATCCACTCAAGCAGCCAAATTTGAGATTTGGACAGACCGAAACCCAAATGAGTGGAGTTAAAGAGTCAAGGAGACCCCGCTGGCGATATAGACCTAGCAACCATCGTCGTAGTAGGCTCAGAAACCAACTTGGTATAAAGGACAGGATTCGACGCCACAAGAACCACCAACGAAGAAACAGACCCATCACCGGCATGACCAGAAGCCAAAACGAAACCGAAGTTAGACACCCTTGAAGACCCCGAGCCCTCGTCAGAACAGACAGACCCCGTCGAAGACACCAGCAAAGAAGCCTCCTCAAGTCAACTCTGCTCGTCGATCACTGTCAAAGACACCATCAAAGACGCGTCAGAAGAACCAGACACCATCAAGACCACCTCCTCAAGTCAAAAGTGCTCGTTGACCACCATCAACGACACCAATGAAGCCTCTGTCAACTCAGGGCGAGAAAACGCGCTCGACCTGGAAACCGACCCAACCGGCTCGGAATCCGGCCCAACCAACCCGGAAACTAAGCCGGGTAAGCCAAACCCAACTTCCCCAAACCCAGGCCCAAACAAAGAAGCCCTAAATGCTTCCTCTTCTTCCTCCTACCCAAAGCCGCCACCCTCACCGGAAGAGGCACCGGAAGGCCACACTCCAACTCAAAACACTCCCATGCAGATCGCGCTTCCTTGCCATCGTACCCCAACTCAAATCTGTTCGCCATCGGTAAGAGGTCGATCTCCTACGACGAAAGGAGCTGAGGCCCAACCAAGTCCACCACCTTGCAGGAAGGAGAGCATAGCGCCTTGGCGAAAGTCCTTCAGGAGCCACCACTAGGATCCTCTAGAACAGAACCCTCCGAAGAAGACCAAGAAGAACTAGCAAGTGCCGCAAGCAACGAGTAGAGCTCGGCCACAAACCTACACCAACCCCACCCAAAGCGAGCCTCAGGGATCCAAATGATACCTTTCCGCTCGTCATCCACAAAAGCCACCACCTCTAGGAACCTCCCAGCTTTGTTACAACCCCCTATCACCGTCAATGACTTCCTACCCTCGCTAGAAGATTTGACGAAGTCCACCAGCTTCGGAGACCAAGACGCCTCTTCCACCGTCGCAACCAACCACGACGCGCATCGCAGACCCACCAGAACAAGCCCTAAAAAACCTTTCCTTCTTTCCTCCATATGAAGCTGTGAAGCCTTCGTCGAAAAGAAGAAGGTTTTAGCTTCCACCGTAAACCTCCTCTCCATTCTACTCTCATTCCACGAAGACAGAACGCCGATCTCAAACGGGGCGCGCCCTCACACTCCACTGCAAGAGTGGAGAAGGAGAGAACCAAGAGCTCCGATCGTTCTTACATCGTCGCCGGAGCGAGATCAAGGAGCAAATTTGAAAAAAACTGAGAGAGAACAGAGTGTTTTTATGTTCCCCTTTTTTTATTGGCACTGTCTTCCTAAAATGGATTTCTTCTCTTTCATGGGACCATATTCCGTCAAATACGCTTCTAAAGGAAAGGAGACTTGATGCATATTGCAGTAGGAGTGTCACAAAAACCAATAAGAACCAGCAATGTCATCATCTAGCCATCCCAAATGATTTTTATGTTCCCCTTTTTTATTGGCACTGTCTTCCTAAAATGGATTTCTTCTCTTTCATGGGACCATATTCCGTCAAATACTCTTCTAAAGGAAAGGAGACTTGATGCGTATTGCAGTAGGAGTGTCACAAAAACCAATAAGAACCAGCAATGTCATCATCTAGCCATCCCAAATGATTTTACTTATAGTTACTTATGGCAACAGAAATAAGGAGGATGCCTAGAGCATGATTGTCCCAAAAGTTGCCAGAGTGACATGTATCTTCAGACCAGAGGAGAGATATGCCAGGTGTACTTTGGAAGGGTAGTTCAAAAGGTACCATGCCCAAGGTGGGGGGCCTCCCACAACAAGTGCCATGCCCAATTATGATCGGTCAATCAAGTAAGATTTGATCACCACTTAGAAGTGGTTTTACCTCTAAATGCTTCCTAGTTGACAATACTAAGCACCGACAAGCTCCCTGCACCCTGCTCCCAACATAGGCAGGCACTTAGAGTGCACCAGGGTGTGGATTAGGAGTGCTCCTGAGCCTTTAACAAGTGAAAAATTATCAGATTAGTAATGTGAGAGTGCCTCACAAGGGGCAGCCTTTTACCCCATCTTGCTAGGTGTTGTGTTTTCAAAGGACGTCTTCAATATGTCTTCTTTCTAAGTAGACACTTCATTTCAGCAAGGCTACTATGACCCAACTATCTATGAAATAATTGCTCATAAAAGTCTAAGCGACATTTATGTTAATTGCCATCAGTGCAAAAGCATCACATTGCTTTTCCATTATGGCAAAACTATGCTGATAAACACCATGATGACAGGAAGTTCTGAAAAAAGATTCAACCCATTTGATTTTGCTAACAAGTATTAGGTCTAAGCGTCATTTATGTTAATTGCCATCAATGCAAAAGCATCACGTACGCTTTTCCATTATGGCAAAACTATGCTGATAAACATCATGATGACAGCAAGTTCTGAAAAAGGATTCAACCCATTTGATTTTGCGAACAAGTATTAGGTGAGCTTTAATTATGATGGAAAATGATATTACATGGACAGCTAAAATGCATTTAAGTTTCTCAAGACCTAAAAATTGTCTCAATATCACTTTAACCAGATTCATTTTGAGTTTTCATCATACTAAAGATAAAACCATAGTTAGACTGTGGTAGGCAACTAGGAATTGAGCTAGGTCAGGTTGATTCTAGGTCCCAGACCCTATACAAACATACACACACAAGTTACATACTTACACAAGTGTAGGTAGATACAAGCACATACGCCTAAGTTTAACAACTTGGGATTGGTGAATTCAGTTCTGGAATAGCTAGGTGTCAGTTTAATTCTCAATGGCCAATGCTGGTGAGTCAACTCAGGTTTAGGTCACAGCAATTCTCAACTTGAAGCTTTGAGTGCCTGGCATCCTAAGGTTTGTTGCCAAACCTACCCAGCCTAGACCAAATTAAACCTCCATTTCCCATAACCAAGTACATCGGCAAAAATGTACGAGAATATATAAATCTTTACATGAGGCAAAATGATTAACTAACTTAGAGGCATATCATACTTAGACCATTACATTGACTTATTTTTGCATCAATTTTGAGAGACAGGATTCACTCTATCCAACCAGTTGAGTTCAACAGTACAAATTTCAAGCACGGTTATCTTTCTATGATAGATAGACACCATAGATAGTGAGACAACATGTAGAGATTAACATGGTTTGAAACATAAAACAATCAAAACCATCTACTATTGTGACTTTTTTTGTGCCCATTTCTAGAGAAATGCAATCACCTGCAAAAGTTCTTCAAAATTCTAAGCAAACTTTGGTTAATAACTTATGCTATAAGTTGCATAAGATTATTTAATTCAAAAGGTTAATCAAAGATTGATATCCTTTAATTTCTCTATTCTATTATTTTCCATCAAAAAACATACAGTTGGCCTCACTATTGAAACATTCCAACCACAACCACATCCCTTCCAAATTAAGCTCTGGTCCAGGAACAAATTAAACTGGTATCATCCAAACATTTGAATTAGCCAATGATGTTATTATAACAATGACAGAGATTAGAATTAAAGGCCAATTAGAAAACAAAAGAATGTAAATCTTAAGTCTATGTAGAATCCTAGGGATGATCAGAGAGTGCAGGAGAAGAAAATATTATAGTGATTTCGCATTTAGTATATCACCCACCATACTTCTACCAATTTGCTTCTGCTATTTGATTCATCAAAAAATAAATCTAAGAACTTAGTAAAATTCTTCAAAAGCATTGAGCAATGATACTGGTCCTATAATGCATACAAGAAAGACAATAGGCTTGAAAAATCCATCCAAAATCAATTTTCTCATTCATTTATTAGTAAACTGAGAAAAGTGTCAATAACATTAAACAACAATGCCCAAACCAGACCAGAGATGCATTACTTACGTTGTTTTGCCATACGCCTTCCCTATCTCACTTGAGACGGTATCACTCAACTTAGTACAAAAACTGGCAACAAATCCAAGTTTCCAAAGCTGAGAAAATGCCACTCCCCCTACTCCAAAGATTGAAAGAAAACCACAGACGCAACCAGCAGCACTGGAACCAATAACACTGCCTGGTCCTCTTCTTCCTTTTCTCTTCTCAGCAACCCCCTGAGCCTCCTTTTGTGCCATTTTCACTTTTGTTACTGCCGTGCCCTATTACCAAAAAAAAATTCGATGTAAGCCCATTGATAAAAGAATAAAAAAAGTACAACCACTTAGGAATAGTCACTATAAAAGTAAATCACCTAACAATTAGTTTAGTAAAAAACAAAGATCATAAATCAAATTTATACTTTTGACAAATTACAGAAGAAAATAACTAGATTTCAGCTTAGAGAATGCCCAAGGATTATATTTTATAACAAAACAAAACCCATAAATAATAGCTAAGAATATGATCAACAACGCAAACACTTGGGCAATCAGCAAATAAGGAAAAACATTTCCGTGAGCAGAATAAGAAGAAAAAAATTATGGGTTCTGCAATGGCAAGTCGGCTTGCAGAAAAGAATAACCTTTTTTTAAAAGATCCAAAAACAGTAATAGAATCAACAGTAACTAAAATGTTAAAAGAAAAAAAATAAATTTCAGTCCAAAAACTCTGTAATAGAATCAACAGTAACTAAAATGTTAAAAGAAACAATTAAATTTCAGTCCAAGAACTCTGTAATAGAATCAACAAACCAGAAAATATTACGGAAAATGTTCACTGAATAAAAGCAATTAAAAAAATGCATTCACTAACAATTGAACTAAGACAAAAGGAACAAAATTCAAAACCCAGGACCAAAATCAATGAAATTAACAGAATACCAACTAACTCTTAGAAAAAAAAAAGGTACCAAAATTTAAATCGCATGAACACACAGATTTTGTTGTTTGTTATGGACTTACAATGATGAAGTAAGTGGCAACGAGAAGGAACCCAGAGGAACCAAAAGCGCGCCAAGTGAGAGTGCCCAAAAGGAAAGCAGACGCAATGCCCGAGAGAGAGAGGCCAGAGACCAGAATTGGTGAACCCAGAACGAAGATGATGAGGTTGCTGAGGAGGGCCGACTGCCATGTGGGAGGGGACGACTGGATCAGCTTCACTGCCTCTGATACTGCGCTCCGCACGCTGGCTGCATGGGCCACCATCTTGGCAGGTCTACTGGGGTTAGGGTTAGGGTTTCGATGGAGAATTAGGGTCCTTTTGGGGAAGGTGGTGGAGAGTGGGGAATGGTGGGATTGGAGTTGAGGAGGGATTGGAATGGCTTGCATATGAAGCAGAGGTGACACAGCCATCATTTTCANCGGTTTCACATTTAAACTTCCAAAAATAAAATAACACAAATGGTTTTGAAAAAAAAACAAAAGGGTAATTATCCTTTTACTCGTGCGTGATTATTAATCGATTATCATTTACCATTTACCTCAGTTAACTATTAACTTTACCCTACAACTTTATTAAACTACTTTTCATCGGGGGGGTGGGGTTTGATTGACTTTCCGGTTTCACATTTAAACTTCCAAAAATAAAATAACACAAATGGTTTTGAAAAAAAAACAAAAGGGTAATTATCCTTTTACTCGTGCGTGATTATTAATCGATTATCATTTACCATTTACCTCAGTTAACTATTAACTTTACCCTACAACTTTATTAAACTACTTTTCATCGGTGGAGATTTTAGTTTGCCTTTGAATTTTCAGTCGATTATACAAATCTCTCTTAAATTTTTAAAATTTTCACTTAAGTCTCACAAATTTTGATTTACTCTTATTTAAAAAAAATTATGTTAAAACTACATTATTTTAAGTCTCAAACTTTAACACTCATCCAACTCAAAAAATAATACTATTTTGAACATTAAAACTAATAAAAGAGTTTAAAATGAGAGTAAATTAAACTGAGTTTTAAAAGTTTGGGAGAAATTTGTATAATTAACAAAGTTTGGATGGCAAACTGAAAGTTTCCCATTTTTATTATCTAAACAGACTAAACCTCCCTTCCGTCTCATTAAGTTGACCGGCTGACATCTCGCTGAGTTGCCCAAACAATGAAAGTGACAACGCTAATTAGTTGCCCTTCAGTCTCGTCTCAACAGTCCTCCCACGTAGGATTATGAAATTAATCCGATCATGCATCAAAGCATATCGGTTATGGTACCTCATGTTAGTACGCCGCATGCAGCTGTCACTTTAATTCGTCTTGGTCGTTGGACCAACTCTGACAGCATGAAATATTTGTCCACTATAAAATATTCTTATTCTCCATTGAAGCTCTCACACACAAGGAAAAACTGAAGCAGCTAGCTAGATAGCAATGGGGGAGGCGATAGTTCTGTACCCAACACCAGCCATAGGCCACCTGATATCCATGGTGGAGCTTGCAAAATTAATACTCACCCGCCACCCTTCACTCACCGTACATATCCTCATTGCCCCGCAACCTTACAACGCCGGTTCAACGGCTCCATACATTTCCGGTAGACGTTGGCAGGACTTGTGTTGTGTCCTTTCTCTTTTGATGTGTCACTGTAATCGCACTCTTGCTTTATAAATGCTAAATGATTTATTTCATTTTAGGTCCATGAAAATATCTTAACGTACAATCACTTACAACTTATTTGGAATTGTGTGAGGGAGTTTAAAAAATATTTTTAGTATCTAAAAAATTATATTAAACAAAAGTTGACATATTTGATAAAATATTTTAAAAGTATTTTTTAAACTTTTTTACTTTAAAAATAGTCAAAAACGTTAGGCCGATTTTCAATTTTGTCACCGATGTTTCAATTCTCACAATGTATCCCCCAAAGTTTTAATTCTTCTCAATGTAGGCACTTTTTTCCAAAATGCCCTCAACAATAACTTTTTTTTCTCAACATGTCCTTAACAGTGATTCCGGTGAACCATGCACAGTGATTCCGACGAACCATGCACAGTGTTTCAATTTTCACAATGTACCCCCCTAAAGTTTTAATTTCTCTCAATGTAGGCACTTTTGAATTTTTTTTCCCAAAATGCCCTCAACAGAGATTCCGACAAACCATGCACAAGAATCCGACAAAATCTGAAAAATTGGCCGGAATATGACGAAATCTGGCGAACCCTCTTCTTCGACGCCATCATGTTCCCGGCCAGATTTACTCTTCTTCGACGAGTTTAGACCCTAAAAAGATCAGAAAAAAGAGAGAGGAAAAAAAAAAAAAAAAAAA
>CM017328.1:9212396-9268392 GCA_006937295.1 Carpinus fangiana | reverse complement strand
AAAAAAAAAAAAAAAAAACAAACAAAAGCCGACCAGATTTCGCCGGAATCACTATTCATGGTTCGCCGAAATCACTGTTGAGGGCATTTTGGGAAAAAAAAATTCAAAAGTGTCTACATTGAGAGAAATTAAAACTTTGGGGGCATACATTGTGAAAATTGAAACATCAGTGGCCGAATTGAAAATCGCCCTAAACTTCAAGGGGGGTAATCCGTACTTTTTCCTTATTATTAATATTATTTATGTAATTTAGTTAAGTTGCAATTCAATGATATTATTTAGGGGAAAGTACAGATCACCCTCTGAAGTTTGGAATGATTTTCAATTCGGCCACTGATGTTTAAAAATTCACAATGTACCCCTTCAAAGTTTCAAAATTTCTCAATGTCGGTACTCCGCCAGTCAAATTGCCGTTGACCGGCGAAAAAGTGGTCACGTGCGTCTCACGTGACCACTGTAGCCTCCATGCTTCCCAAAATGCCCCCATCTCATTATTGTTCACTCCGAAACCCTAATCAACAGTGATTCCGGCGATACCCCGCCGGATTCCGGCAAGATCTGGCCGGAATCTGGCCAAAATCCGGCGAGCTTCTTTTTCTCTCTCTTTTTTTTTTTTATGAACAGATTTTGGGCCGATTCGCGAGAGGCATGAAGCGGGAGTTGGTGGTGGGCAATTCATCGGTGCGGTTTGGGCGATTCACTGGCGCGGTTTGGGTCCGGCGGTGGGCGTGAATTTTTTCGACGCAATTCGCCCTAATCTCTATCTCTTTGTCTCTCTCTCTCGCTCGCTCAGTCTCCCTCTCACACTCACTCTCGCTCGCTCACAGTCTCCCTCTCACACTCACCGGCGGTTTGGGTCACGCCGCTCGGTCGTTCGCTCAATGTCTCTCTATCTCTCTCTCTCTCGCTCGCTTAGTCTCCCTCTCACACTCACTCTCGCTCGCTCACAGTCTCCCTCTCACTCTCTCTCTCTCTCTCGCTCGCTGGAAACTTCCCCCAAGGCCGCGTATCTCTGCCGCAAACTTCCCCCAAGGCCGGCGCCGGACGCCCAAATTAGATCAAAGAAAAAAATATGAAAAAAAAAAAGAAGCTTGCAAGAATTTGTCGGATTTCGACCAGATTTCGCCGGAATCCGGCGAGGTATCGCCGAAATCACTGTTGATTAGGGTTTCGGCGTGAACAATAATGAGATGGGGGCATTTTGGGAAGCATGGAGGCTACAGTGGTCACGTGAGACGCACGTGACCACTTTTTCGCCGGTCAATGGCGGTTTGACTGGCGGAGTACCGACATTGAGAAATTTTGAAACTTTGAGGGGGTACATTGTGAATTTTTAAACATCAATGGCCGAATTGAAAATCACCCCAAACTTCAAGGTGGTGATCCGTACTTTTCCCTATTATTTATGTAATTTAGTCAAGGAGCCGTACGGGATCTCTAAAATATGGTGGGCCCAAGCACCTTCAGTTGTGGGATCTTTGTAGGAATAGGGCCGATAGGCTATGCTCTGATAAGGGTATTTGAAGCCTCTTTGATTGCTTTTGATAAATATATTTTTTAAGTAAAATATATATATATATATATATATATATTAGGTAAAAATTTTATTTTTAAACTTTTATCAAAAGTGTTTAAAACATTTAACACACTTATCAGTTTAAAATTTAAAGACCGGGTTAAAAAAAACTCATTCATTCCAATTTGGTGGAAAATTATCTTAGACATGTCAATTTAAAGTTCGGAAAAATTTCACTTTAAACCTTAAATTACTACGTGTTTTGAAAAGATATCATAAATTTAAAAAACTCTCAATTTAACCCCCTGAGCTTTCAATTTGATTCAATTGACCCCCTATTAGATTAAGTCGTTAACCCCTAACGGAAATACCTAAAAAGACCAAAATACCCTTTGAGTTTCATTTTTATTTTGTTTTTGTTTTTATTTTTTTGAAAAAAAAAAGGAAAAAAGGAAAAAATGGTTCCAAACCTTGTAACCTATGGCCTATGGGTCCGGCTAAACCCACTCCATTCCCTCATGTGACCTGCGTGGGTCAGTTCGTGACCCACCTAGGTCACATGGTGTGGGTGGGTCAATATTGTTTTTAATAACTTTATCATTATTTTTTTATTTTTTATTTAAAACTAAGGGTAAATTTAGAATTAAAAAAAAAAATCAAAGGTATAAAGTTATTTTATCACTTTTAACGTTTAAAATCTTATAGAAGGGTCAATTGAATCAATTCAAAAGTTAATGAGGTTAAAGTGAGAGTTATTAAAATTTGAGGATCTTCCCAAGATGTACAGTAGTTCAAGAATCTAAAATGAAATTTTCTCTTAAAGTTTTATTCAATTCAACTTATTGAATTGGGATGCATTCAAAATACATAATTACTTACATGTTTTATTAAAAATACATATAAGAATTCAAATATTTTAAAGGCTCATCGGTTTAAAAGACTGGATTACAAAAAATTCATCAAGAGGAAAATTTGTCCTAGACACATATTTTTCTTGTAAAATAAATAAATGTGAAAAATTCATTTTAGACCCCTGAACTTCCATGTGATTAGACAAACCCCCTCGAACTTTAAAATCTCTTAATTTGGACCATTAAACTTTCAATTGTAATCAATTTAAACCATTCCGTCAATTTTTGCCATTAAAACAAAAAAAAAAAAAAATGAAAAAAAGGGTCATAGAATGGCCCAACCGTGAGTCACCTTGTGATATATATATTTTTTAATAATATTGTTTTAAAAAAATTAAAATTAAGGGTAAATTTGAAATTTTATAAAAATATATATATATCAGGAATATAAACATCATTGTATTACTTTTAACTAGGGACGAAGCCAGAAAATTTTATGGGATGGGACTAGCCAAAAAAATTCGGTTCTTTAGATTTTTTTTTTTTTTTTTGAAAAAATATTTTTGTTGTTTTTTATGAACTAAAGACTATCTAAGTGCAAAAAAAAAGTGAGCATTAGTAAGGGCCAAAAAAAGTGGACATTTGGAAGTAAGGGCCAAAAATAAAAAAAAAAAATTAATGGGTATAGCCCAAAAAATATAAGAATAGGGCCAAAAAATTTTATTGGATATGGCTATAAAATCTAAAAATAGGGCCTAAATTTTTTTGGGAGGAGGGGTAAATAATTGAAATTAAAACTAAAATTTACTTTTTTTTAATTTTTTTTACTTGTAATTTTTTTTTTCCTTATTTTGGGGGGACCATGGCCCACCCCAGTCCCCCCTCCCTTCGTCATTTCTTTTAACATTTAAAATTTGATGGATGAGTTTATTTTGATTGCAATTGAAAATTCAGAAGTATAAAGTAAAATTTTTCTCTACTAAGTTATAGTGTGTGAGATAAATTAAATATAGACCACAATAAACATCAGGAATTTTTTATGCATGGGAAATAAATGGGCATATATACTCTTCATATGGCACTGCCATTCTTATCCGTTTTTATCATCGAAACAAAGAGAGAGAGAGAGATAGCCAGAGATGGCGACACTGTGCATCTCCTCGGAGGTCACGTTATCCTCATTCGCTTCTTCTTCTTCTCTTCCTCACAAGAACGTGAAGAGTATTATAAAAAAAAAAATTGAAACAATTGAAACCTAGAAGCATCATTTTCTGAAAATTGAAAACCACAAAATCCCCCTCTCCCTCTCCCGTTCTGCCTCCCTCTCACTCTGGCCACCGGCAACCTCCATCGCTTACCCTCTCTAAAAAAAAGCCACCCCTTTAAAAGTAAATTATATTTAATTTTTAAATTAAATTAATATGCTGATGTGGCAAAACGGTATGTTTAGTTGGGACTGACCGACATTAAACATNTAGAAAAAAAAAATAAAAAAAAAAAAAAAAAAAAAAAAAGATTTATAAGATATATATGTTGAATATGATATTTACCAAGTAATATGTGATTACCCCTCAAAATTAAAGAAATAAAGTACATGATTAATCTTCAACCAATGTGAAGAAAATTTTAAATCAGCCAACAATAGTGTGATTCAATCGCCCACACGATTCATTACCTCTTCACTCTCTAACTTTGAGAATCTTGGGTGCAATCTAAGCTTACAAGTTTCATTTCAAAGATTTTCTAAACAAAAAGTGTAATTTTAAAACCTAATTACAGAAAAATTGATTGCTTAGAATTGCATTTTAAAAAATTTGTGATTTAAAATTGAAAGCGCAGAAAAGCTACGTTTTCAAAATCACAGATAAGGAATTTTTTTTTTTTTTTTTTGAAAACACACAATTGTAAATGTTAAATCACAATTTTAAATGCCAAATGCTTAATTGCGATTTTAAAAATCAAGTTTCAAATCGCTATTTTTTGGACTTTTTGAGATCACAAACCCAAACGGACCCTTACTCAATTAAGGAGGCAATTTTTGGCATAAAAAAGGGCCAATTAATCATGTTACGAACCAACTGATTAACTTAGTGCACTCAATTTTTGGCAATTAATATAAAGGACCACACATTTTAATTAACTATGCGACTCAAGCCTTAGGAAAATTACGCGGCTACCTAGAGCCCAAAATTTAATAAGGGTAAAATGCACATACCCTCCTTAAATTACCACTTAATTGACAATGTTCCTCTCAAACTTTCAATTATGACAATGTTCCTCTCCTCCAAACAACGAAAACATTGTCAATGTCCTCCAAAGACTGGTAAAAAGATTAAAATACCTTTATAATATTGTTTTAAAAAACGAAAAAAGAATTTAACTTTTTTAAAACGGAAATTTTATTTTTTTTAAAAAAAACGTAAATTTTCAATTTTTATATAAAAAGATCGAATTTTTTTAAATTTTCTGATAATAATGATGTTTTTTTAAATTTTTAATTTGGCCACCCCTATGATTTTTTATTTTTTATTTTATTTTTTTTATAAGTTTTGGGTTTTTTTAGTTTTTTTTTTTATTATTATTTTACTAAGGCTAGTTTCGTCATTGACTCCTTGGGAGGAACATTGACAATTTTTGTAGTTTAAGAGGAACATTATCACAATTTAAAGTTTTGGGGACATTGTAAATTAAGTAGTAGTTTGAGAAGTGTATATGGGTTTTCCCCTAAATATTAATAAAAAACAAATTTCATATAAAAAATAAAGCCTTTATTACCATTCATATTCTCTAATTAAGGTCCCTAATCATAGTAAATTAGTAATATAAAAATTGCCTCCGGTTAATGAATCCTAATGAAACAATTTTCATGGGTGCAAAAAAGTCATTGAGGAAGCTTGGGAAGTGCAGAACCAAGAGCCCAATCGCTTAAAAGCAGTTAGAGAAAAACTGCTGGTGTGTCGAAATGCTCTCGCGGGCTAGAGTAGGGGTAAGTTTGGCAACCTTGCAAATCTTATCAAGTGAAAAACGGCCCAGTTGGAAGTTCTGCAGTGGGCTGAAAATCCTGGGAATGTGGTAGAAATTAAAAACCTTCAAAAAGATATATTCGCCTTGCTGGAACAAGATGATATCAGATGGAGACAACAGGCAAAGTTGAGTTGGTATAATAAGGGGACTGCAACACCCCTTTCTTCCATGCATGAGCCACCCAGAGAAGGAGCACAAACAAAATTGAAGCCATCAAGGACATTGACGGGGCTGAATGGACAGATTATGAGGGGGTCAGTAGCGCCTTTGTAAATTACTATCAACAACTATTCTCTTCCGAAGGCTCAGAGGGTGTTAAGGAGTGTTTGGAGGGCATGCAACCCAAGGTCACGGAAAGAATGAACGGCTCCTTATTGGCTGTTTTTACAGCTGACGAGGTCGAGAAAGCCTTAGGACAAATGGCCCCATTGAAGTCTCTGGGGCCCGACGGCTTCTCAGCATGCTTCTATCAAAATACCTGGCAAACAGTGAGCTCCGAGGTCAGAAATGCAGTGTTGGGTTTTTTAAATGAAGGGGTTTTTGATCCTGCTCTTAATAGTACTTTTTTGACATTGATCCCAAAGAAGAAAAACCCTACTTTAGTCACTGAATTCCGTCCGATCAGTCTATGTAATATTTTATACAAGTTAATTGCTAAAGTGCTAGCTAACAGATTAAAAAGGGTGCTGCCTTTTATTATATCTCCCTTTCAAAGTGCATTTGTCCTAGGTAGGCTCATCTTAGACAATATTTTTGTGGCTTTTGAAGCACTACATTTGATGAATGGGAGGAAGAAGGGAAGAACGGGGCATATGGCTTTGAAACTTGATATGAGCAAGGCGTACGACAGGGTGTAGTGGAGTTTTTTGGAGGGGATAATGAGGCGGATGGGCTTTACAGATCGATGGGTGGGGCATCTCATGACTTGTGTTCAAATGGTCACATACTCCGTCTTAATTAATGGGACACCTCATTGACATATTATTCCGACTAGGGGAATTTGCCAAGGTGATCCATTATCCCCCTATTTATTTATAATGTGTGCGGAATGACTGAGTCATATGTTGAGTATGGCAGAAGCAAAAAAGAAGATCACAGGGTTACCTATTGCTAAGGGAGCCACACGGATTAGTCATCTGTTCTTCGTAGATGATAGCCTACTCTTTTGTAGGGCGAACTTGAATGAATGGTAAAAAATGCATGGGATATTGCAAGCCTATGAAAGAGCATTGGGGCAAAGATTGAACAGGGAGAAGCCTTCTCTCGTTTTTAGCAAGAATACAAGCAATGCGGCTAGAGCTTACATCCAAAGGATAGTTGGGGTAAATATCTCTCTGTCTTAGAAGTAATTGATTTCCAGTGTGAAAGCTTTGATCAGCAGTCTCGTCTCAACAGTCCTCCCACCTCGGATTATGAAATTAATCCGATCATGTCTCCAGTTTGGACGGATGAGATTGTTTGATTATTTCACAATTGGCTCTGATCATGCATCAAAGCATATCGGTTATGGTAGTCATGCTAGTATGCAAGATTACCGTATGCAGCTGTCACTTTAATTCGTCTTGGTCATTGGACCAACTCTGCAGTACGAAATACAACGTGGTGTTTTCACACCTTACCCTTTGGTAACGTTGCATTTTTAACACGTTGCCAAATGGATTTTTTTTAAATTTTTTTTTTAAAAACTTTCCATTAGTAAATTAATCCCCACGTGGATGCTCTAATTCGAGTGACATTTTCATTTTTGGAAAGGAAAGAGAGAGATTCAAATTAGAGACTTCCACGTCATAAGACGTAATTTTCAGTAAATTGAGCTCCCCTTAAGGACAATAGTGACTTTAATATTATAATAAACACATAATNCACCCCGAATCTCTCACTCTCCTATCTCATTCCATGCTCGAATTTGCTAGAATTGGGCAAAGAATTCTAGGGATCGGAATTCTTATTTAAGAGCGGATAAATTTTACATTGTTGTCAACCTATTTCAACCCTCTTTTTTTTTTTCAGGCTTGAGACTAACTGTATGCAAAATAGAACACAAAGCACCAACACATGAGTAAAGGAATATATATAATTATGCAACAAAAGTAATATATATGCATATGTATATATGTATATGTATATATATATAAGATTCCACTTTAGAGAAGGTTGTTAAGTTAGACCAAGAGAGGAAGAATGGCTGACCAATAAAATAACAATGATATGATCATTAAAATATATTGTAACCCTGGCAAGTCATTCATAATTATACAAAATGAACGTGCATGCGCGTTACTGATCATGCACCATTAAAACAAAATACGATCGTATTTTTAATAGATTATTATTATTTTAATAGGTTTTTTTAATATATTTTAATAGGTTATGATTTTATTTAATATATTATTATAAAAATAATTTTTAATAGGTAATTATTGTAGAATGAAAGAAAATAACAAGACAAGATAAAGAGATTGCAATATGTGAAATTAGTTCTTCAGGAACTAGGTAAGATTCTTCTATAATATTGTGTGGCTTACAAACAACCCAATGCTCCCTTTTATAGACATAGAATCATAATGGGAGACTAAGGAATATGAAAGGGTAGTACACCAATCAATAGGCTACATAAATGTAATACATGAATGCGTAGAATTCCAATAGATTGAACTAAATGGTCATCCACCAAATATATGAATGCATTCATAACACTCCCCCTTGGATGACCATACCCTAAGAATATGCCTCGTTAAAACCTTGCCAAGGAAAACCCAATGGAAAAAAACTTGTGGCGAAGAAAAAAAGAGTATAATATTCTTGTGTGCCTTCGTATGCTTTAGGATTGCTTCATTAAAACCTTGCTAAGGAAAATCCAGTAGGAAAAACCTTAGCGAATGAAAAAGAGTATAATTAGCATAATCATTTTACTCCCCCTCTTTAGCATGGAGAGCTTCAATTGTTTATGATGAAAGAACCTTGAGTCGGCGCATTCCAATGTTATTTACCAATTCCTTAAATGTTGCAGTTGGTAATGCTTTGGTAAATAAATCTGACAAATTATCACTTGATTATATCTGCTTGACATCAATTTCACCACTCTTCTAGAGCTCATGTTTATAAAAAAACTTTGGTGAAATGTGTTTGGTTCTATCACCTTTAATATATCCTACTCTGATCTATGTAATACAAGCAACATTATCTTCATATAATATTGTCGGGCTCCCTTTGATTGTAGGCAAACCACAATTTTCTCGAATGTGTTGAATTAATGATCTTAGCCATATGCATGGAGACTTGCTTCATGAATGGCAATAATCTCTGAGTGATTTGAAGAAGTAGTAACAAGTGTTTGTTTGACAGATATCCATGAAATAACAATATTTCCACATGTAAATAGATATCTCGTTTGAGATCTACCTTTATACAGATTAGAAAGAACACCTGCATTTGCATATCCAACTAATTGTAAATTTGAACCTTTTAAATAAAATAATTCCATGTTAGTTGTTCCACGAAGATAACGTAAAACATGTTTGACCCCATTCCAATGCCTTCGAGTTGGTGCTGAACTCTATTTTGCTAGTAAATTAACTGAAAATGCTATATTAGGTCGTGTGCAATTTGCAAGATACATCAAAGCACTAATTGCACTAAGATATGGTACTTCAAGATCAAGAATTTCTTCGTCATCTTCTCGAGAGCGAAAATGGTCTTTTTTTACATCAAGTGATCGAACAACCATTGGAGTGTTCAAAGGATGAGCTTTCTCCATGTAAAAGTGCTTTAAGACTTTTTCTGTGTATGTTGACTGATGAACAAGAATTCCATTTAGAAAATGTTCAAGTTGCAAGACAAGAAAAAATTTTGTCTTTCCAAGATCTTTCATCTCAAACTCATTTTTAAAATAAGTGGCAGTTTTTATGAGCTCTTTTGAAGTCTCAACAAGATTTAAATCCTCTACATAAACTGCAATGATAGCAAATTCAAATTCTAATTTCTTAATGAAAACGCATGGACAAATTGAATTATTCTCAAACCCTTCTTTTAATAGATATTCACTAAGACAATTGTACCACATATGTCTAGATTGCTTTAACTCGTATAAAGATCTTTGTAGCTTGATAGAATAAATACTTCAGAATTTGGAATTATATGCTTTAGGCATTTTGTATCCTTCAGAGATTTTCATATATATATATTATATTATATATCATTATCAAGTAATCCATACAAATATGTTGTAACCACATCCATTAAATGCATATCAAAAATTTTTGTAACTACCAAGCTAATAAAAAATCTGAATGTAATTGCATATATTACAGGAGAATATGTTTCTTTATAATCAATACTAAGTTTCTGCAGGAAACCTTGTATAACAAGTCTTGCTTTGTATCTCACAATTTCATTTTTCTTATTACGTTTTTGTACAAATACTCACTTGTATCCAACAGGCGATACACCTTCACGTGTTTGGACTACATGTCCAAATACTTCATGTTTTACTAGTGAGTTCAATTCTGCCTGAATTGCCTCTTTTCACATTGGCCAATCATTTCTACGTCGACATTCTTCGACGGTTTGTGATTCAATATCATTATTACTTCTGGTAATGTCAAATGCAACTTTAAATGAAAATATGTTGTCGATAACAATTTTGTTTTTATCCAATATTTCTCCTATACTTATATAATTTATTGAGATCTCATTATTTTTAGGTACCTATTCCTCTTCAGGGGGTAACTCTTCAGGAGATTCCTCTTCAAGAGGTTTCTCTTCGAAGGACTTATTTTCAGGAGAATTTTGTACAGAAAGTTTCGATGGATCTATTTTCTTTGCCTGTTTTATGAGTAAGGCCTCTTCAGGAGCGCCGATTTCATATTTCCTTGTGCTTTTCTCTTCCGGGAAACCTTATCTCTTGCACCAATAGATCTTTCATGCTTCAAGCATGCCTTAGACTCATTTGCTGCTGTATTAATTTATTGTCCTACAAAAACTTCTATCTTCGTTGGAGTATTAGCAGTTGGAATGTGAGACTTAACTATTTTTTTGTTATCAGTAAATGCATCCGGCAATTGATTTGCAATACTCTACAAATGAATGATCCTCTAAACTTCTAGTTCACATTGATTTGTACGATGATCAAAATGAGATAACGTCGAATTATTCCAAGTGATTTCTTGTTGTACTTCAGGCAACGAGTTTTTTTTCCCTAATGATGAGAATATGTTTTCATCAAATTGACAATCTTCAAAACGTGCTTTAAAAATATCACCAGTTAAAGGTTTAAGGTATCTAATGATAGAGGGAGAATCAAAACCAACATAAATTCCAAGTCTACGTTGAGGTCCTATCTTAGTGCGTTGAGGTAGTGTAATTGGAATATATACAGCACAACAAAAAATATGAAAATTAGAAATATTTGGTGGTTGACCAAATGCAAGTTGCAACAATGAATATTTTTGGTAAGTTGTTGGTCTGATCCAAACTAATGATGCATAATGTAATATTGCATGTCCCCAAGCAGAAACAGGTAGTTTTGTTTTCATAAGCAAATGTTGAGCAATTAACTGAAGTTGTTTAATAAATGATTCAACTAAACCATTTTGAGTATGAGTATGAGTAACATGATGTTCAACATTAATTCCAATTGACATGCAATAGTCATAAAATGCTTGAGATGTAAATTCATCTGCATTATCCATCCGAATAGATTGAATTGAATAATCAGGAAATTGTGCTCATAATCTAATTAGTTGAGCAAGAAGTCTAACAAATGCAATATTACAAGTAGAAAACAAGCAAATATATGATCACCTAGTTGATGCATCAATTAAAACCTTAAAACATCTAAATGGCCCACATGGAGGATGAATTGGCCCACATATATCCCCTTGAATTCTTTGTAAAAATGATGGAGATTCAACAATTACCTTAGAAGGGGATGATTTGATAATAAGTTTACCTTGAAAATATGCAACACACGGATAATTACTTGGTAAAAAAATCTTCTGGTTCTTTAAGGGTTGCCCATGAGAGTTCTCAATTATTCGATGTGATGAGTGCCAAATATGTAACCTTAACTTATATTTGTTAGGCTCTTAGCTGTGTCATTTTCTGATATTTTTGTTAGTTTTTGGTGTATCAAGTGTGTTACAGGTCACTGACATAAGAATGCGGTTAATGAGTGGAAATTAAGCACAAGATAACACAAGAGTTGCCCTGGCTGTGTGATCGAGCGTAAGAACCGTGATCGAGCGCAGGCCACGTCATCTGAAACCCTAGAGTCATCGTTAAAGTGTCACGTCATACGAAACTTGAAGCCCCGCTCACGCTCGAGCGTAGGCACCGCGATCGAGCGCACTCGTGATGACTTGTCAACACGCGAGAAAACCTAGTTTTTTAGTATAAATTAAATATTTTTCTTTTGTAAACCCTACGTTGGAGACGCCAAGGAGAGCATAGAAAACGACTTTAGAGTCATTCTTGAGCTTTTCGAACGTTTTCCTTTGTAAGTTTTTGTTTTTTTATGATTTCAATGGATTTGTGGATGTCTTTTGTTATCATGAGAGGCTAAAACCTTCAACTAAGGTTGAAGATAAAGCCTCGTCATTGATTAGTTCTTCATTTCTTATGTTTTTGTTCGTACAATTCCATCTTTAATATGAAGTATTTTCGTTTCAATCTAGTTGTGTGATAAAACTTGTATTGGTTGTTTATAGAATTGTTAAAACATTGGATATTTGTTGTGTTTCATCCAACGGATACATCGAATCTTTTAGTTGAAATTGGATATCTATTTTTTTTGTTGTTTAAACGGATACATTGGATCTTTTGATTTCAATTGGATATTTGTGTTTTTCGTAATAGAGTTGGATTCATCGAATCTTTCAATAAGATTTTACAAAAACAATAGAAAATGCTTTGGGTTTTTTTCTCTGTTGAAGTTATGATTTGATGAGGTGAATTCTGAAAACTTTAGTGTCCTTTTTATTATTTGTTTAATTAATTTTATTTTCAGTTTATTTTTATTTTGTACGACCAAACCACGAACTTCGGAACTAGGTTAAGATAAAGTCTATTTAGATAGAAAATTGGTTTTTGCAAACACAATTCTGTAGTGACCAAAATATTTAACTAAGCATAAGTGGCTTAGTTAAATGGTTAATTTGGGCTTTGGGTCACTAGGATCAGTCAGAAGGGCATTTTGGAAAATTAGATTTCTGGACCAGACGTACGCTAGGGTAGGTGGACGTATGTTAGGGTTGGCGGACGTACGCCCCTGTCTTTTAGTGCGGACGTACGGTGGTCCCCCACCGGACTTCCACTGACAGAAAAGTACAATCGTACTCTGTGAACAGTACACTGGACATACGCCCCTTAGGACCGGATGTACGCCACTATTCACAGAATCCACTGGGTAATACCTGATCGTATGAAACAACGTTTTAACCGCCGTGTAAAGGTACCGGATGTACGCCAAAAAGATCGGACGTCTGCTACTTTTTGAAATACCCTCTGGTCAATACCTAGACGTACGAGACAGCCTTTGAACCGTTGTACAAAAGTACCGGACGTACGCCCTTAGGACCGGACGTCTGTTGTTTTCTAGGCCTATAAATACCCCCTCACCCCACGCCCATTTCACACCATTTCCACCCTTTAAACCCCCTCTTCGTCCCTAGGCTGCCAGTAGACCGTTTCGTGAGTGTTTGTGAGGTTTTGTGAGTGTTGCGGTGCTGCCGGAGGAGGGAACTCTTGCAGTTTTGCTTTAAGGAGGTAACGCACAGTTTCTTTAGATTTTTAATATGTCGTTATGCTGCTCGATTATAGTTTTATGTCGCTAGCTGTAGTTGTTAGCTTAGTTATGCTTTAATCTTGCTTAGGCTAGCGTTTGGTTAAGCTTAGCGTTGCTGCTTTGTATGGAGGTTATAATCTGTGTTAGGAGGTCTTAGGAAGCCTTTGTTGGCCTTAGGGGTCGGAGAATAGGCGAACAATGGAGAGAAAATGAAGTTCTCCCTGAAAACCCATATAGCGGACGTACGGCCTCGAGCCCGGACGTACGGTCAGTGTGTGACAGAGAAACTATATTTTCATCAGCCATCCGTTTGCTCCTGTTTTCTTGTTATAAAATTATGCTTTAATAGAAATAGAACTGATGATAGGTCTTTTCACAGTATTCGAGGTTATGGAGCCTCAAGAGAATTACATTGAGGAGCTTTACGGCCCTGGTGAGTACAAACTCACATGGATGCTTGTTGTTGCTTTTCCTGCATTGCACGTATATTATATATATATGAAACATGCATATTTTGTAACCCTTATGAAATACATTTTGGCACCATAGTAAACTCTCTTTTGCGAAAACGTGTGTCGGTTAATAAGATAATGATGAGACTTGTAAAATTGTGCATGTAAAAGACTGATAAGACTAATTATATCGTAAGACATGTTACTCCGGTACGTGCGATAGTAATGGCCATGGGCTTACTATATAGGTTAGCTTTATGGTCAGTGTGTGTGTGTGGGCTTTGGATCCAATGACTCATGACTAATGATGCAGTCATTCCCAATGGATGGTTACTATAGGATGGACGTCATTAACGGTATGGGCTACCCGAGGTTGGACTCGGTCGTGCCGCTAGTGTTACGTACGGTATGTTTTTGCGCAATGGTTGGGGCACTAGCATTGTACTACAGATCCCTCGGGACAGCGTCAACCTTGCTAAGAAGGGGTAATATCTCGGGTAGACCATAATGTTGAACTATGACTGTTACTTTATATCATATGCATATACTATATATATATCACATGCATAATAACTGTCATCCCATAATATTGCATGTGTTTTATAAATAAAAGAATCCACAAATTAATGACGGGTACGTCATGTGGATTTCTACTCACTAAGTCGTCGGACTTACCCTTGTATTAATTTTTTTTTCTCCATATGTACGATTATGCTGTTATAGATAGTGGATACCATGAAGCATCCGGTCTTGTGGAGGATTCGATCCGGAAGAGCTTGAGGACTTATTGCAAGCTTAAGTGGGCACTCATGGTAACTAGTACTTTTGAGTTATGCTGTAGACTTAGGGTTTGATATATGCTTACATATTAAGGTTTATCATAGATCCTTTGTAATGATTTATGTTACTTAATGATCTTTGGTTAGACGCTCTGGTTATACTGATTTATATTTATAGAACCTTATTACTTCTGCTGCTTAGTATCCTCTGTTTTTTAGGAGTAGAGGTCGCAGAGGTCTTGTTCAGATTGGAACAAGGCTGGGAGACGAACCGTGAATTTAATTACCAGTTAATTAATTCTCGGGGCGTTACAAATTTCCTGTGGATCGACCTAGCACTTGCATGCACACTTACTGTAAACGACTCGTGCTATTGCGAGTACTTTATTTTTGTACATCACGACGCATCATAATTGTTCTCGGATGTCCAAGACGATCATGCCAAAGTATAAACATCTTTAGATTAGAGCACTTCTGATGTATCACAACATGTGATTCAATTGTTCTTATTGTTGTATAATACAACATGCCCATCTTGAGCTTTAAAAAATAAAATGTTAAAAAATCAAGCAATTTAAACACCAGAATTAATAACCTTAACCCTAACATGAACTTAGTTCGATAGGGATTGGCATACCGACGAGAGTGGAGACGGCGAAGAGGTGTTTGGAGTTGCAGTTTACAGCTTCAAGTGAGAAACATATGGGGAAGAAAAACAACGAGTATATAAGGAGTGGCAATTTTGTAATAATATTGAAAGATGGCTATTAATTTAACTTATAATAATTAAGCATAATAAATTAAAGAATAACCACTACTTAATTGAAGAATTACATGATTGGACATCGTACTTTAGGCCAACGAAATTTGTAATATCTACTCATGCTTCTTATATATTTCAAATGTTTAATTCTACTCTTTTTATACTCACACATTACTCAACAAATATTTGGCCACTAATTTTGACAAATCATATCTTGTATCGTGTATTACCTTATGCTATGATACGCTTTTGGCAAAGTAATGGTGTATGTTGTAGGAGGGAGGTTTGATTTTCTATCAGGAATATGAGAAGTGACCAAGTGAAGTTGTCATACGCCTACGTGTTTAGGTAGTGTATCGAGTTGTTGGGCGCTTATGAACTTGAAGTATCACTCGCCACATGGGCCTTATTAGCCCTATCTTGGCATCGAGGGAAAAACGTGGATTCATCATTGCTGAGGCGGTTACCGTATATACTACAGCAAAAGTCTTTGACACGTAGATAAGATCAATTTTGACTGAATAAATATAATTAAGTGCATGTTACTCAATACTTCTTTCTATATATATTGCTTATATTATTATACATGTGTGTTATATATTAGTATTAACATACTAGCTAGTAACTAGTTAGTTAATAAACTAACATATTAACTAATTTATATGATTTTATAATCATTAATTAAGTAATTGACATTGGATTAAACAATTTATTACTTATAACCACAATTGAAGTATTAATGTATTATCATTATAATTTACATGATCATTTTATTATATGATTATATAATAATAAATTATAGGGAAAAATTCAGTTTACCCCCTGAAGTTTTAGGAGTTTTTCAATTTGAACTACAAAGTTTCAAAATTGACAATTTACCTCCCTGAAGCTTAAAAAAATGGCAATTTAAACCTTCGGTCAAATTGGACGAAAAACTATGAAATGACGAAACTGCCCTTATGCTATTTTTTTTTAATTTTCGTCCATTTTAACGGAAAATTTAAACGGAAGGTTTAAATTACTACTTTTTGAAACTTCAGGAGGGTAAACTACCAATTTTGAAACTTTGGGGTTCAAATTGAAAAACCCCTAAAACTTCAGGGGGTAAACTGAATTTTGCCATAAATTATACATATTTAAGTCCATACTTGTTATAAATTACAATTATGCATATATGCATATTGAATAATATAATTCTATAAAATCAATATTTTTTTCTAATTTTCCTTTCTAATCGTAAGACCAATATTTAACTATATGATCAAATGACAATTCAAATACTTAATCTTTGTATATAATAATAATGTGATTTATATAATATAAAATAAAGTAATTGACATTATATTTAACAACGTGTTACTTATAACCACAATTGAAGTATTAATATATTATCATTATAATTTACATGATCATTTTATCATATGATTATATAATAACAAATTATACATATATAAGTCCATGCTTGTTATAAATTACAGCTATGCATATATGCATATTGAATAATACAAATGTATAAGATCAATATTTTTTTCTAATTCTCCTTTATAATCATAAGACCAATACTTATTCATATGATCCAATGACAATTCAAATACTTAATCATAATATTTGTGTACAATAATAATGCAATTCATATAATATAAAATAAAGTAATTGACATTAGATTCAACAAAGTGTTACTTATAACTACAATTGAAGTATTAATGTATTATCATTATAATTTATATGATCATTTTGTCATATAATTATATAATAAAAAATTATACATATATAATTTCATGCTTGTTATAAATTACAATTATGAATATATGCATATTGAATAATACAAATTTATAAGATCAATATTTTTTTTCTAATTTTCCTTTCTAATCATAAGGCCAATACTTAATTATATGATCCAATGACAATTCAAATACTTAATCATAATATTTGTGTACAATAATAATATGATTCATATAATATAAAATAAAATAATTGACATTAGATTTAACAGCGTGTTACTTATAACCACAATTGAAGTATTAATGTATTATCATTATAATTTACATGATCAAACCCATTAGTAAATCAAGCACTACACTATTGTTTATTTTTCATTCAAAACTTGATCTAATTCAAAAGGCAGGTAAACCTAATGTTCATTGTTTTTCTTTATATATCAAATTTAACGCAAAAGAATGCTTCATTTACTTCAACAAAAGTTGAGTACCTTAAGCACCAACTTAGGTAATACATCCTATACTAATAACCCAATGCATCAAACAACTGACTCAGTCATGTAAAAAAAAAAATTCACTTGGTAGTACCTCCCATCAAGCTTTTTAATACAATTATCCAACTGAACAATGCCAAAGGGCTTTATATCAGCAAGAATCCCATTTCTTCTGTAAACATGTTTTTCCACTCGGACGACCAAGTCCATCAATGCCTCTTTCTTCACATGGGGTTTCAACAAAAGCATACAATCTTAAAGAGGCATTTTTTTTTTCTCTCTTCAGCCCCTTGTGCGGCTCAACCGATTCTCTATACTACTTTCACATAGTCATATAATAACTAATCGAATAAATGGATTTTCAAAATTTAAACAAAACCCAATAATATACTAATGTTGTATGCAAGACCCATGAAGAAATTAATACAAAGTCTTGTTTGGTCGTTAAGAAAATGTAATCAAAATATTACCGATCAAGAAACTTAAAAAATAGAGCTATCTTAGCTTCAAAAAATAAAATGTTAAAAAATCAAGCAATTTAAACACCAAAATTGATAACCCTAACCCTAACACGAACTTAGTTCAGTGGGGATTGGCATACTGACGAGAGTGGAGATGGCGGAGAGGTGTTTGTAGTCGCAATTCACAGCTTTAAGTGAGAGACAAATGGGGTAGAAAAACAGCTAGTATATAAGGAGTGACAATTTTGTAATAATACTAAAAGATGACCATTAATTTAACTTATAATAAATTAAAGACCAACCACTACTTCATTGAATAATAGATGATTGGACATCATACTTTAGGCTAACGAAACTTGCAATATCTACTCACACTTCTTAAATATTTCAAATGTGTAATTTTGCTCTTTTTACTAGGGGCGTAAGTGAGTCAATGCAACTCGACGGCTCGCTCGGTTAAGGTCGACCCAAACTTGAGCTTGACACTATATTAGCTCGCTCGTTACTGTTGAAATCTACTCGATTAGTTAGTGATATATACCCAGCTCACTCGATCTATCTTGACTCGCTAAAGGCTCGAACTGGCTCGTTAGCTCGTTCATATATATATATTACAAAAAATAATTATATATTTAAATATGTATACTAGTAATTAAATAATATATGTTATATGAATTATTTAATATTTATGTGTATGGATAATGGATTAGTTGACATACTAATTAGTTAATTTACAAATTAACATATTATCTAGTTAATTAATATATACTAAGTAAATATAATTAAGTACATGTTACCCAATACTTCTATGTATATTGCTTATTTTATTATACGTATGTGTAATATATTAGTATTAACATACTAGCTTAACTAGTTATTTAATAAACTAACATATTAACTAATTTATATGATTTTATTAACATTAATTAAGTAATTGACATTGATTAAATAATGCGTTACAATAATCACAATTGAAGTATTAATGTATTATCATTATAATTTACATGATCATTTTATCATATGATTATATAATAACAAATTATACATAAATAAGCACATACTTGTTATAAATTACAATTACGCATATATGCATATTGAATAATACAACTGTATAAAATTAATACTTTTTTTTAATTTTCCTTTCTAATCATAAGACCAATAGCTAATCATAAGATCCAATGATAATTTAAATACTTAATTATAATATTTGTGTACAATAATAATGTGATTCATATAATATAAAATTAAGTAATTGACATTGGATTAAACAAAATGTTACTTATAACCACAATTAAAGTATTAATGTATTATAATTATAATTTAACATGATCATTTTATCATATTATTATATAATAACAAATTATACATATGTAAGTTCATGCTTGTTGTAAATTACAATTATGCATATATGCATATTGAATAATACAAATATATAAGATCAATATTTTTTTCTAACTTTTCTTTATAATCATATGGTCCAATGACAATTTAAATACTTAATCATAATATTTATGTACAATAATATTAACCATGTCCATGTTTAAACAATGGAAGTATTAATGTATTTTTTTAATTGTTCAATTAACCATGTTTGAAACATAATATTAAGTTATTAACCATGTTTGAACAATCCAATTTTTCAATTTACATAAAAGTTATGACAACAATTGAAGTATTAATGTATTTTTTAAACAATATTTTGACCATTTTTTAACCATTTTCTTTTTTTAAAAAAAAAAATTGAATAATTTTTTGATCAATTTTTTGAACCATTTGTTGAACAATTTCTTAAAACTGAATAATAAATTTAAAAGCCGAAACTACGACGTTTCAATACCACTATATATTCTTCTCTACCTAAATCCTAAACCTTAGAAATATCACTCAGCCCCCAGCCCCTAGCGAAAAATCTCTCGTCTCTCTCTCGTTGCAGCCGTCCTCACGGACCTCACCTCATCGTCTTTGGTCTCTCTGTTTCGCTGTCGTCCTTGCCTCGCCGTCTCTCAGTTTCGCTGCTGTTCTCGCATCTCCGTTTCTCGGTCCAGAACTTCCGTCTCTCGGTCCTCGCCTCGCCGTCTGTATACATATATTGGTAACCGTTTCTTTTAAATCTCTGATGTTGGTAACCGTTGGTGCAACTTTGAATTTTGATCACGACCCATTATCGAAAAATGATTTTATGTGCTTGAGATTCCGCTTATTTAGTCATTTATCAAATGGTTGTCGCTTTTGGTTCTTGAGATTCTGGTTAATGTGCTTTCTTTAACAATTTTTTGTCTCACTGTGTCTCTTTTCTGTTTTAGATGTCCCCGGTTTTTTGTTTCAATTTTTTAATTTACCTTGTTTTCTCTGCAGAACTCTTCATCACTCCAGTCAGTCTCATCAATAACCCTGTCTACATTGTTACCGTTTCAGATAGAGGCAAGTAAGAATAGATGAGGTAAAGATCTCCTATGTTTGGTTTACCGTATGTTTGGATTTTACCATTGTGATATAGATATACTAGATGAATGAGCAATATGATAAATTAATTGTATGGGTTTTGATATGCTAGATGAATGGATGTTGAGGAAGTTAATTGTATGGGTTTTGATATTTTGTCTTCATCTCACGATTCTCTCCTCGTCTCTGTCTCTGTATATTTTTTTGGTTGATTTGGGTTGGGTTGGATTTTGGGAAGTGTTAATTTGGATTTTGGAATTATTTGAATCGAGAACCCCTACATTTTCTATCGATTCTTCAAGAAGACTTCAAGTTACGGTTATGTTAAATTTTCATTTTGATTTTCATATCAATTTATTTCTATTTGTAGTTCTTTTTTCAGTACATCTAAACTTCAATGTTAACATGATTTTTTGCTTTTCAGTATATATGAACGAGCTAATGAGTCTTGCTAACGAGCTCATGAGTCCCTGTCGAGTTAGATCGAGTGAGCCGGATATGTATCACTAACTAATCGAGCGGGTTTCAACAATAACAAGCGAGTTTGTACACTATCAAACTCGAGTTCGGGTCGAGCTTAAGCGAGCAAGTATCGAGCGAACTGTTGAGTTGCATTGGCTCGCTTACACTCCTAGTAAAAGGATTAGAATTACACATTTGAAATATATAAAAAGCGTGAATAGATATTGCAAGTTTCGTTGGCCTAAAGTACGAATAGTGGTGATATTTAAAACCGTCTAACCGTATTCGCTAACCGCTAAACGCACTAACTGCTAACCGTATTAACCGCTAACCGCTTTGAAAGCGGTTAGTAAAAACAGCTAATCACCTAGGCTTTTAGCGGTTAGCGGTTAGTAGTTAGTGGGTTTTGAAAAACTGTGGAACCACTAAAATAGAATATATATTTATATTATATAGTTTTTTATTAGATAATAAATTCCGAAGTATTAGTATAGCTTAATGGTTAACCGTGCGCATCTTTTAGACTTTTACCCCAGCTCCTGGGTTCGAATCACCCTTTCACCATTTTTAATTTTTTACTTATACACTAAAACGACGTCGTTAGCATCTATATATTCATCTCTTTCAGATTTTCCCTAACCCTAAAAACACTCTCTCACGCCGCTGGCTCTATTCTCTTGGCCGCTGTCTGTGTCTCCGTCTCACTCACGCCGCTGTCTCTCACGTCGTTTTGGTTCCTCTGTCTCTCTCTCACACGCCGCCTTTGTCTCTCTCACGCTCGTTGAAGATTTTGCCATTTTAAGTTTTCACTTTTCAGGTATTTTATTTCTAGGTTTTTTATTTTGGGATTTCTTCAATTTCTTGGATTTTTGTTCAAATCTGCACATGATTTAACAACATGTATGCTGTTAAAATATGAAGAGCCAAGATTGAATCTAATGTCTAATTTTTCTCTCAGTTTCTGCATAACAAATTATTTGGAACGATTGTTGTATGTCTTAAATTAAAATATGTATCGTGGCTTTGTATTTGTTGTGATTGGAAAACAGTGAGAGAGTTGCTCTGTTTTGTTATGTAATTTTTGTTTTTTATTGCAAAAAAATATTGTGCTTTTTTAGGTATATGATCTTGCAACCTTGTTCCATCATGTGATTCACGAGAGTGCAACACAAAAATCAGAGAGCTAATAGACAGATAGATACCACTGCATTGCATTTGCATATTGACAATCTTGATTATGCTTCACCCGCACAAAATTATTAGAATTACCTTTACCTAGAAAATAGTCATACTGACTCATACATACAGTATCCTAGAAACTGCATGCAATATATTTCTTTCTTATTAATTTAATTGAATTGTCATGGTAATTAAGGTTGTTATTTCATTACTTACTAATTTATTTGTGTTAGATGCTGCTTGCTAATGCTTTTCAATTTTTCCATTTTTGCACAGGTGGGGACTGGCATGAATTTTGGTTTGAATCCACCTAGAGTGGAAATGAGACCAAAAAATGTTGGTTGATTTTTATGAAAATGTTGGTTGAAACTTGAAATAGGTTTGTTTGGTTTATTGAATTTTTATGAACTTTTTCTAGTTGGTTAAAATGGTCCTCAAACTTCAAGTTCAACCAAGTTGGTTTTTTTGGTTGCTTGTGAGTTTTGAACTATTTTGTGTTTTATTTCTATGTTGTGTACGAGACTACAAGTGAAGTGATAATTTTGTTATAATTTTATTTATATGTTATATATATTTTTTTGATAAGTATGTTGTAGAAGGTTATATGTTATAAGTGTATTTTATTTGTATGTTATATGTTAAATGTTGTAATTTTATTTGTATGTTATATGTTGTAGAAGGTTATATTTCATAAGTGTATCTTATTTGTATTTTATATGTTAAATTTTGTTGTAATTTTTTTTGTATGTTATATGTTGTAGAAGTGATAAATTAATAGCCACACCTAAAATTGCCAAGAAAGGGCAAAAAAATGGTTTAAAGTGAGCCCAATATTGGCCCAAAACCGGCTAGAAACCAGCCCAAAACCAGCCCAAAACCGGCCTATAAATGAAGCCCAATAAAAAGCGGTTAGTAGAAAAGTGGTTAACCGCATCCGGTTAACTGCTAACCGGCGGTTAACCGCTACCCGGTTAGCGGTTTTAGCCACTAACCGCTAACCGCAACCGCTATTTCACCTCTAAGTACAATGTCCAATCATGTAATTCTTCAATTAAGTTGTGGTTGTTCTTTAGTTTATTATAAGTTAAATTAATAGCCATCTTTCAATATTATTACAAAATTGCCACTCCTACATACTTGCTGTTTTTCTTCTCCATTTGTCTCTCACTTGAAGTCGTGACTTGCGACTCCAAACACCTCTCTGCCGTCTCCACTCTCGTCGGTACGCCAATCCCCACCAAACTAAGTTCGTGTTAGGGTTAGGGTTATCAATTCTGGTGTTTGAATTGCTTGATTTTTTAACATTTTATTTTTTGAAGCTCAGATAGCTCTATTTTTTAAGTTTATTGATCAATAATATTTGGATTACATTTTCTTAACGACCAAACAAGGCTTTGCATTAATTTGTTTCATGGGTTTTGCATACAGCGTTAGTATATTATTGGGTTTTGTTTAAATTTTGAAATTTCATTTATTTGATTAGTTATTACATGACTATGTGAAAGCAGTATAGAGAACCGGTTGAGCCGCACAAGGGGTTGAAGAGAGAAAAGAAAAATGCCTCTTTATGATTGTATGCTTTTGTTGAAACCCCATGTGAAGAAAGAGGCATTGATGGACTTGGTTGCCCGAGTGGGAAAACACGTTTACAGAAGAAATGGGGTTCTCTCTGATATAAAGTCCTTTGGCATTGTTCAGTTGGGTTATGGTATTAAAAAGCTTGATGGGAGATACTACCAGGTGAATTTTTTTTTTACTACTTTGGTTGCTTTTTTAAAGTTTTGGTGTTTTAATTTGGTATGAGACTTGTGTTTTGTGATTTGTTGGTGCATTATGAGAGTGAGTCGGTTGTTTGATGCATTGGGTTATTGGCATAGGATGTGTTACTTAGGTTGATGCTTAAGGTGCTCAACTTTTATTGAAGTAACTGACGCTTTTTTTTGCGTGAAATTTGATATATAAAGAAAAACAATGAACATTAGGTTTACCTGTCTTTTGAATTAGATCAAGATTAGAATGAAAAATAAACACTAGTGTAGTGCTTGATTTACTAATGGGTTTGATAAGATGGAGGATAGCTTATAGGAAATTATGAGCTTAACGGATATGTGAGATAAAAAACAGCAGCAAAACATGATTTTGAACTAGTAGGTCTTGGAACCCGATGGAGAGAATGTCGTCGGAAGGATGACATGAAATTGAAAATCTTATTAATTGTATCAAACAAGTTTCTAGTGCTCAAATCATTATATTTACCAAGTCACCTTCCTTTAAGTCATTGAATTCAGTTCGGGTGTCTTACATCTTTATTCTAAGTTAGACCCTAGCAAAGAGCTGTGAGCTTTGCTAAGCAAAAGCATTTTCCCGATTTACTGATATTTTATGGTGCATATAACCTTTTCCATACTAGAGCTTTTGAACTGACTTATTGACTGAATTAATCACCATGAGTTGAAAAATTATGATTCCTGTGTATAATATTATAAATTAATTTTGCATTTCTTTGAACCAAAAATCAATAGACTTTTGCATCATATACCAGATAAACACCATTAGGTGTGACATACCATGTGATAAAATGTCTTAATTCTTCCAATTGTATAACCCATCAATCTAGAGTTGCATGATAAGTCTGTGAACAATGGAAGATTGGAGTTTAGTCGGTATAAATTCAGAAACACAAGAGATGAAGGGAAAGAGTGAGATACAATGATAGAAGGATAGTAGATCTCGGAGTTGGAGCCACACGAGGAACCTATTCTGTTTCTTTTGAGCAAGATGTGGATTAATGATTCCCATTTATGGGGCAATAGTTTTTTCAGGTAAATTATAAGAAAATAGTTATAATTTAACATCCATTGATGCTCAAATTGGACTTCTCACTATTATAGAACTAAGCTTCTCGTTCATCCCTATTTGATATTTTCTTTTTTGTAATTTGAAATACAAACAATAGAGGAAGTTTTGCAAGTTTGATTAATATTGTGTCATGGAATGGATCCAAGGACTGAACACAAAACTCAGATTTGTGAATGTCAATGATATCAAGCTTTTCTTCGTTACCATTGCCTAGTTGCACTTGGAGATGAATTTTACCAACTTGTCCTAACCTAGATAAGAAAATTTATATACTAGTCTTAAAGATGAAATATAAGATAATTTGGTCTCTTAAAGGATTGTTTTTTGTGGATTTTTCTGTTGCAGATCAATAGTGAAGAATGCTAAAATACCTCCAATATTGTTAGGGTCAGTAGGAATCTATTTTAACTCCAGTCATTAGTTGTTTGGACTTATGAAATGCTAGTCCCTATCAAGTCTCGTGAAAAAAGGTCTAAAATTTGTATGGATGTCATCTGGAGCATCACTAAGTACCATGAAATGTCTGCATTTTGTAATCTACGTCACATGTTTCCCCATAAAAAAGTAATTTAAGAATAAGGAATGTCTGTCCTATCTGACGTAATGGCAACCGTTCAGAGGCTTAATGCACCTTGAAGCTCCAGTTCTTTTAAATTAGCATGATTGACATGTTCCAGAGATTCATCATCCTGTTTACTTTTTCTTTTGGATTTACAGTTCTGCATACTCAAAGCATTTTTTTATATTTGGGATGTGCATACCTTGTTGAATACTTCTTTAAATGTATGCAACACTGGGGGTGAGGGAAAAAAAAAAAAAGCTTTTGCATTCAGAATGCCATTTACTGGAGTTTGGGGTGGCGGCATCCAGACAACTGTGATCCATTGATTTTCTTTGTTTGATTGTGGATTGTGTGGTGTGATTTTGGATTTTTAGTAACATATGTTGCATTTTCTTCGCATCCTGGAATGAGCTTCCTTACATCCGAAAGGGTGAGAACAAACTTATTTACGAATAATTAAGTTATTGGAGAATTTCTATGCACCTTTTCATGATGATTGATGAAGGAAAGTTCGTAGCTGACTAAAGGTTGCATGTCACTAAACTAATCTTGGAAACCGTTTTTCAGGCCATGGGCTTATTCCAAGTATTTGAGCTAGTCTTTATTTACAAGTTGGTCATACTGGAGTCAAGTTCAAGGACTAAAATGATTGGACTTGAAAAATTTTGCTCTTCAGTGGCTAAACTGTTGCCACTGTTATGCTGGGTTATCTTTGCAAAACACTTATAAGAAACTGTATGAAGGGAACCATTGGCTTTAATCTTTAGCATCTTTCATTGAAATCATTGAGGGGCCAATATGTCTCAGCTTTCAAGAACTTGAATCATTCCTTTTTAACAAAGGGGAAGCTCACTTAAATCTGAAACATTTCTATGAAATGAGTAATGAAACATACTTTTGCTTCTTTTATACATGCTACAGGGCCAACTGATGCAGATGACAATGATGGCTACACCGAACATCAACAAAGAGCTGCATTACCTGAACAAGGAAGACAGACTGCTGCGTTGGCTTATGGTTAAACACCGGGACACAAAATATGGGCTGGAATTTGTTAGTGAAGATGATGGGAAGGGCGAGCTTAGTAAACTCTCTGGGGGCAGCATATTTGATGAGAACAGTGACGAGGATGATGAAGACGATGACGATGAGTATGAGGTGGACCAAGAGGGAAATAAAGACAACTGAAGGTATCGGAATTCCTCATCTTTGTGCACTTTAAGCAAGGCCAATCCATTGGCATTTTGTTTGAACTTTGAGATGTATGCTATGTTAGGGCATTTTGCTTGTCAAAATGTATGAGATCCGTGGTGTATATGGTGTCATGTCATTTAATTTCTTTTTTTATAAGTAAAATTTTTAAAATGATACGGTAACTTATGCCATTAGAACTGTAAAATCTAATGAGTCATAAAATGCTTCGTTGCATTTGAAATTGTGAGAATTGGGGATTCATTTAATTTTAAAAGCCAAAGAAGAGCAACATCATAAGAAAGGCTTTTATATTAATGGATGGAATCATTTTATTTATTTATTTATTTTAAAAAAAAGGCCAAGACTTCTGTTAAAAACTTAGACGAGACATTGTTTTGCAAGACAGTGAGTTACTGACTTCGCTTCACTTTTAATATGATCAATAGACAAATTTTGGTTATTGTCTAGTGCAGGTTTGGTATCTTTGAGCTGCCCAAGTCAACTCGAACTTCTTCCCCCACTCTTCAAAGCTTGCACTATTTGTAATGTGTTCCCTCTAAACAATACTTGTTGCAAAGTTAAGTATTTATTGAACACTGTAGCTGTCCAAGCTGCTAAAGCTTAAGCCACTGTCGAGCTCAAAATATGGGGTTTTTGTAGAACACATGGAAGCCAAAAACACATTTCATGGCCTCTTACTATCACTCCAATGCCTATATTCTTCTTTGTTACATCAACGGCCGCATCTCAATTTACCTTTGCAATCTCAAGGGATGAACTTCTCATACTATCTGTAACAACCCAAATGTATGCATGTTGATCCCGCGGTCTTGAAGAAACTTTGTGAAATTCCTCCAAATCTTTCTTGCCATCACTACCATCAACACAAAACCACCTTCTTCCAATGTGAAGGAATAGGGTGAAGGATAAGAGTCCCATCATGCGTTTTTGTGATGAATAATAGAAAAAGAAGAAAAAAAACAGTATAGTAAATTGACAAATGAGATCTAAAGGTGCAAGGGAAGGATTACTCCACATGGAATGATCCTTGCCCAACATGTACTTCAACTAGATAAGATATTCAACTCTCATGGTGTTGAAAGAAGTATGACTTTAAAGTGTATAACATCTTACATATGAGGAAAAGGTCACACAAGCTTTAAAAAAAGAAAAGAAAAAAGACACATATAATTGAAAGCAATGTAACCAACGTTGACGAGTAGTTGAAACAAATGTGTACATGGCCCATAGAAAAGTGTAGCAGTTTAAATTATTGGGGGCATCCTAGCATCAGTCATGGACCTAACTATTCCATTGCCGTGTGGTTTTTTAAAAGTTATGATGCCTAAACTAGCTCTAAAATTCTTTATTTTCTAAAGTTAGTGTAGGCTCCAAATTCCAATAAAAAAAAAAAAGAATTACTTCCTTCTCAAACTAATTTCCGGGGTTCAGGGTCCGCGTGTGAAAGTGAGAATCTAAAACTAAAAAAAAAAAAAAACACCCGAGAAAAGACGAGGAAGGTTGTTCGTTGCTCGTATTTATGAACGTGAAACTCGGAAAATAAACTTATATATGATATGACGGATTACGAAATAATTCCATACATAGTTATTTGCCTCTGTATTTATAAATTTAGAAAAAAAAAAAAAAATCATCTTTTCACTGTCATATACTAAATTGATAAATCTATCATTTATTTAATAAATATAGATAAACCATCTTCTAATTGTCGCTTAAAAAAACAAAATAATTACTTCCATTCCATTTGTGTCAACACTCTGTGTAAAATAATGTAATTAAATGGGTGAAAAACGTAACATTACTTATAAAATATGTACACAAATAATACTTTTTATGTTCATTGATGTGTTATGCTTAAGTAATTTTTTTATTTTTTATTTTTTAAAATGGCTGCAACAAGAAAGTCAACTGAAAAATAAATGTAAAGATTAACATTATTTAAACATCACGTCAACTTATGTACTTTTTTTTAAAAAAAAAAACTTTTTACAAAATGATATGGTATAATATAATTGAAAATGAGTAATGATATATATCAGACTGACGTAAATACTGTTTATTCATGCCAGTCTAATCTCTATCACTTCTCATTAAATAGATTCAACTTTTTGTGAAACCAAATCATATTGTACCTCTGTTTGTAAAATTTGTTTACAAATTAATCTTTATAGCATTGCCGTGTAACAAATAAGTTATTCCTTACAAGTTTCCATACTTTTTTTTATCAAGAGCCAAAATAAAAATTATAAACACATATTTAAGAAATTATAAATGGGGTAGCTGGCCAAGGTGAATAAATAGCGGTGTGGCCGTACACATGGTGTGACTGACATTGACAACAACTCATACTTGTCGTTTTACAGGTAAACAAATTTGACTCTCATTCTCACCGGAAGAGAAATCGAATAGGGTGATGATTGATTTACCGTTTGTCCGTTTCTACTTTCTACCAAACGCTCCAAGCTTGGTTGACAAGGCTAGTAAATGTTGAAAATCCCCATGTGAGGGAGAATCACTGCTTTTCTTCCTTATGAGAAAGTCTTTGAATTTTAGATCTTCTACCTAACCACTATATCACTATTCCCTAAGGAAAATTTCATATGTATATAATTTTTTTTTCTCAATGGAGGTGGTTCAAATTTCCTTTTTTTTTTGTTTTTTTTTGTTTTACTCTCTATAATAAAAAATTATTCATATAAATTTTATTAATATTAATCGCTTTAAATTTCACTAATATCATAATAAGAAATATAAACCGGCCACGTTATGATTTAATTGGCTTTGAAAAAGCGTCTGAAGTGAAGTAGTGAGTTTTAACAAACAAAGCCAAAGAAAAGTTGTCCACCCGATCAACCATCGACTTTCTTTCGAATTGTCCGGCACATTGGGAAAAGGAAGAGAGTAACATGATGATGATAATAATGTGTAAGTGATGAGACGTCTTATTTATAAAGAACATGTGTCAGTATTAGGGATGAAATAGCGGTTACGGCTAGTGGTTAGTGGCTAAAACCGCTAACTGCATCCGCTAACCGCTACCGGTTAACCGCTTTTGTATTAACTGCTTTTTATTAAGTTTTTTTTTTTGCCCATTTTGGGCTCATTTTAAACTCTTATTTTGCTCACTTTAAACATTTTTTCCTTTTTCATGGCCATTTTAGCATTGAAAATTGTTAGTTTAAAGTGAGCATTATATGTTGGACTATTATACTAAAATCTAGTTGGTCACCTTCTACAACATATAACATATGAATAAAATTACAACAAAATTATTGTTTTGGGTTAAGAAGAAATGAATATATAGAAGTGCAAAACTACGTCTTTTTGCACTTCTATATCATATAAATAATAAAAATACAAAACTCAAACAAAAGTCAAAGGTGGGGGGAATTGAAATCAGGACTCCTGAGTAAAAGAGGCACACAATAATCACTAGGTTACAATAACTTATTATTGTTTATTATATGAAATATATATAATATAAATATATATTATATTTTTAAAAAAGGCGGTTAACGGTTAGCGGTTAGGCGATTTTTCAAAATTCAATAACCACTAACCGCCTAGGCGGTTAGCGGTTTTTACTAACCGCTTTCAAAGCGGTTAGCGGTTAATGCGAATAGCAGTTAGCGGTTAGCGGTTAATACGGTTAGCGGTTAACGGATGCGGTTAGGCGGTTTTAAATTTCACCTCTAGTCAATATTTGTCCTCATCAAAAGGTGTGTTGTAAGCCAATGTGGTGTCTGCTCTTATATATATAATAAACTACATTTACCCTTTAATTTACAATTCAATTTATAATATGTTTTACTCTCCCAAAAATAAAAATAAAAAAATTATAAATTAATCTTTTTAAATTGGTCAACGAGTCCTACGGCTCTACCAATGTACTATTGAGGCATTGAGATTGCCTCCCTTTTGTTCTTAAAAAAACAATAAACAATAACAAAAAAAAGCATTTAAGAATTTAGAGAAAAAAAAAAAAAAAAACCTAACCCAAGGTTCATCTGAGTTTGATGACCCGTGTGTGACCGTGGTTTTTTTTTTTTTTTTTTTTGCCTTCTTCGGATTTTTATGAATATTTTTGTTTTCTTAAGGTGAAAAAAGGGCATTACAATATTGGTTATACCCTATACTGCTGTGTTTATTTCCTTTAGGGTGGACCATATTGTCATTTTTTATTAGGCCAATAATGGGCTGTTATTGGTTAAAATTTTAGGGTTGAGGTATTAGTCTTCTCCATACACAAAGATAGAGATATGGCTATCAGAGAGGTAGGATTGTAATCAAATCGAGTCGAGTTGAGCCGACCTTTAGAATTTTAAGAATGACTCATTTGTGAGAATTTATATTAAAGCCGAGTTATGAAATATGTATTCAAGTTTAGCTCATTAGAAGTTTAGGTGAGCTTTATATTAGGTAGGCTCGCGAGCCTTAATCGAGTTTTGTTAAATGAGTCGGATATGTGCCACTTAATAATCGAAAAGGTTTTTACGGTCATGAGCGAATTTCTACAATCACAAGTTAAGTTCAGATAGAGTTTAAAGGAATGGATTGTGAGGCATACTCATTCATTTACAGCCTTACAAATAGATATAGAAAACTCATCGTCTAACAATGGAGGTATGTTTATCTTTGATACAAATTACTACAATTAAACTAGATAAATATGTCTTTCTTTGTTGTTATCATGCACAACAATGATAAATAATATATAATTAAAAAAGAGAGAGATTAAGAGAAAAGTAGAGACATAGATTTAACATGGTTCAGCAATGTGCCTGCATCCACAGAGAAGTAGATGTATTTTGGTATTAATGATTTAAGGTTGCATCATAACATATATATAGGAAAAAATCTAAACCCTAATTGTACGGACGTATTTTGAAAATCCCCAAAATACCTCATGCCGCTTTGTGAACGTTGCGATTCACTCCGCTCTCGTCTACTTGACATTCCACTAGTGTTAATATGAGCTACTAGTTCCAACATTCTTCATAGCATGTTATGAAGAAGACTACATATTTTATCTCATTAAGTTACCATGATAAGATGTAGTAGTCATTTATTTTTATTTTAAACAAGAGCTACTACACCCTATAAGGCTACAATGTTAGCATAATAAGATAAAAATTAGATGAAAGTGTAATATATAACAATTATGTAAAAAGATTAGAGGAACATTTCAATAAAGGCTATAGATTGAAGGACAATGAAGTAAAATCCCCCATCCTTGGAACGTCGAAAGCTTTACTCTTAAAAGAAAAAAGAAATGGCCGCTATAAACCTTATATTTGAAAGCATTCCCAATAGTATCTCCATCTTCTCTTTTATTAGGATCAATAGTGAGAAGGAAAAGGATCCCTCTATATAACCTTTTCCTTTGTTTGTAATTTGCTTAATAAATAAATAAATGGGAAAGAAGCGAAGAAGTGAGAATGTCTATGCTTGGTTTATTTAGGCAAAGCAAAATTCCCCATATTGCCAAGCAAGAAGTGAGAATGTTAGAAAAATAATAAAAAGTAGAAAATCGAAATTTCTCCTATGCTATGTTACCCCTACAAAGAATGGTAGGCATGGGTTACAATAAATATTTCTTTAAGATACAATATCTGTTGTTTAATTATGTTTTGCACAAACGAAATTAAATTTAGATACTCTCAAATTTTCTAGGAAAAAATATAATTTACCCCCCCAAACTACCAACCATTTTCATTTTAGCCCCTTAATGTTCAAAAAGTGATAACGTAATCCCCAAACTACCAACCAGTTGCAATTTGACTACTCCACTCCGTTAGTCATTACCATCAAATAGGATGAAAAATTCAATACTATGTCATTTTGGCAAAGTTAAGTTACTAAAATGTCATTTCGAAAAAAAAAAAAAAATCAAATTAAAAACAAGCCCACAAAAACGGCATCGCTTTGCTTGAAATATAAATTTTTTACACTTACCAAAATGGCACCGTTTTGGTAAGTGTAAAGAATTAAAACAAGTGGACAGACCCCCATGCAGGTGACCCACGAAAAAACCCCCAAGCAGACCTAAGCCATCTTCTTCTTCACTTCACCGAGCAACCCTTCTCCCTCAAGTGAAAAAAAAAAAAAAAAAAAAAAAAAAAAAGTTACCAGCAATTTGTTTACCCAACCCATTAAACTCTGGAAAAGCGTATAGGTCATAGGGGAAAAGACGTCTTCCTTTGTAGATTTCGGCCACTGAAGGTAACCCACTAAATTTAATTGAGTTTTTCCTATTTTTTTTGGTTTGTGGAGAAAGCTCAATCTCGATGGGTTTAAGTCATTTTATAGTTCTCTTTATTGATGTTTTGATTTAGTGTAAAGGAAAATTGACTTTATAGTGAAGGAAAATGATATGGATCCTTCTGTTTTTTTTTGGTATACTTTTTTTACTTGTTTGCTTATTGGGGGTTTTGGTCTCATTGAATAATGTTTGAAGTTTCTGGTTAATGGGTTTATTGTCTGCTTATTATCGGATGGGTTGATTGTCTACTTGTTTTTTGCTTGTCTGTTTTCCCTTTTTTCTATGTTAAATAGTAAAACAAATGGACTTAATTGCTACCAAAACACTGACCAAATGAGAATACCTACGTCTTAGGTGTATTCTTGATTTGAGCCATAAAATTCGATATTGTGGTCCTTATAAAATAATGTCATATAATAGATCATAGAAAGCTATATGTGCCCATATAATATTGTGTATATAATTAATGACTATATATTGTCTACATGTGGTCCCAGGATGTGACCCTACTTTAGATTGCATGCCTTGTACAATTTAACTTTAATTAATCAGTTAAAGTTAAATTGTACTTATTATTTAGTTGATATTTACTTAAGCTTGATTTGTTTAATATTTTATTGAGTTGTTAATTTTATTTAATTCTTGTTTAGGATGACTATACGAGAGCTTGTCTTTGAGGTTATTACGGTAGTAAGATTAATAGGGGGTTTACGTGCACATATGTGGGGAGTGAGGTAGATGTGTATGATGAGACGCATGACGAGGACAAGTTGTCATTTTTTGAGATTGAAGGTATAGTAAAAAAGTATTGATACAAGTCAGGAAATATGGTGTGTTACTTACAACCAGAATATAGTATCCAAAGTGGTTTGAAACAATTTCATCATACTATAATGTATTGGAAATGGTTGATGTACATAAAAGGGTACTGGTTATTGAGTTGAACCTTGTTTCATTTGATGAGCCTGAAGTTAATGATTATGAATATGAAGACGATAACGATGATAATGATGATGAATATGGTAACAATAGTAGGATTGATCAAGATGATCCTTATTGAGAAGACATGTTAGAACAAGACTTGTTTGATGAAGATGACAACTTGCCTGAGCCATCCATGGCAGGGGCAATGTTAAGGAGGGTGGTGTTGAGGGTGATGGGGAGGGTGATGAGGGTAAGGATGAGGGTGATGAGGGTAAGGATGAGGATGAGGATAATGATGAGGTGGTAGAGGATGATAATCAAAATGCAAACACAAAGGGAGTTGAAAAGAGAGTGGAAGGGGTAAATGCTATAGTGATGAGGTTGATAATGATGATGCAAATTCTGACATGGCACGAAGTGACATTCTTGTGTCTCTTCCCATAAGTGACGAGAAGAAAAAGGTTTCATCTCTTGGCACATGTGTAACTAGGCAAACAGAGTTTCAACAAACTGGCATGTCGAATCCACAGTTGAGTAATGGGCAGAGATTTTCCTCAATCAAAGTCTTTAGAGAAGCTATTAGAGAGAACAAATTAAAAAATAGGAAGGATATAAGGTTTAAAAAGAATTACTTGGCCAAATGTATTGCGGTATGCAGGGATCCAGGTTGTAGGTATCGAGTTTACATTCGTAAATGTAAGGATCATGAGTCATTTGAAATTGGATCAATACAGGACAAACACATTTGTACAAGGAAACATAGGAATTCGACTGTGAAATCTGCATAGATTGCTGATAAATTGATTGACAAGTTTAAAACACAACCTAACATGTCGTTGAAGGCAATTCTTGGGAAAGTCAAAGATAAGTGAGGTGTTGATGTTAATAATTGGCAATTGTATAGGGCTAGAAGAATTGCAAAGGAAATAATTCATGGCAAAGTAAAGCTATAATACAATAGGCTTTGGGATTATTGTGAAACAATTAGACAAACAAACCGGGGTAGTTGTGTGATGATGAAGGTTGATAGACCTTTACTGACCATTCAACATGATTTCATAAGTTGTGTTTCTCTTTGGCTGCCATGAAGAAAGGTTTTCGAGCTAGTTGTACGCCTATCATTAGATTAGATGGATGTTTTTTGAAGGGGACTTGTAAGGGACAACTTTTATTGGCCATTTTGAGGGATGACAATAATAACATTTACCCAGTGGCACTTGCAGTTGTTGAGGCAAAAATCAAAGACAGTTGGATATGGTTTCTTGAGACTTTGCTCTTAGATCTTGGCACCCCCTGCACAAGGATGTACATTTATTTCTGATCATTAAAAGGTAACTATATTTTAAGTTCATTATGTTTTTTTGTTTTTGTTTTTTGTTGTTTTCATCGAAAGGTAACCAAGTGTTGTTTATTATTCTGACCGAGTGTAGGGGCTGCAACCAGCGTTTGATGAGGTGTTTCCCGAGGATGACCAATGATTTTGTGTGAGGCATTTGTATGCGAACTATAGAGATATAGGTCATCATGATCTTGCATTGAAGGACAAGTAATGGGCTGCAGTTGTAGCATACACTGAAGTTGAATTCCATAATGAAATGGATGAATTGAAGCATGTAAGTAAGGATGCATACAACTATTTGTCAAAGATTAACCCAAGTTCTTGGTCTAGGGCTTGGTGATCGATGTCAAATATTGTTTATTAGACCCCCCTTGACTTATGTTTGTTAGACTCTTAGCTGTGTTAATAACTAATTTTTTGTATAGTTTTTAGTGTTTTGTGCTGTGCAGGTCATTGCATTAAAACACGGCTATCAAAGGGCAAAGAAGACTTAAAGTGAAAAAGTTGATTCCTGCCAAGTGCGTTCGATCGCACTTGGTGCGTTCGAACGCACGCAGAAGCCGCGGTCGTACGCGTGCCCAGCCGGTCCTAGCGGTTTTCTGCGGTCGCGCGCAGGAGGTGCGTTCGCACGCAGGCCTAGTCCGCCCTAGCCACCACAGCAGTTATTTGCGTTCAACCACACATCCTGCATTCGACCGCAAATAACTGGTGCGTTCAAACGCGCTTCAGTGACCCGCTAGCCTATAAATAGGACCTCATTGTATTCTTTATTTCTCACGTTTAGGAGGCGTCTCTAGGGTCCAAAACCCTCTGTTTTTCATTGTAAATCCCTCCTAAATTGTCGTTTATTTAATTTATGTTTTATTTTTCTTTTATTTAGTCTCTTATTCCCTTTACTTTAATTTGTTTATATATATTTATGTTTAGTTCGTATTATTCTATCTTTTAAGATTTATATTTATTCGTTTTAATGCATTTTAGTGACAAAAGTGTGTTGATTGTTGTCTACAAATCGCCAAACGTCAACACCCGTTGCAACCGGAGATACATCGGATATTCGTCTGCGGACCATTATCCGTTGTGACATCTTGTAACAGTATTTGCCTCGAGTAGTTTGACAAGATTGTGTAACAACAATAGGATATACATATGTACTTTATCGATAGACGGAAATATGAACAATGTGTTAACGTTCAGAGTATGCCTTGTAGCATAAATGTTTAATACATATGAGTTAAGCATGTTTATATATGAATTAATTTATTGTGAAGTGAATTAGGGACTTTAGTTGTTTTTATTTCTTTATTTTATTTCTTTTTAATTTAGTTTTATTTTCTGCACGCCACATGTTCGATATTGGAACTAGGTTAAGATAGGATTAGTTTAGGCACTTTAAAATTAGTTTTTAACGAAACACGATTCTCTGTGGGTTCAACCTCGCACTTGCACATCCGCTCATATTACAAACGACTCGTGCAATTGGCGAGTACAATTAAATTTGTACATCAAATTTTGGCGCCGTTGCCGGGGAATCGTTGTTTTGTTTAAATTAATTTTTCTTGCTTAGATTAATTTTATTTTTCTACTAGTTATTTTTATTGTGCATTTATTTTATTTATTTCGTGCTTTTGCATAGAAAAAAATCCAAAAAAAATTAGATTTAGTGTTTGTTTTTGCATTTTTTTAGTTTAATTACTGTTGCTGGAAAATCAGGCGCCGACAGTGCGGTCGAACGCACTTGGGCCTATTCCAGTTCGGCCGCGTACCTGCGCTCGCCTAGTACGCTGTTACATGCGAGCGCACGCCTCTGACAGACAGCAGTGCGCCATTGCGAACGAACGCACCTCAGTTGCGTTCGAACGTACGTGCACATACTGCTACAGTTTTCGCGCATTTGCGTGTCTGCGATCGATCGTGGTGCCCTGCGTTCGAACGCACATCAGCTGGCTGCACCAGCAGACCCGAGGCAGTGTATGTGGTTCTGTTTTCCTTTTTTTTGTTTTAATTAATTATAGTTATTTATTTATTTATTATTCCTGTTTTTATTTGTTTAAATTGTTGTTTTTAGTTTTTCTTAGTTTAATTTTATTATTTAATTAGTTTATTATTTTTGTTAGTTTATTTATTAGTTATTTGTTTAGTTTAATTTTTTGTTAGTTTTTGTTTATTTTATTTTATTTTGTTAATTGTTTCATGTGGGATATTTTTGAACTGTTTGGGTGAAGCATGAGTCTTCCGTTTAATTATTTTAATGTTTCCCCTAGCGGTAGGATGCCCAATCCTACCAATTTTCACCCACATGAACCATGTTCACACTGCTCGCGCCCTTACCATAGTATAGGTGATTGTCCGCATTGGGGACAATTTTTTAACTTTTCACATGAGCAGTTGAACACCAGTTTCTCCAGTTTTGGGTTTGAATCAGATTCAAATTTTTATAACCCGAACTGGAGCAACCATTCTGATTTTTCGTGGCAGGCTCATGCTACGGAAAATTTTGCTTCCCAGGTTGACGAACTGCACCATCCTGATTATCTGCAGTTCGACAACCATTTTTCTTCCCATTCATCATCTGACTATCCTCCTGAGAAATTTTCCTTGGAAGACAGTCTTAAGGAATTCATGGAACTAGTCGGCCAACCCACCATTCCTGTATCGCATGAACCATCATTAGAAGACACACTCGAGGCGTTTAGGAAAACAGTCACCCAACCTTGTCAAGAAATCATAGATGCCACTGTGGCAAACACTGAAGCAGTTGCAAGGTTGGAAGGATAGCTTGGTCATCTAGTCGCTGAATTCAATAGAATTAAGGAAGAGGAACTTCAAAGTCAGGAGATGGCGATAGGGCAGTACATGATTGATGAGGATCGCTGGGGCAATCCTCATCATGAGCATGTCCAAGCCACCACCACACTTTTTAGTGAGGAAAGAGCTGTCAGCATGGTGGAAGAGAAGGAAGAGCAAGTTGAGCCCCCGTCAATTTCAAATTGGCCCAATGACAAGGATGTGAGTACTGAAGCTCACTCCTTCGTCGCAATCCCTCTCGAGACATTTCATGCACCTCAAGTTTCATCTTTTCTATGTCTCGAGGAACCATTTTATGTAGCAATCTTTAAGGATTCATGAACCAATGATCACAAATCTAGAAATCGTGGTCCTAAGAGAATTTTTCAAAACAAATTTTTAGACTATACAAGATGGCAGAACATCCTTCTAGAGGGATATCCAATTCTTAAGAAGAAAGGATGGAATGGATTGATTGGACACCCATACGAGCGGGGAAGGTGCGGTTTTCTTTCGTTTTTATTTTCCGCACTTTAATTTTTGTCATTTTCTTTTTGTTTTATTTTATTTTGTTTCTAACAGCAATTAACCTTTTGATGTTTGATCTTTGAGAAAAAGATTGCTGTTAGTTTTTGACAGGTGTTTTGATGTTTAAGTTTGGGGGACGCCTTGGACTTTGTTCATCCCAGTTCCTCATCCCACTGTAATGTATTTCTTGCCACATTGGGGGCAATGTGTCATTTAAGTTTGGGGGTGTGGACAAACATTCTGTCTGTCTTTTATTTATTTTATTTACTTGTTTTGTTTTGTTTTTGCATGTATATATTTGTTTTTGCCATGTATATAAAAGTTTTTCTTTCTATTTGTTGCTATGTTGTTGATTGGGTACAATTTACATCGTAACTGTGGATTGTATGTCATTGGTGTGCTTAACTTGTTTGAACATTGCATATCATTAGAAATCCCAGTTTTTGATTCATGTGTTGGATTAGAGAGACTCCACTTGTTTGATCGATATTTCTCATGCACACTAGCATTAGGGTCTGTGAGGTATGAGATTTGACTTTGAAGTACGTGTGTTGAGATTTTTAGGTTTACGATGTGATGATGAAAACCTTGACTGTTAAAAAAAAAATCAGAATAAGTGAGTTTTTCATTGAGTAACCGGACCTCTTGCCTGGCCAAGGAATGAGTGTTCGCGTCAAAAGATGAGAAATTTCAGCTAAAAATTGTATGGCTAGTTAGGCTTCGTAACTCTTTTTGACTTGAATAATTAAGCCCTTAAGGATGTCTCTACATCTAGTGTCCTAAAACCGCCTGGTTTGGGAATCACTAGCCCAACGCTCGTTACATAGGTCATTTAGAAGTTTAAGGAAGTCAACATTGCACAGCCTACACAAAAAAATTGCATCTTTCAATTTAAGCCTTGGTTGTATTTATCACATTGTTTTTCCTTTGAATTTTGGGATACACGTCTTTAGAGAGTGATTGAAACCCCGTGATCTTATTGTTAGTTCACTTTGCACATTATGGAGCACATGTTTTCTCAATTTTTCAACCTTGAATGAAATGATGTTTGGATGTCTGGATGATGTAGTTCGTATGTTTAACATGTTAAAATTGCTAGTGATGTGTGAACCATGTGTTTAAGTGTTAAGCTTTGTCCATTAATAACATAGTGCCAAATAATTGTTTGTGGGTATCATTCCTGAAAAACCCTCACGAGACTTCACTCATCCACTAGGAAATTCCTACGGGTTTAAAAGGCTTGTTGCATACGCTAAATGCAATCGTTTCTCCCACGAAAGTGGATTTATGTTCTTTGTTTTTATTTGTGTTTTTAGTTTTGTTTTGCTAAGGGACTAGCAAAATGTAAGTTTGGGGGTATTTGATCGGTGTCAAATATTGTTTATTAAAACCCCATTGACTTATGTTTGTTAGGCTCTTAGTTGTGTTAATAACTAATTTTTTGTATAGTTTTTAGTGTTTTGTGTTGTGCAGGTCATTGCATTAAAACACGGCTAGCAAAGGGCAAAGAGGACTTAAAGTGAAAAAGTTGATTCCTGCCAAGTGCTTTCGACCGCACTTGGTGCGTTCGAACGCACTCACGGTCGCACGCAGAAGCCGCGGTCGCACGCATGCCCAGCCGGCCCTAGTGGTTTTTTGCAGTCGCGCACAGGAGGTGCGTTCGCACGTAGGCTTAGTCAGCCCTAGCCGCCACAACAGTTATTTGCGTTCGACCGCACACCCTGCGTTCGCCCGCAAATAACTGGTGTGCGTTCGAACGCACTTCAGCGACCCGCCAGCCCTTAAATAGGAGCTCGTTGTATTCTTTATTTCTCACGTTTGGGAGGCGCTTTTAGGGCCCAAAACCCTCTGTTTTCCATTGTAAATCCCTCCTAAATTGTCGTTTATTTAATTTATGTTTTATTTTACTTTTATTTAGTCTCTTATTCCCTTTACTTTAATTTGTTTATATATATTTATGTTTAGTTCGTATTATTCTGTCTTTTAAACATCGGATATTCGTTTGCGGACCATTATTCCTTGTGACCTCTTGTAACAGTGTTTGCCTCGAGTAGTTTGACAAGATTGTATAACAACAATAGGATATACATATGTACTTTATCGATAGAATATGAAAAATGTGTTAACACTCAGAGTATGCCTTGTAGCATAAATGTTTAATACATATGAGCTAAGCATGTTTATATGTGAATTAATTTATTGTGAAGTGAATTAGGGACTTTAGTTGTTTTTATTTCTTTATTTTATTGCTTTTTAATTTAGTTTTATTTTCTGCACGCCACATGTTCGATATTGAAACTAAGTTAAGATAGGATTAGTTTAGGTACTTTAAAATTGGTTTTTAACGAAACACGATTCTCTGTGGATTCGACCTCGCACTTGTACATCCGCTCATATTACAAACGACTTGTGCAATTGGCGAGTACAATTAAATTTGTACATCGCTTGGTTCAATACATTCCCCAAGTGTGATATACTTGTAAACAACCTGTGCGAGTGCTTCAATGCTTACATCATGAATGCGTGTGACTTGTTGATCATATCCATGCTGAAAATGATAAGGAAGAAGTTGATGAAGAGATATCAAACAAAGAGGAATGACATTTGCATCATGACTGGTAGGCCTTGTCCAAGGGTTATTTCCAAATTGGATGAAATTGGATAGGTTGTTGGCCATTGGTACAACATATATGTTGGGGCTGGGTTATATGAAGTGACAAACAATAACAAGCAGTATGTTGTAAATTTGTTGAGGAGAACTTGTGGCTGTAGATAGTGGGACTTGATAGGAATCTCATGTGCACATTCAATGTCTGCAATTTGGTTTTTTAATGCGAACCTCGAAGATTATGTAGATGATTGGTATACTGTTGAGATGTATAAAAAGAACTTATGATGAAATTATTTATCCAATGCTTAGAGAAGACCAATGGGTGAAGACAAACTATGACTATATGGACCCCTACATAGAATACAACCAAGGAGGCCCAAAAAAGTAAGGACAAAGGGTCCAGAGGAGTTTGTTAATCAATATCATATGAAGAAGAGTGAAGTTAGGATGAGATGCGGCAAATGAAGAGGGATTGGACACAATAGCAAAACATGTCCACAGAACAGANTGACAAACAATAACAAGCAGTATGTTGTAAATTTGTTGAGGAGAACTTGTGGCTGTAGATAGTGGGACTTGATAGGAATCTCATGTGCACATTCAATGTCTGCAATTTGGTTTTTTAATGCGAACCTCGAAGATTATGTAGATGATTGGTATACTGTTGAGATGTATAAAAAGAACTTATGATGAAATTATTTATCCAATGCTTAGAGAAGACCAATGGGTGAAGACAAACTATGACTATATGGACCCCTACATAGAATACAACCAAGGAGACCCAAAAAAGTAAGGACAAAGGGTCCAGAGGAGTTTGTTAATCAATATCATATAAAGAAGGGTGGAGTTAGGATGAGATGTGGCAAATGAAGAGGGATTGGACACAATAGCAAAACATGTCCACAGAACAGAAGAGAGACAGTGAATTACAGGGGAGAAAGTAATAGTGCAGGACAACATAAGGTGGGCTACTATTGGAGCTGTCATTTTTTTTTTTTTTGTTATAATATGTTAATATTTGACAAGTTTGCTATCATAGGTACAAGATAGTAGTGGTCCAAGTTTACATGGTTAGACCTCAACTCCACAGCCAACCACTGATGCTAAAACAATAAGTTTCAAACTATTTAAATGTCATTACTCATTACCATAACTTCATTACATTTGATTTACAAGTTTACATCTTCTTGGCAAATTTTGCAAGCTACTTATGCATCTTTTAGAGGTAGAGGGAGTAATAGGGGTAGAGGTAGGGGTAGGGGTAGGGGTAAGGGTTAACCTACCCTAGAAGGGTCTATTGGACTGCAAAAAGGTGGACCAAGGACTAGGAGAGGGTCTACTAGACTGCAAAGAGGTAGACCAAGGACTAGGGGATGGCCTACTGGACTGAAAAGAGGTGGACCAAAGACCAAGGGAAGGCTTACTAGACTGCATAGAGGTGGAACAAGGACTAGGGGTGGAGGTAGAGGTCAATTTCAGGGTATAGTCCACATAATTAGATTGTATGGGCCTTCTCAATATCAAACACCACAGTCTCATAGCAATGTTAGTGTGAGCAAGCTATTCATAATATTATTTCATTGTGGTCCATTTAATTTAATGTGCATTTTACTTTTGGATAAAAGTTAACGTTTTAAAATATTACATAGTTTCAGGGTACTGTCAACACATAATAATTGCATGGACCCCCTCAAACACAGTCTATACAGTCTCAGAACAATGCTAGTGTGAGCAAACTATTGATAATATTATTTCATTGTGGTCCATATAATTTAATGTGCATTTTATTTTTGAATGAAAGTTAATATGTTAATGTTACATAATTTCAAGGTATTGTCAACACAATATGGTTGTATGGACCTCCTCATACGCAGTCCACACAGTTTCAATGCAATGCTAGTGTTACTGTGAGTACTTCATACACTAAGTGTTTCTTTTAGTTTCTTTTCCTTTGAATTTGATGGTTGATTAATGTGAATACAAACTTGTCGACACAGGAACATAAGACATCGCAACTGATGTGGTTTTTTTGTAACAAAAAATATCAATTATAAAAATAACTACTCGCAATAGAACGAATCTTTGTAGGATACGGCTATAGAGAGGGTGTCGAATCTCAAGGACTGCAGGAATTTTGTTATCAAATTCGAAAGATTAAAATTAACTTAATTAAAAAGAGATTGACTTGGTTTGTAATTAAAGTGCATGAAATAAACGTAAAAACAAAGAGTGAATATATGAGAGAGGGAGTAGGATATTGACTTCACATCTATCCGCATATCAATGATTAACTGTATTTAATTCCAGAAATTCATTCTATGCATGTTATTAATAAACAAGAAATTACCTTATTAAAGAATAAGCATAATCTATCTTTGGTTGGCACAGATCGTCCACCTAACTGCTAAGATGCAGTACGACCCTCTTTCCCTATATATAAATTATTAAATTCTTTAACAGGATACATACAATTAATGGATACGTGTAACCCATCTTCAGTTGATATGGACTGTCTACCTAAATTACACTAAACTATGATGTAGTACAATCTGTCTTCCTTAAGCATAGCCTATCAAATCCTATTGATCATATGTCGATTAAACACCATTGCATAACCATCAATCTTATGATCACAGAAAAATAAGAATGATTTAGTTTGATAAAAGTAAAAGACTTTCTAAGACAAGATAAAAATTTCACTAATATTGATTTGAAAATTAAGAACAATTGCACTTAATATTAAGAACAGATATCAATTATTGCAATTCTCATTTTTATACAATCAACATGCATAAATTTAAAAACTAGAAATCAAATACAATCAAATTATTGTATTTGGATATGGTTACATCAACACCCCACAAAAGGTTTTAGCTGCTCATGATCTTTTAAGCTCCAAAGACAGTTTTCTGATTTTTAGCTCTAGGAAGTGGTCCCCTTTTTTACAAGTTAAGAGGCATATTTATAGGGACTAGGAAAACCTTAGAAGCCCTAAAAAAATCGTAGGTTAGTCTCCCAGTCCAAGTGGGACACTGAAAACCTTCTCCAAGGTGGATTTGGGCACTTTTTGAACTTTTCAGCACGAGTGCACTTGATCCCACTTGTAGTGCGCTCAATCCTGCCTACGCATGTGGGGAGAGGTGCGCTAGGCATGTGGTTGTTTTGTGTCTTATCTTATGGGGTAATTTTGGAATAGCAAACATCCAAATTGGGAAATTTTTATTTCACAATGATTTGTATATTTTTGAATTAGCTTTCCAATGCCCTTAGTTTCATATCCATCCAACACTCTAACAAACAGTTATGACCAAAATATGGAGACATATGCTAGGTCTTCTCAAAGTGATTTTCAGCCCAAAATCAATGATTTTTCTTGTATTCTCTCAAAAAACTTGAAAACATGAAAACAAAACAAAATCAAACAAATAATAATACTAAGGAATTAACATATGCGAGTTAAGGGGTTTGAATGTGCAATATTTCAAGGGTGTTTGTTAAACAACAAGAAAACACCCCACGACATTGTTCACCTTTAAACAAAATTAAAAAAGAAAATAATAATTGATATGGGAAAATGAAAAAGTAATGTTGGAAAGTGGAAAAATTTTGTTTTGTATTTGATTTGTTTTATTTGAATAGTAATAAAGAGTAAATGATGTGATATAAAAAGTGAATGATTTGATTTTTGATTTTTTTTTTTTGGAAAAATAAAGTGAATAGAATGGTGAAATGTGGGGGAATGTGAGGGGATGTGAATGGGTTTAACAAACGAGGCCTTAGTGTTTATCATACCCTCAAACTTACATATTGTTAGTCCTTTAGCAATACAAAATAGAAAATAAAATTGAAAAACAAGATAAATCCTTCTTTCATGGGATATACGATTGCATTTACCGTATGCAATAAGCCTTTTAAACTCCTATGCATTCCTTAGAGGATGAGTGAAGTCTCGTGAGAGTTTTTCAGGAATGATACCTACAAACATTGTCATTATTATGTCATTCAAAAGAATAAAGTATCACAAAAATAATGGTTCTCATTCATTAGCAAGCTTAAAGTAATAAACTCCATCTTCAAAATTTCAAGAAATTATCAAGTCAAATTACTTACAAATGGCAGGTTAAGATAAAACAAATTTCGATTAGTGCAAAGTGAACTAACATCTTGAGGCTTCAAAATAATTTTAACATAACTGAATTAACATCTCAGAATTTATTGGACTTCCTATTAGATGAAACAACTAAGGCATACACTTTTTTTTTCCTTTTTTTTTTTTCATACAGACTTTGCAATGCTTAGCTTCCTTAAGCTTTCTAGTTGACCCATGTATCGAGTGTTAGGCCAATGACTCCTAAACCAAATGGCTTTAGGGCACTAGGTATAAAGACACCCCCCAAGAACTTACTAACTCAAGTAAAAAATACTACGAGGCTAAGCTAGCCATATTATTAATCAAACCAAACTTCTTACTTTTTGACGCGAACACTCATTGTTTAATGAGGCAAGAAGTCTGGTAACTCAGTGGAAAATTCAAACTTAATTTTTTTTTTCTTCTTTTTTTATAAGTAGCATGCCAAGGTTATTCACCAAATATGTCACCCAATAGAATTCAAAACATTGAAAACAAGCATAATTGGTCTCAAATTTCATACCTCACAAACATGTGCTAATGTGCTCAAGGTAAATATTAAATTAAAACAAGAAGCATCTCATGTTGTCAAAAGTAAGTACAAGACTCAAAATTCCTAAGTCATATGATCATATTTCATAACCTTAAGCCTACCAATGTAATTCAAACCAAAATCAAAGCTCAACCACATGCTTAAGAATGATATAACAACAATTTTGGATAGTATTTTTTTTTCTATACCTCCAAACTTGAATCATACATTGTCCCCAATGTATGTACAGAACTAAAGAATAAAATCAAGAGTATATGAATACCTGAATGAGCAGATGTGGGGAATATCATACCCCCAAATGGAATGCAAACACACGTCCTGAAAAAGAAAGTGATACTCCAACCAAGAAACAATCAAATGCTGAGAGCGACTCCAAACAGGGACTTGGGATGTCCACAGGAAATAACCAGATGGGAGAAGCCACCTAGAGACTACCTAAAAGCAAATTGGGATGCCTCAGTGGATAGAGATCAGAAGAAGGTGGGCTTTGGAGTGGTGGTGCGGAACCAAGAAGGGAACGTTGTAGCTGCCCTCTCAGATTCAAGGACTGCAACGATTACGCCAGAGGGGGCAAAGACGTTCGCAGCATGGCATGCGGTAGAGGTTTGTATCTCTCTAGGGATGAGGAGAGTGGTGGTGGAAGGGGACGCTCTTACATTGGTTCGCTCTTTGCAACAGGACGAGTGGCGTAGAGGTCAGTTCGGGCATATGATTGACAATATGATTCAGAAGCTACAGACTTTTGAAGACTGGAAGGTCAACTAAACTCCACGGTCAACCAACGAAGTAGCCCATAGTTTGGCTAAGTTAGCATTAACTCTCTCAGAGAGGCAGGTCTGGATCGGGGATTTTTCTCCCTGTGTCAGAGATCGTGTAATGGCTGAAGTTGAACAAACGTGTTCGTAAGCAATAAAATGAGACCCCTTCTTTCTCTAAAAAAAAAAAAAAAAAACAATTTTCATTAAGAAAAAAATGATAATAATAATGAAAGATCAAATTGCCATCAATATATATGCTTTAATTAAAGCCCCTACACTTAACACAAATCGATTGAGTAGCCAAAATTTCAATAAAGTTTTTTCTAGCTGGCCCTAGGAGAAAACCTATAAAGAAAAAACACGTGGGGAGGAGGGAGTCCTCCTCCTTTCCCCTCCCCCCTACTCCCCTATTATTTCCTCCCCTCGCCCATATATNTTTCTTCCTTTTCTTCTTCTCCTTTTTTTTGTTTTAAGGTTATTTTTTTGGCTTTTCTGAGCAGTCCAGTTGCTTTGGCCATCCCTTTACTTATACTGCACTACCTCCGTCTGCCTCCACCATACTGTGCCGCTCCAGAATCAATTACGCTTTAGATCTAATTTTACAAATCTAGATCTAGTCTTCTCAACTGGTTTCGCTCAGCCACGTGCCGGCCCACTAAACTCCCCATCTCCTCAATTGTCCATCAGAGCAAAATGGCTCCATCTAGTTCACCATGCGCAGGCCAACGCACTTTGCCTCCCTTGCCCCGACTATTGTGGCTATTTGGTGTTTTTTTTTATTTATTGTGTTTTTGTAGTTTTTTTTTTTAATAAAGGTTTGACTTCTCCTTGGATATACTTTCATTAGCAATTTTTGGGGTGGAGATTTTTATCTTGGCCTTCGAGTCAATGAGGATTAGTTTCAGTGTAAAGGTTTTACTTCAATGGTCGAGAAAATAAAAGTTGGGAATATGGGTTACTTGTGTATTTGATTGAGTCTGCCTGAAGTAGATATATTATGTAACTGAAGTTTGGACATGGGTTAGCGAATGTTGAAGTCATAGATAAGACTTGAATGCAATATTTTTTAGGGAAAACTTCACTTACCCCCCTGAACTTTGGTCACTTTTGCAGATACCCCGCAATGTTCAAAACCTCTCACTTAGGTGTATCAAAGTTTGATTTTCTCTCACTTTTCCCTTTCCATACAAAAAATCTTAATAGAATGTCAATTTTACCCCAAAATTATGAGTCGTTCTGAGAACAATGTAGTTATGGAGTCAAGGATAAAATTGGAATTGCGAAAAAATTTATATACGGAAAGGGCAAAGTAAGAGAAAACCAAAATTTGATACACCTAAGTGAGAGCTTTTGAACATTAGGAGGGTATCCGCAAAAACTGAAAAAGTTCAGGGGGGATAAGTAAAGTTTCCCCTATTTTTTATGTTTGTCTCTATGACGTTGTAACCTCATAACTTTGCCTATAATTTATTAAAGCTTTATGCTTTATAATGCAAGAGCTTAATGCTATTTATCTTTTTTCAATGAATGAATATGAAAAATTCCCCTCAAAATTAAGGCCCCTACTTAATTTTATTCTCCAATATTCCAAAATAAATAAAGCTTAAAAAATTGATAGCACTAAATAAGGGAATCAAATAATATAAGGGTTAATTACATTTTTAGTACATAAGTTTGCACATTTTTATTTTGGGCGAAATACCTTATTCACCCATGTAGTTTAACTTTTTTTATTTTTTGACCCCTAGGATTTACCTTTTATCACAGGAGGTTCCTCTGATTTGCCTAAAAATATGGAGATGGTCTCTCTGTCAAAATTTCTTGTAAAATTTTACGAAACGCCACGTTAGCACCAATCATGATTTGACATGTGTCCATATAATTAATTAATTTAAAAATATGATTTTTTTTTTAAAAAAAATTTAATTATATTTTAAAAAAATGGTCATTTGGCCATGGGGTGGTTCGACCACCCTAAGGGGCGAATACAATTTGTTTTTTGGAATAAATAAAATATTAGTTATTGTACTTGGCTTAAATTATAAATCGCTTTTGCGGTATAAAAAAATATTGATAAATGCAAAATCAAACCATTTGGTTGGCTCAATTGGCAACCAACCCTTTCATTTCTTCTTTTTTCTTTTCTTTATATATATATATATATTTTATTTTATTTTATAAATTTTTAAAAGAATGGGGTATTATAAGAATATAAAAAAATATGTAGCATTTTTTACATACTTTGATAGTTTGATAAGCTACTTTAGTACCTTTTGAACATTGTGGAGTTCTATCGTAAACGATTGTTTGTTTGAGGGGCTTTTTTTATATATATATATATATATATTTTTTCCCTTTATCTAACTATTTTTTATAGAGGCAAGATAAATGCACAACTTTTTTGAACAATTTTTGCCCAACTTTTTACTTTTTTATTTTTTTTAAAATAAAAATAAACAAATTTTTTAAGCAATAACTTAGTATGTGGTCCTTTTTTATTTGGTATTTTGTTTTCTCATAAAAATGGTTATTTTTTTTTAAATGGTTATTATTATGAAGAAAAAGACCATTTTTTTAATAAAAAAAAAACCAAATAAAAAATGACCATGTAAGATGTTATTGCTTCATAAATATTTTTTTTAATTTATTTTTTAAAATTAAAAAAAAAAAAGAGAAAAATTAGGCTAAAATTATGCAAAAAAATTGCTCTCTTATCATTATTTTTTTTTTTATAAGGGAATTGCTAATTTGCAATGGGATCACTAATTCTACTTGGATATTATTTTTTAAAAACTTCAAAATTTACGTATGAAAATTGAAAACAATAAAAATAATAAAATAATGAATGGTTAAAAAAGAATTAGCATCAAATATAAAGAAAAATTCTCAGAAAAAAATAATTTAGAGAAGCATGAGGAGCATAATATGTTAGTTAAATGCACATCTTGAAAATGACTTTTCAAGCACGCAGGCAAAGAACCTCAATTTTAGTAAAAAATATATATATAAGTAATTAAAGACAAAGACCCACTTTAAAGAAAGTAATTATAATGGTAATAACTTGTTACAAAAAAAAAAAAAAAAATTATAATGGTAATAACCACTAACGACAAAAATATGTGCGGTGGATGACACTGACACTGATACTGACACTGACGTCTGATAATGACAGTGACAACAATAATTGCGACAATGTCGGCCAGCGACCTGTCAAGAACGAAGAAAAATTTTAGTCCACGTGCATCACGGAGTAACGTTGCAACTTCTTGGTTATTTTCGTATTGTTTTTTAAATAATGTAATTTTTAAATTATTATTAAACTTATGATTAATTATTATAAAATTTTAATTAAATAATAATTTTAAAAGTAATATTATTTTTTTAATTAAAAAATTATTTTTAAAGAGATAAAAAAATAATATTAAAAATAACTTCTAAAATTAATAATAAATCACGGGATAGCCATTAGCCAAACATCTCACTGTACGAGAAAGTATACGTAATTGAATTGATTTGTGAAAGCTTTGATCAACGGTCCTTCCCACTGTGGATAGTGAAATTAATCCGATCATGTCTCCAGTATGGACGGATGAGATTACTTGATTCTTTTAAAATTGGTTCTGATCATGCATCAAAGCATGTCGGTTTTGGTACGCATGCTAGTACGCAAGATTAACTGTCACTTTAGTTCGTCTTGGTCTTTGGATCATCTCTGCAGTATGAAATAATTGTCCTTCTCAAGAAAAAAAGAAGAAATAATTGTCTACGTACTGCTGACATCACCAAAATTAGTTGGTCCACAAAAATTTTAACAAAAAAAAAAAAAAAATTAGAAGATATAATATTCTCCATCGAACCTCTCAGACTCACACACAAAGGAAAACTGAAGCAGCTAGCTAGAAAGCTATGGCAGAGGCGATAGTTCTGTACCCAACACCAGCCATAGGCCACCTGATTTCCATGGTGGAGCTTGCAAAACTTATACTCACCCACAACCCTTCACTCAGCGTACACATCCTCGTTGCCCCGCAACCTTACAATGCAGGTTCAACGGCTCCATACATAGCCGCCGTCTCTGCCACCACCCCCTCCATCACCTTTCACAATCTCCCAAACGTTGAGCTCCCTCCCACCTCCTCTCCCAACCACGAAACGCTAACCTTCGAGCTCCTCCGCCTCAACAACCCCAATCTCCACCAATCTCTCCTGTCAATCTCCAAAGGCTACGCAATCCACGCGCTCATCATGGACTTCTTCTGCTCTCACGCTCTCTCTGTTGCAGAGAACCTCAACATCCCCGGCTACTACTTTTTCACTTCCGGTGCCGGTTTTCTCGCTTACTTCCTATATTTCTCCACCCTGCACAGAAGCACGACAAAAAGCTTCAAAGACCTTGACACCCATCTCGACATTCCTGGCGTACCCCCGATGGCATCCTCGGATTCGCCAAAACCGTTGCTTGACCGTGACGATGAGGCCTACAAATGCTTTCTTGACTGTTCATTCAGCATGGCTAAATCAGCTGGAATAATTGTCAACACTTTTGAATCGTTGGAGCCGAGAGCTATCAAAGCGATTTCAGATGGGTTGTGTGTCCGGGACGGTCCAACGCCGCCTATTTTCTGCATAGGGCCGCTGATTGCTAGTAGCAATAAAAGAGATGATCCGGCGAGCTGCTTAAGGTGGCTTGATTTGCAGCCGAGCCGAAGCGTAGTGTTTTTATGTTTTGGAAGCTTAGGATTGTTCTCAGTGGAACAGTTGAAGGAGATAGCCATTGGCTTAGAAAGGAGTGGCTTGAGATTCTTGTGGGTGGTGCGCAATCCACCGACGCATGATCATAGCTTGGCTGTAAAAGCGCAACCTGAGCCGGACTTGGATCTGTTGCTTCCGGGGGGTTTCTTGGAGAGGACAAAGGAGAGAGGCCTGGTGGTGAAGTCTTGGGCGCCTCAGGTGGCGGTGCTGAACCACAAATCGGTGGGTGGGTTTGTGACGCATTGCGGGTGGAACTCGGTGCTGGAAGCGGTGTGCGCGGGGGCGCCGATGGTGGCATGGCCGCTCTACGCTGAGCAAAAGTTGAATAGGGTGATGTTGGTGGAAGAAATAGGGATTGCTTTGCCAATGAAGGAGTCGGAGAGTGGGTTTGTGAGTGCGGCTGAGGTGGAGAAGCGAGTTAGAGAGTTGATGGAGCCGGAGTCGGAAGAAGGAAGGTCGATCAGGGAGAGAATCTTGTCTATGAAAAATGAAGCCAAGGCTGCTCTCAGTGAGGGTGGATCGTCTTGCACGGCCCTAGCCAAACTCCGTCAGTCGTGGAAGCTGTGATGGGTCAAGTCTTTGCTGTTAAAATATTATTAAAATGACTAAGGCCTTGTTTGGAAAGGGCTGTTTTCATTTCTCAGTTTGAAATTTTTGGGTTTTTGAAATGAATCTATTTCAGACAATGTGCTGGAAATAATGTTTTAAAAATTGAATTCTTTTCAAAAACCCAAAACAACATGTATAATCAATAAATGATTTGCAATGTAAGCAATTAATTAACAAGAAAAAAAAAAACGGTTTTTTTTTTTTTTTTTTTTTTTTTTTTTTTTTGCATTAGGGAGGAATTACCGGTAAATGAAAAAAAATTAAAAAAAAAAAAATGCCAAAGAAAAAACCCAGCCCAAACGGTTTTGAATCATGTCACTACAATAAACATAAATATCCTTCCGACAGGTTTAACCACAAAGTACAAACAACTGGTTATCATTAATGCAATGCCAACAAGTCGCGATTCAAGCAAATAAGAGCACTAATAACAATATTACTCCTAGGCAACATAAACAACAAACAATCGACTCAACACAGCATCGCATAGCATTTTTTAGTCATCTTGAGCCCAATACACCACTATTACCGTGTACACCCAATTCTAAGACATCGGCCGATTGTGTTGAAGTATTTTCCAACTCATCTTCCCAATGTACTCGCCCTTCCTGGGACAAGCGCAATGGCAAATTTTGTAGCAGCTCATCTTCCCAATGGAAACTACTAGGGCTGGCAATTTAACCCGTGACACGCGAACCCGACACGAACACGACACGCGAAAACCAGGTTAGGGTTGTGCATATTCGGGTTCGGGTCATAAACGGGTCAACCCGTTTATGACACGTTTATATTCGTGTCGGGTCGTGTCAACCCACCGGGTCACAGGTTGACACGCCGGGTCGCGGGTCGTGTCGTGTCAACCCGTGACCCGGTGGGTTGACACTTTTTTTTTATTATTATTTAGTATTTCACATTCTCACTATCTCTGATTCTCTCGCGACTCTCACCCTGTCTCACGACTCTCACAGACTCACTCTCACTCACATAGTCTCAGCCCTAAAAAAAATTCTTGTTCTCTCTCAAAATCGTGCCACCAGTCCGATCTCACGCTGTCAAGCACACCGCCAGTCCAATCTCAGGCACCGCCACGCACACTGCCAGTCCGATCTCACTATTCTCACGCTATCAGCTTTCTTGTTCTATAAGGAGGACAGAGCGATTCTGTGCAGTCAACAGTCACCTAGTCTGTTAAAGGACCCTCACTCCTCACTCTCACCGGCACTACGGCTACCAATAATTTCAGCCTCCAGGTATCTTCCTCAAGGAGAAACCCTAGATTTGTTCTTTACTTTTTGTTGGATATTTGGATGGGAAAGAATTGTTAGTGTTGGCTATTCTGTTATGACAATCCCGGCGGTAATAAAAAATGAGAGGAGCTATGATTGGGGGGTGTAGGTAGGTAGATATGGGAAAGCATGTACTGGATCCAGATTTTGGGTTAGTGGTTTTGGGGGTTTCATGTGTTTAATGTCGTTTGAGTGTTTGCTTGGAGTTGGAGGGCATTGAAAATCTTGGCTTTTGAACCCTTATGATTTTTCTCTGATTTGGAATGGAATTCCTTTGTCAGATTCGTGCACTTGGTTGTTGTTTGGTGTTATTATTGTTGTCTTTCGCTTTCTTCTGTCAATTAAACTTGGAGATGGAAACTTGAGCTTTCAAATTTCTCAAAAGTGCTGTTAAAATTGGAAGTATATCAATACAATAACATTGAAGAAGCTCACATGAAAAAGTTAAAAATTCTTGAATCATAGATCTATAACGCCCAAAATCAGATGGTTAAGGAAGCAGATATGTTCTTTATAGAAATTTTTGTAGTTAATATGGTTTCCAGACTTCCAGTATTGGAATTGCTTTAGACAATAAGCCATTCTAGTTTAAAAATGCTTCCAAAATTCTCAGTAAGTCCAGCCTAGAACAACCATGTTACCTTACTAAAGCGAGTAGACTCAGAAAAAAAAGAACTTTGGAAGAGATCATGATGTTGTTTCTTCAACTTTGGATTGCTGTTTTGTCCGTATCGACAAAGTTTGTCAGGTTTGTTTAAAATTGAGTACATAACCTTGAGAATATATTATACAATATTTAGAATTTTAAATAATCTCTCTATATATATATGATAATAGTAAACTAATAATATACTTGTTTGAGGTCTTTAATACATTTTATAACTAATTGACCAAATTAAATTCTTTATTAAGTTAAGAAAAGCTATCGTTGATGTTCTCAGAATAAGTATTTGCAGTTTAATATGACAAAAGGAAGCATCAATAAAGTTGGTTCTTTTTTTTTTTCTTTTTTTTTGGATAATATATAAAAATATTAAGTTATAATTAGAATTATTTTGAAAACACCAGGACTTGAATGCTAAAACCTGTTGGAATTATCTAAACAGGGAAAGAAAGAATTCTTACTTTCATGGACCAGAAATGAATTGCAAGCCACATTGCAAGTGCAGGGAAATTACCTTCCTTGTACACATAAATCTTGATGAAGTTTCAATGAGCTTTCAATGTTATTTAATCTTGTTTCCAGTTGTGTTTTAACTTTAGATGCTTGATATGAGGTGTTGGCTAGACTGCAATGTTTTAAGATATATGTCTAACCAAGACTGTTTTATTAATGTTGATGTGTGTAGATGAGTAATGAAATACATACAGAAGATACTGTGGAAAATATTATGGAAGACATATTTGAAGATGATGTGGTTGAGTTAAATCCATCACAAGAACCTTCTGGAAGTCGAAGCACTAGTAAAAAGGTGATCACAAAGCGTAAGAGGACTTCAATCGTTTGGAATTTTTTTGATCCCATTCATGTGGAAGGTGATGATATGGTACGGGCAAAATGCAAGTCATGTGGTAAAACATACAAGGCTCCGGGCGAATATGGAACTGGAAATATGACTCGGCATATGAACAAGTGTGCTAGGAAAGACACACCTGATGTTGGGCAGATGCTCTTATCTGCAAGTCAGGGAGGTATGTCAGTAGTTTCCTCTAAGTTTGATCCTAAAAAATTTAGAGAATTGATTGTTGCATCAATTATTAAACATGATTTACCTTTTCGATATGTGGAGTATGAGGGTGTGAGAGAATCAATGCAGTATTTACGTCCTGGTGTCCAACTTATATCTAGAAACACTGTTAAGGCTGACTTGTGTAAAATGTATGCAAGTGAAAAGCAAAAGCTTAAAGCTATGTTAAGTCGTTGTAATGGGAGGATTTCTTTAACATCTGATTTGTGGAGTTCTTTGACAACGGATGGATATATATGTCTCACAGCACATTTTATTGATACTAATTGGATCTTACAAAAAAGGGTGTTAAACTTTTCTTTCATGGCTCCACCACACAATGGATCATCTTTGTGTAAAAATGTGCTAAATATGATACAAGAGTGAGGGATTGACACCAAGATTTTCTCTATCACATTGGATAATGCTTCAGCAAATGATAATTTTGTTTTATTATTAAAAGATCAATTGAATTTGAAAAAAGCTCTTGTTTCTTCTGGTGAATTCTTTCACCTTCGTTGTTGTGCACATATTCTGAATTTGATTGTACAAGATGGTTTGAAAGAGATTGATGGTGCACTTAAAAAAGCTCGTGATTGTGTTAAGTATGTTAAAGGATCACAAGTGAGGAAACAAAAGTTTATGCATGCTGTGAATCAAATGTCAATCGATGGAAAAATGGGGCTAAAACAAGATGTGGCAACTAGATGGAATTCCACATATCTTATGCTTGTGAGTGTCATTCATTATCGACTTGCTTTTAGCTATTTGGATATGACTGAGCCAAACTTTGATCATTGCCCTACTCCACTTGAATGGGAAAAGATGGAAAGTATTTGTGGTTTCTTGGGTAGTTTTTATAATGCTACATGTGAATTTTCTGGTACAAAATATCCAACAGCCAACTTATACTTTCCTGCTGTTTCAAGTATTTATATGTCCTTAATTGAAGAAAATGAGAGTGAAGATGAGTATAAACGATTAATGGCAGCTAAAATGCTCTCAAAATTTGAGAAATATTGGTCAAGCTTCAGTTCAGTGTTGGCTATAGCAGTTATTTTGGATCCTCGTTACAAAACACCTTTTGTAAATTTCTGCTATACGAAAATTTATGGGGTGGACAACTCTAATCAGTTTAAGGATGTTCGTGGTAAATTATTCTCTCTTTTTG
>CM017328.1:9113963-9196195 GCA_006937295.1 Carpinus fangiana | reverse complement strand
GCAAAATCAGCCACCGCTCTCCTCCTTCGAGCTCCTTCCGACCTCTCACTATGGAAAAGAGTGACGTTAAAGTCCCCCCCTAAACACCAAGGCAACTCCCATAAGCTCATCAAGCCTGCCAATTCCTCCCACAAAAGACTTCTATGAGTATCCCTAGTAGGACCATACACCCCTGCAAAAGCCCACTCTAGGCCATCATCCACATTCCTAAAGGAGCAAGCAGCCACAAAATTGCCCAAACAAACATCCACCTTTGTCACTACCCTTCTATCCCACATTAACAAAATCCCACCCGAAGCCCCAAAGGAATCCACATGACACCATTCTACATACGGACAACTCCAAAGACTCTGCACTAAACCGGAGGTGATCATCTCTAGCTTGGTTTCTTGAAGACAAACAATATCCACATTCCATTGCCTCAAAAGCCGTCTAACCCTCAAGCACTTGCTCCGCTCATTCAACCCTCTTACATTCCAAGATAGGATTTTATGCTTCATAAGAAATAATGTCATCCCTCAACCTCATGTGACTGTCTGCATCAAACCCAGCTGATGAAGGAGCCCCTTTCCCAATATTATTAGCCACAATCTGTCCCAACACCTCTTTTAGCTTGCCATCCTGCCCATCCCAAGACAAGCCTGCATTCCCTTTAACATCCCACACAAACTTCAATTCCTTCCCAATTGAATTCTCTCCCGCCAGATCATCCAAAGCCTCCAGCAGTCCTACCTCTTCGGGTTCCTCATCAGAATTCAGAGTGTTCTTGCCCAGACCCGCAGACTTAAGATCCACCCCCGTGCCATTATTCCATGCACACCGTTCCGCAACCCATGATTTTGTGGGCTTAGAAGATAGGACCTCCTTTCTCTGGAAGACATGTAATTGTTTGGGCGTAGTCGAGGGACCACTCCTCTGTTCCTTTCAGTTCACAGAAGACACCAGCACCCCAATCGGCTCAGTCTGAATCGCTTCTGCCGATTCGTCAGAGCCCCCCCCAGTCGGAGACAAACGAGGGACTCCTTCACCTGTAACGCTACAACCGCCGGAAGTCGCACCTACCATAGCTGTCAGACTAGCCGGCGTCGAATCAACCGGACCCAGAGCATCGGCATAGACCCCATCCAACTCCGAAGATCTTACCGGTAACTTAGACTCCGAACCCTGTTCGCCGGAACTCACGACATCAGACGCCCTCGCCAAAGACAACATGCGACTCAGCTCTTTCGCTCCCGCGTCTGACCCATCACCGCCGACACAGTCTCCCTCCCTTTCAGACGACCTTGCCGGCACAGACACCTCTGTTCCCTCTTCACCGGAGCTCACAAGAACCGGCCCTGTCATCAGCATCACCGAAGGGCCTGCTGAACTCGAAACCTCTGTCCCTCGCAAAACTTGCCAACCCAACGAATTCTAAGGCCACAAGTGACTGGGCTTGACTCCCAAAAGGCCAACCCCCACGCCAACGTCTTTTTTAGGCCTAAAAATTTGTTTTTTATTAGGCTTAACCCATGAATTCGTTGAGCCCACATTCTTGAGCCTAGAATCCCTACCCTCCTGCCCCGGCCCAAGTCCCTCTAACTTATGAAAAGCCCGATCCAGCCTAGCCAGCCCCAATTCTACCTCACGTTTTAACTTCATCAACGTCTCCCTACATATGCGTAGCTCCTGATGAGCATTAAACGTTTCGTGCTCTGAAGAATTACCAGCTCCCTCCAAAGCTGTCAGAAGCCCATCCCCTATGATCTTCGTAGACTTCATGCATTCACACCTCTTCACCGGAGCTTGAACTCTACACGCCGGCGTCACCCCCTTTTTGCAATTCACAAAACCGGCGTCTCTCCCTTCTTGGGTCTGCCAAAACACTTGTTTCTGTGCCATTCTCTGTACGCCGGAGTGGTTCACCAGACCCAGAGACGTCCGAGGAGCTTGAGGGCCCATCTCTGCACTACCGCTATCCTCCACATCACCTAGAAGCGGCATCAGGAACTTCGAAACCATCCCCTGTTCTCCGGTATGCTTCACCGGAACCACCGGAACCAGAGGCACCGTCGGATTACCCTTCTCTTTGCCACCCATTCCCATCTCTGAAACATTCGGCTCCGGATGTGTCGACAACCCCAATACCTCCACATAACTCCTGCTTCCCCTCACTGCCTCAGCCTTCTTGAGTTCCTTTCCCTCTCTGACTTCATACAGAGTCTCCTTTGCCAAGCACAGTTCCGAAATGCCCCTTATCCAGCCTTGCCCCCTTCGCCCCCCAGGAATGAGAATGGTTCCGCATCTTTTGCTTCCTTCAAATTCTTCTACAATTATGAAGCGTCCATGGCGGTTGGAGCATTTCTGAGCAATAACCCTGGGATATTCTGCTCTTGATTGGTCCCAAAACACCTTTGATGTTTCCTCTTTCACCACCTCCTTCACTGTACCCACCAGCCACCTTAGCTCGTCCCTCTTCAGATAAATCGAGCGTTGTTTCCCTTTGCTACGTTCGAATATCCTCACCCCTGCTTTCCCTCCCTTGATCAACATTTCAAATTCTTTAGACTCTACTGACCACTTCCTAGAACCCGCCATCACCTCCTACTCAAGTCTGAAAAAATCAGCCGCTCCACGCGCCTCCCACACTCTCACCGGAGGCAAGAACGTAAGAGAGAGAACAGAGCAAAATATTTCCTTTGTATGGTCTAAATAATAATAAAAGATGTATTTAACAGTCAAATGTGAACAGAATCAGTTTGAAGCCCCGGTACTATAGTGTAATTGCAACCTTTTACTTGTTGTAAGATTGGGCCTATCAAAATCTATTTTTGTTAACTAGTTGTTACGTTTACAATTAAATTAATATATTTTGGTTCAAAGTCTTGGTGTTTGCATGCTTACTAAATGGTCAGGGTCATCAGGCCTCAAGATATCTCTGATTAAGGTTTCCATGTCCAGTAGATCATGTTAATTTAGATATTTTTTTTTTCTTTCCTGTTTTCCTCATGTGATTGTACCTCGTTGTTAAGGTTCTGGAGTGCTTTGACCACAGTTAGATTTACATGTCTCATGGACATTTTTTATGTGCTGTCTTACATATATTAGTTACAAGTTTGCTGTGCAGAGTCCTAATAGGTTTGTTACACTTGAACCTAAAAAAGGTAAATGCAGAAAAAGTTGCTGTGTCCGGTAAGAAAAGGACCCAAAAGCTCTATAGGAGGCATTCGGGACGACCGGGTGGCATGAAAGTGGAAACATTTGACCAATTACAGCAGAGAATTCCGGAGAGAATTATTGAGCATGCTGTTCGTGGTATGCTTCCCAAGGGAAGGGTGAGTTTGATCCAAGTTAAATTATATGCATGTTTGTACAATTTCTTTTATTCTTATTACATGCTAAATAAAAAGCTGCTCAAGCTAGGTTTTACTTATAATTCTACTGGATTCATTCATATTGTCTGTCAACTAGATGTACTATGTTAACCATTCCTGCCAACAGATCCTCTGTTAATTGTGCATAATTGGAGTTTTCGATTTATGCTCAAATTTCCTTGCCTTTTATGCTAGTATTGTGTCCATGAATTTGTATTTCCATTCTATGCCAAAGCTTTTCCCTCTATTTATGCTAGTACTCTGGATTTAATTTGAGGACAGCTTGTAAGTTCTCACATACAATGTTGGCTACCTTGCTGAATTAGGTTAATTAGTCTCTTAATGTTATGACGCTATTAGTTGGGTGATTATCTGTTGCTATCATGGCTTTAACTGTATATGAACTAGAAGTACTATGTTAAGTATTCTTGCTGCTAGGTTCTCTGTTAATTGTGCATAACTGGAGTTTTTGTTTTGTTTTTGTTTTTTCTCAAATTCCTTGCTCTTTATGCTTGTATTACGTGCATGGCTTTGAATGTCCATTCTATGCCAAAGTGTTATTTCCTCTATTTATGCTAGTAATCTGGATTTAATTTGAGGACAGCTTGTATTTTCTTACATACAATGTTGGCTACCTTGATGAAGTAGGTTAATTAGTCTCCTAACGTTATGACGCTATTAATTGGGTGACTATCTGTTGCTATCAATGCTACATAATTGGTGCAAGAAGGTTAGGAATGGATCTGAGATGTAGTTTGCCAAATTATGATCTGCCTTTCTGTCTTTCGTTTGGTCCTAAGTAGCGTTTGCACATTTGATATAATTGATAGGTGTGTTGGGCTTGCCTTTATGTATGGTGTGGAAGGGTTCATAAGAGTATAGCATTCCCCTCGATTGATTTACTTCTTCAGTAGTGATGAATTAAGTCGCAGAGTGTGTGAGAGAGTGGAACCATGAGGAAGTCCAAATCCCAAATTCTGTCAAAGCACGAGTGTCCTGATTATATGTTCTGTAGTATCATTTAGATTTTTTCAAAGTAATACCATAATATATTTTTGTCACTTCAGTTTTTGAAGTTACGTATGCGAAATAATTCAGTCATTTGGAGCACATTATTACACACCTCGCATATAAATTTTAAGAAATTATACGTATACATCAAACGCTAAGCATATAACAACATGGAATTTCCCCAAAACCCCACATATCATCCCTCTTTTCCCTCAGCTTCTATGCTAGCTATTTTCTATCGCTGAGAAAATGATTGCAGAGAAGATTTGCCTTCATTTTGTTTGCATACTCTCGCTTTATTTGGAATCTCAATTGCAGATGGAAGAAGAGCGGGATACTACTCCTCAATACCTCTCATTCTCATATTCCCTTGTTTAATTTTTCCAATTTTGATGAAATTTAAGGTTCTCTCATGGGCTATTGATGGATGAATTTTGTGAATGATGAGTACGAGGAGTAAAAGCAGTTAAGTAATGAATCTGCGGATTATTAAAGAGAGTTTGTAGATTTCTATATTTGAGTATATGGAAGGGACATATCCTCTCTTTGTTTTGCTGATATGTGTGCCCAACACAGGTGCACTACCTCTTAGATGAATTGTGCAAACAAATATACAAGAGAAGCACCTAGCAATCAAGAGTGAGAAAAAGGAGAACAAAGATCAAGCATAGCTGGAGACACGAAGAGTAGTAGAAATCCACTTAAATAGGGACATAAGAAAACAAGTCCATAGATTCTTGCTTGTTTTCTCTCCATCATTGAAGCTTCAAGCGTTCCTTTCTCTCCAAATGCACGACATTAAAAAGGAATGAATTGTGTTCTCAGTGCTGAGGCCTAGTATTGCTCTCTTGCTACTACCTCTGCTAACCTCACTTGGTTACAGTTTCTTCTTCACGACCTCGGCTTATGTCCGTCGACTCCACTACTCTATTTTGCGATAATATTAGCACCACTTACATGGCAGCTAATATCATTCTAGCTGTTCGTTCTATTCCAACACGTCAAAAGCTCCACCACCTGGCTAGGCATAATGCACTCTATCCCAAATATTTGAAATACCATGATCTACAGCTCTCTTGCGAGATCATAATGAAGCCGAAGATGATCTGTCATTTTCCCACTCTTTTTACTCACCACCAATCTATCACTATGATGTGATGCTTGCGAGATTATCTGAAGTGAGGATTTGCCCAAGGGAAGCTTTCCAAGCAAAGAAAGCCAACCTCAAATAAGTCTTAGTCCTCCAAATGCTTTTCCAAGGGAAAGGGGAATCAACGTTAGGAAGAACCTTGTAAAAGGATTTGACTTCAAAATGACTTCTTTTTTAGGGCATCCAACAAAGCCTATCATTGCCCTCCCGACCCACCCTAGCAGAATACAAAACATTGAAGAAAGAGGAGACGGAGTCCACCTCCCAATCATGCACAACCTGGTGAAGTTAATGTCCCAATGAACTGTATCATTGCTAACACTCATAAGGCCAGCCACCAGTGCATCCCTATTCTTTGCAAGGCAAAATAACTCCAGCAAAGATTCTTTTAAAGGACTAAGATTTATATAGTCTAGAAATCAAAACATAAAAGGAAAGGAAAACCCATTGATGGTGATAGACTGTTCATACAAATAGGGCTGTAATCGAGCTGAGTATGGTTGTTCGAATTCGGCTTGTCAAGATTTTACATAGGCTTAAGCTCGGCTCGAGCTTCTAGGAGGGGTGTTTGCACTCAACTCTAAAAGAATTAGCTAAGTTCAAGCTCAGCTTGAACTTGACTCAAGCAGTCCAAATGAGTCAAGCTCGAGCTTAGAAATCGAGCTCAAGCTCAAAGGTAGAAGAGCCAAAAAAAAAATCTAAAAAAAACATAAACACAAGAGCACCCCCATGCCCTTGCCAACGCCTTGCGGTTAGGATGTCGGTCGTCTTTTGGGTGCACATCCAGATTGCCTTACTGTCTTTAGGCTGTGGAAATCTCATAATAAAGAGTGAGAGAGAGATGGTGTGGCAGTGGGGTGTGGCGTGTAAAATGGTGATTGAAGGTGACAATTGGGCTTTTGAAGGTTAAAAGAAAAAAAAAAAGTAGAGAGGCAACCAAATGGGATAGGGTAGGGCCTTTTGGGATGATTATTCACTTACACGTGGCTTAGTGTAATATAGTTAGAGCCAGCTAGACTCAATTAGCTCTGATATGTCCGTAGTTCATTTTAATATTTAATTGGAAAATATAGACTACGAAGTGCCTGTAGTTTAATGGTAAGAGTTGCACTATATGAATGTGCAGTCTTTAGTTTGAATCACAGCAACCGCATTGGATGTCTTTTTTAATGAAATAGGCACATCTCTTTAAACCGGCCTTATTCTCTCACTTGGAGGACTAAACACACGAACATTTATTATGTGCTCAATCTAATTGACAGAAAATTAAACTAGTATTGCATTTGATCAAAAGCTTAATATATATATAATCGCTATTTTTAAAAAAATAAATGCTTTTCACTCTTGTAAATTTTATTTTGGTAACGGGCTTTTCATTGACGTGACATCAACATTACTTTAGGCAATAAAATTGGCATAATGTTACACACAATTTGTTAATAGAGTATGATAATATGTTTGTTACAATGTGGATATATATGTCTCGTTTAATATTTGAGCTGTAATCATTATTCAAACTTGACTAATTTATTAAATGAATCAAGCTCGAATGAAGCTTAACGAGTTGAGTATGAACAGCTCATTAAAGTCTTGTATACATAAAACGCAAAAAAAAAAAAAACAATATAAGTTCAATAAGAGATTTTTCATCACCTTTAGAACAATTTTTCCACTCTCTCCAAATTGTTTACATTGGCAAAGTGGAGTAACTTTCCAAATCAAGCTCTTGTTGTGCTTACCAAACATTGGCATATGTTCTTGCTATTGAAGACTATTAGGTGTCTAAATTTCGGAATGCATTTTGTGGAAGAGTGATTTTGGATTCAGTTTTGATTGCTAATGCATGCCTTGATAATGGACTTAGAGAGTTGAGTACCCGGAGTCATGTGCAAACTGGACTTAGAGGCTGAGCAGTAACATCCGATGCCCTATACAATGGATTGGAGCCATAAAGAATTGCATATTTGTTCAGTACCAGTTTACATAGAAAGTTGATTCCTATTTGTGGTTGGTCACTGGAGACTTGTGTGAGGCTAAAAGTCTGGAAAGTGATGAAGAAATGATAGGAAATTTTTTCTGAGGTTGACCAAATTAAGTAGTGATAATGGCTTAATGGGGACTTAGAAGAAAGATCACTGGCAGAGTTTTACAGAGCATAAATTAATGTGGTAGGGCTGCCAACGAACTCCAAAATAACACCATGAATGCTCAGGAGCTTGTATGAAGTTGACTACAACTATAAAATTTAGCTTTTTAAGAATCTTTGTTACCCAAGTGCCAATCAGTGCATGAAATTTCTATGAATGATTTAGAGACTTTTTGGCATCCAGCTGGGTGAACTGTGATCTTCTTTATATATGTGAAATTGTAAATTGTCTATAACTTTGTGCTAAACACAACTTTTGGCAGAGCCCTATTCAAAACCATCTAAAGATTTATTAACCTTTTAATTTTTCTTCTAGAATTGAAAATTGTCAATTGTCTATTACCTTTTTGTTTGATCAATAATTGTGCATCACCGAGTAGCTTCAACTGTGGATTCTTTTATGCAGCTTGGCAGAGCACTATTCAACCACCTAAAGGTTTACAAGGGCCCAGATCATCCACATGAGGCCCAGAAGCCCATTGATCTGCCCATAAGGGACAAAAGGATACAGAAAGAAAGATAGAGATTAGTTGCATGCTTCAGCTCCCATGTAGAATTTCTTCTGTTCTTTTTTCCCTCTCTTTCTGAGCATGGTTATTTTTTTGCGTGGATGTGTCATTCCAGTCCTCTCTGCTTCCTGGGTATGTTGTTGTCATCTAATTAGGTAAAGGAAAAAAAGAAGAAGCTTATTTTGTATGCATAAGTTTCTTTATATATATTTCAACCTCGCTCTCTTAATATATTTCTCATTTATGCTTTTATCCCGGCTGTTAAAATTCTTTTGGCTTTGTCCCTACTTGATATATGTTGCCTTCTACTCTTCAAGTGTGTTGGATAATTTTATTGAGTAATGTAGCCATGAAATGATTAGCAAGACCATTCTTGTGGAGATTTCTCTTGTAGGCTCAAAAAAATCTTCACACTTTGTTTTTGTTTTTTTCTGAGTAAAATCTTGACACTTTGAATATGTGATCATTCTCTACCACTTGTACCTTTTTTTTTTTTTTTTTGTCATTTGAAATTAAAGACAGGTTAACTACAATTGACTGGCTGATTGTCATCATTATTATAAGAATATAAATTTTTAGATGCTATAATTCTAGAGAAAATAACACATGCCTCTTTAAAACTACCATAACGTTGTGAATGTTTTCCTCAAATTATCAATAGTGACAATGTTCATTATAAACTACAAAAACAATAGCAATGTTCCCCAATAACAAAAATACCATCCATAATTTTTTAAAAAAAAATAAAATTTAAAATTATAACAAAAAAACTATTTTTATAAAGTCTAAAATAATAATAAATAAATAACCAAGGGGGTCATTTCATTTGTTTTAGTTTATTTTTAAATTTTTATTATTTTTTGAATTTAGAAGGATATTTTTGATGTATTAAAAATTTGTCTTTTTGCTAGCTTTGGAGGGTGTTGGATGTTCAAGACTTCAAGTCCCCTTCAATCCCTCTCCCTCTCCCTTTCTTCTATTACGATTTTTCATTAACTCTTAACATAATGAAAAAAATAATAATAACACCAAAATATCCCATTTATAAAATTAAAAAAGAAAAAGAAAAAAAAAAGTGGAAAAAAACCCTCAAACCCATAGCTTGTTGTGGATTTGGTGACCCATGGCCATGCCGTCTTTTTTTTAAAATAATAATAATAATAATAATTTCAAAAAACTCTAATAGCAGGGATGAGACATTGCAAAATTCAAAGACGGTCGGAGGAGTAAGTGAGATTTGCCCAATTTTTAATCATGAATTTTTTGATTGCTTTCAAGCAATGGAGACACCAACCAACGTACATATATATACGGACAATGATTTATTTGAGATAAGAATAATTATTTAATGTTATATTGTGAAAGCCAAATTGAATCTTCGTTCTGATTAGGGTTTATTATTTGTTGGTGCATCTTTGATTTTGTCTAATTAAAGCGATGACAATGCTAGTTTTGTCGTGGAAGGCTTCACAATCCTTGTGAATTAGGATTTCTTTATATATAAATATTAAATTAGTAGTTGATCTTTTGATTTTAGCAATTTTATTTTCTAAGTGTAAGATTTGTGGCAGATCAATCATTCTTTTATTATTATTATTATTATTTATTAAAACCTAATAACATAATATGACTTGATTATGATTTTGTCATCTTAAATGATATTATTATTTGGCGGATTCAAACATAGACCGTTACCCGTGGACCTTAAAATGACCTACTTACCAACTAGTCTTAAGGGCACTTAGCTCAATTTTTTTTTTAATTGATTCGCATACTAATCATCCAAAGAAATTGGGGGGCTACTAGAGGGCTCAGATAACGATCGACTTTGAAGAGGTTCATCTTTCAGCAAGCTTACCCAATTCCTAAGCAAAAGGCCCAAACATCAATGGACCTTGAGAAGAACTATCCTTTGGTAAGTCCAACCTACTCCTAAGCCTCACGAATAATCGCTTGCATTGAACAACCATGCAATCCAACCACTCAGACAACCCATGAGCCCAACCTAAACACCAGGAACCTGACGCATATTCACTAAAGGGAGACCAACAAGCAAGCGATTCTAACAGATTGAAGAGGAAGATCTCCACATCAAAAACAGATTTTTGGGGGAAATCTTCTTAAACCCTAAAGGGTGTTAGCCTATATAAGGAGCTTGAGATGAGCCCCAAAGGCATACCGTTCAACCCTTACCCTTATTTTGCTTAATCATCTTCTTACCTCATCCTTCTTTTTAACTTAGACATCGGAGCGACTTCATCGGATCACTCCAATAAAATCCTTCTAACACTCTTCGTTGTTTGTACGACTCCTCCCTAAAAGACGATCTTAGAGGCCACTATAGGTTTTGGTACCGACATTATCTTTTATTATTCACTTAAAACTATAATAAAATAGCTATCACCATGTGAAATTGTTCTCAATTGTAATTTTCAGTTTCTTCAAAAATAAATGATAATTTCTTTAAGATTACTTTAAGTAATTTAAAAGGCATAAAAAAACAATTAATTTATTTTTGGACGAAAATACCCTTAATAAAATAATCCTAAAAAAACTAAACTAAGAAAAAAAAATATATTGAATTACTATATTGGTTTTAGGGTTAAATAACTTAAATATCTTTGACCCCCCATGTGGCTTAAGGATTCTAAGTTTTACTTTATATCGTACATAGTACTTCGCTTATGGCTAAAAACAAAGATGGTACATTTGTTTAACTTTCATCCACAAATTGATGAAAATTTACTTCAATGCCTTTAAAAATTTGACACGTGTCTTTATAATTTCATTAAAAATTAATAAACTAAAATGATTAAAAATGTTAAAAAATAGGGTTAAATACTTAATTAGTCCCTAGGGTTTGAAAATTTTATTTTTTTCTCCCTAGGGTTTGGAAAGTGACTAAATTGGTCCTTGTGGTTTTGAAAAGTGACCAAGTTAGTCCATCTGTCAGTTGACCGTTAGTTGACTTAACGGATTGACACGTGGACCAATTAGAAGTTGACACGTAACCACTTAATTAAATGTTTTATTTTTTAAAAAAATATTTTTTTCAAAAACGAAAAAAAAAATAGAGAGAAAAACCTGGGGTGGCTACGACCACCCTAGGTTTTTTTTAAAAAATATATTTTTTTTTTTAATTTTTTTTTTAAAATAAAAAATTTAATTAAGTAGCCACGTGTTAACTTCTAATTGGTCCACGTGTTAGTCCGTTAAGTCAACTAACGGTCAACTGATGGATGGACTAACTTGGTCACTTTTCAAAACCACAAGGACCAATTTGGTCACTTTTTAAACCCTAAGGAGGAAAAAATAAAGTTTTCAAACCTTAGGGACTAATTAAGTATTTAACCCTAAAAAATAAAGTAAAATAAAATTGAAAAAAAGGTGGCTCTCCTTTGGAGTGATTCGGCCATCCTAAATTCCTTTTTACCATTTCTCTCCCAAAATTTTATATTTTTAATCAAAATAAATATTATTTTGTAGTCGTTGATGATGTCATGCCCCCAAGGTCCAAGTGAACTAATGATACCATTAAACTGAATAAAATAATATAAAATCATGTGAAAATGAATTAGGTTTGATTTTGTAAAATTAAAAATTAAAAAAATAAATAATAATAATTACTATATTGTTTCTAAGACATTTTTTCCAAGGAGTTTAACCTGCCTTAAAATATTGGAGAAGTGTTAGATATCTAAACAAATGAACTCATAAATTTTTTTAATTTGATGTGGCAAGAGTTTTTAAATTAAAAAAAAAAAAGCAATTTTCTCTTTCTTGACTATTACTCACGTTTTGTCATATCAATTTAAAATTTTTTCTAAATTCATTTATTTAGATCTCTAGCCTTTCTCGAAATATTGAGCACAAGATTCCATGATTCAAGCCGACAGAATAGTTATCTATCAACTTCTCATGAATAATCACGATCGAATTGTGCATATTTTTTTCTTCAAGCAAGCATAGCAATGAAGACTGGCTGAGAATAACAAAAAAAAAAAAAGAAACTATTTTTTTAAGTAAAAAATAATAATAATAATAATAAAAACCAAGGGGGTCATGTCATTTGTTTTGGTTTATTTTTAATTTTTTTATTATTTTTTGAATTTAGAAGGATATTTTTGATGTATTAAAAAATTGTCTTTTTACTAGCCTCGGAGGGTGTTGGATGTATAACTGTATAAGTCCCTTTCAATCCGTCTCCCCCTCCCTTTCTTCCGTTAGGATTTTTCATTAACTCTTAACATAATGAAAAAAAAAAAAAAAAAAAAAAAAAAAAAACCACAAATATCCCATTTATAATTTTTTTTTTTTTTTTTTTTTTTTTTTAAAGTGAAAAAAACCTCAAACCCATAGCTCGTCGTGAATCTAGTGACCCGTGGCCACACTCTAGTTGCCGTCTTTTTTTGTTAAATAATAATAATAAAATTATCGAAAAACTTTAATAGTAAGGAGGAGACATTGCAAAATTTAAAGACGGTTGAAGGAGTAAGTGAGGTTTGCCCAATTTTTAATCATAAATTTTCAGGTTGCTTTCAAGCAGTGGAGACACCAACCAACGTACATATACATACGGACAACGATTTATTTGAGATAAGAATAATTATTTAATGTTATATTGTGAAAGCCAAGTCGAATCTTCCTTCTGATTAAGGTTTATTATTTGTCAGTGCATCTTTGATTTTACCTAATTAAAGCGATGACAATGCTAGTTTTGTCGTGGAAGGCTTCACAATCCTTGTGAATTAGGATTTTTTTATACATAAATATTAAATTAGTTGTTGATCTTTTGATTTTAGCAATTTTATTTTCTAAGTGTAAGATTTGTGGTAGATCAATCATTCTTTTATTATTATTATTATTATTATTATTATTATTATTTATTAAAACCTAATAACATAATATGACTTGATTATGATTTTGTCCTCTTAAATGATATTATTATTTGGCGGGTTCAAACACAGACAGTTACCCATGGACCTTAAAATGACCTACCTACCAACTAGTCTTAAGGGCACTCCAAATTCCATTTGATTGATTCGCATACTAATCATCCAAATAAATTGGGAGACTATTAGAGGGCTCAGATACCGATTGACTTTAAAGAGGCTCATCTTTCAGCAAGTTTAACCAACTCCTAAGCAAAAGGCTCAAACATCAATGGACCCTGAGAAGACTTGTCCTTTGATAAGTCCAACCAACTCCAAAGCCTCACAAATAATCGCTTGCATTGAACAACCATGCAATCAAACCACTTGACGACCCATGAGCCCTGCCTAAACACTAGGATCTTGATGCATATTCACTTGAGGGAGACCAGCAAGCAAGCGATTCTAACAAATTGAAGAGGAAAATCTCCCCATCAAAAACATATTTTTGGCATGAATCTTCTTAAACCCTAAAGGGTGTTAGCCTATATAAGGAGCCCGAGATGAGTCCCAAAGGCATGCCCGTTCAACCCTTACCCTTATTTTGCTTAATCATCTTCTTACCTCATTCTTATTTTTAACTTAGACATCAGAGTGACTTCACTGGATCACTCAAATAAAATCCTTCTAATCCTCTTTGTTTTTTGTAAGACTCCTTTCTAAAATATGGTCTTAGAGGCCACTATAGGTTTTGGTACCAACATTATCTTTTATTATTCACTTAAAACTATAATAAAATAGCTATCACCAGAATTTTGTTAGACCCTCCCAGCTCCAGGCTCACCCACCTTGGTGCTCACTCAATCACTTTTTAAGTCTTAAACAAAAAAAAAAAAAAAAAATGAAGAAGAGGAAGAAGAAGAAGAAGAAGAAAGTCTAAATTTAAAAACTGTTAAGACCCTTTACATCACGTGAACTCCCCCTCATTTTTGGGGTCAACGCTTTTGCATCATTATTATTATTATTATTCAATTTCTGGTTTGATTATGAAATAAGCTATTTGCCATGTGCAAACCGTGTAATTGTTCTCAATTATAATATTGAGTTTCTTAAAAAAATAAAGAAGGTAATTTCCTTAAGATTATTATAACTAATTTAACAGCAAAGACTATTATTTATTTATTTATTTTCAAATTTCAGTAGAGTGTAAACCAAGGTAACAGCTAAGGAGAAATTATTGTTCCTCTTTTGATAAGTTTCTTATTTGTCAAATGTTTAGTTTTTTAAACATTAAGGGGTATATTGTAAATTTTTAAATATTATGGTTCAAATTTAAAAATAACTCAAAACTCAAGGAATAAATTAAACTTTCCCTTATAAATATCTATATTCATATATAAAGTCATTCAATTTCTAGTTTGATTAAGGAATAAGCTAATTGCCATGCGCAATTGTTCTCAATTGTAATTTTCAGTTTCTTCAAAAATAAATGATAATTTCTTTCAGATTACTTTAAGTAATTTAAATATCAGAAAAAAAAATTAATTTATTTTTGAAAAAAATCTAAATATCTCCTTAAATTATCACCTAATTGATAACGTTTTTCCTAAACTTTTAATCAGGACAATGTTTTCCTAAACTATTAAAAATTATCAATGTTTGCCCCTAATGACAAAAATACCCTTAGTAAAATAATCATAAAAAAACTAAAAATAAAAAATAAAAAATAAAAAAATTGAATTACTATATTATTTTTATGGTTAAATATCTTTGACCCTCTTGTGGTGTAACGATTTTAGTTTTTTTCACCTAAGGTTTACTTTATAACGTAGATAGTACTTTGCTTATAGCTAAAAACAAAGATAGTACATTTGTCTAACTTTCATCCATAAATCGATGAAAATCTACTTCAATGCCTTTAAAAAATTGACATGTGTCTCTATAAATTATTAAAAATTAATAAACTAAAATTATTAAAAACATTAAAAAAATTTAAAAAAGGTGGCTCTCCTTCGGAGCACAAAAACTTTTTTTTTTTTGCCTTTTTAGTGTTGTTAAAACACTTTCATGGTCTTTAACGGTGGTAAATTAATGATTAAGTGATCAAACTTTTGTTCTTAAGAAGTAATTTAATTAATTGGGATCACATCTAATGAAACGGAAGTCGCTAGTTCGAATTTTCCTTCCCTCTCTTGTGCGAACATATCAAAAAAAAAAAATGATTAAATTTAACTCTTTCTATTAGCTTAAGGTTTTAAGATAAATGATAATTTTACATAGTATCAAAGCTAAATGTTTTGTGATCAAATCTTAATTCTATCAATTCTCATCTCATTTAAATTAAATATTTTATGTATTAAACCTCACCTATGAAAATAACAATCGGTAGTTTAAGAAAGGGTGATTTCCGTCACCCTATACTGGTTCTCTCCCAGTAATTACTATATTGTTTCTAAGATATTTTCTCCAAAGAGTTTACCCTGCCTCAAAATACTGAGCACAAGTTTACAAAATATATATATATATATATTGAGCACAAGATTCAATAATTCAAGCGACAGAACAGTTCTCAACTTCTCATGAATAATCACGATCGAATTACGCATTTTTTTTTCTTCAAGCAAGCGGAGCGATGATGAGTGGCTGAGAATGCCAACCTATATTTAAATCTTTCTATTATCTAGTACATTGTCACCCATCCTCATCGTGCCAGCTCAACTCCTTTTGTCTGAACACAGACTGTCCATATATATATATATATATATATATAAACAGCAAATATATATATATATATAAACATCAAATTTTACACATGGGGAATAAAATTGGAAGCCCCAATTATTCCATGTTTTGATTGGTATTTTGGGCCGACATGATGTTGACAAAAAATAAAGTCGTGTAAGAAACGGAGACAGACATGGTTGTGGAGAGAGAAAGAGCTCTGGTTTCTCAGAGAGAGGGAGAGGGAGAGGGGATTTGAAAGGTGGGTCGGGAGCGTGATTGAGATAAAAGGTTTGGGTTTTTGTGATTTGGTGCTTTGGTTTGGTTGCTGCTAGTGCTTTGCATTGATAGAGTTGGTGTTGAAGGCTTTTTGATGATTCTTTCAGTTTCATCTAGTGTTCTTGTAATCTGCAAGGATGCAGCTGGAGTCGCCGGTAAACTATTCTCTCTCTCTCTCTCTTTGAATTTCTGGGTTTCTCATTGTGATAACTAGCTGAATTCTTGATTGGGCGTTTAGTTTTTGGCTTAAAACAAAGAAAGACCATTGTTTTTGGCGTTTATTGATTATATAAAGGAAGACCAAGTCATCATTTTTGGAACTGGGAATTCCCATGAGTCCATCATTGTAAGAAACGTTTTTGTTCTTGTTCTAATTGCTCCTAGTCTTAATTTTTATTGCATGCTTAAACCAAAGAAAATCCATTTGCCATTTTTGGAAAAAAGGATATTCATGAGTACATTTTTGTAAGAAACTCGTCGATTCTTGGTTTTTGTTGAAAGATGAATGAAGAACTTAATAATTTCTGAAGAATTGATCAAGAGTCGCCCATTGTTGCTGGAAAGTGCAACATATATATATTTTTTAATTAGCTTAATCCAATTGCTTACCTTGCTTTTGATTTTTGCAAGCAAAAAGTGACTGATTTCTGTACTGTTTCATTAAATGTTTGTGGAGTTTCATTATCTTGAGAGCCTGAAGTTTAAAGTTATTGTTTCTAATAGAAAGAAGTTGTTATGATGTGTTGATATCTGTTTAGCAATTAAGAGCTAAAAGTAGTGACCCAAATGTAGCTTCCTGTTTCTGTTGCTTAATCTATAATTAGCAGTTCAAAATGTTGTAGTAGTGCCAAATATTGCTGCTTGTTTCTGTTGCTTAATCTATAATTATCAGTTCAAAATTTTGTTTTTTGTTCTTTTTGGTTATGAAGCAATTGAATTTTGAAATGTGGGATTAGTCCATTCCTACTGGCTATCAAAAGCACTTTTAACATAGGTTTCTTTTATATTACAAAATTTATTAAAAACATTAGGTTTTAAATGATATTTCTCACGGTTGGTAAGTTTGAGGGGAATCATGTTTAGACACTCTGAAAGAAAATTAGCACTTCTGGGGCTTGCTTGATGTCAAAGTAATTGAAAAAATAATCGAGAAGTTCAGTTTCTCATGTCTGTTCACTGTGTTTTCCCACATAAATATTTTCAGGAAAAGCAAACAGATATCCTATTATTCTTGTAAAAACTTTGGGACCCTCAAGGGATGCAATTAAGGTCAACATTTCAGAGAGTGATAAAAGATTGAATTATATGATGTAAATTCATGTATTGTTCTCTTCATAAGAAACCTGGAATTTGAGGATTAGTATTTATGTCATGTTAATATGCATACTTGTTTAATGCAGGGAACTTTTTTGCTTTTGGGCTGTTTGTGTCCCCTATGTAAGTTTCACTCCCAAACTTCCTCCTGTTTTATAAAAACTTTTTAAAAGGAGAAACAAGAGAATATAGAGTATATTATATTTCATCCCTAACCAGTTTCTTTTGTTTTTTCTCCCCTTTAAATTTTCAGAGCCACTTTTAGGAGAATTCTCAGAAACCGCTCAACACAACAGTTCTCAGGGTTGCCATATATATATGCTCTCTTGAATTGCTTGCTCTGCATGTGGTATGGCACACCATTCATATCTTCGGACAATGTATTGGTTATGAGTGTCAATTTGGTTGGTGCTGTCTTTCAGTTGATCTACATAACACTCTTCATAGCATATGCAGACAAAGTGAAAAAGGTTGTTTATTATTTTAAAAATATACATGCACTTGTTTCTGTGATGAAATTCCTGAAAGCCTTTTGTGTAATTCAAAGCTGTCATTCACTTTCCCTCTTAAATGCTGCTGGCAGATTAGGATGCTTGGATTGTTGCTGGCAGTTTTAGGGCTATGTGCAATCATAGTGGCTGGGAGCTTGCAAATAACTGACGGTGGTATGCGCCGGATCTTTGTTGGGTTACTGAGTGGTGCTTCTCTCATATCAATGTTTGCTTCTCCATTGTTTATAATTGTAAGTTTATCTCAGGCATTTGCATATCTTTTGCTGTAAATGGTACATTTCTTTAATTGCTTTTTTTAAATGACTTTTTCTGTCTGTCTTGGTATATCTTTCAGAATTTGGTGATCCGTACAAAGAGTGTTGAATTTATGCCATTTTATCTCTCCCTTTCCACCTTCCTAATGAGCTCAGGTTTCTTCGTATATGGACTACTTAATTATGATCCCTTCATCTCTGTAAGTTTCCCTCAGCACATTGTTTGCGCTCTCTCTCTCATTCTCATTTTGTAATTTCTTTGATACCAATAATCGAGAAGTTCAGTTTCTCATGTCTGTTCACTGTGTTTTCCCACATAAATATTTTCTTTTTATTTGAATTTCAGATCCCAAATGGCATAGGAACCATTTTGGGGATTGTACAATTGATTTTGTACTTCTACTATAGCAATTCATCAGGAGAAGACTCCAGTGAACCTTTCATAGTGCCATATGGGTGATTATTGGTGCTGACAAGCAAAGGTAAAGATATAGATGCATGTTTTTGGTTGACTGATTAGCTTCTTGTTTTTATAATGTGGGATGATTCATTTTCTGGGGCTGCCCTGTGGTGGGAAGCCTACTCGTTCATTGTGTGGACAAGTCTGATATTTCAGATTCATCAAATTTACTCTCTAAATAATTGTGTGTTATGCTCCTCTTGTACCACATGGAGAGCAGTAGCGGCTAGACTTTCTCTACACAAATGTGATTGTAAATTAATTTATTGGTGATCCAATAATTACATTTATGGGATTTGTCTTTTCTTTTGTGGTTATAGGTAAATTCCAATACCTGTTTTTGTACGCCAAATAAGAAGGAAAACTGCTCGAAGTAAAGAATGGTAAAAGGTTTCAACTTGATACTTGAAAGTTGAAACCATGTCTTCAGCTGTTCAACCTCCTTATTCCCTCCTTTCACTCTCTTCGTCATTGTATGTATGGGCATGCAACTTTGTATTAAAAATTAAGGAGAATTTGAAATTTGTCACTCTCTCTCTCTTTCCTTATATTCTTTTTTTTCCCCAAATGTGTTGCAACATAAAAGTGTGGTTTGAACATGTGAGTGTCTAAGGAAAAGATCATCAAATCAGCAGTATTCCATACTCCCCCTGCTTGTATTTTCCCCATAAAGGCCAAACCTGTAAGAGCTACTAGCAGCAAATATTCTAAAGCCTCTTCTCTTCCATTCCCTATATATAGGAAAAATTTAAAAATTTACACAGAAAGCCACATGCAGCAGATACCATATAGCTTCCCTAAACCATTGGGTAGCTTGCATTGGGCAGCACTGCATGGTTTATTATATTCATAAAAAAATCGTTCTCTCTCCTCACACACCTCCCTATACCCGCATTATCTTCTTCTTCTTCGTTCAGATTCCCCCTTCCCCTTTGGTTCTCGTAGATAGAGAAATTCAGTGAGGTATAGTGGCCATGGGAGGAGCTGCTGGAGGAAGCGAGGCGGGAGGCAGGAGCCTTGATGCTGGGTTTTCCTCTTTGTTCTCTGGATCTTCGTGGAGTACCCAATGCTGAAGGAGTCCTCTAGTGTCCTTCAGCACCAATTCTATAACACCCCAATCTCATATTGGAAAGAGATTAGTAGCTCACATAGAATAGGTAGTTTATAAGAGATGCTCATGAGTGCTAAGTTCCACATTACTTATTTACTAGATGAAACTGAGCTTTATAAGTGATTATAGGAAAACTCCAAATCGACTAGTCCTTTTGGGATTGATAGTGCATACGTGACTAGCGTTTTTTCCTACGTCGTTACAAATTCCTTGTGAGCTTTCGTTCTGAATCTCGTGCTGTTCTTGCTTGTTGGAAAGTCTTCAGCTCTGACCATGAATGTGGCCGTGGTGGTCATGGACTAGTTGTTGATCGCGTTCTTGTGGTCTACACCTGACTGGCAGAGGAGTCTCAAATTTTGTGATCCTCAAAAAGATTCAGTGTTGAGCTTTGTGAGTTTTCTCTTATCACATTCACATGGAAGTTCTAATCGATTATGTGAAATGAGTTTCTTGAAATCTTTGTTAAGTAGTTTTGGGGACCAATGCTAAGCGATTCTAGAAGTTCTAGGCAATTCTGGAAGGTTTTTATTTCTTGAAATCTCTGTGAGATGTGTTTTGTGAAATGTATTTATGAATGTGTGGAATTATTGCTGAATCTTCACGGTTAGAAAAGGGGTTCCAATCTTTATCATGCATCTGAACTAGAGAGGTGGGAGAAGACCTAGTCTTGCAGTAGACAGAGATGAAGAGAGAGAGAGAGAGAGGTGAAGAAAAAAAAAAAAGATACAAAATAAATGATCAAGTGAAAAAGGAAAAGGTAAAAAAATATATATTTTAATTGTATAGGGAAAGATTAAGGGAAATTATTGTGGAGTGTATTTGAATAGGGAAGCAAAAAGTAATTTGATTCCCTAAATTTAGAAAAGACTGAAAAGAAGTTGTCGGTAGTGCTCTAAAGCCCTTTTTGGATATGGCTTTATCAGCTCCTGCTATTGTTATGCTTAGAAGAATACGCTATCAGAAATTCAAGTACTTGCATAAAATTCCGCACATCACCTGTTTGCAATTTATTTTTGTACACTAAATCCAGTAGATGTCTGGTTGGCTTTAATCTTGAAATTCTTTTCTGGGCTTTGGAAGATTCATTTGCATTTTGATTTCTATTACTGGTAGAATTTGAATATTCTGTCTTACATGTTAATCAGTTGATTTTTCTTATTGTGTATACAATCAATATATTCATTGCTGCTGTTTTTCACCTTTCCTTCCTCAACTAACTCCCGAGTAAATTTTATTGAGTATACCTGTTTTCACTTAAATTGTTGATTGGTGTTACCAGGTAAGGCTGCTGTTTTATTCCTTAAAACTGGAAGAGCTTCAACTTGCTGTAATTTGTGCATCAAGACCTAGATGATAAATAGGTAATTTTTTTGAATCTATGGACTGTTAAAAGCATCCAGTGCATCAATAAAAACATATTGTGCAGAGGAAGAAAGTAAAAGTTGATGACACCTTCAAATCCTTATTCCGATTTGTGTCGTTTGCATTCTTGTTCAACAAAAATTCTGTTATATTTTAGCTATGACTTCTCACTAATTTACCAGTAGTATCCAGATATCATGAGTCGATTTTCTTCCACTTTGGATGTTTTCCCTCTTAGGTCATGGGTCATGCTTATTAATATCTATAAAAGGAAAGGGAAGCATTTCTCCAGTAGTTCCTTGGTGAGACCTATTATGACTACCATCATTTTCCAACTGTTTGTCTAGTTTTTTTTTTTTTTCCTCTGAAATGGATTTTACAAATACTAATCTCTCTCACTCTCTAGCGGCTTGCAGTTATGTTTGTGTTCTGGGGGTTCAGAACTCCAAAGATTAAGTGTTTTATGTTTGTGGCCTTTACTACAAAAAAAAAAAAAAAAAAAAACACACACACACACACCTTTTAGCATATGACTATGAGATCTAGTATCTTAAACATGTGCATGTGAAACATATACTTTTCGCAGGTGACTACGAAAAAGAAAAATGCTACGTGCATTTGTAAGTGTACACTCCTTGATGTGGTAGTGAAAATCACCATTAGACCAAATTTAATGGTGATTTTCATTGCCACGTCAGGTAGCGCACTTAGGAGTACATGTGGCATTTCTCTTACGAAAATTGCTTGTGAAAAGTGTGGGGATGAAACCCGGGTCACACTGACTTGATAGACTTGATTTCCAGTCCTTTTTGTTACAACACTTTGGAACAAAGAAAGATCTCATAAATAAGATTCCAGCAAATCCCTGAGAGTAGTTCTCACGGCAGCTGCTGTTTCTACCTACACAAAAACAGAAACTACATTAAGAAGTTGCAAGAAATCCCTCCAAAATTAAGGCCTCATCTAACTTGTATTTTACTGAATGTAACAATCAATTAAGAAACACACTTGTATGTATAGTTTGTTAATTACCTGGCGAGTTGTATTTTCTTCCTTTTGGGACTCATTAAGCAGCCGGCCTCGTTCGTCGTAGAGGATAAGCCCGCTGAACCTTGGAAGCTCACACTTGTCCCCCATGAGTATCGGCCTTTGCCACACCGGTGACACCGAGTTATGGCTTTCCCAACCTTCCAACCCGAGTAGTGGCGTTGGCCTCTCTCCAATTCTCTCTCCCTCCCACTTGTTTGTTCTACCTCCAATTCTCTCTCCCTCCCACTTGTTTGCTCTACTCCACCGCATCGAACACATCAAAACCTTCTTTATCGAAACCCAACTGCAACTTCTCATCGAGTCATCTCCAGCGACCATGTCATGGTGCGGAAGTTGCTTTCTTCTACCCGTTTTCTTCAGTACTGTTGCAGTACAAAGAGCAATGGCAGCAAAGGAAGCACAAAACAACAGGAGAAGTGCTTTTTGGGTTGAAAGCCTCAGTTTGTCCTCTAAATTCCATAAAGCTTCCATGTCTTGCTAGCTTATTTTATGTGACCAAAGTGATCTTCGATGTATATATTTGAAAGATTTGGTAAATAATTAGATATGCATGAGAGTGTTGGGTTGGTGAGAATCACGTGAGGTCCACCGCTAGTTGGGCCTCCAACACCCGGGCTACACATTTACCGGCCTTATGTGTTTCGGCCGTTGGAATCTCACCGTTGGAAGCTCATGAAAGCTACTCACGGGGAATTCTAGGCTGTTATAAATAAATACATTAATTAAATTAATTAGAATAAATAAATAAATAAAAGGAAAAAAATACGCTTTGCCCAAATAAATAAAAGGAAGAAAAAAAAATACACTTTGCCCTTTAAAACTTTATCCGATTTGTAATTTAGCATTCAATATTTAAAAATTGACAATGTACTTAAACAAAGTATAAAAAATTTACAATGTGACCTATCCGTCAATTATTTTCGTTTTCTCTTACGAAAATTATTGAAAATACCTAATTGTAGGCCTTAAAAAAAGGGTTGGGGGTTGGGTTCGGGTTGACTCGCTTGATCCACCACCCGTTTAGCCTCAAATCGAAAACAACACGGTAAATTACTGGGTAACTCGACACAACTTGTTTGACCTGTTTCAAATAACCGGTTGTATCAAGTTAATATGACCTGTATGAAGGAAAATTGATGTAATGTCATTGGAATTTAATAAAAGCATTCACAAATTTCAACATGATAAAAACATAATAGGTTTAGTCGTCTATTAGATTAGCAAATTGGCAAATTTTCACAATAAAAGCATTCACAATGTAATAAAAACATAATAGGTTTAATTGTCTATTAGGTTAGCAAATTAGCATTCAATAAAAACAGTCACAAAGATTAGCATATTTTCAACTCCATCATAGCAAATTTCAAACTATAAAGTTTACATAGTAAATGATTTGAGAATTATCTCTAATAGGTTTTATTGTCTAATAGACAATTAAATAGCACATAACAACTCCATCATCTCTTGGAATTAAACCCATAACACCAAATCGCTTACTAAGTAAGGTAGAACCATATTAAGAAAAATATAGTCAAAGAGAGCTAGCAAAAACAAAGTAAAAAAGAAAAAGAAAAAAAAAAAAAAAAAAGAGAAAAGAAACAAATGCTAAAACTCCATTATCATTACAAATTGGGTTCTCAATACGCCCGGTATTGTCTACTTGAATGATCCATCACATGCAATCACACGCCACAAATATGCTCATTTTAAGGAATATTAACAGATTATAGTACTCCAGATGAATTTGGAATGTAACAGGAAATGATATCCGCTATCAGAAAATCATCTTCTTCGTTATCTAACTTCATTTGTATGTGTTCTATATCAAAATATAAGAGGAATTAGTGTTATTATAGTATAGTAAAAAAATAATAAAAGTAAATGAAGTAATTAAATATACAAATAACTAATATTACATTATTATCCATATAACCAATTTATGGTGCAAATTAGTACCTCAACAATACTAGGGTTGAGTGAGCTCCTATATTAATCAATTACACGTCTACCAACACTAAAAAATGGATTATGAAGCAACAGTAGAAACATGAATACTCAAAATATTATGGGCCATAGTAGCTACTTCACGATAGTGAAATTTATTTCCTTTCCAAAATAAAATGATATCAAATGTTACATTCTTATCCGCTTACCTATGTTCATCCAAATAAAGCTCAAATTGATTCTTTTGTGAATGAACATCCACTCCATCAAATGTTAAATATTCCTACATGAAAAAAGAGAGAGAATATAAACATAATTTACTATGTGGTTAGGAGTATATAAACTAAGTTACTAACAAGCCAATAAACTAATAATATTATTCACCTTTTTCCCAATCTAGTTATTGGCAATGTTCTTAGGGATGAACATGTTTTTCAACAACTATGGGCTTGAAGTTGTAGAAGAAGCACTGTACTCCATAAAAAATATGGAATAATTTATCACGAACATTCAAAAACTCTTAAGAATCAATAACTCCATAAAGCTTCATATAATAGTAATTTACAAGTTGAAGCTTGTAACGAGGATTTAAGACAACTGCTATGGCCAATACTACATTGAATTCTAATAAATATTTCTCAAATTTATAGATTATTTGAGTTGTCATTAATCTCTTATATTCATCTTCACTCACAAGTTGTTGCTTCAAGGTCACATAAACCAAGAAAACTATGGGAAAGTGTATGCTGTGAGATACTTGGTACCATAAAAAACACATGTAGCATGGTAAAAGCAAGCTAAGAAACTACTGATAATATTCACATTTTCTAACTTAAGTGTAGTAGGACGATGCTTATAGTTTGAATCATTTATTTTTAAATAACTAAAAGCACACCTATAGTGAATAGTGCTCTTAAGCATAAGATATGTATAATTTCATCTGGTTGGCAAATACTGCCTTAACCCCTTATTACTATCTCATGACATTTGATTTACAACCTGATAAAATTTTGTTTTCTCGCTTGTGATCCTCTAACATACTTCACATTATCTCGAATCTCTTAGATAGCATCATTGATCTCTTTCAAACAATCTTACACTATCAAATTAAGAATATGGGTACAACATCAAAGATAAAAAAAAAAAAACTCACTTTCACAAAGAATAGCTTTCATAATGTTCAAAGTTTGTTTTAATAACCCAACACAAATATCATTGGAAGAAGCATTATCCAATGCTATAGTGAAAACCTTAGTCTCAATCCCCCACTATTGTAGCAAATTATATATATTTTCAAACAAAGATATATCATTATGTGGAGGGGGTATGAATGAAAATTTTAACACCATTTTAGTTAATACCCAATATTTGTCAACGAAATGCGCAATAAGGCACATACACGCATCCAGGGCTATAAACGAGCCGAGCTTGGGTGAGTCAGGGCTGTCCAAGCTTGCTTATTTAAAAATTTCACGAGCTCGAGCTCGAGCCGAGCTTTTTGTCGAGCTCAAAATTTAAGCTTGGCTTGGCTCATTAAGAAAAATTTATTGTGCGAGCCGAGCTCAAGCTTGTCTAGTAGACTAGTCGAGTCGGGCGAGTCGAGCCGAGCCGACTCAGTTAAGACAATTTATCAACAATAATATTTCATACTATCAATTCCAAATTTCAAATGACAATATCAATACTTAGTTTGTAATTATATGACGTTACATGCATTGTTAATTTGTTATTGTCAATTTTAAATTTCTAATTCTAATCATTTCATTTGGGATTATTCTAATCATATTTTCATTATATATGATATGAATTATATGAATCAATATGATTATATGAATAATATGATTAACTATCAATGTATCATGATTTTTATTTAAGATATAACCATATGATTAACTTTTGTCATTCAATTATATATTATACATTTACTTATAATCATAAATATAATTATATATTGTATACCAATTAATTATTGTTATTCTTTTTTGAGAAATATTTAATAATTAATATACATTGACTATTGTTAAATTGCTATTAAATAATAAGTAATATACTAGATAAGTTATTTTTATTAAATTTATAATATGTATATATAATAAATATATACGAGTCGCGCTAATAAGCGAGTCGAGCTCTTATACGAGTATGTTCACGAACTTTAAACGAGTGAGTCGAGTTTTATACGGGTATGTATTGTTTAATAATCGAGTTTGATTTCGTGTCCACGAGCGACTCATTTAATAATCGAGTCGCGCACAAGCCGAGCTTTGTCGAGCTGAACTCAGACAAGCTCACGGGTAGCTTTGTTCACTTATAGCCCTACACCCATCAGTTGTCAAAGAAGTTCACAAATTTGATGTTAAACAAATCCGTCCAAGACAAACATTCAACATAGATTTAACCATTTGTTTCTCCATTAGATGCATCTTAATCAAATCAGTCTTAACAATATTTCAAAAGATAGGTGGTACATCACTATGGAAGTATTGATGTGTTTCTCTTACACTATCATATTTAATATATGAAAAATGTAAGTTATGCTTAATAATCACAGCAACCAACAATTTTCTATATCTTTTAAGACAAAATTTGGAGGCACGCACTTATTGATAGAGATCATTGATTTTTAGATATGAGCAACTGCCCAACATTACGAGTGTTTCTCCTCAAGCAGTTTTGTGTGTGCCACTTTAGATTTTCTGTTCCACATGAACTATGAGCCATATATTGAACACCACAAAACTTGTATTTTGCCAATACCTTGTCGTCATTTGGATCCGTACTAGGAAGGGCATCAAAATAATTCCAAACTTATGAGGTTTTCCTACGATTCATGACATTCTTTTTAATTCTTCCCCATAGAAAGAGAAGCATCTTCTATTGTATTTAATTCAACCAAATCATCATCAAATTCAACTTCAACCGAATCTTCCCCATATACTTTGTTACTCATCTACACACATAATTGCTAGTAACTTAGTTCGTTATTTCGGATTAGGAAATACATTAAATCTAAATAAAAAAGGCATGCAACTTGGAAGGCTAATAATCTTGAGTAATGATATAAGGATGACTCTAGTCCTCATAGAGTCATCACAAATGTGATGTGACATTTAAAATCATCATTGAATTTGAGATGATCATTATTGAATTTTAATTTATTAGTGATTTTAAATGCCACATCATATTTGCAATGACTCTATGAGGACTCTAGTCTTCCTTATATCATTACTCAATAATCGTACTTAATTCATGCTTGGACACAATATATGATTTGCTCAAAATAGCAGGATAGGGTGCCGTCTTCAAATTAGTCTACAAAGAAACAAATGTAGGTAAGTTCAAATAACCTAACCATAGTACACCAAAAAATAAGTTGAACCCATAAATTTGAATGAACACAAGACATAGTGTAATGCCACACCCCCAATGACACACAATATTATCCGTTTTTAGTTCCCTCGAACTATAAGCACATTTCCATCTCCATACTAAACTCAGGCAATGTGGAACGCCATAGGGTCGGATGATTTGCAATTTTAAAAAGTACATTTTGAAAAAATGAATTTTAAAAACGAGTTAAGTGTTTGGAAAAATTGCAGTTTGCTATTTTAAACCATAGTTTGGCTTTTAAAAGTATACTTCTTCTTCTTCTTTCTTTTATTTTTATTTTTATTTTTATAAGTTTTCAAATTGTAATTTTTGAAAAAAGCAATCCCAAACTATACATTAATAGTTAGGATCAAAATTCACACATTTTCTTGTATTTATATGGGCATTTTCACTTATTGAAGAATTCTTCCCCTTATTTTCTTCAACCATGAATTCTTTAATAATTAATTCTCAATTCTTCCCCTTGTTTCCACTTCTAAAAAAAAGAGAAAAAAATTAATGTATTTTCAAAACTACTTTTCTCCCACAAAAATTCAACATTTTATTCCACATTTAAATGAAATCAATCATTTTTTTTTATTTAAAAAAAAAAAAACAAAACAGTTTACCTAACACTTCCTTTTAACAAACATAACTAGGTTCGCTTGGTAACACTTTTTATGACAATTTTTTTTATTTTTTTAACCAAAAATTAATAAACAACTCAAATTACAAAACACTCCAAATTATTATTTGTTTTTTTTTTTTTTAACATGTCCGCACAAGAGGGAGGAGGGGGATTCGAACTAGTGACCTCCACTTCATTAGGCGTGGTCTCAGCCGATTGAACTACCTCTTGGGGACTTATTATTTGTTTTTTTTGTTACATTACCAACAAAAAAAAAAAAAAAAACCTATAAAAGGCTTGCCTAAAAGAAATCCCAACTCTTTCCAAGTCATTCGGCATTCTGAATTTTATTTATTTATTTATTTATAAATTACCAATAATGATCAAATATCAATTATTTAACTTTAGATTCAAAAATCAAAATTTAAAATTAAAGATCATTTTGAATGTAAAACATAGTTTAATCAAAGTACGGTATTAAGTTTAAACTCTAATCATGTTAAAAAAATGATTACAAAAATGAAGGCAAGTTAGATTTGCGGAATAAGTATTCCATTAGAAAAATGAATATGTATTATTAGGAATAGAAGATGTTGGAATAAAATAATTATTCAAATTATTTAGTTTGGTAGTAACACATATTTCATAATTGGAATTGAACTAAAATTATTAAAAAACCCATTTGATTTCTAATTTTTCTAAAACTCATATATATATATTTTTAAAGGGTTGAATGGGTGACCACCCCAATGGGTGGCCGACCATCGACAACATGCATTGGGGGTGGTGCGACCACCCTTGATTCCCATTAGAGGTGGCCGCAACCACCCCGGGAGCCATTCGGGGGTGGCCTTGGCCACCCCCGATGGCCCTGGGTGTTGACCACTCATATGATTTTTTTTTTGTTTTTATTTTTTAAGTTTGAGAGAAAAAAAATGGTTTTTTTAGAAAATTTTGTCATTTATCTCATGAATAAGTGATTCCTCTTATTTTTTTGAGCAATAATTATTTATGTGGGTAAAGAATTAGTAATTCATACGAGAATGATTATTATTAAGATTATACTCTTACTAAACAAAAGAATGACAATTCCACAAAAACCGCCATTCTATTTCAAGGATCTATTCCATGAACCAAACATGCCGGAACTCTTTTAATAGGTATGAGGTATAATATTGAAATTTGTGATATTAATTAATGTGGTGCGTCTGCTCCTCTTTGAATCAAATTGCCAAGAAATATTTTTTGTTAACCAATTTTCTAAAGATTCTTTTAATATCTTGTGACAGCATTTTTGTTGGCTTAGGTTTTCCAATCGTACTGCGGCATGCGAGATCTTTCTCTCTGACTCTCTCAGTCCACCGACGCCTCCAAACCCTTCTCTTCTCAAAGGTCTGTAATTTCACACCCTCTCTCAATATATAAGTTTTTCTTTTTAGCGCTTTTTTGTGATCAATTCATGGAGTTGGAATGATTCCGTTTGGCTGCTGATAAAACGGAGGAAAAGGAAAAGAGAAGATAATGGGTGTTTTGTGTTTTTGTGTTTGATGTTGTTGCCTTTTGATTTGGGATAGTGGAACTCCCTTCAGTTTCTTCTTTTTGTTTTCCTGCTGTCGCAAAGTAAGGAATATCTGAAATCTGAAATGTGATTGCGATTTTCTTTCGTTTCCTCAGCTTTCTTGGCCACCAAACAGATAGTTAAGGCTTTGGGTTCTCCGAAGTTTTACTTTTAATTTTCTATAGCGTTGGGTTAGGATTGTTATTATGAATTTTAGGCCTGAAAATATACGTATTTCTTGGACAAAATTTCCTCGGGTGTTGTTTCTTTGGAAATAAACGAATGCTCAGAAACCTTTTTTGTTTGTCATCTACGGGGTCCGTTACATGGTTGATTTAGGATTTTCTAGCATTTTCTTTGTAGCCAAGCAGAGCTCTTAAGTTGTTCAGCTTAATTTTCTTGTATGTTGATGAAATTTTTGGATTTGGTGATTGCAATGACCTCTTTCCTTGCCTTACAAATGAAATTTTATCATTTTTTTTGATAAGTAATATTATGAAATCTTATCATTGCAAGATTTAATTTCAATTCTGCTAATTTATCCGTTTATTACTCTTTTGTTTTGGTTTAGTTTTGAGTAAATAGATCTCCAAGTTGACTGAAATTTCAAATTGTTATTCAGGTCCATCAATTGGAAAGTTTAACTATTAGTTCTTGAGAGAAATAATGTCCGGAAGAAATCGTGGACTGCCTCATGCTGGACTACCCCCTGCGGTCCATGAACCCCCATTTGGCAGAGGTGTCGGACCAATACCCCATCCAGCTCTACTCGAGGAGATGAGAGAATCACAGTTTGGCATGGGTGGTCCTAGACCTCTCCCTCCACATCCTGCAATAATTCGGGAGGGTCTTGATGCTCAGTATCAAGACATTCAGGGGCTCTTAGTTGATAACCAGAGGCTAGCTGCTACCCATGTTGCTCTTAAGCAGGAACTGGAAGCTACCCAGCATGAGTTGCAAAGAATGGGTCGCTTTGCAGATTCCTTTCGGGCAGAGAAGGACGGTCAGATGAGAGAATTGTATGAGAAGTCTGTTCATTTGGAGGTGGATCTTCGTGGGGTGGAGGCCATGCGTGCTGACCTTCTTCAAGTTCGTGCTGATATTAAAGACCTTAGTGTTCGAAGGCAGGAGCTAGGCGGTCAGGTACAAGCAATGACACAAGATATGGCTAGACTTACAGCAGATTTGCAACAGGCACCAGCGTTAAGAGCAGAAATTGAGACTATGAAGCAGGAGTTGCAGCGTGCAAAGTATTAGTTTACATTAAATTATTATTTTTTCCTGGTGTGATATTCAGTTTATGTTCCTACTATAGTTCTGTTCATTTCTGATGTATTTTCTTTTGTTGGCATTTAGAGCTGCCATTGAGTATGAGAAGAAAGGATATGCAGAGAATTATGAACACGGTCAGTTGATGGAGAAGAAATTGCTCTCAATGGCTCGAGAGTTGGAGAAGCTTCGTGCAGAGATTGCTAATGCAGAGAAGAGAGCTCGTGCTGCTGCTGCTGTTGGGAATCCGGGTATGCAACTCCTCTGAGATTTATCTGGTTGAAAATTTGGTTTGAATTCAAAGATGACTCCGCATCTCCTCCCCTTCCTTCACCTAATCCCCCCCCTCCCCCCCAAACTGAATATAAGAAATGTGAACTTGTTGAAGTTGGTAGCCTCCGCATCTCCTCCCCTCCCTTCACCAACAACCCCCCAACTGAATATAAGAAATGCGAACTTATTGAAGTTGGTAGCCAAATAGGGAATGGAGAAGGGAGAAGGAAGACTAACAAGTATAGAGCAACAACATAGTCAAAACTTTCCCGAAGAGGAAAGAATTGTATAGTTGAGAAGTCTGAGGATAACCATTGAGGTGTAGGGAGCTGTGAGCAACTTTATTTTGAAACTTCACATTTCCTTTGTTGTATGTCAAAATCTATGCCTACCGGAAGCAATTACAGTATTCTTAGGTTCAAAACTTTTCCCTTTTTCTTTACTTGTTTGTTCAATTCTTACCAATAAAAAGATTGTCAAACTGTCATTAGAAGCTGTGGGAAATTTTTAATCAAATTGATGACTCTTTAGTTTACCGGGTTTTATGCTTCCAAGAATCCTTTTGCTCCTACTAGCTTGGTGTTTTCTCTTGTATTTTTCCCATGTACTCTGGGTGTCTTATGCTTTTTATGAAATTTCGATTGCTTATAAAAAAAATGCTTTTAAAAAAAAAAAAGGGGAAAAAAAAGAGAAGAGAATGCTTTCAGTTTACAGGGCTTTATGTGTTACTTGTCTAGACCTTCTATGATTATTTGGGTTTGATAGTCTTTTCTTTTGAATAAAATTATGTGGCAGCATGTTGCTGCATTTGCATCTACTTTTATGAAACTGGAGTTGGTTTCAAATTGGCTGGAGTGAGGTTCAAGTGAGTCAACACATGATGTAAGATGTTGAAATTAAAAAAAAAAGTTGCAAATAACTTCTTCAACAAACTGATATAATGAGTTATTTCTGTTAAGTGATTAGTGAGTCAAGGTTTTTTGATTATTTAATTCTTCCTTTTATTAAATTGATGCATTAATCACAAAATGCTGATATAATTCCTCTTGAAGCTTGATTTCATCACGATCGTTGAAGTTTATTTATTTATGGCTTTATCTTTCATGTCTCTATTCTATTCAGGGACAGGCTACAATGTGAATTATGGCAATCCGGAAGCAGGTTATGCAGGAAATCTTTATCCTATTAGCTATGGCTTGAATCCAGTAAGTTTTTCTATTTTATACATGTTTTATGTGTTTGTCTGTGTGGTTGCATATCTTTATTATCTATATTATATAAATGGATGTGAATAACCTGCATCTTCTGTATGTATGTCTTCTTTCTAAATATTGCATACGTTGTTCTTTCTTCACAACTTGCAGGCACAGGCTGCTGCAGAAAATTTCCCTCATTATGGGCCCACTCCTGGTTCCTGGAGTGCCTATGAAATGCAACGCACTCAAGGACACAGATAGACTTTTTCTTAACGCTATCATTCCAAGCTGTGTTCTAACTGGTATCTTGGCCTGCTACTTATTAGATACTTAGGTCTGGGATGGAAGTCTTGTTTCATGATAAATCTTGGACATTTGCTTATATATTTGTGCTTTTAGTTATTGTTGAAATTGTACTGAAAAATTGACATTTTGCATTAGCTTGATCATGCAGTATGGTATTTTTGTTTTGGTGTCTTGATGCAAATCTTCCAATGTACTTTCTATTATCTGTTATTGTGTTTCAGTGTGATTTATTTATATTTTATTATTTTTTGTATGGTAAATTACAATGCACGCACCTTGATATAAGGTATTTGATTATTCTGTCAAAAGGACGTGCCCAAGTTTTACAGCAAGTCCCTACTCACATTGGGAAGTCATTTCCTATCGGAGGAATGCTTTTCTTTCTTCCTTTCTTTTTAATATTCCTTTGAATAAGGGAGAAAAATAAGGTCATTAATAGTCAAAACAGCAGTTGACTTTGGGAATGTTGCTCTGCAGTACACTACTTTTAGCAGACATGCCAGATAAAGTAGCTTGCTTTTCTTATATAATATTTTAGCAAAGGTCTGATAAAGTTCCTAGGAGCTGGGACCCGGATCCTTGTGATCATCATGGTTAGTGCTAAAAGGAGGTTATGGGTATGGATGAAGGCTAGACCTGCTGTGTACTCCATTCTGGCACTTAAACACTCCCCACGTCCTCCAACAGCATGTTAATATTTTTATAGTGTTGTGAATGATTATACATCACGTTGTTGACACATGGGACTATACTCCTGCATTTGCATATATCCGTTTATCCTCGGCATTTTTTACATATCTATGGCCGTACATTAAGTTTCCAATCCATGGTAACTAGATTTTGGTTGATTGCTAAGTGACATAAAACCTCCAGAATGCTATTTGTTGATTCATTGAAAATTTCATGGAGGCAAGTGAAGGAGACCGCTAATAGCCATAAGATAAAAACACTTCAGTAGTAGTTTTGGAGTTTAATTATTTCATAATGCATAATAGTTAGGTGTTTTCTCTTATATACTTCTTATGAACTTGGGCGCCTTACGCTTTTAATGAAAATTTGATTACTTATAATAGTAAAATAAAGTAATGCATAATAGATCTTAAAACTAATTTCACCTATCTCTTAATAAAGCATTGTTTCTACTATTCTGGTCAACTACATGCAATTGGTAATCACATAATACTGTGCACCTTCTTGTGATTACCACCTTTGATAGAGTTTGGGTTTTGTGAGGTAGTTTTGTGGGTTTTATTTTTTGTTATATTTGAAGAGGATGTTGATATGTATTTTCAATCAGATATGTTTTGAATGTGTAAAAAAGAGAACAAATTGTATTAATAATACCAATTCGTGAACTATTTCTGTTGGGTAGTGAAAATGTAGTAGTAGAGAGAAAAATTAGTTTCCATAGGAAAAGCATAGATTAAGGGTTGTTTATTATCCCTGCTAGTAACGCACTGGATGAGGTTCACTTGTACAGTTGAGAGGTTGCTGTTTGAGTGGTTGATGTCTGCTAGTAGCTTATCATCACCCTTTTTTTGGGATCCCCTAGACCTTTGTAATTTTAGAATATAATTTTTGTTGTTGTTGTGGTTTTTAGTATTTCTTTTATGTACCACCCACTTGGGTGCACTCTTTTGTTCTTTCAAAGAATTTATTACCTATAAAGACAAAGTTCTCTACTACTATAAATATATGCAATACGTAAATTATATTACTGCTACCAATGCATGGAACTGCAAACTATTTCCCTAGAGTAATGAAAAGTATAACATAATAACAAACTAATTAATTCTATACCATTTTCGTAGCGATTGCTATAGATTTTAAAGTGAGGCCAGTATCTGCTGGTATTCACCATCACTTCTGGCAGTCGGCACTTTTGTCATTATGGTTCCATAGGTGTGAACGTGTATGTGTACTTAAGCTACAGTTCTGTTTACTGCTCTTCTATCTGTAGATATTTTGATTTGTTTAGTAGCTTTGTTGACTTCTTGAGGTAATGAAGAGAAGAAAATGTTAGATTTTAGTGAACCGTGTTGCTTCTTCAAGAAAAAGCTTAGGGCCTGTTTGGAAAACTTTTTAAAAACTGTTTTTGCTTATCAAACGCTCAGCACTCTTTTCAAATATTAGTTATTCAAATAGATTTTCTGATGTGGCTCCCACCAGGGCCGCCACAAACATACTTTTCAAAATAAACCACCACTTTTCTCAAAACACTTTTCACAAAATACTTCTAAAAAATTATAACACAAAATATTTCTTGAAAAATAATTACCACGAACATCCAGAAACCCCGCGGTGGTTGCCATGAACTTTTGACAGCCTCGCGGTGGCCACCAGGAACTTCCCGCAGCCCTGCAATGGCCACTAGGAACGTCTAGTGACCCCCCAGTGGCCGCTCAATTTGTTCAGCAGTCCAGGCGGTGGCTACGAGGACAGTCTGGTGTGGACACTGTGGTGGTTCACCACCACTGTGGAGTGTAATTACTGTGGTTTTTCTTTTATTTTAGGGGAACACTCCTTTAATTTTTTTTATTTTTTAAAAACACTACTCAAAATTTTACCAAAAAGAATTTCCATTTGTGGACTCACATGTATTACACTTTTTTCAAATGTCATCCCACCAAATCAATTCTCAATTTTACCTTTTTCTTAATTCTTTTCAAAATCCAATACACTTCTCAATTATTTCTTCCTCAAATCACTTCCTTTGAAGTTCTATTGTCAGCTCTAGCTAGGCAAGTAGGCTCTGATCTAGCTATTAGAAAAATCTTGGTTTTGATAACCATCCAACATTTGGGCTTAGGAATTGTCTATGAGCACCTGTGAGCATGGATCTGTAAATTTCAAAAGTTGCAGGCTTTTAATTCTCTCTGTTTTTGGTGGGGGTGGGTGGGGAGAACAGGCTTGTACTCATGAATTGGAAATTTCCTTTCACCTCCATAGGTTTTGTGTGTGGGGTTTGGTCTGAGGAGAAGTTTATTTTCTAATAAATAGATTCCTATCTGTGTCCGTAGCTTTTAGAAGAAAAGCAGCCAAGAATGTGAAGCTTATTCATTGCATAACGTATCCTTCCATTGATGAGACATGTTCAGCAGTGGAGATGCAGTATGAGTTTCATAGTCAAGTGATTTGTCAATCTGAAAGGCTCTGTTTTCTAAATGTTGATTTTTTTTTTTTGTTGTTTTTGTTGTCTTCCTCTTTCGCCCTGTTAGTTATGCCCACATAAGACACCTCTTCCTCTCTCTCAACCTTGTTTTGTCCATGGCTAGTATGGTTTTCTTAGGTGACCCACATCCAAATTGCGAGCTTGCCGCTTCATCTTTCTCCAGTTTATTGCTCATTCTGATTAGGAGCTGTGTGAAGATAAATTTGGTCATTGTATTAGGAACTACAAACCACTCGCAAGTATAGATCTGCAAAGCAATAGAAGTAAATTGCAAGAGATACAGGCTTTTACCTTGGGGGCAGGGACAAAAGATGCTTTTGCTCATGCAATGGAAATTTCTTGTACCTCCATAGGTTTTGTGAGTGGGTTTTAGGTTGAGAAGTATATTTTCAATGAATAGATTCCTATCCATGTATCATATCTTTTAGAGGAAACGCAGCCAAGAATTAAGTGAGGTTTATTCATTGCGTGAGGTATGCTTTCATTGACAAGGCACGATCAACAGTGGAGATGCAGATTTCTTGGTCAAGTAAGTGATTTACTATTCCGAAGACTCCTTTTATATGAAATTCTGTTTTTTTTTTTTTCCCTTTTCTTTGTATCTTCCTTTTTTTGGCCCTTTTGTTGGTTGTGCCATAGAAAACACCTCTCTCTCTCTATTTGTTTGTGTGCGTGTGTGTGTATTTTAGTTCCTCTTGTCAGGAGCATTTGGTAAAGAACTACTTGTGATCATAATTGACCTGGGGTTTTATGCCGTTACGTTATTTCTCTATCCTTTTTCTGTTGGGTCCTCGCTTCAATGCTGAGAAAAAAGTGCTGTCTTGGTATTTGCACCATGGAAGCTATTCGGATGATAGTGCAAAATGGTCCTTGGGATAAATGTTACTGTCCACTAGTAGGGGTGGACAGTAAGGTCATAGCTTCTATGCCATATGGGCGGCTGAATAGTATATTTACGGATTGAAAATTAAAAAGAAAAAGCTATTTGGAAAATATTCTGAGCTATTGATGTTTAGTTGCTGTTTTGATGGGCAAATTTTGACTGAGGGGTTCTACTTGCAGTACTGGTCTTTTTCCCTCCCATATTGTAGCTGTTATTATGGTTATCTCTTCTTGGTTGCAAGTTTCTGTAGTTATGTTTTGTCAAAATTTGGAGCAAGGGATATGAAACGTAATTTCAATATCAATTAAGGTGAAAATGAAATACATAACTAAGAATGGACATTGTCTTTAAAGCAAAGAATCTTCTAGAAGCAAGGGATAATCTATCTAGGGGCATTATTTGTAAAAAGTTGCTTTTGAGGGTAGATTATATGCTGTTTGTAGAAGCCGAGTTTTGTGTTATACTGCATGTAAATAATCACAAAAAACATCAGCTCCTGTGAGTCCGGAATTTCAAGACTAGAACTTCTATAGTGAACCACATTATCAGTTGTTTGGTTGCTGAAAATAGTGCTTCCAATTAATTAGAGAACCTTGAGTGCAATCATTTTGATTCATGAAAAGTTGCATGATGAGAAACAAACCTTTTGATACGTTCAAGAGCGTTTATGACACTTCTATGGAATATTTATACAAGTAAGCTGATTTATTGGGTGTTCTTTATTTGTCCCAGTGTGATAGGACGTGAAGCAGCTATTGTAATATAGACCTGTCAGTTTTCGCAGTAATTTCTTATCTAGAATTTATTCTTAAATTCAGTACTGTGGGTTTTGCCTCATCTGTGTACTGCATGTTCCATATAGATTTCTGGTCATTTGTTTTGCAGTCCTTTGACATTGTTTTGTTATCCCTTGAGAACTTTAAGGTAGCAGTCCACCTTTTTCTTCCCCTTCTCTTTTTTTTTTTTTTTCCCTTTCTTTTTGTGGATAAGTAGTGGCAGTCCATGTTGTTTGCAAGTAATTGTATGTGTATGACCATATTCAATTATATTTAGTGAGATTTATTTAGGAGTGTGTTCAACAATTATTAATAAGTTATTGCATCTATTGTTTGATAGATGCAATAACTTATTAATAATTGTTGAACTTACTCCTCAACCTGTGAAGTGCTATAACCGCAAGATGAGGGATAGCAAATTTTTGAAAGTGGACGATAGCTTGATCACTGAGGCAATGTCGGCGTTTAGTGCCCCGCCTGTCTCTTCTGGTTTGGTGACATGCTTGGTCTAGTCCCAAAAGTGTCCGATTGAATTTAGTCCATCTTTGGAATTAGTGAATAGTGAAGAGGAGGACAAAGATTTCAAGGGTGGGGAAGACAGAGATTTTCCTTATCCTTTGGGTGATTTCCCCCTACCACTCGTTTGGCCTGGGCTTTGATGGGGGATCTGTGTGAGGGGATCAATGTCACTTTAGAGGCTACCCCTCAGAAGGTAAAGGGTAAAAGGGAGCTTATGTACTTAGAATGCTCTATCAACTATGATGCCAAGGGAGCATTTGATTCTCTGATTTTTTGTGAGGCAAATTATGAACAACTCCGTCATCTACGATGTCTATTCTTATGTTTTGAAGTGGTTTTGGGGTTGAAGATTAATCTGGGTAAAACCGAGCTAGTTCATGTTGGAGATATGGTTGATGTAGAAGCTTTGGCTAGTATTCTTGGTTGTAGAGTGGCATCTTTGCTGATGAAAGTATTTGGGTCTTCCCTTGGGAGCTTCTTATATGGATACTTTTATTTGGAATTTTATAGTAGAAAAACTGAAACGTTGTTTGGCTAGTTGGATGAGGCTTTATCTGCCTAAGAGAGGTCGATTGACTTTGATAAAACGACATTCTTTTCAATATACCTACTTATTATTTGTCTTTCTATGAGGTAGGGGTTCTCTTGTATACTCTCTGTGTATTAGGGTTGCGCCCTACTACGCTTTGAATGAATATGTATTATTTATCAAAAGTTATTTTTCTCTCTTCCCTATTCTTGCAGGCGTGGCTAATCATCTTGAAAAGCTATGGACTTTATATGGGGTGGAATTTGTGATGAGTTTAAGTTCCATTTAGTTAATTGGTTGTGATTTTGTTCTTCGTTGAAATTAGGTGGTTTGGGGGTGAAAAACTTGATTAAGTTTAACCAAGCTCTTATGGGAATTTTTTTTTTGATAAGTAATAAGGAGTTTTATTGAAAAAGGAAAAAGAGGGGCACAACCCTTGGTACACAGGAAGTATACAAGAGAGCGACTAAAGGAAGAAAAGAAGACAAAGAAAACAAAAAGAACCCAAGAAACCCAAAACCCACAAGAACACATCAACTCCCAACCAGACTCAAACAAATCCACCACACCCTAGTACACAAGTTATGGGAAAAAAGTTATGGTGTAATGCTACAAAGGAAGAGGTTTTGTGGAGATTGGTAGTGGAAACTAAATATGATAGCTTGAGGGGAGGTTGGTGTTCCAAGGAGGTAGTAGGGCTCTTTGGAGTTGGAGTGAGGAAATATATGAGGAGGGGGTGGGGAGTTTTCTTGAGTTGATTAGATTTGAGGTTGTTGGGGAGAGAAACTGCAAGAGAGTCAAACAAGGGTAAATTAATATACATATTAGGACATCACTTCTAGCCCGAAAGCCTAAGCTAATAGGCTTTGGTCCACTTATGTATATTAAGTACTATTGTTCTTTATATTTCTTTAATGTAGGACACAACCCTCACAAGTGTATGCACAACAAATGTGAGAGATGGGGACTGGGATTAGGTTTTGACATGATTTGTGGTGTGGGGACCAGGCCTTGAAGACATCTTTTGCGGACTTGTTTAGTATTGCATGTTGTAAGGATGCGTGGGTGTTAGATCACATGCAGTTTTGTAATGGAAATCTTCAATGGAATATATATTTTACTAGACTAGTGCATGAATGAGAGGTGGATTTGGTTTCTTCTTTCCGTGAACTGCTATACTATCAGATTGAGGCTAGGAGGTGATGATAAAATATGTTGTACCCCATCTGAGAGGCAAAAGTTTGAAGTGAGGTATTTTTATCATGTGTTATCTATTCCTGTTAGTTCTCAGTTTCCATCGAAGAGTATTTGGAGAGTTAAGGCTCCTTCGAGAGGCATTCTTTGTGTGGACAACGACATTAGGAAAAATCTTGACTTTGGATAACTTGAGGAAGATGAATGTCATTGTGGTGGATTGGTGTTGTATGTGCACAAAGAGTGGGGAGTTAATTGATTATGTTCTTCATTGTGAAGTGGCACAAGAATTAGGGGGTTCACTTTTCCATCTTTTTGGTATTGATTGGGTTATGCCTAGAAGGGTATGAGAGTTGTTAGTTTGTTGGAGAGTTCTGGTGGGAAGTTGTAATATTTTGGAAGTTTGGTTGTTGGCTCCTTTGTGCTTAATGTGGTGAATTTGTAGAGAGCAAAATTGAAGGAGGTTTGAAGATCAAGAAATTTCGGTTGTAGAGCTAAAAAATATTATGTTCAAATCCCTTTATACATGGATAGAGGCGTATATTTTCTTTGTACTAAGGTTGTGCCCCTATGCTCTTTATTAATGATATGACAACACTTATAAAAAAAAAAAATAATAATAGTCTGCAATTTTCTAGGTTTTTTTTTTTTTTTTGCTGATTTTTTAGACTTTTATTCATCTTTGTCTCCCTAATAGGGTTTCTCTTGTATATTTCTTACGTACTAGGGTTGCAGTCCTCTGCACTTTCTAATGTGATTGAATTACTTATAACAATAAAAAAATGTTGCATGATTGCTCCTTTCAGTTGAATGACATTAATGAATTTGAGTTTTTTCAATTTTTAATCTATTCATCTTTGTGTAGTTATTTTAATGAATTTGGTACCATGGAATTCATTTGAAGATTTATGTTTCCAATCTCTCTCTCTCTTCTTCTTCTTCTTCTTTTTTTTTTTTTTTCCTCAAGTGAGAAATCCATATTCTTCATATTTATCTGGTATATAGCATGATTGGTCTTGCCTGGTCTGCAATATGTTTTCATCTGTGTTTGACATTTATATGTTTCACCTTCCAGGTTTACAACCCATTGTCTCTACCAATCTTCTCCTCCTGCAATCCATCCATCAATGAGGTATGTGCATGCATTAGATTATTCTATCTTTTATTTTTGTATTTTTATTTAAAGTTGGCATTTTCTCTATTTTGTTTTTTGGGAAAGTCTACAGTCCTCTTCAAAGTACCACCGAATTGACAATGCCCCCTAAACTTTCAATTGGGACAATGTTTTCCCCAAAACTATCAAAAAATTGTTAATGTCCCACAGGCCAGCAAAAAGACAAAAATGACCCTACAAATTTTTCAATAAGACAAAAATACTCCTATAAATTAATTATTATTATTTTTTGATAAGTCAAAAGGATTTTATTAAAAAGCGAAGGCGCCCCAAAAGTACATGGGATATATACAAGAGGAACTCCTAGCTAGAAAAAGAAAAGCGGGAAAGAAAATCCGCATAACTAAGATACTAAGGGAACAGGTGAGCCACAGTCCATGAGTACAAGGAATAATACAAAGAGGCTAGAATCTCTTCCATAGAGCTTTCCAAGTCCTCAAAACACCTATTGTTTCTCTCCCTCCAAATAGACCAAAAAATACAAATAGGCACCATCTTCCAAATCACGGCACTTCTAGTCCTGCCAGAGGAACACTAGCAAGCACACAGATCCAAAACACTACTAGGCATGACCCAAGAGAGACCAAGCCGGCTAAAAATATTGCACCACAAAGCATAGGCCACCCCACAATGAAGGAGTAAGTGATCAACCGATTCTCCGTCTTTCTTGCACATGAAGCATCTATTAATGACAACCGCCTGTCTCTTCCTTAGATTATCCAAAGTGAGAATTTTCTGGGAGCGCTGCCAACCACACAAAGAACGCAGCCTTTGGGGGAGACTTGGTCCTCCACACACGCTTCCAAGGGAAACCTCTCCCTTCCACCCTAGATAAAGCTCTGAAGAAGTCTTTGACCTTAAAAGTTCCTTTTTTAGAAGGAATCCACCACAATTTATCATGGCTCCCCCTTTGAATAGAGACAAACTGCAATTTCTGGAAAAAAGCAGTTACTACATCCACCTCCCAATCATAAACTTTCCTGCTAAAGATAACATTCCATTGAGGAGTACCACCTAAAAAATCCACATTGGCTGCCACTGAAGCATCCTTCTCGCGAGCAATACTGAATAGCACAGAGAATTCCTCTTTTAGCTTCGTATCCCCACACCACCGATCATGCCAGAACCGGATCCAGGACCCATCCCCAAGCACTAGTCTAGTGTGACTAGAAAAAGACTCCCACCCTACCGGAATATTCTTCCACAAACTTGCCCCCGACACTTCTGTAGGAGGAACAGTGCACCAACCACCCCACATGCTCCCATATTTGGCCTCCACAACTCTCCACCAAGCCTCCCTCTCATGCCCATAGCGCCACAACCATTTACCTAATAAAGCACGGTTGAAATCCACCAGTTTTCTTATACCAAGCCCACCTTCCGAGAGAGGGGAGCAAACCTTGGACCACTTCACCAAATGATATTTGAACTCTTCCCCAACTCCACCCCATAGGAAGTCCCGTTGAAGCTTCTCAATGCGATTGGCAACCTTAACGGGAAACTTGAAGAGAGACATTTAATACGTAGGAATATTAGCCAAGGTGCTCTTTATCAAAGTAACTCTCCCCCCTTTAGACAAAAGAGGCCGTTTCCAACCAGCCAAACGACGATTCATCTTCTCTAGAATACCATCCCAAATGTGGGAAGCGTTATTGGGAGCCCCCAAAGGAAGCCCTAGATAATCAAGAGGCAGGGAGGCCACCTCACACCCAAGAATACTCGCCAAATAGTCTACTTGTTGAATGTTTCCCACAGGGATCAACATTGACTTGGCCAAATTGACCTTCAACCCCGAAGCTGCTTCAAACAAAATATGCCTCGTAAATATGCCAACTGATCGGGGCTATTTTTGCAAAAAATCAAAGTGTTATGGGCAAACAACAAATGGGAGACAATCACATTGTCAACTTTGAAGCCCTCTAAAAGCCCATCGTTAATCCTAGCGGACAGCATACTGCTCAAGGCCTCCATCACAAAAACAAACAACAACGGGGAAAGGGGGTCCCCTTGCCGGATTCCCCGAGAGCTGTCAAAGAAGCCTTCGGGAGACCTATTCACCAAAACCGAAAATCTTAATGAGGAAATGCAAAAAGATATCCATGAGCACCACTTCTCCCCAAAACCACACCTCTTCAACATATATAATAAGAAGTCCCAATTGACATGATCATAAGCTTTCTCCACATCCATTTTACACAAAATACCTGGCTCCCCCGATCTACGTCTACTATCGAGACTTTCATTCGCAATGAGAATCGGATCCAGAATTTGTCTCCCTTTGATGAAGGCATTTTGAGTCTTGGAGATAACCTTGTCCAGAACTCCTTTTAATCTATTAGCAAGGACTTTGGCTATGATTTTGTACAAACTCCCCACAAGACTAATGGGACGAAAATCTTTCATCTTCGAGGCACCCGGAATTTTTGGGATGAGCAAAATGAAGGTAGAATTGAGACTAGCTTTGAATTTACCCTCAGCATGAAACTCCCTAAAAATCTTCATGATGTCCTCTTTGACAACTTCCCAGCACACCTAGAAAAAAGCAATAGAAAACCCATCCGGACCCGGCGCCTTATCCCCTTCCATAGCCATCACCACCTTCCTCACTTCCTCCTCTTCAAACTCCCTCTCCAACCAGCCAGTCTCACGGTCAAGAATCTGGTCAAACACTAGGCCATCCACCCTAAGTCTCCATTGACATTGCTCCTCAAACAGCTTTTGATAATACTTAACAATGTGCTCACTAATCTCCACTTGATTGTTGGATAAAAAAAAGGTTTTTTTTTTTTTTTTAAATTAAAAAAATTATTTTATATTTTGAAATTTGCCACCCTTGATTTTTTTTTTTTCAATAGAACTTTTAGTATTTTTTGTTTTTTATTTTATCAAGGGTGAGGGGGAACGACAACTTGTAGTAGTTTGGGTGGGTATTGTCGTAATTGAAAGTTTGGGAGGACATTGTCGATTGAGATGTAGTTTGAGGGGTTATGTGGACTTTCCAACCCCCCTTTTTTTTAAAGAGAAGATCTCTTCTGTTTGTTTGGCAGATGTGGTAGTAGTTTGCTGTAGTTTACCTGATTATTCTCCTATCCAGTAATCCAACTTTATTTGGCTTCCTAATTTTTTTTTTTTGATAGGTAAACAACAATTATCATCAAAAGCCTAAGACGCTCCTATGCACACAATGAGTATACAAAAGGAAAACTTCATATATATATTTTGTCTTTTTGATAGGCAAACAAATTAAACAGGGTGAGAGAACTGAGGTTACACAGGGTATCTGCAAAAATTAAATGAAAAATATAAAGAATCCAAAAAAAAAAAATCTCAAAAACTTCCCCTAAAAATGTAGGAAGTTCCAACCCTTCAAAAGTCTGCTATTCCTATACTGCCATAAAGTCCGATGTCCATACTTTGCTCCTAAATAATTTAGGCTTCCTTCTCCAACTCTTTCGATAAGTAATTTAATTTTATTAGAAGCATAGAGGGGCACAACCCAAGTATATAGGAAGTATACAAGAGAGACACTCAACTAGGTAAAAGAATAACTCAAATCCAAAATATTTAGAAAATTAGAAAAGTGGGAACTATTGCGGGCAACCATCCAAATATAAAAAGACTTGAACATGATAGCTTTCAACTCCAACACTGTTCTCTCACAGTCTTTGAAATTTCGAGCATTATGTTCTCTCCAAATGTACCACATATCAAGCACATGTGAATAGTCCTCCAGTCTTCTATATTGCGGTGGCAACCAAACTGACCTCTCCACTTGCCAACAACTCCACCACCTGTTGGGTCATGACTCACTCTATCTCAAAAAGTAAAATTGAAACCCACAAATCAATCCATCTCGTTAAAGTGCCTTTTTCTCAAGTTATCCAAGTTCAAAATCTTCCCTAACGCTGTTGTCCAAACAAAGAGCGCCACTATCAAGGGAGCCTTATTTCTTCAAATCTTTCAAGGAAAGAGAGTGAGTGGGAGGGTTAGTAAGCTCATGATAAAAAAAATCTGACTTCAAATGTCTGCCTTTAGGAGGGAATCCAACAAATTTTTATCATTGCCACCTCATCGCAACCTAAGAGTGTGCAACAAATTAAAGAATGACAAGACCACCTCTAGCTCCCAATCATGCACTTATCTAATAAAGGTGATATTCCACTGTAAAGTGTTGTTAGAAAATTTCATATCAAACCATCACGGCCTCCTTAAAGTGAGCAATACTAAATAACTGGGAATGTTGCCTTTAAAGTCTCATCACTGCACCAGACATCATGCTAGAAACTTGACCTTCGTGCCATCTCCCTCAAATCTCACAAATCTAGAGAAAACCCCCGCTCCCTTCTGAAGTTTTTCCACACCCAACCCTGTAGGACTCAAAAACCTAATTAATTGGAGCACCAACCACCCCCACATGCTATTGTTTTAACCTCCACCACCAATCTTCACAATTCCTCCCTCTTTAGTGCCATAACCATTTACTCAAGAGAGCTCGGTTAAACAAGAAGCAAGTTTTAAAAATCCCAAACCGCTTGAAGGAATCAAAGTTCAAATCTTCAACCAACTAACAAAATGGAATTTGAACTCATCTTTGACCCCACCCAACATTAAGTCCCATTGAAGTTTCTCGATGTGGTTACCAACTCCAGCCGGGATTGGAAAGAGGAACAAAAAATAAGTAGGCAAATTGGAAAGATTGCTTTAATTCGAAGTGATCCTACCACCCTCAAATAAATAAAGCCTCTTCTAACTTGCCAAACAATTTTCTATCTTTTCATTAATGCTATCCTAGATATAGATCTTGCCTTAAACAAAGCCCCTAATGGAAGACCCAGGTACTTCATAGGGAAAGAGGACATCCTACAACCAAGGATACTGGCCTAGTCTCCAATATCTTCCATGGCACCAACATGGATTAACTCTAATTTAGCCAAGTTAATTTTCAACCTTGAGACAGCTTCAAAGCATCATAACAAACATCGCAAATGATGGGGATGATCATGAGTTGCCTCACAAAAAATAGGATGTCATCCACAAATAATAGATTTTTTGTATATAAATAATTCATTTCATTGATTCAAACAAATAATAGATGGGACACTAGAAGCCCCTTATCCACAGTGGCGGACAACTTAGAGCCTCTATGACAACGAGTAGTAGAGGGGGAAGAGCATCCCTTGTCTCATGCCACGAGAGTTATAAAAAAATGGATGGGTTCCCATTAATCAACACAGAGAAACACATTGTAGAGATGCATTGTATTCATACCATTTCTCCCCAAAGCCACATCTCCTCAACAGATACAACATGAATCCTTCCTTGGCCTTATTTCAGGCTTGTTGGGAGGTTCTTAAAGATCTCATAAATGTTTTTCATGAGTTTCATGCTCCAAGTAAGTTTGAAAGAAGCCTCAACGCCACTTTTATTGCCCTTATTCCTGAGAAAGACAAGGCGGTGGATATTAAGGAGTTTCATCCAATTAGCGTGGTGGTTGGCATGTATAAAATTATTTATCAAGTCTTAGCTAACAGTCTAAAACCGGTGTTGTAACATGATCATATGCCTTCTTTTGGTCCAATATGCAAAGCACACCTGAGACCCTTGATCAAACTCTACTGTCATGGCATCATTTGCAATGAAGACAGAGTCTAAAACCTCACTCTTCTTGAAATCTCTTTCCATCCACAAAGCCTCCTTAGCACTGATAGAATCAAAATGAAGACCGCCTATTGAATTGTTCTGAATGAAGGTGAGTGTAAAACTACAAAATATGATCCCTTATTTTATTGAGTTTGAAGAAGCAACGCCATTAACAACTAAGGATTTAATGGTGTTGCTCCTTCTGTTTGAATTGGCCACTCGGTGGAAAAAATTAGTATTCTTGTCTCCCTCAGTGAAAGTGCCATCAATTTTTGTCTCCCACACTTCTTCCAAAAGGGACATCCTCTCAAAGTCACTAGTAATCTCAACATTTCGCACCTTTTCAACATCTGATAGGGATCTTTCTTCTGCAATAACATCAAGATCACGAAATTGACCCAAAAGAACCTTTTTCTACTTCTTGACATTGCCAAATTTCTCCTCATTCCATTTCTTCAAGTTGACTTTCAAAGCTTTCAGTTTGCACGCCAGGAAACCTGACACCAAACCTCCCTCAAGTGTTCTATTAATCATACGGCTGAAAGTGTTAATTAGCATGACAAACAAAAGAGGGGATAAAAGATCCTATTGTCATAGCCCACGAGAAGTTACTGAAAAATAAAGTTGGGCTCCCATTTACTAAAGTAGACATTCATCTGCAAATGCACATTTCCTATGCACTCCATCAAATATAACAAGTCCAAATTTATGTGGTCATAAGCTTTTTCCGAATGTAACTTGCACAACAAACCCAGGATTTTTGACTTCAACCTACTACCAAGGCATTCATTAGCAACGGGAACCAAACCCTTTTTTTTTTCCTTCTATAAATGCATCATTGTAGTCCGATAATATTTTGCTGATATCCTCTTTAATTGATTAGGATTTTATAAGCACTACCAATCAGATTGATAGTCTGAAATTGTAGTTAGTGTTTCAATTAGGTGTTTTCTCAGCCAAGCTGCCAGTGGAAATATTTTTTGCAGAGATTGTTCAAATCCACTTGGACAGGGAAAGTTGATTCATTGCTTTACAGTAACATGCTGATGGCAAATAGCGACTTCTTTGTTTTGTTTACTCTTGCTGGTTATTTTTTTTTTTCTTCCTTCATATTATTATTGTTATTATTTTTGGATGGATAAATCAAAATTGGCATTCAATGTTTGGGTTGTCACAATCTGATGCACATTTTAGTTCGTACGCATTTCTGTTGATCATCGTATTTACAAGTTTGGGTTCCACTTTCAGGTTGTTATCCTTTGAAGCGCTGGCTGTTAACGGGGCGCTTCTTCACTAAGATCAATGTGGCTGGATGAGACTGCCATGTGTATACAACTTTGTTTCCTGAGACGTAATTCACCATACTGCTGAGGGGTTTTGATCCAGCCTTCTCAAATGTCTTGCTCTTGGTCGCCTCACCTCTACAATTTGCAAGCCAATAATTTTATTCTTTTGGATTCATTTCGTAAATGAAAACAAAGCCTATTATTATTGGAAACGTAAGCCTCCTCATGTACTCTATTGCATTTGGACCCATAAGGAAAAGAGAAAAAAGAATGTGCCGTGGTCCTTGTGTTGCATCATGTAATAGAAGGTTTTTATTCTTTTCTTTTCTTTTTTTTTTTTTTTTTTTTTTTTTTTTTTTGTGGGGGGGCATTAATAGAGGCGTTTGAGTGCATGTCAAACAAAATTTCTCTCTTATTTAAGCAAATCAAATACAAGCAAAAGTAAATTAATATCTCTTCACGTAAGCAGTTTTAGCAGTAAAGGATGGATGTACGTATGTGTGTGTATATATATATATATAGGGAAGTACTCTAAGAGATCATGCCATGGGATTGGGATCCAAAGCATTTAACTGGTCAAATTACTAGAAGAAATAGGGTGAACCTTAATGACCCATCGGGTTACAAACGTATTTTGGTGTTGAGTTAATTATTTTTAAAGTGTGGTATGATTACTTTTTTATTTTATAATATTGATGTGATAGTTTTAACCAATATTAGAATTAGTCTTTGTTGTTTTCAAGAGGTAGTTCAATCGGTTGAGATTATGCCTAATGAAGCGGAGGTCATCTCTAACCTCAAGTCAATAGCATTTTTATTTGATAATTAATTACTTTATAATGCTGGCGAGTTAGTGCTAATCAATACTATTATAAAAAACTAAAACAAAGATTGTTTAGGATTTCGCATTTCCCAAGTGGTATGGCCTTTTGAAGTTTGCAAAGCAGCTCCGTACACTTCAAAGTGCAAACTACTCGTAGAGAGAGAGAGACTGCAATCTTCACTTTCATGCTCTCATCATGGAAGAATAGGCTTCAGTTTTCAGCAAAACACGAATCCGGCTTGGGCATACCCACAGAGAAGAGTTCAATCACCACTGTTTCTCATCCTTCGTTCCACCAGACCTTACACTTCACCAGCTTCTTCTTCTTCTTCTTCTTCTGTTCAACTTGCGCTGAGATCACCTCATTTTCAATCACAACCACCACAACCAAACAAACCCACTTGGTCCCCATCCACCGGTCACTTTCCACATCCGGAAGTCATCGATGGACCAACCTCAAGACTCCCTCCACTTCGTTGCGGCGTTTCATCGAACAGCTATAGCACCAGTGGCGCTCGGAGTTTCCGGGATTGGATTGAGCTCATTGGCGAAGCTGTATCGACTGCATTTCCCATATGGGTAGCACTTGGATGCCTATTGGGGCTCATCAAGCCGAGCTCCTTCAGTTGGGTTCAGCCCAAGTGGACCATTGTTGGCATAACCTTGACCATGCTTGGTATGGGCATGACGCTTACTCTCGACGATCTCCGTGGCGCTCTGGCAATGCCCAAACAGTTACTATCAGGCTTTTTGCTGCAGTACTCGGTCAGTTTTATGCTCTCATCCATTTTTCTCTCCTCTTAAAGTAGTTTTTGTTCCCGAATGTTATTGGGTGAGTTTATTCTTCAATATCTTTGAAAAGGAGCTCGCTTGAGGTCATAAGTTATGCGAACAAGAGAGAATTAAATCTAAAGGTGATAAGAGACAAGAATAGAAAACAAAATCTTTCAAATTCTGCAATTACATTCCCATGAGAATATCAAGACGCTTAACTATAACATTGCTGAATATCCCAGAATAAAGACAAGACACTGTGTAAATCAGGCAATTAGAATGTAAGTATTGTTGCAAAACATAAAGCTGTTGCTAACCCATTCTCCAATTTTAAGTTTGTACTGCATGATTCTATATTAAACTGAGAAGAACAAATACTACAGATAATCTTAGCCAAAAGGTCGAGAAAGGTATGTACTGCATGATACTCTAGCCCTTATACCCTAGTCTTAGGCTATACTTATAATCTTTTACTCGTTAGATTGATCTGTGAATCTTTGTGTTGCAAATGTCTTGGGAAATTCTTGCTTTGGCATGTCACAAAGTAATCGCTCAAATATCTTTCAAACCTTGAGGTTGAGTTTGAACTTATTTCCTTGGAGTGTTTCCTGGACAGGTACATGGTGTTTTCATCAGATTTTGGAGTCAAGGCCATTCAAGGAATGGTCAATATACTAAATTTTATAACTCATTCCTCGTTGTAGATCAAGTCACATCTTTCCTCTGAATGGTTACTCGACTACCCTGCATGTGCATCGGGGAATATAAGAATTTTATGTTCTTTAATGTCTGGAGGTGTTTCTTCTAAAATCAAAAGAATGATGGATTTTTACTCCGTTCATGGGAGGCATTGTTAGTCCAATCAACTCTTCCAATATCTATCCATCATTCCAAGCTTATTGTTGGTTCTCATGCTCCCCTTACCATTGTCAACATGCCGCATCCTAGCAACTAGAATCTTTCTAGTGCACTTGTAATCCCAAGACAAACTAGCATGCAGATGTTCATAATTTGGAAGTGGTTGCCGACTGGCACTCATCTTGATGGCTGTAAAACTATAGACTTGATGCCCCATCTACAATTCTGACTAGTTGAATCCATCCATCTTCTTCTATAGATGACTTGATACGCTAGTAAAAGTGACATCCACTTTCTTTCCCAGTTCTGGGAACTAGAAACTTAGTATGAGGGATCTCCTTTATTCGACCCTCTTAGTTGGCCATCTAGTCAAATTGCATCTTCATGGCATATTGGCATTATGCAGATTAGAAGAGTTATAGACTTTCCATATGTTGAAGAGAGGCTATCTAATGCAGATGAGTGCCGCTGCTGTTCGGTTGTGGCAAAAAAAGGGGGGTTTTTGCCACCAATAGAAAGTTGCCACCTCACCCAATCCTACCAAACTTAAGTTTACAAAATAAACACAACTTCACCATATTATTGCCAAACCCTCCTTTCTTCTTTTCTTTCTCCCAAACCCAGCATCTCCACAGCCGGCCGTTTCTTCTTTCTTTCTCCCTCCCAAACCCTTTTTTCTTCTCTTCTTCGTTCTCTTTTCTTCATCTATAAATAACCAGAAAAACAAAACCAGAAAAAAAAAAAAAAACCACGGAAGACGCAGCCCATTTCTTCTTCATTGCCGGCCAAACCCAACCGGAAAACGCAAACCCAACCTCAAAATCAGATTCTAATGCTGAAAAAATCGATTCTAATGCCTCAAAACCCGTTTTTGGATTTAAAACTAAAACCTAGAGGTGAAAAGTTAACCCTTTTGGGATTTTATCACCCTAAAGGCCGGAAAAATGTGGCTCCGGCACCGGAGAAGCGCTTGAGAAGATGACCCAGAGCTGTGACCCGCTAGACCCACACCCGTCTCACTTTCTTCCTCACCTATGTCTCTCGCTTGCGGCAGAAAGAAATTGGAAAAAGAGAAGAAAATGAATTGGGAAGAAGAAGACGTTGGCCATGGGAGAAGGAGAAAGAAAAGAAAGAAATGGGATAGTTGCAGCTTGCGTGGGAGAAGAGGATAAAAATTAGGTGCTTTGTTCTCATTTTATGTGCTTGCTCCATGCTGATTTGGCATCTTCTTATTGGTGGGCAAAAAACCCCCTTGTTTTGCCAAGACCGAACTTAAGTTATTCTCAATGCAGATACTTCTAGATAGGTGACATATCCATATCAAAGATGCACCGGTTACTTCTGATATATTTTAAATAATTCCTTATATGCATCTATACTTTTGGATGCTTTTGATTTAGGGAAAACACAAAAGTTGCGCCTTGCTCTTTGAGCCATTATCAAAAAGCTGCTTGTGGTTTCAATTTCGTTGACTTGCTTCATGTGCTTTAGGTCATTATCAAATAACTTCTTCGTTCCAATTCCACACAGATTTGGTCCTCTTTTTTTTTTTTTTTTTGATTCCTTACAATATTTATGTTTATCCCAAACAAAAGAATTGCAAAAAAAGAAAAAAAAAGGAACAAATAAAGGCTCCCTTTGTGATGGGGTGAAGGTTTGGAGCCTTGACCCCCTGTGGAAGGGGGTGGGTTAAGGTTGTGGTGGGCCTCAATGACGCACCCCTCTCATAGAAGGGGTGGAGGGGCTGTGACCCATCCCTTTGGTGAGGAGTGAATATTGCGTAAAGGTTCCATGACCCACCCCTTCACTAAGGGGGTGGAGGGGACTCGCCACTTGCAAAGGGGTTCTCTTTTTCCTTTTTTGTTTTTTTTTTTTTTGTTTTGTGTTTTTGCTTTTTATGGTAACTTTTTAAAATATAAATGTAATTTCATAAGTGTTCTGTGAAACAAAATGGACGAATTCTATACATAATCAGATAGGGGGATATTTTTGTAACAATTCAATGCACACGAAGCAAATTGATAAAAGTGAAACCTTGAGGAGAAGTTTAATAATTGCTTAAAAGTACATGGCGTATTTTTTTTCCCTTTCGTTTAAGTATCCTATTCACCTAGAGCATTAGGATATGATCTTTTCTTGAGGAGAATAAGAATCTATGTGTACGAGGAATATCAAAAGGGCTTTTGACAATTTTATTTATTTATTATTATTATTTTACTATTTTAGATATTTGCATGATTAAACTATTACACCATAATACCATAGAGTATATTATGAATGGAACAAAACTCAACAGTGGGTTAAGAAATAATTTTGAGTTTGAACTCTGACTCTACAGTTTACTCCCCACTTTTAAGTTATATATTCTATATGTTGGGCCTTACTTGTTGGGGGAGAATTTGAGCCTATGGGGAAGTGTTAAGGTATTAATTAAATGATTAAATTCACCATTTTCTATCAGCTTTAACTTTTGGGATAAGTGATGATTTAACAGTTATTAGATTTTGTCCTTTTGTTTCAATAGTTGTTTCACCAATCAATCCATATCCCATCTTTCTTGTGTCCTTACTCATGCTTGCTATGAATAAGGTTACTTGTGGTAGCAATCACAAAATGACACAAATGGAGGTACTTCATCAATGAGGGTCTTCCAAGCACTTGAAGGAAGTGCTGAATTGACATATGGATTTTTAAATATTTTTTAAATAGTTTTAATTTTATTTTATTCTTGGCTCTAAAGGGGTTGCAGTTGGACAATGACACAGAGAGCCAGAGAAGGAGGGTCTTTGTATTATTTGCTTCTTTAGTAGCTATGTGAATTATGCTCCTACAAATTCTCTCTTGTGTGTCTCATTGATCTTTTCTACGAATTTCCACTTCCATCGCTCTAGCTTAATTCCATAAGCCATCTGATGTCAACTTATTCCTGAAAGTTCACTCATAATTTTGCAGTCCAGTTTAAGAAATTGGAATTTATATGTTAGAATCGTTGCCCCTGTGAATTTGGACAATGAATCCTCTTTTGTTTTCTTGGGCTAAGCCTGGGCAATGGGTCTTGACTCCACTTGGCTCCAATACTCCTCTAATACAACTGGAATCAACCACTGATGGTGCTTAATCTTTTTTGTCAACTGTGTCAACTGAATACTTTCATTTCTTTGCAGACAACTACACATAAGTAGACTGGCATATAATACCTAACTTTCACATAAATTTATGGCATATTGGCCATCTAAACTGCTTCAATATTTTCAAAAGTTCAATGCCATACTTTTTACTCCAAGACTATTTTCTTCTTGGCAAAGGCCAAAGTAGAACTTTTAGTAAGATTGTATTCTATTTTAAAGTAGAAATTAGGGGTTGGAATTTTGTTCATTTCAGTTTGTTATCTCCTAATATGATTGTAAAAGAAAGCACAATGGTTGACTTTTTGCAGGTGATGCCATTATCAGGGTTTCTTGTGAGCAAGCTTTTAAATCTGTCACCCTATTATGCAGCTGGTTTAATATTGGTTGGCTGCTGCCCAGGGGGTATGCATTTATTAGTCTGTGCTTATGTTACTTTTCAATTTCACTCTCGTTGCCCCTCACATTAATATATATATATATATATATATATATTTTTTGGTTGCAGGAACAGCAAGTAACATTGTCACTTACATTGCACGGTTTGTCGAATTCTCCAAGATTGTATCATTGAATTTTTTTATTATTTTTTTTCTCCTCATGTATGTCATGGCCAGACATTCTGATGACATTTTTTGTTTTTCCAGTGGAAATGTGGCACTTTCGGTGTTAATGACAGCAGCTAGTACTTTAGCAGCTGTGGTTAGTAAATTAGCATTGCTGTCTTTGCCTGTGTATTTTTTTTGGGGGTGATATATGGATGGAGCCATTTATATGCCTTGTTATAGAAATGAAATGTTGGGTGTAAACAGATTTTTTGAGGTTGCATAGTGTGAACACCATGTCAAACGATGTGCAGTCCATTTTATTTCTTTTTGGCCATTTAAAAGTTGTGAGCAACAAAAAATCCTCTCCCTATCAAATAAGAATATAAACTATCAATTAAATCCTTACCTGTTCAGCTTTGTTGGTATCAACCATATTGCACAAAAGGTTTTGAATTGGGACATTTGAAGTAGAGAGCGTCAATTTAATTCAAGCCCAATGCCCCCTTACACCATTTTCTTTTTGTGATGGATAGTATCTCATCTTTTCTTTTCCTTCCACTTTGCAGTTCATGACCCCATTTCTCACAGCCAAACTTGCTGGGCAATATGTTGCAGTAGATGCAATTGGGCTACTACTCTCAACACTTCAGGTGTAATTTCCTGCGTGAGTGTTATCCTATGTTTTTGTTATTATCAGTGGTATCAATTTAGGTGCCATGAATACAGGTTCTGCTTCTTCCTGTGCTAGCTGGTGCATTTTTAAATCAGTATTTCCAAGACCTGGTTAAATTTGTTTCCCCCGTGATGCCACCCATTGCTGTGGCAACTGTAGCTATTTTATGCGGAAATGCAATTGCTCAGAGTGCTTCTGCAATTCTTATGTCTGGTAGACAAGTGGTGCTAGCTGCATCTCTTCTTCATGCATCTGGATTTTTCTTTGGTTACATACTTTCTAGGATGCTTGGGATTGATGTGTCATCATCAAGGACAATCTCTATTGAGGTTGGCATGCAGGTAAGCAATTCATATACTGAAGAAGCTCCTTTATTGTTCATCCAGTGATTATTGACAACATTCCAATGTTAGAAAACCCATTATTTTCCATTTATTTCCTGACCTTTTTATTTTTTATTTTATTATTATTATTTTTTTAAGTAATTGAATTTTATTAAAAAGAGAAAAGGATGTAATTCAAGTACATAGAAAGTATACAGGCTGGAAAAAGAAAAAAGATCAAGAAAATCATTGAAGCTAGTAATATGAAGGAACTCAAAGGCGGTGTTTCTTTTTCTCCAAATACACCACAATAAGTAACACATGATCATCTTCCACACTACTACCCATTGAGAAGAGCCACACTGCCATTTTCAGCAAGTGGAGAGATTCACTACTCACCTAGGTATGACCCACTTTAACCCATAGAGGCCAAAGATAGAACTCGAAAAGGCATAAGCAATCTCACAATGGAGTAGGAGGTAATCTACAGATTTCTCATTCTTCATGGACGTGCAATACCAATCTACCACTATGAAATATCGTTTTCTTAAGTTATTTAATGTGAGGATTTTTCCTAAAGCGGTTGACCTAATAAAAAACGTGACTCTCAAGAGAACCTTATTTTGCCAAATACTCCTCTAAGGGAAGGGGCCATTGTTATGGGGTATAAGGACATTATAGAATTATTTAGCATCAAACAACCCTCTCTTGGAAGGCACTACACAATTTGTTCTAACTACCCCGCCCCGTCTTAGTTTGAAAGAATACAACAATTTTGAAAAATGTAATGAAAATATCAACCTCCAAATCATGCGCCGCTTTGAAAAATTAATGTTCTACTAATGAGAATCGTTGGAAAGCTGTAAACAATATACCACGAAAGTGTTTTGAAATGAGCTAAGCTGAATAAATCCAAAACTGCTACCTTAAGGGGCTGCTCCCCACACCATATGTCATGCCAAACTCTTTCCTTAGATCCATCCCCCTCCTTGAATCTAGACTAGTGTATCTAGAGTGATCCCCCCAATCCTTCGAAATAAATTTCCATAAACAAACCCCATACGGCCAATTAACCTCACTAGAACACCACCAAACCAATGAGATTTAGCTCAAATGGTACTTCCTCCCTTTGTAACAAGGTGGGTGAGGGCGGCTTAAAGTCTCACTGGGTGCGTGTGTAACTTACCAATAAAAAAAAGAAAAAAAAAAGAAAAGGTATGCTTTGTGGGTTTAGGGCTTCTTTGGGTTTTAGGATTCATTTATGGGGTCTTTTTTTATTCTTATTTTTTTTTCCAATGTTCTCTTGTATACTTCCTGTTTACTAGGGTTGTGCCCCTGTGCGCTTTTGATATGCAAAATTACTTATCAAAAATAAAAAATAAAAAATTGGAGAACAANACAAGCTACCATATGTACAATCCACTACTGTTATCCACAAACTCCTCTCCAAAGCATAGTGCCATAACCATTTTTCCAAGAGAACACAATTAAACATAATTAAATTTCTCACCCCCAACTCTCTCCATTAGAAATTGGAGAACAATCATTTAATTTGAAATGCTCCTTTAATTTTGATGCTAGAAGCAGTAGCTCTAGTCAGCGTAATGGCAAGACATCTTTGCGGGTTTGGGGCTTCTTTGGGGTGTAGGGTATGCTTTGTGGGTTTAGGGCTTCTTTGGGTTTTAGGATTCATTTATGGGGTCTTTTTTTATTCTTATTTTTTTTTCCAATGTTCTCTTGTATACTTCCTGTTTACTAGGGTTGTGCCCCTGTGCGCTTTTGATATGCAAAATTACTTATCAAAAATAAAAAATAAAAAATTGGAGAACAATCCTTAGAACAACTCACTAAGTGAAATTTGGACTTTTCACCAACACTTCCCCACAGGAAATCTCATCGTAACTTCTCAATGCAATTTGCAACTTGGGTAGGGATGGTAAAGAGGGACAATGAGGCGAATTAGACAAGGTGCTCTTGATCAAGGTAACCCTACCACCCCTGGACAAAAACAACCTCTTCCAACCAGCCAAACAAAGCTCAATCTTCTCAATGGTGTCATCCAAAATAGATATGACCTTAAAAGAAGCTCTCAACGGAAGACCTAGATACTTCAAAAGTAAGTAGGAAACCTTGCAACCCAAAATGCAAGCCAAACCTTCTACACTATTGACATTTCTGATGAGATGAAAATCTTTAATGTCAAGGGCTCCTGATTTTTTTTGGGAATAAGAACGATAAAAATGGCATTAAAGTTTTTTTCAAACTTGCCTCTAGCATGGAAATCGTGGAAGACCTTCATTAAATCCTCCTGAAGAACATCCCAGCAAGCTTGGAAGAATGCCATAGAAAAATCGTCAGGGTCTTATCAATATTCAAGGCTTTCACAACCTCCCTCCTCAAACACTCTCTCCAACCAATTAGCCTCGACCTTTCTAATGGAGTCAAAAGAAAGTTATCCAGCTTCCACCAATTGAATTGCTCAATATACAAACTATTTTTTTATAAGTAAAGGAAATTCATTAGACGTGCAAGGAGGTGCAACCCTAAACCCTAACCCTAATGTGACTGACTTTTGGGCCACCATTATTAAATACGGACTCTAAAACATAAATTAATATTAAAAACCATTACAAAATAATACTAACTCTAAACTAATATTCTTTCTTCATTCTCCATCACCCAAACATCTGAAAAACCATAATCAGCAGCTCTCTAGTGTCATCAGAATGATGAAAAAGATGATCTGGAGTTTCCCCACTCTTTTTACACATACAACACAAATTTATCACTATGATGTGACGCTTGCGGGGATTATCCAAAGTGAGAATTTTTCCAAGGAAAGTTGTCCACATAAAGAAAGCTAACTTCAAAAGAGTCTTACTCCTCCAAACACTCTTCCAAGGGAAAGAGGAAACACCGTTAGGAAGAAGAACCTTATAAAAATTTTTGACATCAAAAGATCTTTTTGAGGGCATCCAACATAGGCTATCATCACCCTCCCGAACCACTCTAGCGTAATACAAAACATTGAAGGAAGAGGAGACGGAGTCCACCTCCCAGTCATGCACCAACTTGTGAAGTTAATGTCCCAATGAGTCGTATCATTACTAATGCTCCCCAGGTCAACCACCATTGCATCCCTATTCCAAGCAAGACATAATAAATCCAGTAAAGAAACCTTCAAAGGACGATCTCCACACCATATATCATGCAAGAACCTAGTACGCGAGCCATCACCCACTTTCACACAAGTAAAATTATAGAAGATATCCCACCCCCTCCTAATGTGTTTCTAAAGGCTCACCCCATAAGCACCATTGACCCCCTTAGTACACCAACCTCCCTGCCAAACTCTCGTACTTTTTATCCCTAATCTGTCGCTAAAGGCCTCTCTCCACATCCATTTACCAAAAAGGGCCTAATTGAATGTAGACAAGCTCCTGTTCCCTAACCCTCCAACATGGATAGGAGAGAAAACCTTCTAATTAACAAGATGGAATTTCGGGCTCATCATCCAAACCTCTCCACAAAAAATCCCTCTACAATTTTTCTGACCAATTAGCAACACTAATCGAGATAGGGAAATGGGAGAGAAAATAGGTAGGAAGGTTGGACATAGTGCTCTTAATCAACGCTACTCAACCATCCTTAGACAAGTAAAGTCTTTTCCAAACGGCCAATTTTTTTTCTATTTTCTTAATGATAGTATCCTAGACAGACTTAACCTTAATCGAGCACCCAAAAGAAGACCCAAATATTTCAAAGGCAAGGTAGAAATCCTACAACCCAGAATATGAGCCAACCCACTCATATTGGGCACGTTACCCACTTGAACCAACTCCGATTTAGCCAAGTTAGTCTTCAAACTCGAGACAACTTCAAAACAAAGGATGACACATCTCAGGAATTGCATATGGTCTGTAGCAGTCCCACACCTGTAACGATTAATTTAATTTTTTTCTCTTCATTTTTGTTGAATATTGTTGTCAAATCTTCCTTTAATTTATATTTTCAAAATAGGCGTAATTCTTCTTTATTTAAGATTGTAGATTCTGTATGGCCAAACTATCGAAGAAGAATACTTATAAAAAAAAACTATCGAAGAAGAATTAAATTTGGTGTTGAGCATATTTGGAGGTTCGATACTCTTGAGCAATAAGAGTCTCCTATCATCCAAGTGAAGACTTTTAGTCAACTATTCGATTCATTCTGAATGAATAAGGATAGAATCATATTTTAGAATGGTTTGATGGCCAATGTTAAAAAATTTCGAGTGAACTGGATGAGCACTAATCTTACTATTTTGTCTTCACAAAGTTCAGTGTCTCTTTTCTGTCTGTTTGTGTTTCAGAACTCAGTGCTTGGAGTAGTTCTTGCTAGTCAGCATTTTGGAAATCCATTGACAGCAGTACCATGTGCCGTCTCCAGTGTCTGTCACTCAATATTTGGTAGTGTCTTGGCGGGAATTTGGCGACGCATGCCCACCCAGAGGCAGGACTAGAGAGTAATTTATTTAGTAGACTTTCGACTGTCATTCAACTGAAAATCAGTCTTTGATTATTAATTTTTCTTTTTTTTAACGGGTTCTGACCCAATGATTGATTTTTACTGATGGCAGTTGTACTTTTATTATTCAGGATTAAGTTTTCATGAATAGTATTGTACTATAGGCTTTGGATAAAATTTGGAATTCTCCTTTTCTTGTCCCAAAACATATTGCGAATACTTTCTGCAAAAAGCAGTCAATAAACACCAGAATTTTGCAGGTGTCCACATTTTATTATGCCAATATGTCCTGGAATCATATAGGCTGATCAGCCTGTTCTAATTATGCATATTCTAGGGATTTTAACTACTTTAATTTTTTTTTGTCCCTGTTCCATGTACTTATTTATTTTCTCACAAAATACTTTAAAGCCAAGATACCTTATGTTTATATGTGCAAGAACGATGTTCACCAACCTGAATATTTCTTCTATAACTATGATTTTAATGTTACTTATCATTTTATGTTGATAATTGCTTTCAAGTGCTCAACGTGTCATCGTAGAAGGTGATACATTGGAAATTGTGCATGCATTGTGACACGATGGTTGTTGTTGGAGTCGGTATGGCCAACTAGTTGATGACATAAAAGTTATGTTGAATTGTTTTCAGGCATGGTTTGTAGGGCATATTAATAGGGAAGCCAATGAGACACCTCATTCTTTAGCGAAAACAACTCTTCACCAATCTTTGGAGCAAGTTTGTATGGAGTATCTAGTCATTGTACTTGCAGTACAACATATTTGTTCTTGATTTTTAATTAAAGTATGAAAGATATTACTTGAACAAAACAAACAAAACGAGTTGCTCAACAAGTGTACTCTTCTTTGTTGAGATTTTCAGAACCATATGCAAAAAAGAAAAAAAGAAAAAAGAAAAAAAGAGGTGACCTATCATACAAGTAGGCGGTGATGTGTCATCTCAGGTAAAAGAGAAAAGAAAAAAAGAAAAAAAGAAAAGAAAAGAAAGAAGAATTGTTGGAACAATTGAAGGTCTTAGAAAAGAATAGCACGTCTTCTTCCTTGGAAACCTTGATCTGCAAGAAAAATAGGGATAATTAAAGAAAAAAAAAAATCCAGTTTCACTGAAAATGGTTAATAATGCATTTATAAAGGTTACAATTCAAAATCATAGTTAGAAAAAATAAAAATAAAAATATTAATCAACCCTTAAAACGAAACGAAACATAACAAAAACTGAACAAAAATCTTAGTTATCACTCAAATGTCGTGTTTGTATTTGAACGCTAACTATGTGTATATAAGTTTTTGAACATCTTTCCCTTACAAGTTATTTTTTAATGAGTTTTATCAAATGTTTATATCATTTAGTACTAGAGTCAACCACCACATCAAGTACGGCGGGGGCGGGGATCAGATGAAGTTTGTTGAATATGAGATCAAATAGGTTGTCTTTTTTGGTTGAGTCACAGAGGGGACGATGGCTTGGATTAAAATGTCTTAGTATTATATATGGGCATAATATTAAGTCATTGAAAACCGATAGATGAATGGAGTTACCAAAAGAGAAAAAAGCTACCATCGGGTCAGTATCGATTGAATGAGCCGCTAATGATATCGCTTGTGAAACGTGGTGATATGTTGCAATTTTCAAGCATAAGTTTTACTAAATATTTTGTATAATTAATGATACTACAATTTTATTTCACAATTATCTTATAATATTTACGTGTCATTCCCAACCAATTCTTAGATTAAATCTTGTAAAAAAAAAATAAAAATCCAAAGCATTGTGAATTTTTTGTCTCTAATCTTACTCCTTCAGCAGTTTTCAGCCCTCGAAGGATAGGCAACAAACAAAACATCACAAGATCCAAAAGCCACCATCATGCCACACCAGCAGACGCAATGCGACCCGTTTGATGTGGCACGTGGCGAATAATAGACCGGACCGGATCGAATCCTCAAAATATCCAAAATCGAAAGAGATCCGTGCGCGGGTTTTTGCGGGAATTCGAAAAATTTCCCAGTTCCCTCCCACCACTCCAAAATAAACTGACCGCTCGCTCTTCGTTTCATTTCAAATCCCAAAACCTTGAGAAATCAAAATCCTGATTTCTGATTTCCCACCAAACTTTTTCCAATTCCCTGAAAACTTAATCTACGACTCCGACTCAACCAAATCAAAAGACACCAAACGGAACCCAGAAAACCACATGGATTCCAAATTCCACGGTCTGCCTCCTCTCAAGAGAATCAGACTCATGCGACTACAGCAAGAGGAAGAAGAAGAAGAAGAAGAACTACAATGCAGAGGCCGTGCGGCGGTTTCCTCAAGCCTTCCTGCCAAGAAGCGAAAGGAATCCCGGGATCCGCATCTCGCTGTCGCTGCCACCGCAACCGCCTATTGCTTGCCTGCCAAGAAAAGGGTGTGGGCGCTTCAGCCAGATTTCTTTGCCTACGAGCCCCTCTCGCCGCCTTTAGACCTCAATGTCGAGTACAAGCCGTCTCCGGCTTTTGAGGGAGAAACAGAGGCTGTAAAAGAAGATAATGATGGTGATGATGTTGCTGAGGTTGATGGTGGTGGTGGTGATGATGATGATGATGGGATTGTATGTGCTGTTTGCCAGAGCACAGATGGGGACCCTTCAGATCCTATTGTCTTCTGTGATGGCTGTGATCTGATGGTGCACGCCACCTGCTATGGCAATCCCCTTGTGAAGGCTATTCCAGACGATGATTGGTTCTGTACCCAATGCATAGTTTCTTCTTCAAAAGCTAAGAAAGATAGCAAATCCTCTTCTTGCTGCTGCCTGTGTCCAATCAAGGGAGGTGCATTGAAGCCCACAGTAGACGGGCGGTGGGCGCATATCGTGTGCGCTTTGCTGGTGCCGGAGGTATTCTTTACGGACGCGGAAGGACGGGAGGGGATCGATTGCTCGAAGGTCCCAAAGAAGAGGTGGGAAGACAAGTGCTACGTTTGCAAGAGTAAAAGTGGGTGCGCTGTGGAGTGCTCCGAGCCCAAGTGCCCTCTGGCTTTTCATGTCTCTTGCGGGTTGAAGGAGGATCTTTGCATCGAGTACAGAGAAGGGAGGAAGAAGGATGCTATTGTTGCTGGTTTCTGCAAAAACCACACAGAATTATGGGAAAAGGTATCAAATTTTATTTGATTTTAGCTCATGAGAACATGCATTACCAAATGCTTAATTGCGTTTTCAAATTACACATTTTAAATCGTAAACCCTAACAAACCCTTAATATATTGTTCGATTGTGTTCTGTTCTGTTTGCAGCAACAACAAACAGGAAAGTTCAAGATTGTGGCTAGAGATGAGAGCAAGAAGTAGTTTGATTGTGGTGGCTTCCAAGTTTTTTGTTTGTTTGTTTTTTTGTTAATTATGTTAGTTCAGTTATCAATTTAATATTTCTGATGCTTTTGATAGATGTTAGATGAAACAATCCATTCTAGTGCAGAAGTTAATCAAATAGTCATTACTCAATTTTAGTCCTCTCTCTTGACCTCCAACGGAAGCTTCTGGAATCTGATGTTTTATGAGATCTAAATTGGCTCTAGAGTCTTTTACGCATGAATCATTATTGGCTTCTTTTGTATTGAATCATTGAATAATACCTTTCTTTGTTGATGAAATATTTTCGTTTAAAATCACACGTTTTGTATGCGAATTCGTAGTGCCAAACGCAGTCTATATGTTGTCATTGGGGTGGGGGTAATGGCCATGTTTTGTGGGCATAAATGGGATTAAGTGTCTAAAGGGATTCAATTGATTCTAGGGTGTTTTGCACAGGGAATGTTTTAATTGATTCAATTGATCCCTGGGGGATTTGATTCAATTGATTCAAATCAACATGTTTTAGTGTCTTGTTATCCATATAAGGCATGTTTAATGGATTTAGAATTAGAAGTGGATTCACTTGTTCTTCCCAGGAAGTCAAAGTGCTAGCTCCTTCTTGAGTTCTTGTGAGGAATGGAAGGAGATCAAAACAATACAAAGATACTACTGCACGAATTATATATGTAATTGTGTTGGATCGAGCCTATGACCATTTAGATAGACATGGGTTAAAAAGAGATTAGAGATTGGACCAAATCTCAATGTTATGTTATCCTCATATTTTATAGGGTGAAAAAGATGGATTTTTGTTCTTCCCAAATCTCATTGTCATGTTTCTGAAATAGAATTTTGCAGACTTGTCTATGTTATGACGAGGTTCATGTGTAGTTCTCTTGTTTCATCTATACAAATTTTGACTAGATTTTATTCTAGAAAAATAGCATGCGATAAATGGTGTTCAAGAGCTTATACATGGTATAAGTCTTGAGGTGTAAAAAGTATTAATTAAATGATAAAATTTACTCTTTCTTATTGGATAAATAGGAAATTAACCTAGTCAAAAACATATCTCATGATAGATTTGCCTTAGAGGAATAGCGTGTAGCATGGTAGTGTCCCCAATTTCAAGGATTGGTGGTTGAATAAGAGTATTTGACTAAATACTTCTCCATTGATTGAAATATGGGGTTACTTCCATCGTTTACACAGCAATAAACGAAGACCACCGATTTTGTTAGGGCAATTTGGGCATTACGCAAGGATTGCATGACTGAAATTGGGGATGGTGCAAATCAATTGGCATGGAGGATAGAAATTTCCTTGAAACTGGTTTGGAGGAATTTTTCCCCAACCTAGTCTAATGGTTGACAAGTGTTGTCTCTCATATTTTTTTAAAAAATATTTTTATCAATAATTTATTATCATTCTACTAATCTAGGAACCCAAACATTGATTTTTGAGAAATCCAAACATGTTGAATGACATTTGTCACTTATTAGGAAATTTCTTTCAAATTAGTTGGGAAGAAATTGTGCCCTTCGAAAAAAGTCCTTTGGTTTTGACATCCAATTTTTTGTAGACCGTTAGTGCCACATTAGAATTTTTGTCAAATCACCCTAAAATAATGTATTTTTTGTATTTTGTAATGAAAGGAGATGGAGCTAATAATTTCTTTTAATTCATAAATTATGTTTTTTTTTTACTAATATTGATAATGTTATAATGGTATTGCTCTGTTTGTGTTATAATGATAGTGTACTGAACCGGCCTAGGGGTCGGTCGAACCATCCCCTAGCCGACTTGAGGGAATGATCGATCCATCTTCATAATTTTTAAAAAGAGAGAAATCTAAGACAATTTTCTGTTCTTCGCATGAAAAATAGTCATTATTTTACAAATTTGAGAATTTGGCATATGAAAGCTATCTTATTATATTGTTCCTCACATAAGTCTATTCATTGCTAACCTGCACATATATTTTCTTTTATTTCCTAAAGATCCTAATATAATCATGTAGATTTATTTATAGATAATGGGAAACCAAATACAATAGTTTCCTTTTTCGAAAGAAAAAATAAATGTACAAGGCTTAGAAGTCAATATTGGTTATGCATAATCACAAACCCCTAATATCTCAATTTTTGATAATCTCTCAAATTTTTAATATATTTCTTACTTATACTCATCTTCTTTATCTTAATATATTTCCAGAAAATAGACTTTTAGTACTTCCAAAGTATGACAACTTTGACATTTTTACCTCATGCATAAATAAAAAGAGATACTTGAATTCAACAAATATAAAATTGTGACACATTACACCATTAATTAATTTTTGCATCTATTTGGACAAAAATTCCGTCCAAATATTGTTCCTCACATAAGTCTATTCACTGCCAACCTGCACATATATTTTCTTTTCTTTCCTAAAGATCATAATCTAATCATGTAGATTTATTTATAGATGATGGGAAACCAAATACAATAGTTTCCCTTTTCGAACGAAAAAAAAAAATGTACAAGGCTCAGAAGTCAATATTGGTTATGCATAATCACAAACATCTGATATCCCAATTTTTGATAATCTCCCACAATTTTAATATATTTCTTATTTATACTCATCTTCTTTATCTTAATATATTTCTAGAAAATAGACTTTTAGTACTCCCAAAGTATGACAACTTTGACATTTTTACCCCATGTATAAATAAAAAGAGATACTTGAATTCAACAAATATTAAATTGTGGAGCTTCTCTCATTTTAGTGAGAGAAGCTCTTCCTTCTCTCTAGGTAGAGAAATACTCCACCTCCATGTGAGGTCCTTCGCCACAGTCGGTGTGGTTTTCCGAGGAGGAGGGATCCTTCTCCTCCTCCCCCCTCCCTTTTCTTCTTCTCCTTTGGTTTTTTATTTCTTCTTCTGGTTGTTTTTTTGTTACCTGTCGTTTTTTTGCTCCATCCTCCTCCGCCAACTGTGCTGCTGCTCTGGGTTGCTTGCCTCCTTCCCCTTTTGGCCATTTGCCACTCGCCGCTCATCGTCCTCCATGAAATAGCCCGGATCTACCTTGGTTCTTAGACGGGTTTTTCAAAATCTCCGATCTACTTACCTCAGGTCAACCTGGGCCTACACGCACCACTTCACCGTCACCACCGGCCTCTCATCTCTCCAACTACACCTCACGATCCACCGCCTGCGCTGCATGCGCCGGGACGTGAGCTCCACGCGCCTGAGCGTGGAGCTCACGTGCCGGAGCGTGTCCCCTACGCTCCGGGCAGCAGCCCCCTCCTGCAACCTCTTCCCCTGGACTGTTCAACCCTCTGGCCGTTCCTCCACCTTCATCACAGTCACGATTGGTTGTTTGTTTTTTTGTTGTATTTCCGCTTGTATTTATGTTTTTGTGTTTTCATGTATTTTCCTATTGTTTTTTGTTGGTTTTATTTTCCAGTTGTTTTGTATGAGTTATAGTCTCCATCTGGTGTTAGGGTTTATCTTTGTAGTGGAGACTTCAGCTCCCCTTTGGTTCTTTGCAGTGCCTACCTTGCGACTATCATTTCACAGTGGTAGTTATTTTACTTTCATCAGACTCTTCACAGAGTTTCTTTGCATTTTATACCGCCTTGTGCGGCCCTAGAATAGGCCCAACTTGCTTATAGTTCTTTTTGAATTATTGGTGATTACCATTGCCTGCTATTCGATTCTTTTGGATCGGATCCAGAATTTGTTCTTATATTTGCAATGCATTTTATCTTTTGGGCTCTGTTGTTGGGGCGCCCTCCCCTCTTGTTTTGGGTATATTGTTGGGGAGCCCACCCCTTTTTTGTTTATAGGATGTCTCACTTCTTCTTCCACTCGGATCAGAAGTGGGAAAGATCATTCTTTGTAATCATTTCCTTATTTGCTTAAAAAAAGAAAAAAAAAAACAACAAATATTAAATTGTGACACATTACACTATTCATTAATTTTTACATCTATTTAGATGAAAATTCCGTCAAAATATTGTTCCCCACATAAGTCTATTCATTGCTAACCTGCACATATATTTTATTTTCTTTCCTAAAGATCCTAATCTAACCATGTATATTTATTTATAGACGATGGGAAACCAAATACAATAGTTTCCATTTTCGAAAGAAAAAAAAAAAAAAGTGCAAGGCTCAGAAGTCAATATTGGTTATGCATAATCACAAACATCTGATATCTCAAATTTTAATAATCTCCCACAATTTTAATATATTTCTTATTTATACTCATCTTCTTTATCTTAATATATTTCCAGAAAATAGACTTTTAATACTCCCAAAGTATGACAACTTTGACATTTTTACCTTGCCTACAAATAAAAAGAGATACTTGAATTCAACAAATATTAAATTGTGAAACATTACATCATTCATTAATTTTTACATCTATTTGGACGAAAATTCCGTCCAAATATTGTTCCTCACATAAGTCTATTTATTGCTAACCTGCACATATATTTTCTTTTCTATCCTAAAGATCCTAATCTAATCATGTAGATTTATTTATAGATGATGGGAAATCAAAAACAATAGTTTCATTTTTCAAAAAAAAAAAAATAAAAAATGTACAAGGCACAAAAGTCAATATTGGCTATGCATAATCACAAACATCTGATATCTCAAATTTTGATAATCTCCCACAATTTTAATATATTTCTTATTTATACTCATCTTCTTTATCTTAATATATTTCCAAAAAATAGACTTTTAGTACTCCCAAAGTATGACGACTTTGGCATTTTTACCTCATGTATAAATAAAAAGAGATACTTAAATTCAACAAATATTAAATTGTGACACATTACACCATTCATTAAATTTTAAATCTATTTGGACGAAAATTCCATCCAAATATTGTTCCTCACATAAGTCTATTCATTGCTAACCTGCACACATATTTTCTTTTCTTTCCTAAAGATCCTAATCTAATCATGTAGATTTATTTATAGATGATGGGAAACCAAATACAACAGTTTCCATTTTCGAAAGAAAAAAAAATGTACAAGGTTCAGAAGTCAATATTGGTTATGCATAATCACAAACTTCTGATATGTCAATTTTTGAAAATCTCCCATAATTTTAATATATTTCTTATTTATACTCATCTTCTTTATCTTAATATATTTCTAGAAAATAGACTTTTAGTACTCCCAAAGTATGACAACTTTGACATTTTTACCTTATGTACAAACAAAAAATGATACTTGAATTCAAAAAATATTAAATTGTGACACATTACACCATTCATTAATTTTTACATCTATTTGGACAAAAATTCTGTCCAAATATTGTTCCTCACATAAGTCTATTCATTGCTAACTTGCACATATATTTTCTTTTCTTTCCTAAAGATCCTAATCTAATCATGTAGATTTATTTATCGATGATGGGAAACCAAATACAATAGTTTCCTTTTTCGAAAGAAAAAAAAAAAATTGTATAAGGCTTATAAGTCAATATTGGTTATGCATAATCACAAACCTCGAATATCTCTATTTTTGATAATCTCCTACAATTTTAATTATTTCTTATTTATACTCATCTTCTTTATCTTAATAAGGGGCTTGAATGTGCAACATTCGACGCTTATCAATTCTAGTCAATCTGGGACCTCCTGCTGCCAATACTAGGGGTGCTACCCCTAGAAAGGACAAGGCCCAAGTGATTGACAAGGGCAAATCCAAGAAGGTAGACAAGGGTAAGGGCAAGATGATAGAGCCTGAGAAGCCCAAAAAGCTTGAATCCTTCCCCTTGCATACTGGTGGAGCGTTCAAGATCTACGAGCTGAAGGCTCCGGTTCCTCCAACATCGCCAACTGTCCAACATACAAAGAAGAGTCTATTTTGAAGAAGAAACCGGTCGAGATTCCTTCTCGAGTTGCTAGGGCACTTAAACTGATCGACGAAGAGGACGACTTGGAGGCACAGCAGCCTCTTGAGGTCTTACCGAGACTTGCTCCGATAGCTCTGACTCCTGATGAGGAGTCGGAGGTTGAGGTGATCAAATCTCTTCTTGTGAGGAAGAGGAAGCTGACGAAGATGGTCGAGGCTGCTGCCCCTGAGGTCGAGGTAGTAAATGTGGCCAATTTCTTGGATGCTCGGAGGAGGCAGATACCTTCACCTTCTATGCCGCTTGTGGCAGACGTTGAGGCCTTCTTGGCCAACGAGCCTGTTGAGGCTGTCCCAGTGAACGCAGCAGAGCCAGTTTTAGAAGGGCCACTACAAGCATCAAGGGGCCCTATTCCTTCAATTCTGAACTACCCCCTGGGCTCGAACATCTAGCACATCCTGGAGGACATAGACATGGATTCGGAAGAATCTGTAGGAATGAGGGATGACAATATGAGGCCATCTACTACTGCAGCTGCGAAGACCCTACTAGAGCCCTTGTCTCTAATTTCGGAGGAAGGGGCTACTTCTCGGGCTCCGACTCCCAAGAGGCCTCAGAGTCTAACTCCTGCTGGAGTTGACGAGGCATCGGGGTCGAAGAAGGCTTGAGCTTCTGAGGCTTCCGAGTCCGAGAGCTCAGCTGAGATACGGCCCGAAGGGGCTAACTGGACGGTCGGAGGAAAGCTGGCCAAACTTGGAAGGGATCTGAAGGGCAACCCCTTCAAGGTCATGGTGGACTTGATCAACCACGAGAAACGTCAAATAAAGTGTGACATATCTGCTCGAGGCATGGCCGAGGAGATGTTGTCCTTCCAATTTTTGGTAAGTGTTATAACCCTTGTTTTCTTTTTCTTTCACAGTTATTTTTTATCTAATACTGTGCCTTTCCAATTGCAGGGTTTCCTTAGGTCACTGCTGATATACTGCTACTTTTGGAAGGTCTCGACCACCGAAGAGGGAGTAGAGACCTCAAGAAAGAGGCTTGCAGAAGCAGAAGGGAAAATGCCAAGCTCAAGGAGGCTGTGGCTAAGATGTAGGAGGAGTTCCGAGTTCTCGGTCAACACTCAGCAGTGATGGAGTGTGAAGCCTCTGATGCTTCTAAGGCTAAGGATAGAGTCGAGGCTGAGCTTGCCAAGCTTTCCGAAGACTTTAAAAAGTTGAAAGCCGAGCATGCTGAGCTTCAAGAAGACCACTCCAACCTTAAAGAGGAACTTGGCCAACTCGAGGAAAAGCATTCCGAGACCCTCGAGCAACTGAAAGAGAGCTAGGCCTCAGTGGATCGAGCAGTGGCAGGCAAGGTTATGGCTGAAGAGAAGTATCAGTACTTCCATGGCCTTACAAGAAGATGAGGCTCCAGCTCAAAGAAGCAAAGGTAAAGGTGGCTGATTACCTCCACCAGCTGTCCTTCACCTCTCAAGTCTGAGACTCAGCCTAGGCATACGGGCTTCATCTCGAATTTGAGACCTTTAGAACTTAGTGGAAGGATCCTGCTTGGAAAATGGATCTAAACCTGGTGCACATTGAAGACATTCCATGCACAGGTGAGTTCATCTGGCAACAAACCAGCCTCGGTCGAGAGGAGATGTCTGATGCCGCGGGGATTGCGAAGTTTGACTATCATCCCTAAGCTGATGATTCCGAGGTAGTTCCTGAAGGTGGAGAGGCTAGGGAGGTGTCTGAAGATGCCGAGGCCACTCCTGCTGTGCAAGACCCCCCTGTTGATCCCTAGGGGGAAATTAGGTAGTCTTTCCTTCATTTTCCCTATAAAGTTTGTAACTATCTTAGGTCTCTGAGACCTTTCTTTGTACATTCCATACATTAATGAAAAGCTAGTTTTGTGATAAACTGTTTCCTTGTTTTCATGCTTTCCAATTGTTTTTCCTTTTAAGATAATGAATATAATCTTTTATTTTGCCAACTGATGCAAGCCTAACATTCATGCTATCAATTCCGAGAGCACATGCTAGGCCTCGAACTTAAATTCCTTGAGCTCAAGCAGTAGGTCTCGATTCACCCAACACTTTGAAAATTTTAAGTGTTGGGTTTCGATTTTCCTGAACATTCATTCCACTTAGGTGATGGGTCTTGGATTAGCCTACCTGGTGAAGACCAAGTTTTCGGCTAATTGATACACCACTTATATACTTTTTCCAGTTAAGTGTTGGGTTTTAAGTCCATCTAGTTGAATGTATTAGCCTTAGATTCGACCTATCCAATCACTTAGTATGCATGTATTCCTGTTAAGTGTTGGGTCTTGGTTCAGTCTGCCTGATGAAGACCAGGTGGTGGACTGACCTATCCACTCCTTAATATTCATATTCCAGTTCAAGTGTTGATTCTCAGACCAATCCACTTGATGAAGACCAGGTCTCGAATTGGTCCATCTGAGCACTTATTACATGTGTATTCTTGTTTAAGTGACGGGTCTTGGATCAAGCTGCCTGGTGAAAACCAGGTTGGTCTTGGATTGATCTATCCGACCACTTAATATGTGTATTCCAGTTCAAGTGTCAGGTCTCGGATCAATCTTCCTGGTGAAGACCAGGTCTTTGATTGATCCCCTTGATCACTTGGTCTTTCCTATTTTCCTGTTTAAGAGTCGGGTCTTGGATCAATCTACCTGGTGAAGACCAGGTCTCGGATTGATCTGCCCAATCACTTAGTGTGTGTTCCAATTAGTTCTAACAGTTTATGAAACGTTTGAACATCATTAAAACTCCGAGAATTACTTTACTAAAAATACTTCATGTAAGAAAAAATAATGAAACATAAAAGTTACATCATCTTAAAAGAAATATCTTTTAAGATGTTCCGCGTTCCATGGCCTTTATAGGACCTTCCCTTCCAGATCTTCCAAGTAATACGCTTCGGGTCTCTGGCAACTGATTACCTTGTAGGGACCTTCCCAGTTTAGAGCTAGCTTTCCTTCGGTAGGGTCTTTAGTGGCGAGGGTAACCTTGCGCAAGACCAGATCTCCAACTTTGAAGCTCTGAGGCTTCACCTTCCTGTTGAAGTACCTAGCTACCCTTTCCTGGTAGGCTAACATGGCGATCTGAGCTCGATCATGCCTTTCCTGCAGCAAGTCCAAGTGAAGCTTGAGTCCTTCATCGTTGGCTTCTGCCTTAAAAGTTTTCACCCTATGGCTTCCCAATCCCAACTTTGCTGGGATGATTGCTTCAGTTCTAAAAGCTAGAGCATACGGGGTTTCCTCCGTTGGAGTTCTTCTTGTAGTTCGATACGCCCATAGGACTTTTGAGAGATCATTTGCCCAATCTCCCTTCCTGTCTCCCAACTTCTTTTTCAAAATTTTGAAAATTGTCTTGTTGGTAGCTTCTACTTGCCCGTTTACCTGAGGATGCCTGGGAGATGAGAAGTAGTTCCTTATGTGGAGCTCAGCACACCACTTTCGGAATGAGTCACAGTCCAACTGCTTCCCATTTTTCGTGACGAATGCGTGTTGAATACCATAGCGGCAGACGACATTTTTCCATAGGAACCGTTCGATACTCTTTGTTGTTATGTTCATTAGGGCCTCCACTTCCACCCACTTAGTGAAGTAATCGACAGCTACAATCGTGAATCGAACACCCTACTTTCCTCGGGATAAGGGTCCCACTATATCAACCTCTCATTGTGAGAAGGGCCAAGGAGAAGAGACTGAGCTCAACTCCTCAGGGGGTTGCTTGGTTATGCTAGTGAATCATTGGCACTTGTCGCAATTCCAGACAATTACCATCGAGTCCTTGTTCATGTTAGGCTAGTAAAACCCTGCTCTTACTGCCTTGTGTGCTAGCACCCTTGCTCTAGAGTGACTTCCGCAAATCCCTTCATGGATCTCCCGGAGGATGTAAACCTCGGGTGAGACGCACTTTAGGAGAGGCAATGCGAAGCCCCTATTGTAAAGTGTCCCATTCACCATCGTGAATCTTCCTGCTTTCATCCTCAACTGTACTGCAAACTTCATTTTCGATGGTAGATTTCCATTTTCCAGGTAGTCGATGAGTTCTTTCCTCCAGTCCGCGATTGTGGCCAGTTTTGAGGCCTGGTCGAATATCGAGGGGTATGTCAGACTCTGGATGGGTTCTCTACCTTCCTTGATTTCCATGCTCTCAGCAGATGCCATTCTGGCTAAGCGATCTGCCTTCTCATTATCTTTTATGGGAATCTTTGTGATGTAGAGCTTTTAAAAAGAAGACTGCATGTTGTGTACCTTGGACAAGTACATCTTCATCTTTTCCCTTTTCGCTTCAAATTCTCCTCGGATGTGACCCACAATTACTTGGGAGTCACTCCGAATTTCAACGGATTTGGCTCCCAACTCAAGGGCCATTACGAGGCCTGCTACACAATAGCCTCATATTTGGCTTCATTATTGGTAGTCCTGAATTCCAGCCTCAGGGAAGTACTCAATTCTTCCCCATCTGGAGTTACGAGTAAAATTCCAGCTCCTCCATTCTTCTTCGTAGATGAGCCATCAACGTAGATGACCCATTTCCTTTCCATTTCTACTTTCTTAGTTTCTGGCAGGTTCATAAACTCAGCCAAAAAATCTGCAAGAGCCTGGCTCTTGATAGCATTTCGCGGAACAAACTCTAGGTCGAACTCTCCCAATTCGATGGCCCAGTTTGCTAGTCTTCTTGATAAGTCAAGCTTCTGCATCACCTTTTTGAGTGGATACTTAGTGAGGACTCGAATGGTGTGAGCTTGAAAGTATGGCCGAAGCTTCCTCGAGGCCATAACGAGAGCAAATGCTAGCTTCTCGATTTAAGGATATCTCTCATCTGCTTCGTGCAGTGCTTTGCTGACAAAGTACACTAGCTTTTGCACCTCATCTTCTTCCCGGATCAGAGCTGCACTAATTGCTGTTGGAGAAACTGCTAGGTGTAGGTATAATATCTCTCATGGAACAGTTCTACTCAACATAAGGGAGCTCTTCAAATACTTCTTTAGCTGGGAGAATGCTTCCTTGCATTCATCCGACCACTCAAAAGCCTTCCTCAATATTTTGAAAAAAGGGAGGCATTTGTCCGTGGATCGGGAGATGAATCGATTCAATGCTACTAACCTTTCAGTGAGCTGCTAGAGTTGCTTCGTGGTCTTTGGAGACTGTATTTCCAAGATGGCTTGGATCTTCTCGGGATTGGCCTCGATTCCTCTGCTAGAGACCATGTAACCCAAAAAACTTTCCAGAGATACTCTGAAAGCACACTTTGCAGGATTTAGCTTCATCTCGTACTGCTTTAGTGTCTCGAACACCTCATGGAGGTCATGGGCATGGTCCACTAACTCCGTGCTCTTGACTAGCATGTCATCCACATAAACCTCCATGTTCCTTCTAATCTGGCTATGGAACATTTTGATCACCAGCCATTGGTATGTTGCTCTTGCATTCTTCAAACTGAAGGGCATGACCTTGTAGCAATACAGGCCTCTATCAGTGATGAACGCAGTTTTCTCTTGATCTTCAGGGTGTATAAGAATCTGGTTGTAGCCAGAGAATGCATCCATAAAGTTGAGCAACTCATACCCAGAGATAGAGTCGACCAGTGCATCGATGCGTGGGAGAGGGAAGCTATTTTTTGGACAAGTCTTGTTGAGGTCGGTGAAGTCCACACACATCCTCCATTTTTCGTTGGACTTCACCAGGACTACATTCGCCAACCAGTCAGGGTAGTAGACTTCCTGGATAAACTGTGCCTTTAGGAGCTTCTCGACCTCCGCAGCTATGGCCTTGACTCTCTCCGGTGCAAACTTCCTTCTCTTCTGCTTCACAAGCTTCATGTCAGGGTCTAAGTTTAGAACGTGGACAATCTCTTCCGGGCTAATTCTTGGCATGCCTTCGTGTGACCAAGCGAATACCTCTATATTCCTGTGGAGGAAGTCCATGAGGCCTTCATGTATCTCATGGGTGAGACAAGTCCCGATTTGTAGGACCTTTCCTTCTCCTACAACCACCTCCTTGAGTGGTTCTGCAGGTTCTCCCTTGGCCTTGGACACCGAGGCCACAATAAGAGTGGTCAGATCCGAGAACTTCTTCATGGAGATGTTGTAACATCTCCTTGCTGCGAGTTGATCGCCTTTCACCTCTCCCACTCCTTCCTCTATTGGGAACTTCATCATAAGGTGGTAAGTCGAGGTTACAGCTCTCAAGTTGTTCAATGCTGGTCAATCGATAATCTTGTTGTAGGTGGATGGTTGTTCGACTACTAAAAAATCCACCATTACAGTGGACAATCTGAGGGCGGTTCCTGCAATCACCGGCAGTAGAATGATTCCTATAGGATGGATCTGTTCTCCGCCAAATTCCACGAGAGGAGAACTAAATGGCTTGATCTTGTCTCGATCGATTCCCATCTGTTGGAATGCTGGCCAATACAGAATATTAGCAGAGCTTCCATTGTCAACCAAGATCCGATGGATCGTGTGATTGGCTACTGTCACGGTTACCACCAAAGCATCATCGTGGGGCATTACGACCCCCCGAGCATCTTCTTCCGAGAAGGACAACACAACTGATTCTGTTTTGGCTGTCTTCATGGGCCTGTGTAGAGAGTACACTTCTTCGCCCTGCATACTTCTGGCATATGCCTTCCTAGCTGAATTAGATTCCCCACCACTGGCAATTCCACCGGAAATGGTGTGGATCTCTTGGACTATTTCTTGATTTTGATGAGGTCTCTGCACCTTTCGAGCGTTCCTCTGCTCTTCTTCTTGATTCTTGTATCGACCCTTTCTCGGAGCCGGGTCTTGGCCTCTCGATTCCAACGCTCCGAGGCCTTCTCGATTTCCTTCCAATGGCATGGGTCCTTGCAGATTTGCTTCCCGAATCTATTCATGGGCAAGGAACCTGACCAATCTTCCATTCCTTACAAAGTTCTCGATCTCTCAGCGGAGAACCATGCAGTCTTCTGTCGAATGCCCATGCTCCCCATGGTATTCACAGAACTTGCTGCGATCCTGCTTGTAAGGATTCGATCTCATCTTTGGTGGCCACCTAAAGGCTGGATTCCCCTTGATAGCCATGAACACTTCAGTGAAGCTGGCGTTCAAGGGAGTGAACACTTCAAGTTGGAACCTTGGAACTTCCGGCTTCCGAGGCTCACTTTTGGTGAAAAGTGGGCCTGACTTCTTTCCCTCCTTCTAGGGATTCTTCTCTTCATTTGGTTTGGGAGCCGTCGAGGCCTTCTTGCCTTCCTGCCTGGCTTGCTCTTCCAGCTTCTAAGCCTTTAGCAGTGTCCCAACCAACTCCTCCTGGTTGATGTACTCTTCGATTTTCTTCATAAACCGAGTCAGAGTCATGAGGTGTGTGGTTCTGGCTAAGTTAGCCATCAACGGTCCGTCAGCTTTTATTGCCTGCATCAATGTGTTGAGCATTGTCTTCTCGTTTGGGCTATCAACCTCAAGCTTCTCTTTGTTAAAGCGAAGCATGAAGTCTTTTAGGCTCTCCTCCTTCCCTTGACACAGGGTCAAAAGGCACGTGACATTTTTCTTCTGTCTGGGTGTTGCTAGGAACTGGCGCCCTAACTCTTTGAAATTGTCCACCGATTTCGGGGGAAGTTCAGCGAACCAATCCTTTGCTATTCCCGTTAGAGTTAATGGGAAGGCTCTGCATGCAATCTCATTTGGGGTGCCATGTAGGATAAGGTATTCCCAAAAGGCTGACAAATGGGGATTAGGATCTCCACTCCATTCGTACTTCTCGACACGTGGCATTTTGAATTTGTCCGGCATGGAGTATGCCCTTACTCGTTCAGAGAAGGGGAGGTTTTCATCATCTAGTGAATCCCATGCTTTTGTCTTCAGGTCTTTCTTATCCATTCGACTGAGGATATCATCATACTTTTCCTCTAGATCTTTCATTTTCGCGTCATGGTGGCTGTGCCAAGACTCATCATGTTGAGACTTCTCTCAGTGTCGCCTTGATCGATGAGATTTCTCTCTGTCACTGATCGTACCAAATTTAGTACTCGCAATAGAACGAACTGTGGTTCGTATAGTGTTTGCGCAAGTATGAGATCGTATCCACAGAGAACTGTGATTGTTTAAAAACCAATTTTAAATCTAAACTAATATTATTTTAACCTAGTTCTAGGTGCATAAACTGTCATCTCTTAATGTTGCATGTGCTTTATAAACAATTGAGTTCACCATTTAATGACGGGTACGTTATTTGCATTTCTACTCACTAAGTCGTCGGACTAACCTTTGTATTATTTCTCTTTTTTCTCCATATGTTCGACTATTTTGTTATAGATAGTGGATACTGCGAAGCATCCGGTTATGTTGGAGGATTCGATCTGGGAGATGCTTTGAAATTTGTATCATTCAAGAAAACACAGAAAAGTCCTTTGATTTTGACGTCCAATTTTTTGTAGACTATTAGTGCCACATTAGAATTTTTGTAAAATCACCCTAAAATAATGTATTTTCTGTTTTTATTAAGGAGATGGAGCTAATAATTTCTTTTAATTCATAAATTATGTTTTTTTGACTAATATTGATAATGTTATAATGATACTGCTCTGTTTGTGTTATAATGATAGTGTACTGAACTGGCCTAGGGGTCGGTCGAACCATCCCCTGGCCGACTTGAGGGAATGGTCGAGCCATCTTCATAATTTTTAAAAAGAGAGAGATCTAAGACAATTTTCTGTTCTTTGCATGAAAAATAGTCATTATTTTACAAATTTGAGAATTTGGCATATGAAAGCTATCTTATTATGTTGTTCCTCACATAAGTCTATTCATTGCTAACCTGCACATATATTTTCTTTTCTTTCCTAAAGATCCTAATCTAAAGATCCTAATCTAATCATGTAGATTTATTTGTACATGATGGGAAACTAATTAAATACAATAGTTTATTTTTTCAAAAAAAAAATAAAATGTACAAGGTTCAAAAGTCAATGTTGTATATGCATCATCACAAATCTACGATATCTCAATTTTTGATAATTCTCCCACAATTTTAATATATTTCTTATTTATACTCATTTTCCTTATCTTAATATATTTCCAGAAAATAGACTTTAGCACACCCAAAGTCAACTTTGACATTTTTACCTCATGTATAAATCAAAAGAGATATTTGAATTCAACAAAATATTAAACTATGACACATTACACCATCCCTTAATTTTTTACATCTATTTGGATGAAAATTACGTTCAAGTACATTTTTCTTTTTCTTTTAATTAATAGTAGATGAAGTATGCCAACTCAGTAGAAACTTACACAAGATAGAGGATAGAATGCAATGAATTATTTCTCTATAAAATATTTCATTGTGGACATAAATGTAGGCACATTATGAGAGAGAGGGGTAAAACATAATAATTTCTTTTATTATTATAGTCACAACTTTTCAAATTAGGACTTACTAAACACAATTGCAGTACTACGGTTTATTTAATTAGTAGATGAGCTAATTAATTTACTCCATTTATTTATTTAATTACTAGTTGGTACTGTTAGCTAGAGAGCGAATTACAAATATAGAAGAGTTTTAAGCCCTCCTCTCAAATGTAACCGGAAGCACGCTCCCATCCAATGCAAACAACCTCTTCCCATTTTCAACCAAACCGCCAGCAGTCCCGCAATCAAACCGACAAATGGGACACACTTCCGTAGGACACCATTGAATGTTGTAGATATTGTCTCCCACTTCAGCTTTCACTATCTTGAAGTAGTTGCTGGTGGGACGTTGCTGGCTTTGGCTTTCTCCGGTGACGATCAATCTCCTTCCACTCTCAGCGTCTTTCTCGCCCAACTTCCATGCAGTTGACTGCACGCAGGTAGTGCTTGCAGAGAAAACAATCTTCAAGTCCCTACTCTCCCTAATCACCGTCTCTCCTTCCGCGAAAGGCGTGAAGATGACAGGAAACCCTTCCAAGCCCGAAACGTTTTCCTGCCCAACGTACAACGGGCACAACCCATTTCGGTTAATCAGGGTGAAACGACCGCCATTGTCAGTAATAGCGGGATTGATGTAGTATTCTACACCGGCTTTGAGAGGACTTCCAGCACTGTCGAGCACCGGAGCGGGGGAGGATGATGATGGTTGGGCTGCTGCTGATACGGCCAGGACTAGCCATATGAAGCTAAGGCTTCCGATAGATCTCATGAAGGAATTCATATCTAATAAATGGATGGATTCTCGCAAAACAAATAATAATAAGGATGTCTGAGCCAATTGTAAGTTGGTGTAAATAGATGCATGTTGTATTTTTGTTTGATGTTTGGGGTTGTATTTATAGGATGTGGTGCGGGCATGGTAGCCGTCCACATGTTATCCATGGGTGAATAAAAGTCCATGCATCTTATCTTATTACAAATTACGTGCATCTTACGAAGGAATTTATTTGTATTAACACGGTAAGAGACAAGACGTCTCCAACACGCACTGTTTGTTCTTAATTGGTAGCAAAATTGGAACATATATTAGAAAAGAAAATGTCAAAGTTTGTACAAAACGTACAGCTAGCTGGGCCACTTGTTTTGAAGTTTAGGGTTGTCGTCCCAGGCTATCCATTCACACATGTTTATGTCTCCACGGAAGCCGCAACAAATTAAATTCACTTTCATATGTCTCCACGTTCGTTACCCTAAAACATGGCTGGTTATCAAAATATCATATGAAAGTAGGAAAAAATTTGCATCTTGTTAGAAAAATTGACCGTATTCATTCCACCATTAGATAATGCATGCTGTGCAAGACAGATCATCAGAAGCAGATAATACAGAGGAATTAGCGTCAGATAATGTAGATAAATGAGAAAACGTGTATTCAAATATTTGTTAGAGATTGTATAGGCTAATTATCTAAACTGGATATCACGTACAGTTTGTTCCAGTTCTTCATGATAAATTTGCTTTTCTGATGAGTTTGTTGTTGATACGGAAATGGAAGGCAAGCCTACATCTGTTCTTAATCCAAGTTATATAATCTGGAAAAAGAAAGATCACTTCATCTCGACCCACCTACCAAACCGCACGTTTTGCTCACAATTCCTCAATCAGGACTCCTATCAGGCTATCACCCATTTAAAACCAGCGAATCATCCATCTCTTTGATGATTTTCAAACTGAGTCGGGCGAGCATCTACTTGAGAGCAAGAAGTAGTTTGATTGTGGTGGCTTCCAAGTTTTTCGTTTTTTTGTTTTGTTAGTTATCTTAGTTCAGGTATCCATTTAATATTTCTGATGTTGTTGATTGATGTTAGATGAACAATCCATTCTTATGTCCTGCAGAATTAATCTACTTCATCTTGATTGTACAAAATGGTTGTCCTCGATGATTTGCACGTACGGTTGAAACATGGTTATGGCTTTCTTCAAATGGTCAATTCAAACATTATTGCCCTATTAGCACGCTCTTATTTCACCCTTAACTCATATTATAGCGCTCTTATTTCACCCTTAATTCAAACATTCTAAGAAAATGATATGTGTTTTTCTAGTATTTTTTTTGTGTCCTATTAACTGTGACATGACTTTTAAAATCACCAATAAATTAAAAGTCAACAATAATAATCTCAAATTTAATGGTAATTTTAAAAACTATATTACAATTAGATCGAACACTAAAAAAATATTAGAAGAGCCCCTAACATTGCCCAACTTTCAACTGAAGCAATGATATCTCTCTTCCAATACTTCTAGAAAATTGCAATGTACCTCTTCTCTTCTGTAACAAAAATAACAAAAATTGCCTTATTAAAAAGATAAAATTTCTCATAAATTCCTTAGTAAATGCACGGTTTGAAACCACTCTCCCACTTTTTAAAATTCAACTTTCACTGCTTCACTTTTCATTTCATTAATTCAAGAAAGGCCATTTCATGAGTTTGTCTCATCCAATTTTTATGTAGACCATTAGTTCCGGCCATATTAGCATTTTTGCCAAATTATATTAAAATAATATATATATATTGTAATTAAGGAGATGGAGCTTATAATTTATTTTAATTCAATAATTATGTTTTTTTGAGTATGAGAGCGGCCGAACCATCCCCTAGCTGTCCTGAAGGAATGGTCGAGCCATCTTCATAATTTTGCGAGAGAGATCTAAGACAATTTTTTGTTGTTTGCATGAAAAATAGTCATTAATTACTTTACAAAGGACTTACAAAACACATGCCCTCAGCTTAATTTATTTAGTAGCTGGAGAAGCTAATTAACTCCATTTATTTAAGGAGAGGCAGGTAATAATTAAATTAAGCCCTCCTCTCAAACATAACGGGAAGCACACTCCCATCCAAGGCCAACAACCTCTTCCCATTTTCAACCAAAGCGCCAGCAGTCCCGCAGTCAAACTTGCAAGTGGGGCAGACATCCGTAGGACACCAAGAAATGTTGTAGATATTGTCTCCCATTTCGGCTTTCACTATCCGGAAGTAGTTGTCGGTGGCTAGCTCGCTTTGGCTTTCTCCAGTCGCAATTAATCTCCTTCCACTCGCAGCGTCTGTCTCGCCCACCTTCCATGCCGTTGACATCACACAGATTGTGGCTGCCGAGAAAACAACCTTGAAGTCCCTGTCCTCCCTAATCACCGTCTCTCCCTCGAGGAAAGGAGTGAAGATGACAGGAAGGCCTTCTAAGCCTGAAACGTTTTCCTACCCAACGTTTAATGGGCACCCAGTTCGGTTAATCAGGGTGAAACGACCGCCGTTGTCGGTAATAGCGGGATTGATGTAGTATTCTACACCAGCTTCGAGAGGACTTCCAGCACTGTCGAGCACCGGAGCGGGGGAGGACGATGGTTGGGCTGCTGCTGAAATGGCCAGGACTAGCCATATGAAGCTAAGGCTTCCGATCAATCTCATGAAGGAATTCATATCGATCTAATTAATGGATGGATTCTCACAAAACAAATAATAAGGATGTCTGAGCTGATTATAAGTTTGTACGTGTAAGTTGTTGTATTTGTGTTTGATGTTTGGGGTGGTATTTATAGGATGTGGTCAGGTGTCAATTAATTAATTGATCGAGATGACACGTAGGGAAGAGTGGGTGAATAAAAGTCCATGCATGTTATCTTATTACCAATTACGTGTATCTTGAGGATTGAGGAATTAATTCGTTCTTAATTGGTAGCGCAAAATTGGAAGAAGAAAAGAAAATGTCAAAGTTTGTACAAAACGTACAGCTAGCTGGGCCACTTGTTTTGAAGTTTTGGATTGTCGTCCCAGGTCGGCTATCCATTCACACATGTATATATGTCTCCATGCAAGCCGGCCACAACAAATTAAATGCACTAAAACATGTCTGGTTATCTAAAACACCATAGCCGCCCACTTTCATATATCTCCATGTTCGTTACCCTAAAACATGCGCGGCTGGTTAATTATCTATATATCATAGCCGTTTAATACATCTCAAAGCTGGGGAAAAAAAAGGTATCCCACCATTAGATAATGCTGTACGTGTAAGATCATGATCAGAAGCAGATAATGCAGAGGATAATGTAGATAAATGAGAAAACGTGTATCCAAATGTTTGTTTAAGTTGCCTCTAATCACAACT
>CM017328.1:8873097-9113863 GCA_006937295.1 Carpinus fangiana | reverse complement strand
TTTTTTTTTTTTTAACGATCTTGTCCCCTTTTTCATTCTCTCTTCTTTTCTTTCTCAGATTACAAATTCACTGCTCTCTCTCTCAAGAACAAGTTACACTTTGCACACTGTTTGTGATGGGCCAGATTTGGCTAGAGGAAAGGACAGCAGCAGAGAAATCGAACCAAAATGCAAATGGCGGAGGAGATGGTCGCGGCAGAGATCAATGCTGATGGAGATCTGGCAGAAGACATGTGGTGATGCGACGAACAGCAGGGGCTAAAGCGTCGTCACCGGACAACGTAGAGTCTAGGAGTCACAGTGGCAGCAGAGCTCCGGGATGGGATGCCGAATCTACTGCTTCGGGGCTGGAAAGGCCGATGGATGACCGGAGGAGAAATGGTAGGGATCTATTGCAGCGCGTGCTTGTCTGAAATGGCATGGAAATTGCCCAGATTCACCGATTTGAGGTTGAGACACCACCTGCGGTGGTTTGTTGGCCGAGAAGACTGCAGGTGGCAGCGCGTGGAGAGGCTGGTAGTTTCTCTCAGTGGCGCGTGGCGGCGCGTGTAGATGTGCATGATGGATCTTCCGCAGAACGGTAGATCTGAGGCTTGCAAGCTTGTTTCTGAAATTATTTTTCAGATTAGGATGCAACGTAGCCAAAATAATTCAACATACAGATTGTAAGAGACAGTAACAAACTCTTAACAAACTCATGAGAATCGAACTTCTGTGCAAGAGAAGTTATGCGGACTGCATAAATTCCTAAGACTCTGTGCAACAAAAATGGAACTTTTGTGCAACAGAAAATCTACAGAAACAAACCACATTACAGGGAAATTAAATTGGAAATTACAACAAATAAAACCAAAAAAAAAATAAACAAAAGAGGTAAGGGTTTCGTGATTGTGAAAACAATCCGAACCAAGCAAAAGAAATTACAGGGAAATAAAAATAAAGGACTTAAGAAATTGCAACAAATAAAAAACAAAAAATTAAACCAAGATCTAATAATTGGCGTTAGCCTATTAGCTCTAATACCATGATAGAAAATATAATGCGAAAATATAAATGAGCAAAAAAGAAATAGACAAGAGACACAAGATTTAAGGTGGTTCGGTTTAAGACCTATATCCACACACTAAAGCCCTATTAGCTACATCTTGTTTTATTGAGTGAATATAATGTACATAAGAGACCTCCTTATATAGGAGCCAAAGGTGATAAAGACTTCATGCTTTTCCAATGTGGGACAAGCCCGCATTACTATTCTCTAACATATACCACCAGCAATTTAACAATATAATATATTAAATACTTTCCTCTTCTAAAGTAAAAAAAAAATAAAAATAGAAACAAGCTTTCAACAACCCTGCAGCAATCAGTCGATTGATGTATGCATGATGAAAAAAAATCTACACATGCATGGATTCATAGATCCTCAAGCTTGTTTGTACCTGGTAAATGGGGCATGACCTCTCATGGTTATGGACATGGCCATAAAATGTAATGTACGTCCACCTTGTACTTCTGCCAAAGCTTTTGCATACTTTCTCTTCCCATGGGCTCTTCAAATGATCCCTCCAAGCCATAATAATAGTCAGAAGAATATCCAAGGACACGATGAGCAGCAAAGATCAACCAAGGTTGTTTCTGTCTATCTACAGAAGCAAGACAATTCTCAATGAATCTGTACTGTTCATATCCTTCCCTCCAGTCATGTTCAGTGTCGGCTACACAGAAGTGAAACATTCCATAATCCGTGGAGTACCTGTGCATATTCATAGTTTTATTTAAGAAATTGGACAAAAAAGCTTTTATAATAGAATTAGAAGGCACTACTCTACAGCAATGAAATCAATAATGAAAATAACAGACCAAACTGCTTTGTTTGACTTGTTTGCGTTGGAATAGCTTGTTCTTGTGATGACCCATTTCTATGTAGCCTATCTCGTGTCTATCACTAGTTCCAGAGGAAACTCTCTTTACAACTTAGATATAGAGAGGCTTGTATGTTTGTCTATGTATCTTTGAGCCCCATTCACACATTAAGACTACTATAAATACTTAAAACTAATTATAAAGCAGAATGCAACTTACCAAAATTTAGCTCTATTCTCAGCAGGAACATAGAACATGGTTTCAGCCAGCACACCACATTCCCCAGCTGAGTCCATATGGTTATAGAAGGACCCAAAATTTGGCCAAGTGCGCTCGTGATTACCACTGCGGGAGAAATGAAAAAAAGAAAAAAAAGAAAAAAAAGAAAAAGATTCTTTAACCATAATATCTAAAACCAAACTATTTACAGATGGGTATAAGTTATGGAGGGCACAAACCTTGCAATTATATATGCGACTTTTGATGCAATGGGCTCCACCTGAGAAGTGAATTGATCCCATTGCGAGATGTATCCATTTGCATATGTTATGTCTCCAATATGGAAAACTATGTCAATGTTTTCCAAGTCCTTGATGAGTTGGTCAGTAGTGTTTAGTGAACCTGGTTGATAGTTACTATACTCGTTTGAGCCATCACGCTCTCCCTGAAAGACATAAAAAGAAATGTTGATTGCTTTATGTGTGCATCAAGCACAAGAAACTCTATTGACTCAAATTGCTTTTATAACAACAAACGCGCACAAACAAACATGTAAATGTTAGGGAAAGGCTTGCATTTGAGTCTTGAATCCCTAGCTACAGTCTAGTTCATCAACCAGAAAATGAAAGGGTCATGCTATTCGATCTTATCCTCCTCGTTTTTCCAGTAGATGAATTAGGTGGTGCCCATCAAACATTCTTCCAATATGGCCTTCTCCAGTAAAAAGGATAATATTATTTGCCAACAACCTAAGGGGTTTATGATATGGACCAGAAAATGAGAATAATAGAATAAAGAGAATTTGAAAGCAGTAAGGAATGTTCTGATCAAGTTAAAAGACCAAAGGGAATGACAGGACTAGAAAATCGTTCTGGCTCATAAAATCCAACAGTGTCATGTCAGATCTCATCACTTCTGCTATATTTTATGTGAGAAGCCACCAAGAAGTTATTTGACGTCTTAATTTAAGGATGTCCTGTACTTGGTGTGTAGTTAGGTAACATTGAATATCTCCTTCCAAAGAGATACAAGGCTTAGCGCGGTAATGAATATGAATATTAGCACTCTTAAGCACAAAATGCAATGAATATTAGAATCAAGGCTTAGAGCGGGAATTCAACTTAACGGTTTACAATGAAAAGTAAGTATAACTACTTACTGAAAATATATTGTTTTAGTAAGTTACTAAACCATTTCATAAAACTTTTGGAGTATAATTATTACATGAGCTTGAATATTTTATAAATAACATGATTATATGCTTTCAATTATTCTTACATGTGATGAAATAAGTTATGAAATGAAATGAGATGATTATGAGAACAAAATAGTGATCTTAAGAAATACATGTTACTGCATATTGTTATGTTAATGGTGGGAGCCGAATGAGCCTCCTGAGTTAAATAAGAAGCCTTTTATCTTTTTAAAGTTAAATGTAAAATTATAAGGTTATGTTAGCAGTGAAAGCCGAATAAGCCTTCCAGGTTAAAATAAGAAGCTAGGTACTAACTAAAGAGCCGAAGATGTCTCATAATAACCGTAAATAAAAGGTTCAAGTCCTTTACAAAGCCAAAGAAGCCATATGAGTTTCTTATTGCATTGCATGTATTGAATAATATGATTCATTTGTTTTACCTCTTTATATTTATATGTATATATGTATAAATATAAAGTTGTATATAGTAAAGAAAATGTCTAGAGAAGATATATAAATGAAATTTATTACAAAACAACTCTACAATTCTTATCTTTTTCTTTTTTTTGACATGTCCACACAAGAGGGGAGGGGAGGGGGATTCGAACTAGTGATCTCCACTTTATTAGGTATGGTCCTAACCGATTGAACTACCTCTTGGGGACTCTACAATGCTTATCTCATCAACTATGGATTATACAAAATGAATTTGTCTTAAATCTATAGGCCACTTGCCTTTTATAGACAAAATAAGTCCTTGTAACAAAAATACCATATCCACTCTAGACCGAGTAATGCTATAAGTCTATCTTATGCCATTTTTGTGTCCCTTCAAGAATGATGCGGCTCTTAAAATCAGCATTGGACTTATGATTGATTATTATTGAATTTTGATCAAATTGTAATTTTAAGAGGCACATCATTATTAGAGGGGTATAAGAGTGACACAAGAGGGACTCCTAGAATTACTCTTCTAGACCATAAAGCAATGATAGGCACCGGCACATTTCTTCAGTCTACGACCTTTTCATAACATTGAGGCTGGCATTGAAATTAAGACAAATTGGAAAGTTAGAAGCATAGTATATTAAGCAATTCATTGCAAAATTTGCCTCAAAATATCCTTCTTATATCCATTAGCCGATGTAAATTTATTCAGGCCTTCATTTACAAACACGCACAATCTCTATCTGTCCCTCATTATATATGAACTATAAGCAGGACGGAAACTTCCCTAAGACTTTTGAGCCGCATCGGGGAGAAGATCTTTGGTCGTCTGTCATGAAAAATTATCATCAACAAAGGGGAATTATCGTGGGCATTGATCTGAGTTTGCATACATTCATCTGTGGGCATACATTTGCCCCCTTTTTCAAGAAGATTGCTTCATTACTTTACATCTGACCCTTCGAGAAAATTGGGGAAAACAGCTTCTCTAACTCCGCCAAACACCACACTGAAACCCAGTTAACATATATATATGATTAGGAGTAATGCTAAAAATAAGATTCATGTCCTTTCTTGTATTCTATCAAAATTGATGTAATTTTTTAAATTACAATTAGATCAAAATTTAATAGTAATTTTAAAAATCACTTCAATTTTAGAAGGATTTAGCATAGATCAAGAGTCTTATTCATATTCAACATACTTTTAACGTACAATCTCTTTCAAAAAAAAAAAAAAACGTACAATCATCAAGCTATCCGTTCAGGGATGGTGGCATAAATCCTTATGAAAATGGACTAAATAAGGGGCGGGGCAGAGTACGTATGAATAAAAAATATATCACAATTATAAATTAAATTAATATATAAAAGTAAAATTAATATCCATTTAATATTAAAATAAATAAATAAAAGAATTATGTATTCCTTAATATATTTTAATTTTCAACTCAAATATTTATCAAAATAAAATTCTGCAACAGACGTGCCGCCTCAACTTCTACGTTATTATCCTTGTCACAAACAGAGGGAGGGATTAAAGACTCAATCACCCTTCCAGAAGCTTCGAAAAGGACAATCGATATTACCTCGGCCGCCACTTACTGTCCACTCAGTGGAGTTAGACATTTCATATTATAGGGGTCGCTGAAATTTTTTTTATTATTATTTTTATCAAAGAACCTCTACAAAGTAGTTCAGGGATGGAATCAAGAAGTTTTATGGGAGGGGCCAAAGCTAAAAAATTTCTGAAGTTTTTTTTTTTTTTTATTATTACGATTTTTTTTTTTCATTTTCTCTAATTTTTTTTTTTTTTCTAATAACTGGTACTTAAATACAACAAAAAATTAGGCTTATAAAAAAAATTGTTCCCAAGAGATAACTCAGTCAGCTGTGAACCACGTCTTATGAAGCGGATCTCACAAGTTCGAATCCCTCCTCCCTTTATCCTTGCGTGGTCATGTAAAAATACAAAAAAAAATTAGAAATTTTTCACGTGGCTACACAACTGGCCCACTCAGCAGAAATCAAGGCAAAAAGATTGCACGTTGGAATCAACTATAATTTTTTCAGATCAGGATCCCTGGCAATACTCTAAAATTGCCCATCAATTTTTTTTCAAATCTTAGCCATCCATGCTATCCAACAGCCATCATCTCAACACCTGTCCCACTCAAGATAAATAATAAAATATTATTTATTTTTTAAAAAGAAAATATTAAAATATTAAAATTAAAAAAAAAAACACTGGGGCACACCAGTGTTTTTTTTTTAATTTTAATATTTTAATATTTTATTTTACATTTTTAAAAAAAAATATATATATTTTATTATTTATCTTAAGTGGGACATGTGTCTAACCGGTGACCGTTGGATAACATTGAATGGTTGAGATTTGAAGAAAATTTGATGGGCAATTTTGGCAAAATTGCTGGGATCCTGATCCAATTTGGATTTTCTGAGCTTTCAGGCTTTTAGGTTTGACGATGACCCAAAACCAAAGCATGTAACATGTTGTTTGAATAAGTTTTGTCGTTATATAGCTTTTGACCACACCCTCATTTTTCAACTTTGTTTTGTTTTTTATTTTATTGTTTTTGATAGCAACTTTGTTGTCCTTGTCCGCCTGTAATACTACACGACCCCACAGCGGACAATTCACGGCCCCAAAATTCAGAATCTCAGATTTACGAAAGTTTGGGATATTATTTTAGGGCACCAATTAGATATGGTAGATTAAATGAGAAATCTCGTTCAATTGGAAATGGCAGATTAAAAAATGGGACACCAAAAGGATTGAGTAGTGAGCCGTAGCCCGCAGGAAACTCTCAAGACTCGATCTGTTTATTTATTATTTTATTTAGTATTATTTAGAATTTTTTATATTTTTCTATTTATTCTTTATAATAAGTTGAATTGTGGGGGCCGTAATATTATGGCACTGAATTTTCCCTAATATGCAGAAAATAATTCTTTCTTCCACCTCAGGTAGGAATTATGATCATATCCATTTTAAATGAACGGAAGAATATCCTATTAATTATAATAAAATGATATAACTAACAAAAAGAGTTACTTTTGAAACTCTGAGCCATCTAACAAATGGTCTCCTCAGCAACACCAAAAGAGGGAGATGTCCACCTCAGGTAGGAATTGTGATCATATCCTTTTTAAATGAACTGGAGAATATCCGATTAATTATAATAGAATGGTATAACTAACAAAAAGAGTTACTTTTGAAACTCTGAGCCATCTAACAAATGGTCTCCCCAACAACACCAAAAGAGGGAGATGTCCAACAATAACACCCAAGAAGTTAAGGGTACGTAGGGATAAAACCAGAATGCACTTCAAAATGGAAGAAATGCAAAAGGTTTTAGGTGTAAATACCAAATAATAGTATAGATATGCGAATAGGAAAACCAATTCAACCCACTCATTCTTAAAAAAAATAAAAAGACTGCAGCTAGCTGTTGTACTTGTTACCTAAATAATATTGAGTTCATTTGAATTAAAGAGGATTCTTTCCATATGCAATATTTGTTGTATCCAAAGTTGAGATTTTGAGTAGATTACATCTTAATCGTGGAAAATTGTGCCGTATTATAAAGGTTCAAACTCGTTTGTGAGTACATGAAGTGCATGGGACCAAAGAAAAAAAAAAATTGTGAAAGAATGTGTAGAATGAGATAAATTATCTTTTACAAATTAGGTTGTAGGATTTCCTACGACCCAACTTCTAAAAAATGTTACATGTATTTTTTAGAATATGAAAAACATAAAAATAATAATAATAATAATAGCGTACATGTCATGTAAGAATGTTTTGAAACCGCCAATTCAAATAGACTTTAAGGTGGTGTTTGACAACCATTTTCGGGATACACTGTTCATAGTTGTACTGTAGCGTTTTTGTCTTTTTCTTAATATCTCTTTTTCCCATCACCGAAATACCCCTCTTCTTGCTCAGCTCCTCCTCATTTCACAACGCTCCAAAAACTTCTTCACCATTGAAACCGACCCATCATCCACTCCCATCGTTTCAGCACCGGAAAATTCTAGGGTTCCTTCGTTCTCTGAATTCAAAACCCCAGAGACACTGGTCAGAGACCCAGTGCTCGTCTAACCCGGTGAAGAAAACCCTTCTAATTCGGAGCCCGTCGATGAGCTTAGCCGCCCAGCCGAGGAACAAGTCAACGACGATGCAGTTGGGCCGGCGGTCAAGTAGGAAAAGCCTGAGAGGCTCCTGGAGGATTGAGGTGTCGGTGAAACCGGTTGCGGACATGTCCGCATCTGGCGGGACAACGCCTTCTGGTAATCGGAGGGCGTGGATGGAGATTTGGCGGCCGATTTGTTGGTCACGGAGAATGGGTGTGGCTGTGATGGTGGATTTGGCTCCGTGGGGTGCGAACACTCTGGCAGTGTCTATCATTGGGATCTGGTGGCCTCCGCCCACGAAGGGGAAGAAGAACATTTCCACACACATCAAACCTCCCAAAACACCAACGTTCTCAATTGCCACACACCCATCCACAGCCGTCCGATCATCCACCGGCAGTCCTTCTTCCTCATCGTGAAGATCACCACCTTCAGCTTTTTCAAAACCCACAACACCCAAACAACCAATGGCCTGGATGAAACCCAAAAAAAAATAAGGGCAAAAATGTCCTCCGATTTGTTGGCCATGTCTGCGCCGGAGATCCAGGCCGAGATGATGAAGCGGCATTCCGGGCCCGCTTTCGGAAAACCCAGTCACTGATTGAGGGACTGGGTTACTTCGAAACCCACTTTGCCTTGTTCTTGCGATCTCCTTGTTCTTGCTCTCTCAATCGTCCGGCCATTTTCGAAAGTGGCCTGAAATTATCTTACAAGGGTAAAACTGTAATTTACTAACCTGACGTTTTAATAAAAGTCAGCTTAAAAAGGCGTTACAGTGCAACCCTGATGAACATTGTATCCTAAAACCCGTTATCAAACAACCCCTAAATGACTTTATAGCATTTTCCTACAAAAGAGGGAGCTGGATGAAGAAGAAATAAAAGAAGAGGGAGATTGAGAGAAAAGGGACCTGGCGTGCAGAGAGAAGAGGGGGAAAAAAAGAAGAGTTTCCAAATTTAAATGTGAAATGATGAAGGAGCTATATATATAGCTAGGAAGGAGGGAAAGATCAAAAAAAAAAGAAAAAAAAAAGAGAGAGAATAGGGGGCAATATTTCATAGATCTCCCCCAGCTGGCCAGGATCATATCCATTTAAATTTGAAAGAGGGCTTTTCAGAGAAAAAAAAAATAAAAATGTGATCACATGCATGCCGCGCGGCTCGAGGTGGGAAATTAAAAAAAAAAGAAAAAAAAAAAAAAAAGGCATGCAGGGATGGGCTCGAGGTGGGGAATATTAAAAGAAAAAAAGCTACCAACATTAATGTTCGACGTAATTAACTACGCAAAAGAATTCCACCACTCACCACTCACCACTGTAGTACTGTTTTTCTTTTTTGTCTTTTTCCTCCAAAGCCAATAGAATTAAACCATCATCATCATTTATTCCAGAATGGGAATAACTTCAATACGGAGGGACAAAAAATATGGGATTTTTGTCAACTATTTAACAGCTGACACCTCATCAAAATGAGAACAAAACACCACATAATTCCTCTTGTTTTCCACACTCTTCTCTTTCAGCAACACCCACGCTCCTCTCTCTGTGTTTCCCTCTTTTTCCCTTTCTCCCTGTTTCCTATTCTCATGGTTTCTCTCTTGTTTTTCTTTTTTCTCCTTTTCTTCTCCTCCCCTGCTCCTCTGCCATCTCCGTTCAGCGCCATCGCCGCCCCATCTCGTTACTCCGCCTCTGTCGTCCCTTCACTGCCACAGATCCGCCTTAGATCGGTCGTCCTTTACAAAAATTGAAGGCGTGGGTCTGGTTTTCCGGTGCCGACAGTCATATTCTCCGGAGTTGGGTGATTTAATCCTTTAAAAGTTAACCTTCCACTTTTGGTTGGATATTACAGAGTTCGACATATATATATATATGCCCACACGGGCCACACACATTCTACCTCCATTCCCAGTCCTGCACTATCAATTTACTTGGTTCAACACAAACATATCCAACCAAACGCAACCCACACAGACACAGACACAGACACGGAAGAGCACGAGGACATACATATATATATATATATATATATATATAGTAAAACCACCAACATTAATGTTCGTCGTGTCGTCGACTTATATATATATATATAGTAAAACCACCAACATTACAGATGTCATTTGGTGGGCACCGTTGTTGGTACGCTTCATGAATATCCACTAAGATTTTTCAGGTAGGGCAAGGCAGCCCACCGTACTATGATGGGCTCAACCCCACAATATCGAACTCCTCTTGTCGTTTGATGATCCAAGAAGGAAAATACGGCTAACAAACAACCAAAACACATACTGCAGCACAAACAAACCGCAGAAAACCCGGCACTATAAACCCCACCCATGGGCCATGGCCGAAAACTAAAGCCTTACAATCAGCAACTGAAAGGAAACAAACAGAACAAGAAAACACATCACAACCTCCCAGCAGACACATTCTGCAGCAAAATCATACATAACAAACACCAAACTATCAAGATTTTGTGTTTGTCTAATTTATAATTGGAGCTCCAAGAATCTGAATACATCCTTCGCGAGAGACTCCAATCATGAAGACCCTTTTTCCGGTTCCTCTCTTGCAATTCAGCTCGTAAAATGTGATTCTATCTCCTGCTTTTAGTTTCTTCTCTTTAGCAAAGCGTCTCCACCCTCGGGTGAGACAAGCTTTTCCACCAGTACTGCAACGAAAATGCATGGGCCAGCGTTTCATTTGAACGTCGTAGACACTCACTGGATGACTTCCACTTGCTAGGGAGCAGAATCTGGCAACTCGTGTCTCCGGTAAATAAAGCATGTAGCTTCGTATATCAGTTGGTGACAAAATCTTCCCAAACTCCTGTTTAGACTCAGGCTCGTACTTGATGTACACACATTTAGAACATGGTTCTATGTTCCCATGGCCTACACATGGAGTTGGAGGCAATGCAGGATAAATCCCATTGGAGGCTGAATCTGAATCTCCTGCTGTTGCAGCCATGCCCGAATTCAAAGTTGAGCTCTCGCCTATAATTAATTATCAAATTGGAGGAAAAAGATCAATCTATAAACAATCTATAAAAAGTCAAAACAAGCACGTAAAAAATCTAAATAAGTTAACATAAACAATCAAAACAAAAGTTTGACAAACTCTATCTCACTGATTTAAATCATATATCGAAATATCTTTTAAAAAAATTTGATGAAACCATGAAATTCATATAAATCTTACACAAAAATGGAACACTCTTCAATGTTTTAATTGAATGGCTTTTTTTTTTTTTTTAATTGAATGGTTATAAGAATTAGGGGAATACGTACACCTATTATATATGGAATGGGTGTCCGGGGTGAATGGGTCATTTCACCCCATGGGCATGAAACTTCCTACGTTCCCATAGGAAGTTTCATGCCCATGGTGTTCACATAGGAAGTTGGGGTGAAATTCCCATAAAAAGTTTCATGCCCATGGGGTGAAATGACCCATTCACCCCCTGACTTTCATGCCCAATGGAGTCCAATGGGGGGTGACTTTCATGCCCGATGGGGTCCCAATGGGGTGAAATAACCCATTCACCCCGACTTTCATGCCCAAATCCCAATGGGGGGTGAAATGACCTATTCACCCCCTGGCCTTGTTCATTTTTTGTTTTTTTCTCTCTAAAACCTGTCGTTTTTTTTTTTTTTTTTTGAGAGAAAATAATGCTTCATTAAATCATGAAAATTGCTCTGCAGTTACAATAGACAACACTGACAAAGGAAAATTATCGTGTCATGTGTGTTCAATCCCATTCATTTGAGCCAACCTAGCTAAATAATGAACAACGCCATTAGCCTCCCGTTCGACGTACTTGACTTACCAAACATTAAAACCTGTCGTTGTTCATTATTCAAAGGAAGTGATGTCTTAATCGTTGCAAACTGTGACGTGTTATAAAGCTTCGGACTTGTTTGTGAGTAAATGATGTGGGACTTAGGACTCAAAGGACTGCATCCAGAGTCCTAACCCTTCAAACTGAGGGCTCCTCTTCGGAAACAAATATGCTTGCTTAAACGTAGCTTCGTGTTTTTTTTTTTTCGTAATTTTTAGGAGAGCATCAATTTCAAAAACCAACTATCATATTATATGTAAAAAAAAATCTTGAAAGAATTTGTAGAATTAAAAAAACTTTTTACAAATTAGTCCAACTCTTACTACCCAACTTCTAAAAAATATGACATCACTAACATCTATTTCTTAGAATATTAGAAACACTTTTTTTTTTTTTTAATAAACATCCAAAGTTTGAAGCAGTGATGGGAATTTAATAAACGTTTTTAAATTATACATTCTTTTTAATAAACATTTTTTTAGTTGAGGGGCCTAAATTTTACATGCTTTTTTAATAATGTAGGGAAAAAATATAAAAATACTCCCTCAACTAATAGCCATTTAAAAAGAAGAAAAAAAAGCTTGATAAAGTTTAAAGTGTACTAAAATGATATAGTTAAATACTTGGGTCTGCACATTTTTATTTTTATTCACCGGTGGTATAAATCCAATCAAAAATGGTACCTAATTCTGTTACACATGTTATCACATAGAAATGCCACATGCCCTACAAAATTAATAATAATAAGGGTAAATATATAATAGCACATTGAGTCATTCATTCAGAATTTTAAAATGTTTAAGTTTTTTTTTTTCGAATATTTACTCCATGGGTCATTTAAAACTACAATAAAATCACTGTCGTCAGTGTTTTGTTAACTGCCGTTAGCTGACCCAAAACACACCCTTTTTAGGGATGTCACATCAGGCAGTGTGACCACATAGGACTCAAAACGCACCGTTTTGGGCCTAACCCAAAACGGTGCGTTTTAACATATAATTGGGGTGTTTTTTTTAAACCCCCCATAGTCGCCGGAATGCATCTCGCCGGTGGAGCGCCGGAATGCCGTCGGGGTGAAGCGCTAGTGCCGTCTGGGTTGGGGAGAGGTCGCCGGAGGTGCGCCGGTGAATGGGTCCATCCGGGGTGTGGTGGGTTGGGTGTATCGGGTTTGGGGGGGGGGGGGGTGGGGGGAGGAGATGGGTTTGGGATGGGTTGAACGAGTTGATCTGGAGCCCATCAAGTGCAGAATTCAGCCTCGAACGCCGAGTGTTCAATCTGAATCAAGTTGGAACAGCCAAAGCGCGTTATTGCAGAGTGGCTTAAGAAATCCTTTAAGGACTAATACAAACAAGGTACACAGAAAGGCAAATATTGCTCTTGTTCTGATAAAGATTCCGTTGAAATTAAAGAACATGGTGATGAAATCAGTTTCCAAGGCAAAGCAATCAAAAGAGAGCCCAGGAAAACTGATGATCTAGGAAAATTGGATAAGTTGGGAGTTGGGTTGAACCCACTCGGTTCAATCTTTCTCCGTTGTGTTCCTCTACTGGTTCTATGTGTTTTCATAAGTATCTGAATTAGCAAATAATAATACTACTGTTATTTGGGTCCTGGGTTTTTAATTCCCTGTCTGATTTTTCTGTTTGTTTCATTGATTCTCGGTTGGATTCTGCGTCTTTGTAACTTTGTGGCGTTGAAAGCTATATCTTTTTCAGGTCTACTCTTTTTCGTCTGAATCAGCAACTTGGCATCACAAACCCATTCGATTCTTCTTTTTGTGTTTTTTAATCTTATTCTTTGCTATTTGCAACCAGTTCATCGAATTATATCTGGGATTTTTTGGGTATTCAATTATCTTGTTCTTATCAATCTAGAATTTTGCATTGGACTCAGTTTTGATTCGGAACTTAGAGCAACAAATTGGCATAGCAATGGAAAGCAAACAATATTTTCGGAAATGAATCCTTTGTATCTAGTGAAAGAAGACCCTTCTGGAATGGGTTCATCGGACCCGGGCACCTGAGACAAACTTCGCCGCCCAGAGTCGGACCACGCCGCCACCGCTTAGGCCAAACCCAACCGGAAATCTGAGAAAACCCATCACCACCTCTGCAAAGCCCGACCACGCCACCTCACGTCGCTAATCCAACGGTTCAACCAAGCAAACCCACAAACCATATATCGTCGGAAGAGTTTAAATTCACTATAACCCAGCTGAAATTAACCAAAATTAACTTCGAAATTCACAAGATAGGGTCAGATTACCCACTAAGAATGGTTCAATTCCACAACAACCCAAAATCGTCGTATCTACAAACACTATGCTGACATTCTTTATGACTGATCTGCTCAGGTTTTCTTCCATTCATTATCACAGTCATCTACTAGAAAATAGTACAAAATCTTTGGTGGTTGGGTGAGTGAAGGAATGAATGGAAGAAAATGAAGGAAATGAGATTGAGTGTTCTCCGCTTTTTCTAGCGAAATGAGATCACAATGTGATATATATTTGATTGGCTTCTCTGCTTTTTCTGGCGAAATCTAGCCACCGGCGACGACGAAGGATAGGGCCAAAACTCCCATCTCCTCCCCCCAACACCCCATCCCAAACCCATCTTCCCCCCCAAACCCGATACACCCAACCCACTCCCCCTGATCGACCCACTAACCGGCGCACCTCCGGCGACCTCACCCCAACCCAGACGGCACCGGCACTCCACCTAATCCGATACACTCAACAACCCATCCCAAACCCATCTCCCAACCCCCGATCGACCCACTCACCGGCGCACCTCCGGCGACCCCACCCCAACCTAGACGGCACTTGCGCTCCACCCCGACGACGATTCTGGATCTCCACCGGCAAGGGGTTAAAAAAAAAAAACACTCCCAATTATATGTTAAAACGCACCGTTTTGGGCCTACCCAAAATGGTGCGTTTTGAGTCCTATGTGGCCACACCGTCTGATGTGTCATCCCTAAAAATGATGCGTTTTAGGTCAACTAACGGCAGTTAACGAAACACTGACGGCATGGATTTTATTATAGTTTTAAATGATCCAAGGAGTAAATATTCAAAAAAAAAAAAACTTAAGCATTTTAAAATTCTGAATGGCTGACCCAATGTGCTATTATATATTTATCCTAATAATAATAGACAATAATTATTTATTTTTTTGTACGTTTTAGTAACATCGGTCTGAGATGGCTTTGGCCACCCCTGAGGCCGGCCTAGGGTGGGTCAACCACCCTCTGCGGCCAAAATGGGGTGGCCAAGTCACCCCATAAATTTTCAATTTTTTTAATTTTATTTTAGGTTTTATTTATTTTAATTCATTAATTTTTTTTAATATTTCTTTAAGACACATGGTATTCCATTAATTTGAACTAATAAAGGTGTTAAGTTGGTATTTTCTTGTAAGTTAGGTATCATTGGCATTTATGATAGAATTTGAACCCCAAGTGCAAAAAAAAAAAAAAAATGTACAAGCTTGGGTATTAATATAGTATTTAACTCAAAATGATATATCAAACTACCAAAGTTATAGGACATTGAATTTTTGATTTTTGTATTTAGTTTAGTTTTTATTTATCCCAAAGAAACTCCTCATATCACAAATTGAGAAGTGAAGGTGAAATTCAAAATAGGGCCAATAAATAAATAAATGTTTTGGGGTCCAAGTTTGGAGGAAGGCTTTTTTTGTGGCATAATTTTTTGGCACTATAGCTACCTCTTCACATGAGTAGTTCTCTTTTATTTACGGAAAGACAATCATTTTCTTTTGTAAAGTAATTAATTCTTCATAGAGAAAGAAGATTCATCAAATCAAAATGGGATTTCATTTCTGTCCATTCGTAAGGAAGGGATCGAAATTATTTCATTGTAAAGTAATTATGACCCTTCTTTTTCTTTTGTATATGAAATAATTCCCTTTTTTTTTCTTTTTTTTTTTTTTCTGTTTTTTGAAGGGAACTATTTCTTCTCTTTGTAAGGAAAGAAAATCTAAATCGTCAAAATGAGACTTTTTTTTTTTTTTTGGGACATGTCCACACAAGAAGGGGATGGAGGTTTCGAACTAGTGACCTCCGCCTTTTTTATTAGTATTATTATTTTTGTGTTTAAAGAAAGAATGAATGATTTGTAAAATGCAAACTACATATCAACTTCTCCAAAACATGGGTAGCCTGAATTAATTATTGAGCTTTCTGTTTAATTTTAGATGTTTATGATCCTAAATATTGAAACTACCAATTAAAAACATGGAATGATGAGTGCTTCTTGCTTAAGAAACATATTCAAGTTTTGTCATATTTAGCTATTTTGCTTACCAAATCATATTTTGTAACCATTTATTTAATGGCCTAATCGGATGGGTTAATCAATTTTAATTGCGTCCAAATATATATATATATAAACTACCTACTTTGATATGTAGTATCAAGACTACGTCACTAATCCTTTTTTATTTTTTTAGTGTACATATCAACATATAATTGAATTAACATGGAAAAAGTAACAAAATGATACACATATATATCCAGAACAATCAGATAACTCTAGTCCCGCGCGAATACTTTAACAAATAATATTTAAAGATACATCTTAGTTAATTTTAAGACTATTTGCAAATATATTTAACCCTTTAGCCATTTTGGTAGCTAGTGAAACCTTTTAAAACCATCTTTTACTAAATTAGTAAAAGCATGCAAACAGGAGAGAGTGAGAGTGAGCAAATAATGCATTTTATTTTTAACTCTATTTTCGTGAGTTTTGTTGTTCTTGTTGATAGCCCTAACATAACCCCTATCATGATCTCTCTGATCTCGATCCTTTGAGGCTTTCTTTAGGGTGAAATTAATTGAATATTTGTAACATTTGTAGCATTTTTTTGGTTATGAGTAATACTGAAAATTATACCTTTTATTTTATTTCAATACGTTGTAATATTGGAGTATTGATGTAGCAATATTTATTAGTTTTCAAATTAGTCATTATTAACCCATTGTACATGCATGCAAGAGTGTGAATTTTGGATCGATCGTTGCCATATATGTGAATTGGTGTACTAGCTAGCCAGCTAGGTTTAATTCCTCCCACTCCAGGGTTCAATTAATTAACATACATAGAAGGTTGTTTTTGTCATTTCACCGGGGAATTAGATAGGAGCAATAATTTCGCTCGCTTTACTTGCAGTGCATTCAAGCTTTCTATTGGGTTTTGGCTTTTTATTTGGAACAACCGTGGACTAGTGGTTTTGTGGAAGAATGTATCCTAATATGGATAAATTTTGCCTTTTTCGGACCCTTGATAAGGGAAATATTATAGCTGAGCACAAAAACCCAAACAAGTAGTAGTGTTGGCCTGGCTGTGTGACTGTGAATCATAGATGGCATGGAAGGTAAAGAAAATGAAAGGTCAAGATTGTGGGGCCTCATGACATCAACAACACTGGATAATCTCCTCTCTCTCTCTCTCTCTTCCCCTCTCCCTCTCCCTCTCCCTCTCCCTGCCCCTTTCTGATCTCCAATTGTGTTTGTTTTTCTTTTCTTTTCCTTTATGTTGTGGGACGGACCACACTGCGCAGGTTGAAATCTTATAGGGCGGATGATACGACAAGCTAGGCTAGGCTATAGCTGTGAGTGTGAGGTCGACCCCAATTATATATACTTCCGACCATCCACGACCATCCTTATGTTTTGGACGGATGGTTTCCGAGTTTGGCTTTTGACGTCCAAAACATACTTGAACAGGCATATGACGTGCATGCGTGGGAATTGGGATCACCCAAAATAGGAAAAAGTTAACGCACTTACGCTTACGCACGTCTTGAATCTGTTAAGAGTATTAGAACAATCAGACAACTGCAGTTGGGGGAAGAATCAGAAGATAGGAGCAATAATTTCGCTCCCTTTATATATTTGGCTTTCCAACTCTTCATTTCCTCTCAAACCCCTCTGATCTCGCTCTCTCAGATACATTTATAAAGCCTTTGATTTGAAAGTATAAAGTCCGTTCTTTGCGACCACCATGGAATTGTATTGCAGCCAGTACTATTGCTCAGTAACAATGCTGGTGGTGATAATATTGGTTCTCTTAATTACCATGGCCTCCTCTTCCCCTTTCACTAGTCTCATACCCTCCTCATACTCATCAGCAAACACAACCGCCACCCAATCCACTTTCATGTCTGCGGTGATTTTCCCCCGATCTTTTGGAGTTGGAGTATATTTTATTCAAATAAAGGTGGGTACTCCTCCGGTCAGCCAATATATGGTTCTAGACACAGGTAGTGACCTTACATGGTTTCAGTGTAAACCATGTAATTGTTTTCAATCGCCAGGCCTTGTATTCGACCCACTCAATTCCACTTCCTTATCAGTGGTGCCTTGTGACTCAGCACCCTGTAGTCACCTTGGTTGCAACAACAATCAGTGTCAGTACAAGGTGGACTACATGGATGGCTCCTTCACTCAAGGCATGCTTGTGCTCGAAAAACTCACGTTTGGTGGCATTGGTGTTTTGAATGTGTTTTCTGGGTGCGGGCACTCAAATCATGGCTTGGTGACTGGAGCCGATGGCCTTCTGGGCCTTGGAGGTGGGCCATTGTCATTGCCAACTCAGCTTCGGCTCCATGGATTGGCTGACATCTTCAGCTATTGCTTACCACAAGGTATGGTTTTTGGGTCATTGGGTTGGTTGAATTTCAGCCTTCCAGGTGCATTGCTACCTCCGGGAACCGCATGGATCCCCTTGCTCCCCAACCCAAACACACCGACCTTTTATTATGTTGGCCTCTTGGGCATTGGGATTGAAGACATGCGACTGCCCATTCCCGAAAGCAGTTTCAAAAGGACAAGAAAAGGGTTTGGGGGAGTGATTATTGATGCGGGTGCAACTTATACCCACCTACCGACGCCTGTTTACGAGGTTTTTCGCAATGCTTATGTTGCAAAAACTAGAAATCTTCCTCGGTTCTACTCTGTGCACCCCGTGTTTGACACGTGCTACAACCTCTCCGGCTTAGAGTCGAGTCAGATTCCGAATGTGTCATTCTTCTTTTCGGCCGGTCCAATATTGACGTTGAAAAGAAAGAACATTCTAGTTGAGCAAGAACATAGTATAGGTAAGGGAATTTTTTGTTTGGCATTTGTCCCGACCAATTACACCATATCTATTATTGGAAACACTCAACTAGCCGGAATCCAGACTTCCTTTGATACAGCGGCTGGATATATGGGATTCGGTCCAAGCACTTGTGGTATTCCGGAAGATTCTCCTGTTTGTCATAGGCACTGGCCTCTTAAGAATATAGGCTTGAATTATATTCCTCTAAATCTGTTATTATTTGTATGTTTATTTACATGTTTTTATTTGTTAATAAATAAATGTGATTGATGAAACTTGTAATTAAATACAAATTACAAAATGGGTGCCCCTTATATCTAGTCTTTCTCATCTTAATCGAGATCACTTGTTAAGAGACTAGGAGTATTTTTAGGCAACTAATTTTTAATTAAAAAAAGTGCTCTTTATTTTCTTCAACAAGAACGCTTGGCAGTTAATTGGCAGAGTCAGGTATATATTCCCTTTAGTTGTGGCTTTCTTTACTCATCACCAATACCCATGTAATTTTTCTATTATGATTTTTTTTTTTTTTTTTTTTTAAGATTATGATTAGAATCAAATAAATTTACAAAATAGAACAATAAAACTTTATTTGTTAAATGAACTATTTCGCATTCACTTTAATTTTTATGATAGGATTATCTAATAGTACTCTCAACCTGCATAAGTGAAGACAAATTTAGTTCCAAATAAATTTGTAAAATTTTAAAATAAGTTTATAAATATATGTTATATACTTATATAATAACATGATCACTATGCTTCTGATCATTTTTTTTATATATAAAATTAAGAAAATCAAATCATTCATGAAATGAAATCCAACTATATGCATGGAATGATTTTAATAACTTGAACAACTATGAGTTGTTGGAAAATGATGAATAAGACTTAATTAGTAGAGAAATAGAGAGAAAAAAATAATAATAATATAAAGTTATAATTAAAGAGAGTAGTTTGTAATTGAATAAAAAGGTTGGAGAATTTCCGTCTTCAAGCATTTATTTATTTGTCACTCCAATCAATTTTAATCTGTTTTCTTTTTTTGCCTTGTTTCAATATTTTTGTGGATGGATATTTTTGTTTTTTCACTTTTTGATGGGACAAAAATACCTATCCACTATAATTAACTAGATATTCTTTAATTCAAATGAAATGGAGAGGATCCTAATTCCAAGAATAAAACATTCATCTTCTTAGCATTTAATCCAATATTTAAGAATGACTTTAATATTATCTAGATTAATGCTATCGATTTTTTAAGCAGTGAAAAGAATGGAACGTTCCCTATTTTGAACGTGTAAATGAGGGAACAAGATCCTCTCCGTTTCATTTGAACTAGAGAATATCTAATTAGTTATAGTAGATGAGTATTTTTGTTTTTTTACTTTTTGAAGGGACAAAAATACCCCTCACTTTGGATAAAAAAGCCATTCTTTAGTTCATTTGAATGACTTTTTTCCCATCTTCTTAGAATTTAATGCAGTATTCAAGAGTGGCTTTAATATTGTTTGATTCCCTTATTTAATGCCATCTACTTTTAAGCCTTATTTCAAGAACTTGGAGAATCAATTTTTCAAGAATGAAACCTTGGCTTTTTTCGCTTATTTATTCTAATTAGTTGTGCATGTGTGATGTGTCAAGGGCCTCAAGGCTTTGAATGGTCTGCAAAACAAAATGACTACACTAACAAATAACCCAAAAAAAAAAAAAACAGATCATTCCGCAACTAATTTGCTTTATTGGTAGGTGGCATGAGGTCATTGGCGGACAAGGCTTTTAAAAAGCCAAAGGTCTTTTGGCTTCTAGCAAAGATAAATTAGCTAGGGTTGAGGTCACACATACATGCATAGGAGGGTAAAAAAGCCAATGGCCTCTTTCCACAAAGCTTTCAATGTCTCTCATAGATCTACGAGCTAGGTAAGTGGTGTTGTTTAAGAGCATCTCTAGCAATAATAATTAGAAAAGTTACTACTTTTCTCGATTCTCTCGGACATATTATTTATCATGTATACAAACAACCTCATTAAACTAACCACGGCTGACTCACAGCTGAGTCACAATCAAAAACGGCCTCTTTCCACAAAGCTTTCAATGCCTCTCATAGATCTACGAGCTAGGTAAGTGGTGTTGTTTAAGAGCATCTCTAGCAATAATAATTAGAAAAGCTACTACTTTTTCTCGATTCTCTCGACATATTATTTATCATGTATACAAACAACCTCATTAAACTAACCACGGCTGACTCACAGCTGAGTCACAATCAAAAACGGCCTCTTTTCACAAAGCTTTCAATGCCTCTCATAGATCTACGAGCTAGGTAAGTGGTGTTGTTTAAGAGCATCTCTAGCAATAATAATTAGAAAAGCTACTACTTTTTCTCGATTCTCTCGGACATATTATTTATCATGTATACAAACAACCTCATTAAACTAACCACGGCTGACTCACAGCTAAGTCACAATTAGAAAATGCTTAATCCAAGGATGTTAACTTTATCATAAGACAAATGAAAAACAGCAATACAAGTAGAGCACCATGCATCCTTATCCCCAATTCACTTATAATTTGTTAGGAATATATATAGGAAGAGATGCAAAGATAAGTACTCCTACGACACCCCTAGCTAGTTGAGAAGAGGTGGTCTATCACTTCCATAACTTTGATATATAATTATTTTCTTCTTTATTTTTGGGTTTTATTTATGAGTACCATCTTTAGTTTAATTGAGATGTAATTTCTTTAACATTTGGAGTAGCTTCTTCTTTTCCTATGCAGACACATGTACCATCTCTTCCACAAGCTTTTTCATACTTGCATCTTATCCAAGCACAATCAATATCGCGACGACAGTGACCTAGAGCTGCCTCAACTCTTGCTACCATTGAGAATGATACACCTGCCATTTGTTTTTCATTTGTCACTATGATCATATTATCGTTAAAAAAAAAAAAGATGGAAAAAAGGAAAGGTTGTTAGAGAGAGACTTACAAGTTGCAACAAATAAGAAGATAAAAAATCTCATTTTGAAAGATGTCTTCTCCATCGTCTTCTCTTCTAATCACTGATGTTACAAAATTTTGTGATGACTTGAGAATTTTATTTACTCAATATTTTATAGTGTGTCAAGGAAAACCCAAAAATGGAAGGTCTAATTAATTTAGAATCTAAAGACATTCAAAACCTAATTAAATGAATCGTTCTCTTTTATTTACAGAATTAAAGACAATCATTTTCTTTACAAAGAAAGAAGATTCATCAAATCAAAATGGGATTTCGTTTTTGTCCATTAGTAAAGAAGGGAAATTATTTCACTGTAGAGTAATTAATGACCCTTCTTTTTCTATTGTGAGAAATAAGTTTTTTCCTTTTTTTTTCTTCTCTTTTTTTCAACTCTTTTTTTTTTTTTTCAAGAAAGAATGAATGCTGTGTAAAATGCATACTATAAACTTCTCCAAATTAGCCTGAATTAATTAGTGGGTTCAACATTTTTTTTCCCAGATTTCCCTATTTATTGATTATAAGCATGTAAAGTCAATATTTTAAAACTATTACATTTTACTTTCCAATGACCATCTAAGAGATGAAGAAATTATTAATACAAAATATTACTTTTTTTTTTTGTCTAGAAATTTTAATGATATTGTGTATACCTTCTTTAATGTATTAAACTGAATATTATCTGTTATTGTTTAACACTGCATTCAATAAGTAATTTGCTAGTTTTTTTTTTTTTTAAAAAAAGAAATTTGCTAGTTTCAAGTAATTTAAAGGTTTTCTTAAATAAATTAATGTCTTTGTGATAGTATAGGAGGGGTGGCCAACACCCTAGACGTTGGTGGCCGAACCACCCTTGGCTGAGACACCCACCAACGACTATCCTTTGTTCTTTTTTATTTTTCTTTTTCCTTTTTTATTTTTTGAATTTTTAAGACTGGCTTCTAAGCTTTTATATTTTTATTTAATTTGTTTCTATCACTTTTTTTTTTTTTTTTTGGTATTCTAATATTATTTGAGGCTATTTTCATCCTTAAAAAAATTTAACATTTAAAAATGAAATATTTCGTCTGGTTTAACGAGACTCACTAACGCAAGAGAATTGTAACAAAATAGTAGTTGAATATGGCTTAGTGTAACAAATGTCAATTCATAGGGTTAATATGTATGAGTCGTCAGAGACAAAGGCAAAGATTAGCATGTGCAGGGGCAGAGGGCAAAAAAATTTGGTTGGAAGGGGCCAATAGCCCAAAAAATAAAACAAAAAAGTACCTTCTATTTTTTTTTTACCTTGAAATTTTTTATAATAATTAAAAAAAAAAAAAAAAAGATAAGGCAGTTGATTCCATCCAACCTATTCAATCCTTTTTTCTTTTCTTTTTTATCTTCTTATAAAACCACCTTATGAATTTAAGGGATTGTATATACCTGGAACAAGATCTTTCCCCTCACACTTTCTATTCCGTCATGTCACAACAAAGTTCGTGATGGATTCAGATTCTCAACAATTTACCATCCGAATTGCTAGTAATTCAAAAATCAAATGTGATAAAACCCTTATAAAGTCCATATGTTTGAGGCAAGTGGAAAAGTTGTCTAAATAACAAAATTACTATAGATTTTCAGGGACAAGCGAGCTCCAAAAAGTATCTTATATTTACTCTTTGAATTGTTAGCAATCCGAACAACAATATTACTATGTCTCTATTCATTTGTGCTCTCTTTTTGAAAGAATACTCTTTATTGAAAATGTGAAAAATAGGTCTTGAAAAATGTCTCACCACCATCCGTTTCAAGAAAAAGCAAATGATTTGCCCTTAAAATTAGACAGGGCTTGGTTGTTCCAGCCAACTTAAAAATAAAGAAAAAGTAGGAAAAAATGATGCTTGATATATTTTGTTTTTGCAGCTATAAATGAATGGATGATCCCTTGTTACAATCACTAAAGGTTGTTACATTATATACACCGCCATTGTCAATATACTGATCTACATATATGCAAGATGGACATCAAAGAATTACAGAAAAAAGCCAAAAAAGAAAAAGGTACATAAGAATGGTAATGAAGGCACAAGAATGGTTGCTCTAAACTTAAAGCAGAAGGATATTTTGCTACACAAGCAAAGCTAATGACTTCTTATTATCCTGCAAATTTTAAAGCAACAGATGGTATAGATAGTTAATATTCATGAATGCAATGTCTGGGATTCAATCTGTAGAGGGAAGATTAATAAATAGAGGTGGAAGAATATCTTGCCTTCCTAATCGAGAGAGCTCAGGTTCTGCCAGTAGCATATCTTGCAGTGGTTTCACATTAGTTTCTCTTTCACTGAAACCACAAAGACAAAGAGCAACATGAATTCTATTTTGTAAATTTCAAGCAGGTTTTTCTATATTCATATTTTCTACTTTAAGCAACACGATATATTCCAAATAAAAATGATAAATGAATATGCTCCATTTGGAGGCTGCAAAGAAAAGACTAGATAATATAAGAGTGGTGGTGCATGTATGCTGTGCACATTGTACATGCCTTCATTAGATACTGATATACAGGCTTTTTTATTTTTTATTTTTTGTATTGGTAAGTTATGCACCTGATGGGACTTAAATCTACGACCTCACTCTCCACCTTGCTACAAAGGGAGGAAGTACCATTTGAGCTAAAGCTCATTGGCCAAAGGCTAAATTAGCATATCAAAAGCATATATCATATAGAGTTGATTGGTCAATCACAACATTAAACTTCACCAAGAAGCTGTTTCGGCTGTGCTTAACCAAGTAGTATTCCACTGTTCCATTCTAAGATCTTATCTCCGAACTACATTATCATCTGAAGAACTGCAAACATGAAAAACATTTTCCAGCTAAATATGGAAGTCGCCTATCCTTGGCCAGAAATGGGGTTATGCTATAATGTAATTGCATTTTTTCCACCTAATCATCAGTTACAGAAGCCTTTAGACTATTCTGCGTTTAACTCCTAGTTTTTCACTTTGCCCTTGATTGTGTTTTATTCAAGTTAGTATATGTTCAACAGTTTTCTTGTAAATACAGGCATATAATTTAAAGTAGAAGGAAAAGCAGAAATCAACTAGATACCAATAAATTGGTTCAAGGGAAAGCAGCCTGTGGTGAAGAGTGCAATCGGTGCCAACATAAGTCACAATTAAGCTGCCAGCATCAGGGTGAGGCCAGCTCCTAGAAGTAGGAAAGCGGAGTATAAATGTGCCAGGCTCTTGGACGCCCCTAGGACATTGAAGTGAAAATTCTGCTTCTTCTTTTGTTATGAATCCCTCAATCCATTTAGGAGACGTAGAACTCCACATTGCATTAATCCAGTCTCTTGATAACGTGAAAGCTACAGGGAATAACCAACACCACATCTTCTCAAAGTTCTCTTGGGAAAGATACTCTCGACATCCAGCGATACTCCTCAGAAGCTCAAAGTCCTAAAATAAAATAGAAATCAGCAAAACCATGGAAGCTAGTATCTTCATCTTATAAATGTCCATTTACGAGCAATCAAGGATTTAATTTAGTAAACCAAAGCTATTTCTGAAGTATGGCAATTGAATATCACAAATAATAGAGTGAAAAGAAAAATGACAATGTTGTGACTTGCTTTATTGAGTTCCTATGGGGGCAAGTGCATGAATTCTGAAACTCTGAAAGCATCACATCCTACAATAAGAATAGACTACAAAGCATCTTCAATGCTTAAATTACAGAGGTAGGACACTGCAAGTGCATGTAGAAACTTGAACATTATTATCACTTTCTCCTATTTTTTTAGCAATTGGAACTGCTCGCTAAAATTCAATTTGTTAGTTACCATTGTTAGGCACTTCTGACATGGTCATGATTAGTAGGACGTATTCGTATTATTATTCTTTTATCCCAATCTAATAATAAGGTTGATAGACATGTCTACACGCAGCTTTTATAAGTTCCATTGAGCACCAAAGTAATGGAATTCAACATAATACATGAGTACAAAAATGATGCCCATAAAGACATGCATGGCAATAGATTCAAGCTTCATCATTCATGATGATGCTTCCTTCACTGAAAAATGATGAGCAAAGGCTACTTGTGACACACTGGAACCAGGTTGCTTCATAGTCACAGGATCTTGAGGTATCTTCAATTTAGATGAGCTTGCAAACTCAAATATCATAGAGTTTTCTAGTCATAAACCAATCCATCTAAGATTAGCACACAAACTGCCAAAGCCTGCCTGTATCTGTCTTCACTAAAAACTGAACATTGTATATCTCTTAATATAAATTAAATAATTAAATTTCCCAATTCCTTTCAGTTTAAGCTTTGGGATAAGGGATGATGTAACATGATGCTAGAGCAGTAGTCTTGAGTTCGAAACCTAACTTTTTAATTTTCCTCCTATTTCTATTAAATATTTCATGTATTAGGTCTGAGAGGGAGTTTGAGCTGAGTGGGCATGATGGAATATTAATTAAAGGATTGAATTCACTCATTCCTATTCATTTAAGCTTTTGGGATAAGTACTTATTTAACATTATATACATGACATTATATACATGCAGAGGCGTTCCTTAAGCTTATTTTCAGGGAGACACTAAATTAGACATGAGAGCTTTTTCTGCGAAATTTATCAAAGCATCACTTGCATGAGATAGTTAGTGCATATGACACATAATTCATTCTCCCAAAGCAAAAAGCTTTTTACAAATGACAGTTTAAATAGAATTGATTGGCTGAGAAATCGTACGTCTTTCCAAAGAAATGTCCACCAGATATCGATTTTGTTCAGGAAAAGGGAAACTGAAATTTCATATATCTTGACCAGGATGGTTGTGTGAGGATACAAAAGGAATTAAAAGTAAAGACCACAGAGAAACTTATCAATAAGATCTCTGAAGCAGAAAATAAATATCACAAAATAAACCATAATATTATCATTGTAATTCTATCCTAGAGCCAGCATATAAAAGTATATACGGCAGCATATCCTTTATGATCATAGAATTACAATAAATATTCATGAACCTCAGGGAGTTTGTATTGCAAAACGATAGAACCCCTTGTGAATGCTAGGCTACAATTTGTTGTACTCTTGTAGAAGGAAATCTCTCCCTACTAGCTGTCCCTACCAGCTGTCGTTCTCAGAATATTCTCCTCAATCATTGGTATTTTATTATCCAATATATATGGAATGGAGAATAAAAAATAAAAAAAAAAGCATCTCTTGGATGAGTTATGTGTTCTAGATGGTTTGGAGGAAGAGAGAGCTTTATGTGAGGAAGAGAAGTTGAGGAAAGACAAAATTATCAGTGATTTGGAGATGGCTATTACACTCGAAGAAATAAGTTGGATGCAAAAATCAAGGGCACTTTGGTTGAGAGAGTGGGACAAATGCACAAGTTTTCCCATCAAGTGGCTAATTTGAGTAGGAGCAATAATTCTATCGAGCCGATGTTGGTTGATGATTTAGTTACTTCAGATCAATCTGTGATCAGGGAGCACATTGTGCATTTCTAATAGATTGTTTATAGAATAGTTTAGCTTGCGGCCAAAGCTAGATGGTCTTGCATTTAATTCCATTGACAATGAGGAGGCCATATATATATACCATATCTTGTAAACTCATAATGCATATCTTTAGAGATGAAAGGTAATATGTCAATATCACCATAATGCCTCAAACACTTGGATGTTTCAACAAGTAATCAAATTCATTGCTAGCTACCAATGTTTAATAGTTAAAAATTCATGACAATACATTGTGAGGAGAGGGGGTGGAAGAATAAACCTGTTGTGTTAGAGATCTAGAATTGCAACAAGCAACCTTCATAAAGCGCTCTTCAATCTCAAAAACCACGTCCTCCCAACGAATTTGATGGTTGTTTTGTGAAATTGAATTCCAAGCTTTTGTTCCTTCCTCTATCAATCTCTTTGCAATACTTATTTGGTGCCTAAGAAATTATTACAAAAGAGAAGAGGTAAAGGGATGGCGGTGACCATTTGGTTGATCCAATAAAAATCCCTTGATAGGGAAGAAATCTGCCCTACCAGAAATGAAGACATAGGAAAGGGTGCAAAGAACAATAAGAAAGTATATATGTATCACAGGGCCAATTTGGACTTTGGCATAAGCGAACTTCCTTGAGTGAAAATAATTTTTAGTCCTAAGCTCTCGATGTAAATCATTTGCATTATAGTTATGCATGATTTTTCTTTCAATCCAGCAAATACATAACATGTATGGTAAAAATGAGTAATTCTAGAAGTCCCTCTAATATCACTCTAAAAATGAAGTGACTTTGAAAATCACCATTTGATTAAAATCCAATAATGATCAATCACAAGCTCAGGGATAATTTTAAGAGTTACATTATTCTTGGAGGAATACAAAAGTGACACAAGAGGAACTTGTAACATTACTCAGTAAAAGGTGAACATTATTTGAAACTTAAATAGGAAAACCTTAGGGAAAAACCATTGAGGTATTGGTCAAACTTTAGAGCATTTCTTAATGAAGATGCCAGCAAGGTATTTTTGTCATTACAAACATCAATGGCAAATCATCATGCCAAATGGGATATTATGATATGGATAATTAAACTCCAATTTGGCTAGAGTCACTAATTAAGCAGTGCTATTTTTAGATTACTTACCGGTGATGTGAACATCCCGAATAGAGAGACACCTGATGCGCGAATTCTGAAAGTTCATTGTCAGAAGCAGACAAAGCAATCTCCTTGAGCATAAAAGACCTCTCATTTAAGCCTGAGAGGGAGTATTTGAAAATGGTCGTGTCTGATATTGGACTTCTTCTACTTGACATACTCTTAAAAGATGAATCTCCATCTCCAGTACTCTCTGAATCAGATGGCGAGTCATCTACTTCTTCGAGCTTTTCATGTCTTCCCTCCAAGCTTTTCCCAACCTCATTCTCAACCTAATTAAGAGTAGTATTCAAATGAGGCTACTTAATACTACATATATAAAGTCCCATCTATCTTAGAGAAACTTTGAGGTCATCATCCCAGAAAATGTTTCCAAGGGTATGTGCAGCATATAAGAATTGGAAAAGACCATGGGATCCAGCACTTGCTAAAAGAGACAAAAATAAATCATAACCCAAAAGAAATTAAAAGAAAAATATGAGTATACTTTGTTAACTACAGAATTCAAAGCATTAATCAGGAAGATCCAGAGTTCCAAAATTGCAACCTCGAATGCAAGAAGAGGTGCTGTAATATGCCGTAAAATAGGTTTAAGCTAATGATTCATGGTAGCAACCATACATACATAGACAGGGCAAAAGGTCATAATTCTGTGAAAATGACTGGCTATGATTATTTAGTACTTAAATAGACTTGGGCACACCGGTCTGGTGTGTATGAGTTTATCTAATCAGTTTTCCTCTGTTTTTCCTTTCCCCCATTTTTTTCTTTTTGGCTTAACTATCCAATCATCAAGAGTATTTGACACATATCTCATATCCAAAACTTTGTCATGCCATGTCCTGCATGAGTAAGTTGCATACAACAAGTGTCCTATCTATTTGGAAAAATTTTAAAAACCATTTTTGCTTCTCAAACATTGAAACTCTTCTCAAATATCAGTTATCCAAATAAATTTCCAAATGTAGCCTCCAACACTAACACAATTTTCAAAACAATCCACAAAACTCTTAAAAAACAGGACTTCTCAAAAAATAACTAAACACAAACTAATTTTTCTAAGCGTGAATGTTGCTTGTTACATATATATATAATTTTTAAAAAAATGTGGTGGATGGTTTGGTGGAGGCCTGCCCAGTGGTGGGTGGCCACTGATATGCCTTGCAGTCCTATAGTGGCTGCCAAATCACCACAACAGTGCTTACTGCCAAGCGGCCACCACCCTTGGAGACTAGCTCTAGTAGCTCCTTTTTCACATTTTGTTTCTTTTATTTTTTCTGAACACTTCTCAAATCTTTACCAAGCGAATCCTATTCTGTGGACTTTAGATATAACACTTTTTCAAATGTGGCCCCTACAAAACAATTCTCAATTTTCACTTTTTTCAAAACCCAAAACAATTCTCAAAATTTTACCAAACTAATCTAACCACTTTTGCATGCCACATACCATTTTCAGTTCAATTGGTATTTGATGCTCTATCAGTAGATGTTCTGGATAAAAGAAAAATAACTGAAAAAAGAAAAAACCAGTAATACCTGATTAGCTGTCCAAGCATGAGAGTTGCATTCCTCATCAGGTTGCTCCAAGGTAGGGCCAATCTTAAAGGCTGCAGATATTTTATCATGTCCTGATCTAACCCGCTTTGATGATGGACAGGGTTTTGCTTCATGTACAGAGTTGTGCTGAATTTCTAACGACCCCTCATCCATTCCAGATGATTGAGATAAATTAAGAGGATGGACGGCAGAAGTTGATCTTTTCCATGTCAAAGAGGATACCCGAGTATTACGGCCCCGTGATATACAACGAATTGGAGGGGAGAATACCTCAAAGAATGGATAACTTCCACTTTTAATCATGTGAAATCTGATACGGAAAAGCCTATTATCACACTTTGACGAAAGCTGAAATTAAAAAGAAAGAGAAGTCATTGACGAATTCCAGTGGTACACAACCAACTGGCCTGCACATAAACCTAAGACAAAATTTGACCTCTGAGCAAAAGAAAAATAGGAATGCTATTTCTATGTGTGTCACACAAGATAGGGACCTTTTCCATCATAACACACTTAAAGATGCTAATTCAGGGAAAGATTATCACCAATGTCATTTGATCATATGAAAGACCAATTGCTTTCCTGATAGACAAAATAGTTCTCGACTAATAGATATCAGTACTTTTTTAAGGACAACCATATGCAGGATGTTACATGGGCACCACATGCAAATGTGTGACTTTATCTCTTTACACCGGTTACCTGGGGACCATGCATAAGCAGACGATGACTAAAAGCAAGGTTAGCAGTAAAATCCCACTAGGTCCGCTACTTTGCCTTTAGTGTTATAGTGATTTTGCCTTCATAAGCACAGCAATATATCCAATAAAAAGGAAACCTAAGATTCCACCAACAAGATGGGTCCTAACAAAAACTAAACTATTTACCAGTCAAATCACACAATTAAGATCAAATCAAAGATTTACACTAAACAGTGGATAGGCAATTAACATGACAAACATTTTAAAATCCTAAACAAAATTGATGTCACAAAGCAAAGCAGACCTGAAACCAAAACTCTTTTTGTATCAAAATATTCACTAAAAAGGAAACAAGATAAAGACCATGAGTCACAATTACCCAAACACAAGCACATCCATTTTCATCCTCTCCTCTCTCTCAATGGTAAAGATGCATTCCTATGGAAAAATGAAATATAAACATTTAAGCCCCTTAATGAAAACAATTTTCTACGACATGTAGGAAATCCATTTTACCTCATATAAAGTGTTTCTTGTGATGACATAGTAACTTTCATAAGTACAAGTTGTACAACAGAATGTGAACAGATGGGTAATTATCTGGGAATTGCCCACAAGCAAATGTAAAACTTGTAGAGTTCTAAATGAGCGTATCATCATTACCTAAACTTTGTACTCTCATAGATCCCCTTGTCCTGCCCTATATGGTGGGAATATTTTAAGTGACGTTACCACAACTTTTCCTCACTTGAGAAAAAAAATTCCATAAGATAGGCCCATACGATGTTCAAAAGGAAGACTAGCCAACTGCATCATGTGACAAGTTGCACCATAAGATGGGCCCATTGAATGTCTATCTTGAAGATCAATTCTAATTGATCTACTCTTAACATCCAAAACCTTATGATACATTGTATTGCTTGTAGCCCATAGCAAATGTCATACCTTGAATATACAAGCAAGTTGCTTATAGGCAAAACAAACACGGTTGCTGCCATGATGGTGGGTGGGAGCAGGACAGAGGATCCAACAGTTATACAAGATCATATTGTGAACTTTTATAAAACACTGTATTCTGAATAGTTTCAGGGGAGACCAACCAGGCTGTTCGCTCCATTGATGGATAACCAAGCTTTTAGCTCCATTTATGAGGGGGAGAGACATTGAATGGAGTGAGAATTCGAAGAAGATGAAGTATGGGAGGTGGTGAGGAAGTTGAAGGGTGGCAAAGCACCCGGCCTGATGGATTTACTATGGCTTTCTTTTTGAAATGTTGGGGGGTCGTAAGGAGGACCTTATGGCGGTTTTCAAGGAATTTCATGAGTGGAAAATTTGAGAAGAGCATTAATGCTACGTTTGTTGCGCTTATTCCACAAAAAAGCTGGAGTGGTGGAGATTAAGGATTTTCGCCCTATTAGTCTTGTAAGTGGAGTGTATAAAATAATTTTGAAGGTTTTGGTTAGTCAGTTGAACTCAGTTTTGGGGAATCTTGTGTCACATACACGAAATGCGTTTATTCTAGGTAGGCAAATACTGGACTCTATTTTAATGGCAAATGAATGTGTGGATAGTCGGATTCGATCTGGGGAACCAGGCCTCATATGCAAGCTAGATTTGGAAAAGGCTTATGATCATGTCAACTAGGACTTTCTACTATATATGTTAGAGAAATGTGGTGTTGGAGAAAGATGGCGAGGTTGGATTCATCACTGTGTCTCTACAAGACGTTTTTCCAGTAACTCGAGAGTGAGACAAGGGGACCCTTTGTCTCCTCTATTTTTTATGTTGGTAATGGAGGCATTTAGCAGGTTGATGATTGCAACGATGGGGAGAGATCTTATGTCTAGATTTTCGGTGGGGTCGCGACATTCTGAGGTAATGGTAGTGTCACACTTGTTATTCACAAATGACACGCTTATCTTCAATGAGCCAAAGGTGGAACAACTTTGTAATTTGAGATGTTTGCTGCTGTGTTTTGAAGCGGTTTCAGAGTTGAACATAAATTTGTCAAAGTCTGACATTGTCCCTATAGGTGAGGTGGGAGATGTGGAAGGTTTGTCAAAAATACTTGGGTGTGGAGTGGATTCGATGTCGTTTATGTACTTGGGTTTACCTTTGGGTGCTCATTATAAGGATCCATCTATGTGGAATAATGTCATTGAGAAGATGGAGATTAAGTTGACAGGGTGGATGCAGATGTATTTATCCAAGGGTGGTAGGCTAACGATGATTAAAAGCACTCTTTCTACTATTGTTTATCTCTGTTCCAGATTCCAATGGGAGTGGCACAGCGTATAGAAAAAATACAAAGAGATTTGTTATGGGGAGGTGTCGGAGACGAATTCAAGTTTCATTTGGTAAACTGGTCCAAGGTTTGCATGCCAATGGAGGTGAGGGGATTGGGGGTAAGATATTTGATTCAGTTCAATCGAGCTTTGTTAGGCAAATGGTTGTGGACGTTTGCCAATGGAGATACTTGGTGGAGGAAATTAGTGGAGGTTAAATATGATACGATGAGGGGTGGTTGGTGCTCCAAGGAAGTAGGGGGATCCTATGGGGTGGGAGTATGGAAAAGTATTTGGAGGGGGTGGGATAGTTTTCAGCAGCATATGCGGTTTAAGGTAGGAGATGATTCTAGAGTGTTGTTTTGGCATGATGTTTGGTGTGGGGAGTTACCATTGAAGATTCTTATTCTAGCCTTGCTCAATATAGCATGCGCCAAGGAGGCATGGGTGGAGGAGAATATGGATATAGCACATGGAGTTATTCATTGGAATGTTATGTTTATTCAACCTATTCATGATTGGGAAATGGAAGCGGTTTCACGATTTTTCGAGTTACTGTATTCCCAACAGATTAGGCATGGTGGTGTGGATAAAATTTATTGGATCCACTCGAAGAGGAAGAATTTTGAAGTGAAGTCATACTATTAGGTAATGGTTACTCAGGCAATGGTTGTTGGTTCTTGGAAGAGTAAAGCTGCTCCGAGAGTAGCTCTTTTTATGTGGACAGCGGTGTTGGGGAAAATATTAATATTGGACAATTTACTAAGAAGAACATTATAGTGACAGAAGTGTTGTATGTGAAAGCACAATGAAGAATCAATTGATCATTTATTATTGCATTATAAGGTTGCTATTGAGGTATGGAGCATGGTTCTTCAGCTGTTTGGTGTTACGTGGGTGATGCCGGGTGGGATGAAGGAATGTTTGGGAAGCTGGAGGGGACAAAGGGGTAATCATATAGTGCTGCAAATTTAGAGAATGGTTCCTTTGTGTGTAATGTGGTGTCTATGGAGAGAAAAGAATGCACGGAGTTTTGAGGACCGTGAACTTGGACTCATCGAGTTGAAGAAAATGGTGCCCCAAACACTTTACTCGTGGAGAGTAATGTGGCCAACGTCGCAAGCTTCAACACTTGCTGGATTTTTAGATTTATGTGCTTTATTCTCAGCTTCAAAGCTATTGTATACTTGGGCTCAATTGTATACTATCTGTGTACATGGATTGCGCCCCTTTGCGCTTATTTTATAAATTGATATTACCTATAAAAAAAAATATTAGCACCTGAGATATCTTGAGCTTAAAGGATGCATGCCCTTGCAACAGTTTACTTGGTCTTTGACAAGAAGCATATTCAATTCCATCATAGCTAGTCAAAAGTGGAGCCTCCCCATCAGTAGTCTTTTCCACAAGTGCCCCATTGTCAGCATACAAAAGTGAAGCAACAACCTGTCAAAACAAGCAATGTGTAAATTTAAGAACCAACATTATTGCCAAAACCAAAAGGTAAACATTATGGTGAATTGTATAATATGAAAGTCCAGATAGATAAACCTCAATATCCTTCTTTACAGTCTGACCCAAGGCATCTAATAAAACAACATCCAAAGAAAAGTTCCGGCGACAAGATGCCTGTGAACAGAGGCAATAATACACATTAGAAGAAATCTAAGTAGAAAGAGTGGACAATTATATGAGAATGGACAATAACTTGTACAGCATTGTGCTGAAAAGGCATTTAACATGAGACAAAATGCTTAGTAAGAAAGGAAATATATATAACCTAAACATATATATCAATTTATTTGATGGTACAAGGAAGTATAGCAGCAGCTTCCCTATAACTTCTTACCTTTGCTAAATATAGGGAAAATCTCAACAAAAAATTAAAAACCACAAAAAATCACATTCAGCAGCTTCTCTATTGCTTCCCTAAATATTGGGAAAATGCTATAATGCTACTAAAAAAACCACAAAAAGTCACATGCAGAGCAGCTTCCTTATTGCTTCCTTAAATATTGGGAATGCTAAAGTGCTACCCAATACAGTGGGCTTATACCTTCTCCATCCATTATTTTAACACAAATATTTCTCTCTCATCTGTCATCTCTACTCTTTTTGTCTTTCATTGGAGATTGTGTTGGAATTTTGTAAAAAATGTAAGGCTAGATAGGGAACTTGTATTTTGTAAAGAAATAATAGTTTAATGGTATAGGGAAAGATAAAGAAAGCTATTGTGGAGAGTATTTAGATAGTAAAGCAAGAAGTAGCTTCGTTCCCTAAATTTTAAGGAAAATCAAAAGAAGTTGGTGTTAGAACTCTTATATAATACAAAGTCATAACCCAAACTACTTCGGATCTGAATGCCATATAGATCAAAAGTATTTGCCGGGGGGGGAGGGGGGGGTGGAGAAATTGATTCACAATTGCAACATGCATGAGAATCACTCTAGTATATTACAACCTTAGACAATGATACGTCCTACATTCAGCATATATACATGCATCTTCTCTTTTGTTATGCTTAAAAAGAAAATTTGAAGTTGACAGGGAAATCTTAATTTGAGAACTTAGTCCTCAAACTAATCATCAAGAATGTTTAAACTGCACATAAAAGACACTAAAGCTACAGAACAAGATCTAACATTAATAACTCAGACTACTATATGGCAAAGGTGATAAGATTCACAATTTCAACATGCATGAATCACTCTATTATATTACAACCTTAGACAATGATACATCCTACATTCAGCGTCACATTTATCTTCTCTTTTTTGGCCTTTGCTGGGTTATGCCTAGCACAGTCAAAGATTTATATGCCAGTTGGTGGACGGGTGGCCGATCGAGGAGTGCGATTGTTTGGAAAATGGTTCCCTTGTGTATTATGTGGTGCATTTGGAGGGAGCGTAATGATAAGTGTTTTGAGGACAAGTCGATGTCTCTTGAGGAGCTACTCCACTTGTTCTTCCGTACCCTCTTCACTTGGACTGCAGGGTGGCTAGCTCCATGTGTGATTAGTTTTTCTGATTTTCTTTCTTTTTTCTCCTTTTCCCCCTAACCCCTTTGTATACTTCCAGTGTACCAAGGGTTGCGCCCCTCTGTGCTCTTTTTTATGCTATTGACTTTTCAAAAAAAAAAAATTGAAGTTAACAGGGAAATCTTAATTCGAGAACTTAGTCCTCAAACTAATCATCAAGAATGTTTAAACTACACATAAAAGACACGGAAGCTACAGAACAATATCTAACATTAATAAATCAGACTACAATATGGCAAAGGTGATAAGGCACTAGGCCCTGATAGTTTTTCTATGGCTTTTTTCCAGGCTTGTTAGGAGGTCATTAAAGAGGATTTTGTGAATGTCTTCCAAGAGTTTCATATTTGTGGGAAGTTTGAAAAGAACATTAAAGTAACTTTTATTCCCCCATACCTAAGAAAGCTAGGGCTGTGAATATTAAGGACTTCCGCCCCATTAGTCGTGTGGGTGGTGTTTATAAAATCATCTCTAAAATCCTAGTAAACAGGCACAAAACAGTTTTGAAGAAGATTATTTCCAGGTCTCAAAATGTGTTCATCAGGGAGAGACAGATCTTATATTCAGTTCTGGTAGCCAATGAATGTCTTCATAGCCGAATTAGATCAGGTGAACTTGGTGTGCATTGTAAGTTGGACCTAGAGAAGACCAACAATCATGTTAACAAAGTTTTGCTACTGCGAGATGGCCCATGCTTTGTGGTGCAATATTTTTAGCCGGCTTGGTCTTTCTTAGGTCATGCCTAGTAGTGTTTTGGAGTTGTGTGCTTGCTGGTGCTCCTTTGGTAGGACTAGGAGTGTTGTGGCCTGGAAAATGGTGCCTATTGTATCTTTTGGACCATTTGGAGGGAGAGAAACAATAGGTGTTTTGAGGACTTGGAAAGCTCTATGGAAGAGATCCTAGCCTCTTTGTTGTATTCCTTGTATTTGTGGACTGCGGCTTACCTTTCCCCCTTGTCTCTTAGTTACACGGACTTTCTTTCCCGCTTTTCTTTTTTATTTAGGTGTTCTTCTTGTATATATCCTATGTACTTTTGGGGCGCCTTATGCTTTTTAATAAATTCCTTATGACTTATCAAAAAAACGAAGGTTTGCTACTGTATATGCTGACGAGATGTAGCTTTGGGGAGAAATGGAGGTTGGATAGCTCATTGTATTTCTATGGTGTGTTTCTCCATTTTGATTAATGGATCTTCATCTTGCTTCTTTAACAACTCATGTGGGCTGGGACAGTGGGATCCGTTATCACATATGCTGTTTGTAGTTGTCATGGAAGCTATGAGTATAATGTTGTCTGCCATAATGGATAGGGGACTCTTATCAGGTTTTTCAGTGGGATCAAAGAATAATGATGAGCTAATATTGTCTCATCTCTTGTGCAGATGATATTTTGATCTTTCATGAGGCAAATCTAGATCATTTCAATCATTTGCACTGCCTCTTCTAATGTTTTGAAGTTGTCTTAGGTTGAGAATTCAAATAAAAAAAATTGTAGTCAATTATGACTTTGTAGCATGAGCTAACTTTGAAAGTCACTTAGATAAAGATAATCTAGTCTATCTTAATTCAAGCAAGAAAAGGGATGCACTAACGCGCAACGACTTTCATGCAAGCATGCTCGCTCTTTGCTTGTTGGGGTCAAATTATATCATGTCTTTATCTAAATCAGAGTTAGTTCCTGTTGGCACTGTGGATGATATTAGAAGCTTAATTCGTATCCTTTGTTGTAGGGATTCCTCTTTGCCTTTAAGGTATTTGGGTCTGCCTTCCTTTGGGGGCTTAGTACAAGGCTAAATTAATTAGGATGACATTGTTGAAAAAATAGAATGTCATTTGGCTGGTTAGAAGAGGCTTTATGTGTCCAAGGGTGGTAGGTTGACATTGATTAAAAGCACTCTTTCCAATTTGCAAAGGCATTTTTTGGTGGAGTTGGTCAGAAGTTTAAATTCCATCTAGTTAGTTAGTCTAAGATTTGTTCTCCGATTTGCTCAAGGTGGTTTGGAGCTTAGAAATATATATTTTTTTAAAAGGTAATCAAAGGAATACCATAAAAAGTGTAAAGCACCTCTAAGCATATAGGAAGTATACAACAAGGATACCAAAATAGAAAAAAGAAACAAAAGCAAAGAAAAACCTGCAAACCCCTACAACAGAAACCCAAAGCCCACAAAAACCCAGGACTACATTAGAGCACAACAAGAGCCCTCTTGCAGATATATGTTATTCTTTTCAATAGATGTAATTCAGAGATTTCCTTTTATACACAGGAGTACAAGGACATCAATATGAGTAATGGATCTAGTTATCGATTGTCATATGATTAAAATGGCTGACATATTAAAGCTACAACATTTAACAGGTCAATTTGAAAAATACCACAACAACATACATAGAAGTTGATGTAGGGACAAATATTAGACGCATCTCAAAAGATACACACAAGTGCATATACCATAAAAAATCATGTGAAAGGAAAACATAAGGAATTACTCCAAATATGCTTCCATTTCAAACAAAAAAGTTGATGCATACAACAGGACAACCAAGAAACATGCCACATAAAGGATCTCTCTGACCTTGCCACCAATAATACTCCAAACACCATCGCTGCCTACTTCAATTTCAGAGGCGGATGAATTATCAATAGATAATTTTAGAGGCGCATCCTGCCATCAGACAACATTGTATTTGTCGAGTGAAAGAGAAGATAAAAAAAATTAAATTAAATTAAAAAAAAAAAATTTGAGGATTCAAGAACTAAAACTGCATTGTACCTTTTCATGGTGATCCTTAATAGATAAAGCTGGAGGCAAAACTTTCTCTCCATCAATATGAAGCTGAACAAAATCTGTAGAAACCTGAAATGAACACATCAAAAATAAGCATCTCACTAACTCCGAAAAGAAGACCGAATATCACCTGAACTGCTTCATAGTGTACTCGCCTCAGGCGATTGTGCTTCTGGACAGTGAGGATGCTGCTTCGCCTCAGACGACGCCGGTGACGCTACCGGCATCGACGTTCGATCCCACTGCTCCAGAATTCCGCGTGGATCCTTTGCCCGGAGAGATGCCCGGCGGTGTGGGTTCTCCAAAAAAGGCTGGAGATTCGCCGGCGATTGCGCTTCTGGTCGGAGAGGAGGCTGCTTCGCCTCAGACGACGCCTGTGATGCCACCTCCGGCGATTGTGTCCCCACCAGCATATGTCTCGGGTGCTCAGATTTGGTTGACACACGAGATGAGGTCCAGATTTTTGGAGATGAAGACAGTTTTGGAAGAGGGGGCAGGGGGATTTTGATTTCGGTGTTCTTAGGCCTTAACACTGCCCGAGTGTGTCGGGTTACTCGGATCGGGCTATTCGAGCTGATTTGGAATTGCGATTTTAAAATTTACCTTTTTTAAAATTATATTTTTGAGATCGTTATTTTTAAAATTACAGTAACGTTTGATAAAATATATTAAAAAATATTTTTTTATTAGATATTTATTAAACGAAATCATAATTTTAATTTTAATTCATATATTTTATAAATAAGTACTCTAAACTACTTATAAAAATTGTATATATATTTTTTATTTTAAATTAAATACTTTTTAAATTATAATCCCAAACGTAACGTACCATTTAGGGTAAAAAGTTTTATTATTCGACTCTATGATAACTAATTCGAGTAGGGTACAAAGAGTAAGAGGGAGGGTAGGAGTTTAAAGTGCTTCATGAATTATAATGCTAGAGGTACGAGCTCTAGCTGTGACAATAGGAAGGGGAGGGGCCTGCAGTAGTTTTATGAAGCCAATAATTCTCTCTTGTAATAAGAGATGGTTGAACAAAAGGGATAAACGCTTGAGGATGAGTAATATACTCGAAATTGGAATATTGTGTGCTTCAAGAAACCAAGCTTCAGGACGTGTTCGGCAGCATTGCACGCAGTTGATGGGGGAGTAATCATGTGGATTGGTGCTGTTTGAACTCTAGTGGGGCCTCGTGGTTATTTTGATCATGTGGAATAATAAGGTGGTAGAGAAAGGTTGATATATTCATATATATATATATATATATGTAGGGGTTTACACCTTGACTGTGACTTTAGGGTGTAAACCCCTAAGAAAATTGGACATTATATTATACAAAACCATATCGTGGAGAATGGGCTATACGGCTAACAGAGACGACGTGATCATACAATTGGGGGCAGAGCGATCGAACGGTACATACGTACAGTGATCTGATAACTATCGTCATTTCCATTTTCCTTTCAGGGGGGAAGAAGAATGAGTGAAGTGGTTTTTTGGTGACGGCGTGAACTGCTTCAACGTTTTCTTACCACTAGACCTTGTCGTTTTGCTTAAAAATTGTAAAAATTGAATCTAGGCCGTTCATTAATTTTGCAGGACATCTCCTGTCATTCATTTAAACAACACGCCAGATCCCCACTCAGTGAACAAAAAGCACAAATACGACCAATTTCTCTCTCTACTGCTTCTTTGTCGTACGGGAAACGTCTCCGTCTTCGGCTCCCAGAGCTGGGATTTCATCCAAAGCACCTCCAAAATGGTCGGTGCTTCTTCTTCTTCTTCTTCTTCTTCTTTTGTTTTTTGTTTATTTGTTTTTTTGGTTTCAACCTTGTTTTTGTTTTTGATTTTGAGTAGGAGCTCAAGAGTTTTTGAGAATTTTGGTTTTATGGGATTCTTGTTTTATTTTGTCATATCCTTTTTCTTTGTGTAAATTTTTCAATTGAGACGTGCTTGGCTCTGTGAATTCTACTAGTTCTTTGCCCTACTTTTGTCGTACAAGTTTTTTGGTTTAGGGATTGTAGCTTCGCTTATTTTGATTTGATTCTCCTGTGGCAGCTTCTGTTTGGTTGCTGAGAATACTAAGGGAAAGAAAAAAGCGAAAACTCTAATTTGATGAAACTTTCACCGGTTGTGTCTTGTGGTTTTGTGGCTTAATTAGGTGAAAGTTTCAGTTTTTACTGGTGCAGAGTCCTGTTTTATCTCAGATTGAATATCTTCGTTTTTTTTTTTCTTCTTAATGATATACTAGTTTCGACGCATTTGTACATACTTAGAATGCAAAAAAAAAGAAGAAGTATTTGTCTTGTCAATTTTTGTCGTATTATTTCTTATTTTGAAACTAATAGACTGAATGCTAATGTATAATGTGTGAGATTAGAAAGCACAATAAGCCCCACTTCCCTCTTGCCAATCTTTAATTGAGTTGCGACTTGGGTCTATCAGGTTGAAAAGATTATAGACTGTGTTTAATAAAGAGTTATCATAAACAGAATAGAAAAACATTAAGATGTATATTCACGATAGTGCAATATGGAAGAAAAGAGTGTGACAGCAGTAATTATGGTAGTGCATTACTGGTGCCTCCAACAAATTAGTTATACGTTGCATTACATAATTTACATTGCATACAAGAATTGGTTAAAAGTGTTTTAGTCTTTATCATGCGCCTGTCAATGAGAAATGTCACAGCTGAGGTACTCCCAAATTTATTTAGAATTTGTTAGTAGAATGAAGAAGAATTTGAGGTAGGAGAAGTTGGCGCAGAGAGAGAGCAAAGCATGATAGGCATGCTGCATTTCGGTAGGTGCCGGGAAGAGTGGATAAAGTTTGAATCTTAGACGACATTATTTCTGTAGTGCGGAGAGTTTTTACTGATGTCATCAATATGGTAACCTACATAATTAACATTTCTATGCACTTATTTTATTGGGTTTATTTGTTATTAAACTAGGAGATTCTTTTGGGTGGTAATTGTGTAACAAAACTGCAGTTTGAAATTTTTCAATATGGTTCACTTTAGCAGTAACATGCTTGTATCCAGTATCTCTATGTGTGTGTTTCTGCAAGCGTGCATGCATGGATGGTCTATGTGCTGTTTAAGTATGTGTATGTGCTTATCTATATTATTAGAAAGAGGATTCTTTATATTGGTGTAATCTTTTGAGTTTCCACAAATAACCCCAAAAATATTAAAGAGGTAGATATGATTGGGATAAAATTGTTAAAAAAAATATTTAATTATCACACTTGTCACCCACTTTTAGTAGATGTATGCATAGTCATTATATCGATGTACTCATAATATTTTATATTGCCTTATTTTTCATTCACCTTCAATTTCATACCCATTGAAGTTGGCACGCTCTATGTATGCATAGAACCTGTGTGCTTTTTTTTAAAAAAAAAAAAAAAAAAAAAATTTCGTTGAGTTTTTTTATGCAGCACTCAAATCCATGTTGAGTTTTGCTTGTGGGATCTTTATGTGTGTATTGGTGTCATAATATGTATGCATGCGTGCTATGGTTTTGTTCTTTTTTGACAGCACAAATTGGGTAGAGGCCACCGTGACAAAGTCCAGCAGTTTATAACAATCACTGGTTCGAGGTAAGCTGATAATAATATGCAATTTTACTGCTGCTGAATTTTATATTTCTTTGTATAAACAAGAGTTAGTCGGGTGATGAAAAACCGGGCGCCCTTTTGATGCACTGATCACATTATTATGTTTTGAAATTTCAGAAAGAAAAATGAAAAATTGTTAGTTTACTGCTTACAAAACCATAAGCTTTTCTCTCACCCTCTTTGCTTTCTTGCGCCAGAGGTGGCGCGTGGAAGCACTTTTCACCAGCTTCCAACCAAGGATCATCTTCTAGGTCCTTTTCTTCCTCTTCTATCACAGATTTCCCGTCCTGTTGCCCGTGTTTTTGTCTCTTCACTCTAGTGATGGCGCACCACTCTAGGTTTCAGCAGTGGGTCATCAGGATGTGTTGGGATGTAGCTTTTGATGAGATCTTTCTTTTGAGAGAGTTAGGTGGATGGCTGGAGATGCTTTTTTTAGCTTTTTGATGTGGAGGCTAAAAAGTTTGATTTCTCGGTGAGGAAAGGGGCCTCGGTCCTTTGTGTGGAGGAAAGGAGGAAGGGCTGCTCACATGTGGCGTTTATGGGTTCATTGTGTATTGGGTGGTTGCTTTCTATGGTAGAGGAGCTGGTATGCTTCTTAGGGTCTAAGGGTTTCTTCAAGAGGTTTAGGGAGGGAATGAGTGAGACTACCATTTAGAGAGATTCGAATAGCTCTAAGCCGGTTTTTGGAGGAGGCGGTGTTTGTGCGGGGTGACTGGAGAGGTCTTTATTGATCCTTGATGGGCGTGATGGGCGGGGTTGGAGTCGCTTTGGAGTTGGGTTCTCTTGCCCTCTTTTCTTTCCTCTGCCAGAGGTGGCGCGTGGAACCACGTTTTGGGGAGTGGGCATTTGTTGCTAAGGGGGGTAAGCAGGTTCAATTGTTGGACCTTCTCACCAATTCTCCTTCTCCCTCCCTCCCTTAGAGGTATTGCAGGGCTTACTATTAGTAAAGAGATGGAAGAAGGCTTTGTATCTCCTATGTTGATTGCATGTAGTGTGGGGGGTGTGGGTAGGAATGAAGCTTTGGTAACCCTACCTAGTCTGGATGTGGATGGGTTATCTGAGGAGGAACCCACTTTGTTGAGATATGTTCCGACATTGGCTCAATAGAACAAAGTAGGGACAATGCCTTCGAATTGGGGGTTGCATATAGTGAAAAAATTATGTCATTCTATGGATTTTCATGTGAGGGTTTTAAAAAGGAGTTTTTGGCCTTGTTTACGACCATTGAAACGAGTCAATCTGGTAGAGAAAGAAGCCTTGAAAAAGATGAAGAAGGAGAATCCCGTGGAATGTGAAATAATAAAGGCTAGTCTTCATATGAAGGTTCACAATTTGTGGATGATTGAACCATATTGTGAACTTACTCACTTTAATCTCTTTTCTTCATTCTCAACAAGAATGCATCAACAAAACTGCCCTTTTTTTTTTTTGATAAATACGTCAAGATATCATAAAAGAGCGCAGAGGGGCGCAACCCTAGTACACAGGAAGTATACAAAGAAAACACCCCTTTAAAGATAAAAAGAAGAACACAACTCTACAAATTGTTCCATGCTAGATACTTGGGGGATGTTTAAAGCACCCGCCCATAGTAATAACAATTTAAGAAATCTATTGCTAAGCTCCTCCCTTGTCAATTCCGTATCTTCAAAACAGCGAGCATTCCTCTCCCTCCAAATAGTCCACATAAGGCACAAGGGAGCCATTCGCCACACCTCCATCACCATTTTGTTGCCTCTTTGACCTTTCCAACATGCCATGAGATCTATAACCCTACCATTCATTGCCCACTTCACACCAAAAAGAGTAAAGAGCACACTCCAAAGAGTACCAGCCACCTCACAATGAAGAAGAAGATGATTTATGGACTCACCACTCCTCTTACACATAAAACACCAATCCATCACAAACAAACCTCTTTTGCGAAGATTATCCAAAGTGAGAATCTTGCCAAGAGAAGCTGTCCACACAAAAAAACTTACTCGAAGCGGTACTTTAACCTTCCAAATGCCCTTCCACGGGAAAGGAGAACACCCCACCTCGTACCTATCCAAATCAAGGGAAAGCACACCGAAAAAGGAGCGAACCTCAAAAAACTTCCTCTTGGAAGGAATCCAACAAATCCGATCCACCCCCCCCACATGACGCCGGGTCTCATACAATTTACCGTAAAATGCCAACACCAACTCCACCTCCCAATCCTGAGCTTCTCGAAAAAAATGAACATTCCAATGAACTGCCTCATTCAAAATCTGCATATTATCACTCACCCAAGCCTCTTTGTTTCTTGCAATACGATACAACTCAGGGTAAGACTCCTTCAATGGTTGATCCCCACACCATGTATCATGCCAAAAACTAATTTGAGAGCCATCACCCACCTCAAATTTTATGTACTTCGAAAAATACTCCCATCCTCTCCTAATATGCTTCCAAACCCCTACACCATAAGACCTCATAACCTGGTTAGTACACCACCCCCCAGCCATGCTTCCATATTTTACCTCAACTACCTTCCTCCATAGAGCATCCCTCTCCGTAGCAAAGCGCCATAACCATTTCCCCAATAAGGCTTGATTAAACCTGCGCAGATTTCGAATCCCCAACCCACCATTCTGCACAGGAGAACAAACTAACGACCATTTAACTAAGTGAAACTTCTTCTCCTCATTGATGCCGCCCCATAAAAAATTCCTTTGCAACCTTTCTAATCTACTGGCCACACTTGAAGGAATAGGGAAAAGGGATAACAAATATGTAGGAATGTTTGATAAAGTGCTTTTAATCAACGTTAATCTTCCCCCCTTGGATAATAGACCCATTTTCCACCCCGCCAACCTCTTCTCCGTTGTCTCTAACACACCATTCCAAATTGTTGTCGCCTTACAATGCGCCCCCAATGGAAGCCCCAAATACTTCATATGTAAGCCCACCACCCTACAACCAAAAATGCTGGCCAGCATCCCAACATCCTGCACCTCCCCAATCGGAACAATTTCAGACTTCGACAAATTTATCTTTAACCCCGAGGCAGCTTCAAAACAGAAGAAAAGACAGCGTAAGTTCCGAAGTTGCTCCACATCCGCATCACAGAAAATCAGTGTATCGTCCGCAAACAACAAATGTGATATACTCAAACCAGGATTATGCACAGGATCCACTGAGAACCCAGCAACCAGCCCTCTATCTTCCGATTCCATCAACATTCTACTCAAAGCCTCCATAATGATAACAAACAGCAAAGGAGACAACGGATCCCCTTGGCGAATTCCCCTAGAACTGCTGAAAAAACCCGCTGGTTCACCATTTACCAACACAGAGTAACGCACCGAAGAGATACAAAAACCAATCCAATCTCTCCACTTCTCCCCAAACCCACATTTCTGCAAAAGGTGCAATAAGAATTCCCAATTCACATGATCATAAGCCTTCTCTAGGTCCAACTTTAATAACAAGCCAGGAATCCCGGACCGAAGGCGGCTGTCAATGCATTCATTCCCAATAAGAACCGAATCCGTAATTTGCCTCCCCTTTACAAATGCATTTTGAGTTTCCGATATGATCTTACCCAACACCTTATTCAGCCTATTCGCCAAGACTTTCGCGATAAGTTTGTACACCACCCCCACAAGACTTATCGGCCTAAAGTCCTTAAGATCCACCGCCCCCATTTTCTTAGGGATGAGAGCAATAAAAGACGCGTTAAGGCTTTTCTGAAAACTTGCCTTGCTGTGAAACTCACCAAACACAGCCATGATATCCTCTTTTAACACTCCCCAACAAGCCTTGATAAAACCCATGGAGAAGCCATCCGGGCCCGGCGCCTTATCACCCTTCATATGTTTAACCACCTCCCACACCTCACTCTCCTCAAAATCCCTTTCCAGCCACTTACAATCATCCTCACCAATGGAATTCATAGGTAAACCCTCTGGAAAAGGCCTCCAACCACTGCTCTCCATGAATAACTTTGAATAAAAATTTATCATATGCTCCTTGATCACAATGGGATTAGAGGATAAAGAGCCATTAACCATAAGGGACTCAATGGAATTGACTCTACGGTTGGAGTTCGCCACCCTATGAAAAAACTTTGTATTCTTGTTGCCCTCCTTCAACCATAAGGCACGTGACTTTTGTCTCCAACTAATCTCTTCACAAAGAAGAATTTTTTCCAGCTCCATAGACAGCAACGTTTTCTTCCTCTTTTCCTCCTCATCCAAACCCCTATCTTCCTGAAAATTGTCCAGTGCACTGATTTCTTCTAGAAGAGCCTTTTTCCTCTTACCAACATGCCCGAAAACCTCATTATTCCACCTGCGCAAGTCACCTTTAAGAGCTCTCAATTTCTGGGCCAACACATCACTAGGGTCTCCAACAAACTAATAAGATAACCACCAAATCTTCACTTGCTCCACAAACCCTTCAAATTCCAACCACATATTTTCAAACTTGAAATAACCCCCCGCCCTATTTGTCCTACCAGACTCTAAAATAATGGGGAAATGATCCGACAACACTCGGGTTAATCTCCTTTGAGCCACATTAGAAAATCTCTCTTCCCAACCCGAGGATAGAAGAAATCTATCAATTCTGGACCAGGAAATACCATTAGACCATGTAAACTGACCCCCAATTAAAGGAATGTCCATAAGCCCATGATCAAAGATAAAACTGGAGAATTCCTCCATAGACGGTGCATATCTAAGATTACCAAGTCTCTCACTCGGAAAACGAGTTGCATTAAAGTCTCCTCCAATACACCAAGGTACTGCCCACCTCTCCATAAGGCCACTTAATTCATCCCAAAGCATCGATCTATCATTGTCCACGTTCGGCCCATACACACCCGCAAAAGCCCACTTGAATTCATCACTAACACTTCTAAAAGAACAAGCAATCGAGTAGCTACCCTCCCAAGCCTCCACCTTCTCAACTACCCTTCTATCCCACATCAACAAGATACCCCCAGAAGCACCATGCGACCCAAGGGCACACCAATCTGCTTGAGCACAGCCCCACAAACTCTGCACCAGCTCCCTAGTCACATTTTGCACCTTGGTTTCCTGGAAACACACTACATCTACCTTCCATTCCCTTAGCAAGCTTTTGATCTTCATTCTCTTCTCTACCAAATTCAACCCCCTCACATTCCACGATAAAATCTTAGGCATCATTATACAAAACTACTGCCCCACCCCTTGCTCTTCCCTTTGGTTGTTTACCCCTGACTACAATCCCCTGTTTTCCATCATAATTGATTGTACTTTCTAGACCCCTTAATTCTCGTTTGCCTTTGGAACTTGACTTAGCTGGAGAAGCTACAGGGCTGTGCATCTTCCCTCTATTTCCTTCAATTTTACGAAATAGCTTCTCCATCTCAACCTCATACCCCTCATACGACATACCCCACACATGGCACAGCCTTTTCACTCTCTCTAACACCCAATCAGAACCTTTACCTTGCGAATCAACCTGAATAGCTTCCAGAGGTTCTATCTCCAGCACCTCCTCGTTACCAAACTGCTTCACACCCTCCAACAGATCCCCTGCAATGAAATATTCAGGTTGTTCCACCACCTCTTGAATGTAAGGGACAGTCATCCGCAAGTCCAATGATCCAGCAGAACTTGAAGCCTCCTGACTCTTCGGATTACACAGCCCAGCAGATACAATTAAATCTTCAAAACCTGGAGCTCTTTCATATCCTGCGCTTTGTACTATAGTCTCTGATTGGGGATGTTCAACAATCTTCAACGGTTGATCAACGCACTGACCAACAAAACTGCCCTTTACAAGGGGCCAGGCATTTTTATTTATTTATTTATTTTATTTTTATTGTTTTCTCTTCTTCTTGTTCTATTCATTTGCAACGGTTTTGCACTAGCGTGCGTACTCCCTCCCCCTATTTTTAGTGATTAGACGAGCTCTTGAAGGGGGACATCCTTAAGGAAGAGTATAGGGGCTTATACAATTCATTTGTTCTACCCTCAACTTCTAAGCGCTGGCTTCACTCCATTTGAAAGTGAAAAGATAGGCCTTTGTGCTAGAAGAATGCAGATCAGAATCCAGAGAGTGAAGAGAGGAAGGAACATGAGGCATCCTTCTTGCAGGAGCTCGGACTTCAGTTCGAGCCTTAGAAGGAAGCAAGCGCAGGGAAGGTTATCTCGTTCCATTATTTATGAGGCGAACAGTGGCAGCACTAGCTGTGATTGAGTCATGGGGAGGGCTGCAGGTGGTTATTTATGAAGCACAAGTTGATGTCATGAAATGGGAGAGGGTTAAATGATGGGGATAAGCGACCGAGAGTCAAAAATTTACTTAAACAATGGAAGGCAGATATAATTTGTTTGCAGAAATCTAAATTGGGGCTCATCTCCAGAAGTGTATTAAAATTAAATTTAAATTAGAGCGTTCAGTTAGTGGGGGTGTCAACATGTGGATTGGTGCTACTTTAGCCTCTAGAGGGGCTTTTGACAAAATTATGCTTATGTGGGATAGGAGGGTTGTAGAGAAGATCGAAGAGTGTGTGGGGGAGTTTATGGTTGCCTGTTCCTTTAGAAATGTTGAGGATGGTTTCACTTAGACCAAATTTTGATTGTGACAGAAGGTATTTATAAGAGGAATTGGCGGTTTGATCAGATGATGCCTTCTTGCTTTTTGTGGCATTTTTGGAGGGAAATGAATGATAGAAGTTTTGAGTATTGTGAGAGGAGGTTGGAGGGCCTTTAATGAGGCATTTCTTTGTATACATCTTGTGTATTAGGGTTGCGTCCCGCTGTACTTTTCAATAAATTAATTATTTATGAAAAAAAGAGGAAGTTGGAGGAATTGCAGTCTTTTTTCTTTTATATGATTATCTTTAGACTGCTGCTTTTGTTTATCCTTTGGTGCTTAGTTATCATGAATTTTTATTTTATTATTTTTTTTTCCCTTCTTTTAGCTAGTTAGGTGTTTTATCTTGTATACTTCTTGTGTACTTGGATGCGCTTTACACTTTGAATGATATTTCGATTACTTATAAAAAAATAAAAGAATTTTATTAGCATTTGTTGGAGATTATGGAGTAGTGCATGCATGTGTCTGCCTGCTCGTGTATTTCTGTTGTGTGTGCAAGAGAGGGAGGGTGGTGTTGTTCTTGAATGGTTTTTAAATTGAAATTTTACTTGTACAAGTATCTCACATCCTAATCCAATTGCAGTGAAAAAGTTGCCCTTCAGACTTTAAAAGCCAGTGATTGGCATCTTGAAGGAGCATTTGATGTATTCTACAGCCAACCCCAGGTCAAAGCCTTTACTGACTCTAGACATTTGGAGGAGCTCTTCAATAGATATAAAGGCAAGCTTTACTTATACACTTTCTTCTGCTGCCCCATCTAGCACTTCATTGGCTGTCTTTTTCTTGGGATTATGAAACAAAATTAAAAATATACAGTTCTAGATTACCTGACATTTACAACAGTGTTTGTCAGTGCCAACTTGTATAGAGCTGATGATTTTTTTTTGTCGTTGTATTCTGTTTTATAAGTGTTAAGACAAGATTAGCTTGTGATATATATATGTATATTTGAAAAATTAATTTTAGGATTGGATGCCTACTAGTATATTATGAATGGTAGACCTTAGTGTGAGACTATGCTTTTGCTCCCACAATTCTCTTAACTCTAGTTTTCAATCCTAACAGTAAGCAAGAGCTTATGATTCATTTGGTGTGGAAAATTTAAAATGGTTGTTTTCATTGGGAATTGGTCTATTTAATGTTGGTTTTCATCTTGGACTCAAGAGTTGGGCAGCGCATATGACTATTGTTGCTTAATGGCTGAAATATCTCTTTGCTAAAAAATTTGATTGTAATATGTTTTTGCAGATCCATATAGTGATATGATACTGGTTGATGGTATTACTCTTCTTTGCAACGATATTCAGGTAGCTTTTTTGAATGCCAGTTAGTTGATACTGCTTGATGACTATAAGGTTCAAAAATTGGAACTTTAAAATTAATTTTGAGTTCTTATATGTTGTTTGTACTCTCCACTATTTTTTTTTCCAAAAAAGAAATGGGTTTGTTCTACATTAACTTATATAAGTTGATTTTCACAGTTTAAATGTTGTTCTTTTGGCAGGTGGATCCGCAAGATATAGTTATGGTATGTATATAAGACTTTGAAGCTATTTCTGTAAAAGGCAGGCATACCTAAGTATCTTTTGATTGTTATGGTGAAATTATCCTTAATGCCTTAAATTTTAGTTTTATAAAAAAGTCTCGACTCTTTAGTTGAAAAAAGCTGCGATTTAAAATTCAGCAGTTGTATAAATGTTTGGATATCTGGCAAGAACAGGAAGTTTATAGTTGGATTCTCTTCGCCCCAAACCCTCTCTATCTTCCACCCTCCCTTTCTTTCTGCACAAAAAGCCAAAAATAAAATATAAACTAGGGGCTGTTTCATACAGTAGGAGTAAAATGTAAGTGATGTCCAGATAGCGTATTACATTATTTTCATAGTTTCCGTTTCATTTGTTTGTTATTTGTCTGTGCAGATAATGCTTTTTTTTTTTTTTTTCTTTTTTTCTTTTTTTAAATATTGTTATTTATGCGTTGAGTTAATCAAGGAAGCTGGTACGATACAAAATTTAGTACTTCTAAATTTTTCATTCATTTTTGTAGATGAGTTTGATTGCTCTTATTTTTCTATTAGATGCGATAATTTTATTATTATAAGTAAATCATCTTTAGAAAGCCCATAGGGACGCAACTCAAGTACACATGATGTATACAAGAGAGACTCCCAATTAGGGAGAAGTAAAAGAACACTAATCCATAAATTTCTAAGAGATTAGAAAAATGAGAATTGTTTTAACCTGCCACCCAAACATAAATAGATTTGAACATAATAGCTTTTAACTATCTCTCACAAACTTGAAAGTTCCACTCATTATGCTCTCTAAATACACCACATTAAGCACAAATGAGTCAACCTCTAGGCTTCTAAATTGTTGCAGCTTCCAAACTGACCTCTCCAATTAGCTAACAACTCCACCACCGTTTGGGGCAGACCCAATACAATCCAAAAAGACAGTAAATCGATGCCCACAAAGCTCTAGCCACTTTATAGTGGAGCAGAAGATGATCTATGGTCTCCCTGCTCTTCTTGCACATGTAGTACTAATCCATCACTATGACATGCCTCTTTCTCAGGTTATCCAAAGTTATGATCTTCCTTAATGCCACTGTTCACACCAAGAATCTACTCTTGAAGGAGCCTTATTTTTCTAAATGCCAATGTTCAAAGTTGCTAAGTTTACAAGGTTAAGTTTTTTCAAGTTTAGGTCAAGAGAGAGGCTCAATATATTCTATTGCCCTGTCAATACTTTTATTATATATTAGTGGAAGATTAAAGCAAAACAATATCCTTTTGTCTTTTAATACAATAACACCCGTTTTAATGCTCCCCCTCAAGTTTGAATTCAAGTTGTGACATGCTTACCATATAAGTTAGGGCTGGCAAATCGTGTTGGCATGTCGGGTTCGTGTCTGACCCGATTACAACCCAACACGATAAAGCCCAATCCGAACACGACACGTTTAGCTAAACATGTCGAACCCCCCAACCCGAACCCAACACGGACCATAAATAGGTAACACGACACGAACCCGTTTATATAAACATGTCGTGCCACGACCCGTTTAGATCAACATCACCGCCAAACAGCCACACCAAAACCAAAACAAGCACGCAGCAGCCGAGAGAAAAAATCTCCCCCCAACAGATAAGCAACAACAGATCAAGGAGATTAAATCTCACAAAATAAAGCACTAAAATTACAAAAGAGATAACTAAAGAGCAGGAAAATAAACAACAAAACCCCAAAAAACCAAGGTAATGGCAGAGGATAGCAGCAGCCTGAAGGGGCGAGAAAGCTAGGCGATGGAGGCTCAGAGGTCGACGGCAGAGAGCAAAGGTGACGATGGTGAGGCGCAGAGAAGGATCGGAGAGGTGGTGTTCAGCAGATCTAGAAAAGTAGCCAGATCTGAAAATCAGAGAGGTGATGCCATCAAAACCAAGCTGGGTGTGACAGGGGGCTGCCAGAGAAATTGGAGGACGGAAAGGAGGTGGAGGAAGGTAGATCTGTGAAAGAACACCATTACCAAGGGTGGATTATCCAGATTTAGGGAAGGCAAGAAGAAAAGCGGGAGAAAAACAAGAAAAGAAAGCAAGAGAACAAAGGGGGAAGTATGCTCCTCCCTCAACAAGCTCACGGGTGAGCAGGTGTCTCAGAAGAGACGGAAGAAAAAATCTTCCAGGAGCTTCTCTCTCTTCAAACAAGAGAGAGAGTGCGTTGATGTACGAGTTTGAGCTTTTAAGTTTTACTGTTTTAGGTTTAGTTTCGACATTTAATTAAAAAAAAAAAAAAATGGGTCAAACGTGTCAACCTGCGAACCTGGCGGGTTGACACGACACGACCCAATTACTAAATGTGTCATAAATTGGTGACCTGTTTATAACCTGAACCCGATTAAGCCCAACCCTAACCCGAATTTTAAGTGTCGTGTTCATGTCGTGTTCGCGTGTCACAGGTTAAATTGCCAACCCTAATGTAAGTTAGGCTTGGAATACATAGACTCGAACCGGTTACAACACAAAGATTTAGTAAACATATCAACAAACTTGTCTCCAGACTTAACATATGTTGTAAATATATATTTAATAAGAATCTTTTTTTTTTTTTTGATAAGTCAGTAGACTATATCAAAAGCGTAGAGGGGCGCAACTCTTAGTACACTGGGAGTATATAACGGGGCTAGGGGGGAGAGGATAAAAAAGAAAGAAAATCATCAAAACTAATCACCTGTGGGGCAAACCAGCCCGCTGTCCAGGTGAAAAGGGTAAAAAGAAAAAAATGGAGGAGCTCCTCACTAGACCTCGAAGAGTCCTCAAAACATCTATCATTTCGCTCCTTCCAAATACACCACATAATACAAAGAGGAACCATTTTCCACACAACAACGCTCCCTCCAAACATCTATCATTCACTAAGAATCTTGTCTCGAATGAAATGACAATCAACCTCAATATATTTGGTCCTTTTATAAGATAGAGGATTAGAAGCAATATGCAAAGCAACTTGATTATCGCAAAATAATGGAATAGTTGTAGGAGTTGAAGATCAATTTACTAAAGAAAGTGTTGTAACTATGTTAGCTTAATAGCAATAGAAGCCATTTCTCTAAACTCATCTTCTGCAATAGATTGCGCTACCACTAGTTGTTTCTTACTCTTCCACCTAATCAAATTACTGCTTATGAATGTACAATATTGTGTAGTAGATCTTCAATCTGAGGGGAAGCTACTCAATCTGCATCGGTAAAGGCCCTTGAGATGTCAATTTCAACTATACAATATTCTAAGACCAAGAGCTCGCTTCATATAACAAATAATGCAAGTGACAACATCCCAATGTGGGACCCTAGGAACTTCCAAGAACTGGCTCACTATACTAATTACATACGAAATACTTGGCCCGGTGATAGTGAGATAATTCAACATTCCAACTAGGCTCCAAGGGGTAGCTCAATCAGCTGTAGACCACGCCTAATGAAGCGGAGGTCACTAGTTTGAATCCCTCTCCTCCTTCTCTTGTGTGGACATGTCAAAAAAAAAATTAGCTAAATAGTTTATATTTATAAAAAATAAAAAATAAAAATCTTTTAGCATCTTCAAATAATTCTCCTTCATCGTTCAAAAGTTTCTGATTTGGATTCATAGAAACATTGACAAGATGAGCCCCCAAAACACCCATTTCATACAAATCGAGTACATACTTTCTCTTAAATAAGTTGATACCTGTCGAAGACCTAACAACTTCAATACCTAGGAAATATCTAAGTTTGCTCGAGTCTTTGGTATGAAACCATTGCTACAAAAACTGTTTCAATGTAGCAATACATCTAGAGTCATTTCTAAAGATTACATTATCATTTACATATACCACACGTAGAATATATTTTGCCTTAGCAGGCAAATAGAATATTGAATGATTCGTTTGGCATCTATGAAGGCCAAATTCCAACATAGCTTCAGTGAACTTTCCAAACCTCACTCTTAGTGATTCTTTTAGACCATGCAATGCTGGTTTTAACCTGCGTACACTTCCTTGATCCTCCCCATAAGCAACAAACCCAGATGGGTGGTCCATGTAAACTTGTGTAACCAAGTCTTCATGAAGAAGGCATTTTTAACATCCAATTAAAACAAAGACCAGTCAAGATTTGTAGCAAGAGAAATAAACATCAAACATAGGAGATCTTGGCGGCTAGAGACAATGTCTCCTCATAATTAATTCCACAGGTATGTGTATAAGTTTTGGCAACCAATCGGGCTTTTAACCTATCAACCGAGCCATTCGGATTAAACTTTACCATGTACACCCACTTGTAGCCAATAGTTTGTTTACCAAGATGTCATGGAACAAGATTTGAAGTCCAATTATGATATATAGCCGTCATTTCCAATCCTATAGTTTTCGTCAAACTCGAGTCAGTCAGTGCATTTTTAACTGTCTTACGTATAGGAAGACTAGATAGCTGGGAGGTAATAATGAAAAGGAAGTGGTTGTGGCGGTTTGCCCATGAGGAAGGAGCTTGGTGGAGATCGGTGTTGGTGGCCAAGTATGGGTTGGATTGGGGAGGTTGGCGTTCGGGAGTCATTTCAGGTTCGCATGGGGTGGGCTTGTGGAAATTTATTTGTATGGGATGGCAGAATTTTAGGAGGTTTTTTAAGTATGATGTTGGTGAGGGCTCGAAGATTCGCTTTTAGGATGATGTTTGGTGTGGTGATAGGGCTCTCAAGGAGGAGTATCCCGGCCTGTTCAGCATTGCTAGACTCAAGGAAGCGTCTATAGCGGATAATATGGAGAGTTCTAGTAATTCCATTCAGTGGAATATCCAGTTCACCCGGCTGATTCATGATTGGGAGGTGGGGGAGTTGGCCTCTTTTTATAAACGTTTATATGATTGTAAGCTGCGAGGTGAGGGGATAGATAAGTTATGGTGGGTGCCTTCTCGCAAGGGTCTTTTTGAGGTTAAGTCTTTCTATCGAGCGCTATCGCCTCGCATGTTGGTCTCTTTTCCTTGGAAGAGTGTTTGGAAGTCCAAAGCTCCTCCTAGAGTGGCTTTCTTTGTTTGGACGGCAGTTCATAGTAAGATCCTTACTCTAGACAATCTTGGGAGGAGGGGTTTAGTGGTGGTGAACAGATGTTGGTTATGTGAAACGGAAGGAGAGTCGGTTGATCATCTTCTTCTTCATTGTGCGGCAGCGAGGGACTTGTGGAATGCTTTCTTTGCTCGGTTTGGGCTTTGTTGGGTTATGCCTCGCTCCGTCAAAGAGTTATTAGCGAGTTGGTGGACGGCGGGTCGGACGAGGAGTGCTGTTGTGTGGAAGATGGTCCCTCATTGTATTTTATGATGCATTTGGAGGGAACGAAATAATAGATGTTTCGAGGGCTCGCCGAGGACTCGAGAGGAGTTCCTCCATTTTTTTCTTGNTGATTCATGATTGGGAGGTGGGGGAGTTGGCCTCTTTTTATAAACGTTTATATGATTGTAAGCTGCGAGGTGAGGGGATAGATAAGTTATGGTGGGTGCCTTCTCGCAAGGGTCTTTTTGAGGTTAAGTCTTTCTATCGAGCGCTATCGCCTCGCATGTTGGTCTCTTTTCCTTGGAAGAGTGTTTGGAAGTCCAAAGCTCCTCCTAGAGTGGCTTTCTTTGTTTGGACGGCGGTTCATAGTAAGATCCTTACTCTAGACAATCTTGGGAGGAGGGGTTTGGTGGTGGTGAACAGATGTTGGTTATGTGAAACGGAAGGGGAGTCGGTTGATCATCTTCTTCTTCATTGTGCAGCAGCGAGGGACTTGTGGAATGCTTTCTTTGCTTGGTTTGGGCTTTGTTGGGTTATGCCTCGCTCCGTCAAAGAGTTATTTGGTGGACGGCGGGTCGGACGAGGAGCGCTGTTGTGTGGAAGATGGTCCCTCATTGTATTTTATGGTGCATTTGGAGGGAACGAAATAATAGATGTTTCGAGGGCTCGCCGAGGACTCGAGAGGAGTTCCTCCATTTTTTTCTTGTTACTCTCTTTTCTTGGACTATCGGCTGGCTTGCCCCGCGAGCTATTAGCTTTGTAGATTTTCTTTCCTTGTTCTCTTTCTCTCCCTAGTCCCTTTTGTTTACCTCCAGTGTACTAAGGGTTGCGCCCCTTTGCGCTTTTGATATAATATTTCGAATTATCAAAAAAAATAATGAAAAGGAAACAATGAATGAAATGAAACAAAGTGAGTAGTGGGATGTTCGGTGACACATGTTTGTGTATGTTTATAGAGGGCAATTGGTAACAAGTTTGTCTTAGTAGGTGGCCAGATCTGAAGATGGTGAGGAAGATAATTGAGGTACAGAAGTTGGTGGCCACGTGTGACGTGAATAAAACGTATAATGGAGTGGTAGACTACGGTGGCAAAGGCTTTGGATAGGAAGATGAAAGAGGATCAGATGGGGATGTTAAGATACTTGGAACAGATAGTGGAATGGAGAAGGTAGATGACTCAAAAGTAGTCACTAGTAGAATGGACATCTGAGAAATATTGTGTAGACTTAACAAAGGTAACATCAACATTGCTGAAATATCGTCGAAGAGTCGGATTATGACAATGGTAACCTTTTTGGGCTTGAGAATACCCAAGAAAGACACATGGTAGCACGAGAATCGAGTTTATCAAACCTGGACCAAGATTGTGAACATAATAGATGGATCCAAAGATTTTTGGTGTTGAGGAAAGTAGAAGAAATGAAGGAAATAATGTGAAGTGAGGAGATGCTCTTTTTAAGATAGAGGAAGNGGAGGGATCTATCTAGAGTTATTTGGAGGATAGCTCCGTTGTGCGTTATATGGTGCATATGGAGGGAGAGGAATGCACGAATCTTTGAGGATAAGGAATGTTCGGTGGATGGGGTGAGGAAGAATATGATTGCTATGCTACATGGGTGGACGATGGCTCATTACCGTAATGAGATACCGACAATAGAAGAATTTTTGCATATGTGTCCTTTGTATATTTCGTAGGAGTTTTTTGTATATATATTTTTTAGGGTTGCGCCCCTCTGCGCGTTTAATAAAATTCTCATTACTTATAAAAAAAAAAAGATAGAGGAAGACATTCGGTTAATAAAATAACATGTAGTTAATCGCTCCAAAAACATTTTGGGACATGCATATTAAATAAGAGAGTTTGAGCAACTTCCAATAAATGACAATTCTTACGCTCAATCACACCATGCTGTTGTGACGTGTGAATGCAAGATGTTTAGTAAACAATGCCTTTAACAGACAAATAAGTAACAAAAGAACTAGATGCACACTATTTGGCATTGTTAGAACTCAAAACACGAATTTTTCGTCCAAATTGAGTTTTAATTTCACTACATAAAATCTGAAATATAGATAACTCGTATCGATTTTTCATCAAGAATAACTGTTGTTCAAGAGTGATCATCCACAAAATTCACAAAATAGTGAAATTTATTTGAATCAATATTCTATGGTCCTACATATTAGAATGAACTTATTTAAAAGGACTAGAAACTCAACTAGTTACTCTAAGTTGAAATGACACAATTAGGGGTGTACAAACGGGGCGGTTATTAACCGCAACCACAACCGCAACCGCATAACTGCAAAACCGCCTAGGCTTGTTGCAGTTTTAGGAATTGACAAAAGTGGTTAATAATTGGGTAACTGGTAACTGGTTTAAAATATATATTATATATATTAATAATAAATTAACAATAATAATATGTTTGATTGTGAGTGTTCCACTTCCACATGATTATGACACACTTCTGAAAAACCTCTCGCTAGTCCCTGGTAAGGGCAATTAGCCTTTTATTATTGCATTGAATATTATTATTTCCTCACTTCCATGCACATGCAATGTTAAGGAGAAAACATTCTAAAATTGATTGAACCGTACACACATACATATGTACGCACTGGCACCATGAATATCATGTGAATGTATTATTTATGTTTTGCATGTAGTTTGTGTTGAGAACAATGTACAAGAAACACATATATAACTGCGTGAATGCAATGGCGTCGCCTTGGACTTGAGAATCTAGTTGAGGGATCAAGGCAGACTTGTAGTTGAGGGATCAAATTAAGAAGGATAACCTTCACTGTTTGATTTCTGGTAGTAATAATAAGTACTATTTTAAGTCCATGTATTTTATGTTTGATAACACTAAAACATGTCCAAAACAATCTAAAATAGGCCTTAAAAAGAGGCTCAAAGAAGGCCCAAAACATTAAACAAGCCCCAAAAGGCCCATTAGTTGAAAAGCGGTTGGCGCAGTTAATTATTGGCCTTTAATAACTGCATAACCACAGGTTGCAATTAACCACTAACTGGCCTAGCGGTTGCGGTTATTTAAAAATGATAGCTGCCTAAAGCGGTTGCAGTTGCGGTTAAGAGGGAATAACCACAATCGCTTATACACCCCTACACACAATGATGCTTCCTAAGCTGGCAAGCCTCACAATGTAGACAACACATGAAGGAAACTCACAATTTGATGTTTTAAGGTAGAAAGAGAAGGATGACCGAGACAAGAATGCCATTAAAAGGGAGCTAATGAGAACTGGAGTGCTCAACAAGGAGTGATATTTGAAAAGTCCAAATAATAAAGGCCAACCAACTTTTTGCCCCATAGCAGTTATCTGCTTTGCCTCGAGATCCTAAAACATACACAAAGATGAATAGAAACTGACAGAACATTGGAGAATTTCAGTAATCTTTCTAGTTGATAAAAAATTCAATGGAGAACTAAGACATACAGAACAATCATTAATTTAAGATCAACATAGCAAGTGTAACAAACTAAGGTGAGCAGCAAGATGATAATTAAATAGGGCATTTAACAAGCCAGTCATATGTTCTACGGCGTCAAAATTGATGACCCACAAATTGTGAATGGGGGATAAAAGATAGTTAGATGCAGTACATGACTAAACAAGAGTAGCTGTGGATAAAAAAGCAGCCTGCTTATGGGGCTAAAATCTAAACATATCATATTTTGGTAGAACAAGAATATCAAAATCAAGAGCTTGGGCAAGACAGCAGCAGATTGTCCAAATGATGAAGAGACCCTCCTGGGATGAGACCTAATGGGCTGAACCATAGGGTTTTTCATATATGATCCCAACAGTAGTTCACTTAGTGGCTATTATGTCCACAGTGAGTATACTTATGAGATTCACGGCCTCTAGTATAATTGCCCCATCTAGAATTGCAACACCATGTGAACTATGACCACGTTTACCTTCACATACTCTACTTGAACCACCAGAACCACCATGGGAGGTAACAAAGGCTGATCGGTCCTCAATATGATTGGAACTCAGTGGTGTACCACTATTTGACAAAAGATATCGATACTTGTCCAGAAGAGAAACTATATACACACAATAGCCAGAAACCTGGGAAAACCAACCAAAATACCACGAATGGAACCAACCAGCAAGAAAATAAAACTGGAACCCCTAAACTGGAGAAAATAACTCAGAAATAGAAGGAAATCAGCAAAAATGACCAGATTGGTATGATTGGAAACTGCTGGAACCATAATGTTGAACCTTAAATTGAATCATACCAAACTGGCAATAACCTTACGCAAGATAAGGACAGCTAACACCTATAACTAGCACCACTTTTCTCTTCCAAATCCACTGAAAATTTGCTGGCGGTGACTGATACTCACCATTGGCAACCACCAGTGACCAGTTCGCTGCCTCACACGCTGCCTGTAGTCACCCCTACTTGATGCAACACACCACCACCAACCAAGAAACCTATTGGCACTAACATATGAACAACCACTTACTACAAGAACACAATCGACAACCAGAGTTGACCGACCACCCCAAGCACGACCGGTGACGACCATACCAAAGAGTCTCACCACCACTTAAACAGACAAACTTCGTTGGCCACCACACAACCGTGGAAAGCCTGGAATCATTCATCTACTCAGGGAAAAATCAACTGCCATAACAACAATGACACGGAACTACCGTCAACTGCCTTACCATTGATGTCAACAACATTATGAGGATGACAACGACAACATCTAGGCTGTTGGAGTGATAGTGTTGCCATCGGCCTCTAACCACGGGCATCGTGCTGAAGCCCACAATAGACACTATTTGCTAAACTGCATGGAAAGAAAAAGAAAAAGATGGAGGGCTAGGCAGAGAGAAAGCTCACAAAACAATGGAAATTTGTTAAACCCTCATATCTTACTCTGATACAATGTCAAGATTAAAGTTTACATAAAAATTTCAAGGCGTTGGCTCAAGTGGTAATGGTCTTGGACTTTGTGGCATAACCATTAGGTCTAAAGTTCAAATCTCCTTGGGTGCAAACAACTCCTTGGGTTCACACTCCTAGCGAAAGCCAAATGTAACTAATCCGTGTAGTGGGGGGTCCGGGGGTTATCCATCAAGGGTGGGTACATGAAGGGGCCCTGCCTTAAGAAGTTTCTCGTCATCAAATGAAAAAAAAAAAAAAAAAAAATGTTTTACATAAAAAAGAGAGGTTTAGCCTATTCTGTGGCCCTCTCAATACTTTTATTATATGCAAGGGAAAGATAACAACAATACCCTTTTCCCTTTTATTACAATAATGCCTTTTTTGAAAGTTTGTACTTAATCAAAGGAGAAAAATAAGTTGTTCTTAGTATTATGCTTCTAGATTGAGTCTATTGTAGTTAAATATATAGTCATATTTTTATATGTACTTCGGGTCTGTCATAATGAGTCATTATGAACATGTGGTAATGAGTAGTGACTTGGCTATATTTGGTAACATGGGCTTCTGCTGTTGTTGCAGTTAGTTGTTTCATGGCACATGAAGGCTGCCACCATGTGTGAATTTTCCAAGCAGGAGTTTATGGGTGGATTGCAAGCGCTAGGGTAAATATATAAACAAATCCTTTTGACTTATCAAAAATATATATATATATATAAACAGTTATGTTTGCTTTAATTATTTTTAAGTCAAATGCTATAGATTGGGAGTTTGACACTACCATAGCCAAACCCTGACGATGGCAATGTATTCTGATGGCAGGATAGATTCTTTGGAGAAGTTCCGCGAAAGGATACCATTTATGCGCTCTGAGCTGAAAGATGAACGTATGTGCAATGGTTCATGATTTTTGGTATTTACTCAATGTTAGATTATAATATTATATTTGATGATGCTTTTAGGGGAAAACAATCCTCAATTTGATATGTTTATTGAAAAAGTCAATGAAATTGGTTTGATTAGTATTTTCTGGGTCAGATATGCAACAAATTTGTCGCTGAAATGATCATTGCTTCTTGTAATTGTAATTGTCCAGAAAAGTTCCGTGAGATATATAACTTTGCATTTGGCTGGGCAAAAGAAAAGGTACTCTTTTCTCTGAATAAAGGTTTGGATTTTTACACATTCTCAATGATAATTATCTCTACTGCTAAAATGAGAACCTTTTGATAGATTTTATTTTTCACTCTTGTCTGTTTTTTTAGTGGCCCTAGTTAAATCCAGTATGAGATTTTGCTTTCCTTTTCAAGTTTATTGATTTGTAATTGAACTCAATTATGGTTACCTCAAGTATCTCTAGGGTATGCACGGATCATTTCTCTGTTTATTTCAGGGTCAGAAATCTTTAGCATTGGATACAGCTATTGGAATGTGGCAATTACTGTTTGCTGAAAAGCAGTGGCCGTTGGTTGATCATTGGTGCCAGTTCTTACAGGTAGCTTATAATTCTTATTGTGACCTATTTTTTGAAATTTTTTAATACTCTTATGAGAATGAGTAGTGATTCTTGTGACCTATAGTGAAAAGAATCATTTTTCTGGCAACTTGTAGTTGGTATTAAGGATGTTAAGTTAAGCTGCTGTAGGAAATGAGAATATAGCACTCATTAAGGCCTCGTTTTGTTCGCAGAATAGACCCCTAGAAAGGAATAGCTAATCCTACAGTATAACTATTCCTTTGTTTGGTTACACACTATTCCTCGAAATAGTTTAGGGAAAATCCTCACTTTAGATAATTTATAGAAGAGGAATGTTATGGTAATGGAATGGTGTTACATGTGTAAACAATGTGGAGAATCCATTGACCATTTACTCTTACATTGTGAGATTGCAACTGAGATATGGAATGTGTTTCTTCAACTTTTTGGAGTTAGTTGGGTTATGCCGCGAAAGGTGAGTGATTGCTTGGGGAGTTGGAGGAGACAGTTGGGTAATCGGCTTGCTTTGCACATATGGAGGCTAATTCCATTGTGCGTGATGTGGTGTCTATGGCGAGAACGGAATGCACACAACTTGGAGGATCGTAGAACAACATGATTGAGTTGAAGAAATTGGCGTTAAATACTTTGTTCTCTTGGAGAGTGACTTGGTCTTACTCACATGAGTCCACATTTTCTGATTTCCTAGAGCTATGTAATTCTTTTTCTATTCAGTAGGGGATTCTTTGTATACATCCTGTATGCATGGATTACACCCCTCTACACGTTTGATAATATATTTATTATTTATGGAAAAAAAAAAATCCCGTGGGACTACTAATAAAAAAAAAAAGTAAATTCCCATGAGACTACTACTAATCCCATACACACAGGATTAACTATGAGTTGCTTAGTTAATCCTTAAGGAATGAAATACGTTTTTCAAAAATACCCATATATATATTAACTTAAAAAAAAATGAAAAATAAAGTGGGTGGCTTGACCGCCCACAAAAGAGGTCGGGGTGGTCGCACCACCCTCATCGCATCGTAGCCACCCCAGATTTGTTTCAAGGGTGGAGCTCCTTTAGGGTGGTCGTGGCCACCCTGCAGGCTATCGGGGGTGGCCGCGTTTCTGTGGGTGGCTGCCCACTGGGGAATGAAGCTATGCTTTTCCCTAACCCACCAAAAGAATTTATTTACATGTTGTATGCCACTGCACCCCCCGACCCACTTGCATAACATATTTTATCTTTATTTACACAACGTGTACTCTCTCTCAATCTTGTACTGTATGTTTCACATGCTTGCACATGTATGTGTGTGCACTCTGGAACCTTGATTTTGTTTGTTTCTTTTTTCCTTTCAGTCTTGATTGCTTCTAGACTCTATTTTTTTGGTCTGAACTCCTAAGCAATGAAGCTATGCTTGTCTTTACTGTTAATATAAAGGAAAAAATATAAAAAAGCTCCCCAAACTACCGTCTGTTTGCAATATAGCAAACCAAAGTTCAAAAGGTAATAAAGTAGCCTCCCAAACTACCAAAATTTATCAAAAAGGCCACTTATTTTTTTATATATCTATAATACCCCTATTCTTTTAACAAATAAAATAATAAAATAATTGTTAAAAACCCAAATAATTTTTTAAAAATACAAAAAAACCAATGGGCAAATAAAAAAAAAAAAATTTTTTGAATAAATAAATAATTTAGGCCTTAGTTGGCCTAAATTATTTATTTATTCCAAAAAAACTCTTTTTTTTTGTATTTATTAGCCCATTGGTTTTTTTGTATTTTTAAAAATATTGTTTAGTTTTTTTTACAATTATTTTATTATTTTATTTGTTAAAAGAATAGGAGTATTATAAGAATATAAAAAAAATAAGTGGCCTTTTTTATACATTTTTAGTAGTTTGGGGGGCTACTTTATTACATTTTGACCATTAGAGGGCTAAATCGCAAATGGCTGATAGTTTGGAGGGCTAAATTATATGTTTCCCTAATATAAATGAAACAACTCGTTTATGTGTGTAAAAAAAAAAAAAAAAAACCACAGCCCAACACAACTTCAAGTTTTAGAGGCCACATTTGTTGATCAATAAAATTGGATGATGCCAAACAAAGGACAGTGCCTGGATGGAGAGGACTGCCATTTGTGGAAATTTAGCATGATAAAGGTTACGATCTTGAAGAAGACAATTATGATGTGCAGTTGAATCAGGTAGGAAAAGCTGGTGGTGAACTCATAAAAGTCAGCAGAGAATATGGTCTATCACATGATGCTTTTTTCTTTTTTCTAATAAAACCTTTTACTACTTACCCCAAAAAAGAAGTAGTAATATTCATCTACTTACGCCAAAATGGTCAATCATTTTTTCTTTATTTTAGTGGTGGAGCTGTAGTGCTTCAGTTTAACTAGTTGTGCAGTCATAATATTCAACTAAATTGTTTGCAATTAGTGTTTACTTGTAAACTTGCAACTCAGTTGCATGTATGTAAAGCACAGGGGCTCCTGATCGTGACTTTCCACAACTAACTAATGTTTTTTTATTGGCCGGCATTCAACTACATGTAGAATTTTTTTAGTGACCCTTTGTGGAGGCAAAATAATACATGTTAAAAGATTACTGACTGTGACACCTTAAATTTTTGTGATCCAACTGAATGGTGGCTGGTTGGGTAATTGCATTCTTGGGACCCTTTGCTCAGCTAGGCCCCTAGATTCATTTCTTTTTCAGAATTATTAATCCAATAAACAGCTTGGTGGTTGGTTAGGTGGCTGAAAATCCAGAGATTTTGGTTTAGTTAGGCATAAGTTGTCACTGAATATGGCCAATGTTAGTGCTAGTTCATCAGCGTACCATGACAACCTTTGGCCAATCTGTAGGTAAACTCTATAATTTCAAATTTTCTACGTATGATAAAAGATACACTTAAGTGGAAGCTCTGTATTTTCAAAATGATTTCCTTGTTAAGTTTTTTTTCTGCATAGCTGATGTCTGTTTAATTGTTACTTTCTGGTAATTGTTGTATTTTTTTTCCCTCTTTTCTTTTCACCAATGGATACTTATCTAGTATCTTCTATATGTATTTTCTCTTTAATGAGTTTGATTAGATTGATTTTATGAAGTCAATGAGGATATGATTAATTATTCAATTATTTTTTCCTTTGATTTTAGTTTTTCTTTGATATAATTGACTCAGGCTCGGCATAATAAAGCAATATCTAGAGACACATGGTCTCAACTTTTGGAGTTTGCAAGGGTAAGATATAAAGCATTAATACATGCTTACTGGCTCATTGTTTTAGGATGCGATGCCCACAATTCATTTTCACCTGCATGTCTAATTGGTATCCTTTTCAATTGCTATTTGTTTACCCAAATCCACATGATTAATATGATAAAGCATGTGCATGTAATGTGGTACCTGCCCTCCCCCCACCTTTTACTTTTTAGTAGCTTTCTTGGTTTGTGCATCAAGAGAAATATAAGCTTGCAGATGCAAAGGACAAGTTTTTTTTCTTAAAATTTTATTTTGTCCCCCCAACTTGGCGCTATCCTTGTTCTTTCTTTCCATATATTCTCTATTTTAGGATCATGAGCATATTTATTATATCATCTTAGCAATTCTTTCTAAAGCTTATATATTGACACATTCCATTCTTTCACTCCCATCCTTGCTGCCATTTGTTTTCCTCATTCTTACCGCCCCAGGGTAAACAATCCTATTCATAGCTTCATTTCGTTTTCTGCACCTTACCATCTAGAGAACAATGATACTGCGCTCGTCGGCAGTCCATATTAATCCATATTTTTCTATGACATGGATATGAGGTATACAAGTGGCAGCCAGATAATTTTTGTTTGTGCAATATGAAACAACTTCAAGAAGAGGCTCTTGTTTGGCAAACATTTTCAAAGGTGTTTTTACTGTTCAAACGCAAAAAAACACTTGCCGAATTTTACCCCACCTCCAAATTATTTTATTTTTTAGTTTTATCGCCCCAAAAAATTAGAATTATAATCCTTCTAATTTTAAAAGGATTATAAGGGCATTTTTAAAAAAATTTAGGCAAAACATGAAGCCCTCCCAAGCTACCATGTAGTTCCACCACTAAGTAAAACTTTTCAATAAAACAAAAAACTGTTTCTAGAAAATTTCACACCTTTATATAGGAATGTTTTGAAAACCCAAGCTCATTTTTTCAGATTTGGAGACTGAAAAAAATAAAGTGGAGGCTTGCCTCCACGGGTGGATCCGGTGACTTTGCTGTGGCTGCCAAACAAGGTCGCCAAATTTGCATATTGGCTACTGTCAATCTATTTGGTGGCCTCTACTCCTTAGAAACGAGGGTGGAAGCCTCCATCTCTGGAGGCTTGCCTATAGTAGGCCTAAATCTTTTTTGTTTTTGGATATTTTGAAAATATTTCTTGCTTTTTAGAAACATTTCTCAATTTACCAAAACGAATTTTCTTTTATGCATCCTATAGACAATACTTTTTCAAATGTGGCACCCCTTGAAAACACTTATCAATTCACTTTTTCAAAAACGCTTTTCAAAGCCCAAAAAATGCTTTTCAAAAACTTTACCGAACAGCTAGTTTCCTGATCAGTATCATCTTTTTTGATGTTTATTAACAAATCACTAGAAAATAAACTGCGATTCTGGTGTGGAGGAAGTTTGAGTTTGGGTGATATTTAAGCTTGCTTTAACATGAAAATGACTCAAGACTCAACGTATAAGCTATCATGATGATATTAATGGCCAATCCGAGGGGAGTGTTTTGAATCCTTATTACTTCTCCAATAAGAAAGGAAGAAAAAGAAACATCAAAATTGTGTTTTCACCATCAATTATGTATATCAAGTTGTTTTGCAGGTCTTGATGCCAGTCTTGGCACTACTAACTCGTGTCATGCTTTGTATATGCAGATGGTGGACCCGACATTATCAAACTATGATGCCGAAGGTGCGTGGCCTTATCTTATTGATGAATTTGTCGAATACTTGAATGAGAATGGCATCATAGAAAATGGTGAGTTGAATGATTTGAGCCAAAAACGATGATGGGGGTGCTGGAAGGGTGACTTGGAGGTGCTTTATCATCTTTGTTTAGTTGTTTGAATTGAGATGTTCTATGACTGGACTTTGTTTTATCTCAAAAAATGAGAAGCCGTGGTTTCTGGTTCAACCTTTGTTTTATACTGACAATTCATGCGCCATTTTTATAGTTAATGGGGACTGTTGATGTGGTATATGCATTTTCCTGTGAAGTGACAATAGCATACCAAGCATACGGTGTTTGTAATGAACCTTTCTATTTTAGTGTAATTTTCTAATATTGTTTGATTGTAAATGGAACGAGTGGATATGATGGATTCTTTTGATCTTCGATCCTCAAACCGTTTCCCTCCGTGGGCTTTATAACCCCCCAACTTAACTAATTTTACAACTTGGTTGCTTGGCCCAACAACAGAATGACTTGTTACAAGAAAAGTTTACTAATTGACAGGTTTGAGACTCAGACTATTGCTAATTGTTATTATTTTATGTTTCTTAGTTTGTTCTGGTATTGGTATTATTGTGAATGTAATATTAGCTTTCTTAAATAAGATATTAGAAAAGTGTTTCGTTGTAAGCTTCCTGATAAGGGCTCAATGATCCTCGGTCTTATCTTTGTGGGATTCGATGGTGGGGCATACCGTGAGATAACTACTTTTTAATTGTTCTCGACAAAGGGGATAATAGTTCTAACAGGTGGGCGAGAATCCAATTATGGTAATCCCTTTAGCCCGCTTTCCACCAGTGAAAAAAGTAGGGAACAATACTCCGTAAAAATAAGGCCAAATTCATTTCTAAAAGTACACTTTCATACTCTCTCAAGTCTTCTTGAGAATCATCTCTTTTTGAGCAACTTTAGCATCGAAGTAATACCCGTCAAAACATCTTACAGGAACTCTTTCTAGCAAATTCTTTAGATAAAGTAGTGATTTTCACCCAACCCAACCGGCATGCATAAACAGTAGCACGTTGGTGAATTATTTAATATAAAATAATATTAAAAAATAATAATGAACAGTAATTTTTTAATAAAATAATATTAAATAATTTACAGGGGTGTTACTGTTCATGCACGCCGGTTGGGTGAAAATCACTGCACTTCTAGATATAGAGTTAAGTGCAATCAACTGATGCTTCAAAGTTCTGTCATTTGGAAGCTGTGATATAATTGTGGCATATTGAGTTGAAGTTGGATAGGAATTAATGATTCTCAATTGAATGTTGCCAATTGAGTCAACACCACAACGAGACCCTTTTTTACATGATTTGCTATGCTGATCTTGATGGGATTTGATGTAGTGCTCCTGTACTCTTTTTACAAATGGACTCATCAGTTTACAATATAATAAATACTCTCTTTTCAGCTTAAATAAAATCTCTAAGCTCTAATCACCATCGTAGAAAAAGGCTAAGGCTTTTGTAAAATCTTTGGGCTTTATCCTTAAAGGGTAACTCAATCAACTGTAAATCACGTCTTGTGAAGTGGAGGTCACTAGTTCAAACCCCCTTTCCTCCTTCCCTTGTGTGGACATGTAAAAAAAAATCTTTGCTCTCTAATCACCATCATAGAAAAGGCTAGGGTTTTTGTATTGCAAGTGAGTGAAAATGATGGTTTACTTGTGTAGTGAATCACTATCCACTAACCACGAGTTGTCAAACTCTTAATCAAATGAAGTGAAAACATCCCTTATCCATAGATGATAGAACCCTCTTTTCACTGGTTTCAAGTAGATTTTTGCAAACATCTCAAGTTATGCATCGAATCTATCCAATATAAAATCATATCCATATCATATGTTTGTTTATATGATCTAGCATGCAAAAGAGAGGAAAATGAAGATATGTGCTTCATGAAAAAACATCATGTATCTAACTGGCCGTGGAAGAAGCCACTTATTTTCATACTCCTTCAAGGACGGATTTGGCTTAGGTGCCAAGAGATCTCCTATAGTTTTTTCAGTGGAGAGAGAAAAGGAGTGAAATTAAATCTAGACCGTTAAAAAACTACACAAGATCACCAGTAGTTTTTTTTTTTTTTTTTTTTTTTTTTTTTCAGCACCTAAAGAATTTATACTTAAAACTAAGCATGTACATCCAATAAGCTTTCAAAAATAGACAATGTTGTTGCATTTAGGAACATGCTATGCCAAAGGGCACGATTACAAACATCTGATATTTCCATTTCACAGTTCTGTAAATTATTTTCACATTTTATATTTTATCAAACACCAAGTGTCACGTCCAACTCAAGCAATCATATCCTTCTGGTGTTCTTGCTTGTTCTACTGCTTCGGTTTTAGTTTCAGGGAAGCACTGCAGGATTAGTCATATTGCACATCAAGTCAATTATAACAATAAATATATGGGGTAAAAATTAAAAATTAAAAAAAATAAAAATAAAAAACCAGATGAACTATTTACCTATTGATACAATAACGCTTTCCCGTGGGAGGTGGACCATCATCAAAGACATGACCAAGATGGGCATCACAAACAGCACAAGTAACTTCCTGGCGTGGCATGAAAATAATCGACAAGTCTAACTTTGAGGTGACATTGTTTCCAATAGGCTGGTAATAAGAAGGCCAACCAGTTCCACTATCAAATTTTGTAGATGATCTGGAGGAGAAAGTACAAATCAGTCAGTTTTGGAGGAAGTTCGATCATTTTAGTCCAGTGAGAAGAGTTGAATGCTCACTCGAATAAAGGCGTGTCACAACATATGCAATGGTAAGTTCCAGGGGTTTTCTCGTTCCAATATTCCCTGAACATGAAAAGTAAAAATAGCAGCTGAATTAGACTAAGAATCGGTTATCACTACTGCATTAGGTTCCCTTTTACTTATGTATAAAGCATAAGAAGCATCTTTTGTCAACCAAGTATGTAAGGCTCTCCTGATCTATGCAGAATATTGCAGGTTTATAAGGATGGTGGTTGTAGAGTGGGATCAACCCAAGGCACTACACATATGAATACATCCTGATGCAGCTGTGTGCTCATATACCTGCTGGGATAAAACCAACTTGTATCCTCACCTCTAGGAAATGCTAAGTAATAATCTAACTAAATAGGTTACATTTTCCTGTTGTTGATGCATTTTTGTCCAACTTTATGAAGCAGTCAAGAAGTAGGTTACTCCATGTGTACTGCAGGCCCAAATAAGAGATGCATGAGCTGCCTCCATTTTGTCACCTAACCAGCTACATATGAAAATTTTCATAATAGGGAAAAATGCTGTTCCAGTCTCTAGGGTTTGACCTTTTATCAAATCACTCTTAGGGGTTCACAAATCGATCAAATCGATCCTTAAGGTTTAATCTATTCTCAAATCACTCCCTCCGTCACACTTCCATAAAATTTTCTGACAGAATGCTAGATTATACCCAATAGTATTGCGACACGTGTAAAATGTCACATCATTAAAAAATGCCCCATGATGAAAAGAAAAAATTTAGGGTTTGACGTGGGACGGGGTGATCGCCTCACTTCTTCTCTGTTTTTTTTTTCACACGATGCTGGCATGGCCCTTTTAATGATGTGGTGAACCATTTGGATATTCGTCTGACATGGTAAAGCTAATTATGCAATATGTACACGTAACACAATCCTATTGGGTATGATGTGGCATTCCGTCAAGAAATTTAATGGAAGTGTGATTTGATAAAAGGTTAAACCCTAGGGACAGGAACAGTATTTTTTTTTCCAATTCTATGCCTTTGAAAACTTCCTTAGAAATAAAATTCTTCAAATACCTTGAAAAGAGCATGTACTACACCGAGAAAAAAGAAAATAAATATATAACTTCAACAAAAGCTCGACAAATAGTATGTCCAAGTGATGTCATACCCAGTGAAAGCCCTCTCCGTTCCCTTTTGACGAGCAACATAAAATTGCTCCCCTGTGAGCCGCTTCTTCCATTCTCCATCACTTATAGAGTTATAGTCGATGCTTCCTGCCTCTGCACAACAGATAAAATGACTCGTATTAGCCTCAGACCAATCAAAGATCGGAGAAATGATTAAGATTTAAACATGTGATCATAATTTTTACAGGACTTGTCACTCAACGTGTCCCTTTCAAATTCATATAGTACAGAGAGAAGTTTTTGGTTGCTTCGTGTCTTTTCTATTCTTTTTTCTTTTTTAAGGGTGGTGGGGAGGAGGGGAGGGAGGGTTATTGTAACAGTGGTAAATTAACCAACTTCCTACTGCATTACCCACAGCTGCTGTTTCTCGCCAACAAGCACAGCCCATGATAGAACATAGAATCAAGAAATTCATTGGCAGAGAAACAACAACTACTTTTCTAGTGAGTTCCTCTTTTGCATGATAGATCACACACAAAACATCAATTATACTAGAATTTAGTTGGCCGCTTCCTCTTTTGGACACAATTGTTTAGTCCATGTACAGTAGGCATGTCAAGCAAAAAATCCCACACAAAACCCATAGGGGTTGCATCCAACACATATATCTTGAAAATTACTTTTTCTCAGTACCTGACGCTTCAAATATCCATGTACTGTAAGCAATCTTAAAGTTAAGATCCTTGACCTCTATAGGAGCTCAGAAGGCAACCGACACAACTTAACACTAATAACCAAAACCATGTACTGGAGAAATCTGGTCAGGCGAAAACAAAAGACAATCAAAGATTTCAAATTCAGTATAGTCTAGAAATTGAAATTACACAATAAGAAACTAATTTCCCTTTGTTGCAAAAGAAGCTTTAACAACTTGTTTTGATCTTTGAGAATTTAGGCAAATTAAAACAAAGCAAGTCCAGTGCTGAACAATATATTTAGAGCTGTTTGCCATTTTCGAAGACAACTAGATTTGGGGTACAATACAAAGCCTTAATATACATCATACTTGTATTAGTTTTCAAAATTTCTGACTCAGAGACATCAGATTACTTTTCATATCAGGAGTTTCATTCCTTCTAAATTGTTTACAAGATATGATAACTTGAGGAGCTACAATGAAATTTCCTTCCATTCCAAAGGCATAGTACATGGAGCTTCAAGCAAAATAAAGCACAAAAATTCATATATGCCAAAATTTTATCAAAAAGCAAGAATTGTAGTTTACTATGAAGATAAAGTGAAGAAAGATTGAAAAATTATCAGTCACCTCCCCCTGTTATTTTAATAATGCTAATCCATATTCCACAATCCAGCACTTATCTTTTCAAATGGACAGCTAAAGATCCATAACGCACAAGCAATATACCACTTCTAGCCATTAAAACTTACATGCTAAACCACTGAAAAAGGTCCAGTTCATCATGGATACAGCAAAAGGCATATTCTGTATCAAGCCCAGTGAAAATACAGCAAACGGTGATCAGTCACCCACCACACCATATCCTTTACATAATGCACATTTATTCACTACTTTCTAGCCTCTTTCTTTTCATTCAGCAATTTTTCCTAGAACTGGTAACTTACAACCAAGAGATACTGCATCTTACTGAAAAATTCCACGCTATAAAGGCAAAAGACTAAGAGAATACATTAGGGGGGAGGTAAGAGGGGATATTGACTAATAAAACTATTTGCAACAAGGTTCAAGATGCTACCATCTGCCTTGTACACCTTGGTGTTGTTTTTCTCAAGCAATATAAGCATTTGTCTACAGGTAGAAGTCTGTGCTTGTTAGAGCTTCTAGAAAATTTAAAACTAGTCCAAACAAATGAACAAACAAAAGAAAAAAAAGGAAACAAAGAAGAAGGACATAAAGATGTCATGAGAATGAGGTAAGTTATTGATTTCAATTGCAAAAACCCCCCTTATTGCAGGCAATAAGTAACAGATTAAGGAGTGTTGGGCAAACCCTTTTCCACCCTTTTCCCTTTGTTACTATAACTGACATGGATTGATGTGGAAAAAACGTAAGAATATTTGGTATGTAAAAGTGAAAAAGTTTTGTTTTGTATTTATTTTTTAATTTGAATAGTAGTAAAAAGTAAATGATGTGATATAAAAAGTGAATGATATGATATAAAAATGAAAAAAAGTGAGAATGTTTTGAAGTTGATTTTTTTGGGAAAATGAAGCATGAGTAGCGTTGATGGGAGGGTAAGGGGTTGCCAAACAGTGCCTAATCATTTGGTGATCAAGCTTCTCAGCATCACATTACCTCAGCTACAAGGATGATTGTGTCTAATTTTTAAGTACTCTGCCAACACCTTAAATCGTTTTACTTCGACTACCAATAATGTACTGTGAATAAGAACCCAATCCACAGAAGTTAATGTTAAGGGGAAAAAAAAAAAGGAAGAGAACGTGAATCAAGAAGGGCTGTATATTTTCCTATTGTGCAGCCCTCAATCCATTCCACATATATAAGAGAATTAGTTACAATGGTAGGAGAATATTCAGAGGATGACAGCTGGTAGGAAGAGAATTCCTTCTAGAAGGGTACAGCATATACTAAGCATTCTAATGCACCCCCCCACCACCCCCCCCTTTCAAGCTGGAGCATATACGTCATACAAGCCAGCTTGGAACAAATTGATTCTAACTAATTCCTTTTTCTTTTTCTTTTTTTTATAAGTAATCAAATTTTTTTATCAAAAGCAAAAGGAGGCCCTGTGTACAAAGGAAGTATACAATATTAAACACCTAACGACAGCAACCATGAACTTGGTTCTGGTGTTCCACCACAGGACCTCCAACGACAACAACGGTGATGGTGATGTCAACACACCACGGTGTCTCCATACACCACGTTAATTTATCAATTTTCTCCCACTGGGAGAATTGGAGCTGGAGGTACACCATTTCTCGCCCCAATTTTACTCAGAACGTCTCATCCCCAACTTTCCAAAGATCAACTCAGAACCGCTACCCCCTAGCCAAAACCTGAATTGCTCTTTGCATTTTCACACTGTGATCAAATTCTCCATTCACCGAGCAAAAGAGGAACAAGTGCTTATGTGCGTGCACATTAAATTGATCACAGCTCATACAACATGATTGTCCAACTCAAATTAACATTAAATGACTCAAACTAAGAGGAAAGTAAAAGAAAAATATGGGGAATGTTTGATTTGGTCATCATATTTAATCATGAAAAATACCCATATGAGAGAGACAGACAGACAGACAGACAGACAGATAGAGAGATGAACCTTGAATGCGCTCAGGTTTCTGTGAAGAAGAAGCTGAGGACCCCATTGAACGTACTGACAAAGAAACCCTGTTGGGTTTTCTTAAAGCTCGTGAAGCCAACAAAAGGGGTTTAGATTTGAAGCCAAACTCTACTTGGGTTTTTGAGGAAATATAAGTTGTTGGTAATCCTAAGCTTAAACCATGAGAAGCCATTTCTGCTGCCCTTTAACCAAAAAAACTAAAACCTTGCAACAACCAACCAAAAATTTTCGTAAGGTTGTCAGTGGAGAAAAGTTTCGGTGCACTGCTGTAGCATTAGCGTTGATGCTCTTCCCTCTTGTAACCGCATATTCGGAGAAGCGATCAAATATGGATTAGATGCCCCCGGTTTGATTGGCTGGGATCAGTTGGGTTTGATGGTGACTTGGGGCAGAGAAATTACGCTAGTGAAACGTGGCGATTGTATGAAGAGAGAGGGAGAAAAGAGGCACTGTATCGGCCACGTTTGCAACATTTTATGGACGCTGGGAATAGCCTGTCACTGCGGCGTTGTTTGGTAAACACCTCGCAACGCCAAATCCTATTTACGAGTCGGTGAAAAAATATAGGGTAAATATATTATAAGTCATTGAATCAATCCGTCAATTTTCTTTTTTCTTTTTTTTTTTTTGAAAATTTATTTTTTTGGTCAATTAAAATGTCAATAAATTATCTACCATCAAAATTTTTTAACCGTCATTAGTTCCAATCAAAACGCATTATTTTACCATGTTAGCATATTAATTTAATTTAAAAATTAATTCTAAAAAAATAAAAATAAAAATAAATTGAAGGACTCCAGTTGATACTTACATTGTCTTTCTTCTTCTTTTTTTTCACAACAATGATACTTAGGGTGTGTTTAAAATTGCGATTTCGTAAGAATAATCTGTGTTATTAAAAGATATCGCAAAATATAAGACGTCTGACATTACAATTAAAAAAACGCTTAATTTAAAATAGGAAAAAAAATCTTCAATTTCAATAAATAGTTTAGGGGGTGCTTATTTGAAAAAGGAAAATGCTAAGGGTTCTCCCTATAGTGTTCTCCTAGCGTTCTTTCAGTCATACGTAGAACATGATTTAAGAAAAAATAAAATTGTAATGACCCCCACTACCGGTTTTTTTAGGCATTAGCACCAAATTTGAAGCATTAACACCAAATTTGAGGCATTAGCGCTAAATTTAGGATAATCAAATCCATTTTAGATGATATCATCCATAAAAGGTTAACCTTCCACTCCTAAGTTTTATTTTTGAATCCAAAAACAAGTTTTAAAGCATTAGAACCTAAATATTAATTCATAAAAATTAATTTGTTGGCAAAAAAACGGTGGTGAGGGCCACTACAATTTTATTTTTTCTTAAATCATGTTCTACGTAGGATTGGGAGAACGCTATGGGGAGAGCCCCTAGCAAACCCCTTTGAAAAAATGCGAATTTAAACCAAAATCATAATTTCACATAACAAATATTTAATAAAAAAAAAAACTTTTTAACATATTTTACCAAATGCCTTTATGATTTTAAAAAAATAACGATTTCAAAAACACTATTTTTAAAATCGCATTTATTAAAACCACAATCCCAAACCAACCTTTATTTGATTGTGGGGCTTGCGTTTGCGTTGCCTTCCCTGTTACCTTTATTCACCTCTAAAATTCGAATGTTCGAATGAGAGAAAAAGTCAAGTTGCACACGCGTGTTCCGTGCTAACCATAGGGTATGCACCAAAATCAAATAGCTCATTAAGTTTTAAAAATGTCACAAATAATATCTTTGTTAAGCAAAAAAAACCCACTTGATACCTGTATCAAGATTTTATTAGGTTTTTCAACAGAGCGGCACGTCACCCTTACACATGGTGTAGTACCCCTATAGTTTCAAGGCCCCATATGGCGTGGTACCTGAGTTTTTGAGTGCCACATCATATTTAAAACAAAACAAAAATACAAAAAAGAAAAAGAAAAAGGAGAGCTGGGTGGCCGAACCACCCCATAGGGGGTAGGCCAGCCACCCCATTTGACCTAGAGGTGGCAAACCACTATTTACTTTTATATAAAAAATTGAAAACTTCTATTTACTTTAAATCACTTCCAAACCAAAAATCACGTACTAAGAGACTGTTTGAATATGCATGCATTAACACTTAAAAAGTCTGTTTAAAGAAAAAAAAAAATTGGTAAAAAAATTGAAAACACTTTTAAGGGTTCAAAAAAGTCAAAAAATGACCATGACGCACTTTTTGTGAAAACTTAGAATTAAAACTTTTGCTAAAAAATATTTTTTTACTTAAAAAGTCTATTTCTCAAATGACGAAAAATACTCTAATTAACTCAAAATCACATTGAAAAAAGCATGATAGATTAGGGAGGGCAGTGAAGTTGAAAAACATAGGGATAATTACATTTTTTTTCAATGAATTACAAAACATTTTCACTTTACTCTCATGAACTACTGATTGTGACACCAACCCCATGAATTATCATTTTGTGCTAAAAATCCCCTTCCGTTAGCTAAATGTATTAACTCAGATGGTCAAAGTGATAATCCATTATAAGACATGGGGTAAAGTGACAGATAGACCGTCTGAATTAATGCCTTTAATTGATGGAAGGGACATTTGATTGACAGAATTAGGGGTTTTGGGCACAAAATGGTAATCTATTGGGTCGAGTGTCACAATTGGTAATTAATAGGAGAAAGTGTCAAAGCGTTGTAGCTAATAGGAGGAAAAGGTAATTATAAAAAAAAATAAAAAATGTTGGTAATAGTTTTGAAAACAGAAGCAAGACAGATCATTCTCTTATTTTGGAGAAGTCTTATTTTGTTCTCATACGTAGATTGCCTACTCCACCTCAATAAAGTCTCTGTTTTGACCAAGAAATTCCTTGAAAATCAGAACTTAATTAAACATACCCAACACAAAGATGAGTGGAATAGCAGTTTCACCATCAAACCATTGGCACCTCCAAACCCAGAACACCCCAACAAAACTAACAAACAGAACAATCAATCCAAACCCATTTGTTCAATTCAAAAACAAGCAAAATCCATCAAATGGAAGACACCCAGTTCTCTCTTTTGCCATAAATCCCTCCAAAACACAAACCCAACAAACCCCAATTTCCAGCACAAGCCCACCACCGCTTGTTGTTGTTGGATCAGCCAATGCAGACATCTATGTGGAGATTGATAGGCTGCCGATGGAGGGTGAGACCATCTCAGCCAAGACTGGCCAGACACTTGCTGGTGGCAAGGGTGCCAACCAGGCTGCCTGTGGTGGCAAGCTCTCTTACCCAACCTACTTTGTGGGGCAGGTGGGCGACGATGCCCATGGCAAGTTGATCACTGAGGCTCTGGAAAATGGTGGGGTGCGTCTGGATTATCTGAAAATTGTGGATGCTGCACCCACTGGGCATGCTGTGGTGATGCTCCAGCCTGATGGGCAGAACTCGATCATCATTGTCGGTGGTGCCAACATGAACTGTTGGCCTGAGCCCCTTTCTGAGAAGGAGTTGCAGGTGGTGAGGAATGCAGGGATTGTTTTGTTGCAGAGGGAGATTCCGGATTCGGTCAACATTCAGGTTGCCAAGGTCAGGAATTTGGAGCAATTAATTCTTGTTTTTAAAACGGTTTATCTTCAAAAATAGATGTTTTAAGTTGTGCATGAGATTCTTAAGTTCCATTCTTTATATTTGCTGTTGTCTTACAATTAGGAATTTATGGTCACATTCTCTTGTTGCGCCTATTTTTTATTTTTTTGAACTCTTTCGTGATTTTTATTTTTATTTTATTTTTTATAATAACAATCTACTAAAACGTGATTCAATTTGAAATGCAAGAAAGTAAGATTACATAGCTAATGTTGTTACTTCGCGATTTTTTAATTCTGAAGACCAGGAAGGTTTAAATTTATGTGGTTCCAAGCTAAAAGGTTGGTTATTGAATCAGTGAGCTGGTGTAGCTCTGATGATGTATGAGTGTGTTAAACAGAACAGGAATATGTTGGATTGATCAAGGGCAGAGAATTGTTTCGTTTAAGGTGGATTGATAGTAGAACTTAAAAATCTTCTATGACATTAACAGGAAGCAGCTTTTCAGTAAAAGAATGGAATTTGATCTCGACATTAAATTGGCACTTTGTAATTCATATCAGAAAACAACTGAGCACCCACACATTTTTTCTTTCTTCACTATTTTAATCGTTTGAGTATAAATAATAAAGGATTCGATTTCTTAATGAATACCAAAATTGCAGTAGACACATCTGCTGGTGAAAAATGTAGGTGAGTGGATCTGGTATCTTTAGTATTTTCCTTTAGTAAATCATGATATTACAGTGACTGGTGTTTTTTACTGAAGAAGTAAATTGAGATGATTTAAGAAAGATTCATCCTCAGCATTTGATTTTATCTATAGGTTGTCATCTGTTTGGTCGTGGCTGTGTAGTCTTCTTGCTGCTTCGACCCATATACTCTCTGGCTGCATCGATTTTTATATAGTACCTTCAGCTTATATTTTGTTGGTCTTTCTTCACGGAGAGGCCAGTGGTCTTTTTAAGAAGATGATTCATAAGTTAAACCTGTTGAATTGTTGAGTTGTATGTTCATGGAGAAACTATGGGTATTGATCTAAGCAGACCCTAATTGAGTTATTATATCTTGCTGTCTCGCATATCATTTCAGTACAAAATTCTCTGAGCACATCATGTTTGTGGTGCCAGTGTGAAGAGTAGTAATGAGTAGGAAAAGATGGAAGCTGAGTTAAATTTTCTAGGATATAGTGGATCCAACCAATGAGGTCTAGCTCAATGGCACCTACTCTCCTTGTAAGATCAGGATGGAGGGTGAAGTTGTGGGTTCAAGACTTTGTGTATAAGTTAAGGATTAAAAGAATAAATATGTATATATATATATAGGCACACACACACACATTCATTATACATCATGCATATGTGTATATAGGCACGCGCACACACACACACATGTATTTATATCAAGATTACAATTACAAGTGTTCAAGTTATAATAATCACATTAAAAAGAGAATTTTCTTTTATCTTTTGAAGTACTTTAGATGCTCTCATTAAAAAGTTATAAATAATTACTATAAACGGTAATGAAAAATGAAGTTATACGAACTTATATGAGCTTGTATGAGTCAAGCCGAGTTTATGTGAGTTTGCCTCGATTAATAAATAGTTATAAATTTTTGTTCAAGCTCAATTTGTTATGGCCCCATTGCCTGCTGGAGTAAAGCCAATTTCTTGCAAGTGGGTATACAAGGTGAAGCAACGAAGTGATGGATCACTCGAATGGGCAGGATTGGTTGCAAATGCCAAATGCTTTCTTACAGCAGTCTTGGCATCTGTGGTAGATGGGTGTAAAAACTGCCCTTTTTCAAATTGAGCTCGAGTTGAGTTTATGTGCGTCGAGTTCAAGTTGTTTATCAACATCTTGGTTCATTTACAGCCCTATTTACTGACATAGAAGTTGGATTAGTTTAGCTTACATGAATTGTCTGTCTGCAGCTAAGATGCTTATTGCTTGTTTGTTGCTATACCAGCTTTGTATCTTTCTTTTGGCTGAATAAAATCTTCATTCATCCCAAAAAGAGGAAAAACAAAACTTTGAAAATACAAAGTACAATTAAAAAAAGAAACGTAATGAAATTTAACATCATGAATGTCCTTTTGAAGTACTTGGAGGCATCTACTTAGAGGGGGAATGGGAAGTGCAATCCCTCCAAGCACGTTTCACTTTCCCTAAGTGTTTCCCATTACTATATGCCATAGCCTTCAGCCTAGTTTCTGTTATTTGAGAGTTCAATTCTACCTTAGAACCACAACTCACTGTGCTTTAAATGTATAGTTTTTTGAGGACATTACTTTCTGCCCCTAAATGAACATGATGAAAGTGGAAGTGTTTACAATTAGAGAATGCAAAATCTAATTAACATGCTTCCTCAAGTTGTTATTGAACTCCTTAAAAGGAATGGATACTTGGTATTTTATATTGACCAGAAACTGGTGGATAGTTGTCTTTGTCTATATCTAATGTGATCTTGTGTGGTGTACCTTATCTTGCTTGGAAACCGCTCAGGATGAAAATGCATCTTGAGTAGAAATATTTGTTTCAAAGGTTTATCATGCATCGTTGGACTCTAGTTTTCCTTCTTTACTTCATCTTGAGGATTATTAACAACTTTTTCCTTCTTTACTTCATCTCCTTCTTAGCTATTCTCTTGTTCCTTCTATGTTGTCATTCATAGGCTCAACTACTTTCTTTTCAGTAATGTATTGTAATCTCATGGACTTAGTTGGAAAAGATTCTTTTATGGATCCTAGATAACAAATTTGCAATTCCAAGTAGGTCTGAGCGCCGCCTTGAGGGGTTGGCGTTTGGTTGCTATCAACAGTCATCAAGCCGTAGTGATGGTTGTTAGTAGCCATATTTTATTACCGAGCCGGCTGTTGGTAGCCATATTTTAGTATTGAGCTGAACGAACCATGGTTAGTCTTCGAACCATACTAACCCCAACATTCAGTTGGTTTGAGAGAGAGAGAGTAGTCAGAGAACAGTGTCCATGGCCCACCACTTTGATCAGATTAGATCTTAACGTTCCAAAACTTGGAATGAGCTTTTATGATCTTCTAGGATCTCCAGAATGGTGGCAAGCCATGTTCCTCCACTACACTTTCATATCAACACTGCATCATTTCTTATAAAAGATTCATAAATTGAGCATGAAGATCTTCTTCACGGTATATATATATATATATATATATGTATGTAATAGTCATTTGGTTGGTAAAGTCAGTTCTACCAACACCCCCTAAAAACGGCTACCAACACAATGGTGGTCAGTAGCCCTTCACTTGTACTGACTAATTGGCGAGAATCATTTGAAACTTACAAAAACTAATCAGTCTGGTCAGTACCATGGGGTACCCAATGGTAATGACCTGCTGGGCATCCCTAATTCTAAGTTTTTTACAAATTGATTGCAAGATAATTTATTTATTTGCATATTCTATCCTAACCGACAAGTGGACCCGTTGAACTTTGAAACTAATGATGTAGTTTATAATGCATTTATGTGTGCAGCAGTGCAGCAATGAGTATGATTGTGGAAATATGGATTCTCATGAACCGATTTATGTCGGTTTAAGGATATTAATTCTCTGGCAGTTCAATTTTTTGTTTTTTCTACTTCATTTTTCATTAGATATTTACATCTTTTTTGTTAAATTTATTTATAGGTCTCTTTTTTTTTCCTTTTTTCTTTTTTCCCACTTTAAGTTGTTTCCTGTTTTGCCTCTAATACTTTCTTGCATGATCTGATACAACATTCTTTGTTCAGGCTGCAAGGAGTGCTGGTGTTCCAGTCATCATGGATGCTGGGGGAATGGATGCACCGTTCCCACCAGAATTGTTCCATTTTATTGATATTTTTAGCCCAAATGAAAGTGAACTTAGTCGTCTGACTGGAATTGCAACTGAAAGTTTTGAACAGATTACTCAAGCTGTCCTAAAATGCCATAAAATGGTGAGTTTTCGTACACCCAAAACGATTATCATCACTAAGGCTTTGTTCTTATCCATTATCAATGTCATCTTTATGACCTGGAAATTTATGTAAAGAAAAAAAAAAGTAAACAAGTTGCAGCATATTTGGACATGTTTCAGAAGTTTGATTGACCTGCTGTGTTATTTACATTTATTTTCGCACACACATTCATGCACATACACACAAACACAAAACTTAGACTTTATTATCATCAATGGGGCTAGTGGAGAATAGGCAGCCACTTTGGATATTTCTTGAATGTTGGCATTAGGTCTGGACGAAGATTCCTTGTTATTAGACTATCTGAACTTTTGTAGGTTTGGATGAAGATTTCCTGTTATTAAGCTGCTCAAATTTCTGACTTTCACAGAAATCTGGGTAGCCTAAGAGGGGCTACTGTTCTCACCTGCTCCGAACAACTTATGATGCATGACCTACTTTCCCAGGGCTAGTGGGCCCTACAACTCTTCTTTGAAATTTAGGCAGCATAATAACAAAGGATCTCAATACCATCAGGTCTATTCCTTCAATGCCAATACTGTTGTCACTGTCAGTTCTGATAAATCTCCTTTTCTTTGGTGGCCTTATTTTCGAGTGTAAGATCTGGTATGTATATGTAGCTATATTTTGGGCCATTCAATTTTCATGGGTTTGTGCAAATGTGCCCCTAGGATGTGTATTTCTTCTTCTCTTATAATATGTACTATCTATCTCAAAAATCAATACTATTTGTATTGAGCTTGGATCTTTTTAAGTTTTCCTTCTTTAATCATAAATGGAACATGCAAAATGGTTCGATTATGCTCAGATATTGGTAGATTCGGGACTATTAGAAATCGACCAATTTTGCTTGCAACCAAGTTTTAGGATAACTGCACACCGGATGCAGAACCCACTTGGAGTTGGTGCCTAGAATTCTAGTTTGAGTATTGATACTTGTATTAAATATGTCCTCTTTCAGGGTGTTAAGCAAGTTCTTGTGAAACTCGGGGTCAAAGGGTCTGCCCTATTTGTAGAAGGTGATGAACCAATTAAACAGCCCGTCATAACAGCAGCCAAGGTCCTGGATACTACAGGAGCAGGAGATACATTTACTGCTGCTTTTGCTGTGGCTCTTATGGGATGCAAGTCCAGCAAGGAATCCTTGAAATTTGCTGGTATGCATGGAAATTTGTTTCCCTATTTTATCCATGGATATGTTCCTTTAGATCTCTTTTTTTTTTTTTTTTTTTTAATTATTGTTTTCATAATTCTCTGCCACTTTTTACAGCTGCAGCTGCATCTCTTTGTGTTCAAGTGAAGGGAGCTATTCCTAGCATGCCTGATAGGAAATCAGTTTTGGATCTTCTTCTTTCTCTTTGAGTTTGCTGTTGTATTAGTCTAGCTACAATTTCTTAGGGCCAAACTACCGGCAAAGCCAGAGTATTACCCATCTTTGTGGAGGAGATGTTTTGCATGGGTTAAAGATTTATCTAACATAAGTGGGAGTACACGAAGTGACCTTACCTTGGAAAGATTCCTCGTCATAAAAATAAAAAATAAAAAGCCTTCTTGCAAGACGGAAGTTTATCTTGTGGATCTCAGATTTATCATGGCTTTTCTTTTTACCTTTACAAAATCTTCTCCTGGAAATAAAATTTTTCTGATTTTCCTTCTTTCTTGTCTATGAGATTTAGCCTACAGTGTATGCAATTTGCTATTTTTCTAGACCACTATAAATTACTTAGGGTACATATTATTGCAGAGTATAATTTATATTGATAGAGGTTCCGTTTTTTCTACCTTAATTTGCCTGCTTGATATCGATACGCTGGTGATGAGATCAAATTTAGGTCATTTCGATTGTGCATCAAAATTGGAAACAGAGCATTTCTAAAATAATTTAATACTGAAAGAGATCAAATTTAAGACAAGCGTTGATATAGACAAGTTTTAGATACCTCTCCGGTTTCTTTGGATATCCAAAGGGCACGGTAGTTTAGAGGATTACGTGAGTTTCTTATTAAATAAAAAAGAAAATGAACACAAAAAAGCCTCTTACCTCACACATAAGTTCTCCCAGTAAACGAAAATGATACTTCTAACTAAATCAGAAAGTAAAATTTTAAAAAATGCAGAGACAAATTAAAAATGAAGTTAAATCTACATAATAGATCCACTACAATTATATTTCACAATACAGCCGTACAAATCTGAAATACAGAGGGCCCTGAACAGCTTTCCAGCTTCATCTACCTTTCCGACGACTTTTCACTGTAGCACAATCCGAACAATACCATTTTCCTTTTGGTTGTTCTTTTAGACCAACACAACCAAAATGGAACCATTCTATTTTGCACTGTTGAAAAAGGCAACGCTTTCATCAGATCATAAATTGAGACATATATATATATAGAGAGAGAGAGAGAGAAGGGATTACATACATCAGGGTTATCGCAAGCAACCATCTCCCCGTAGCTGACTTGATTACAGAAACAGTATGTGGGTTCATTCGGATCCACTGGTAGATCTAAATCCATACCAGTAGGATTTGCTGCTGTAGTTGCCGCTGCAGCCGCTGCTGTTGCCTGGCGTGTTCTGACAGAAATAGGTTATTTTTAATCATTGAGTATGTCTTCCGCTGAGTAGGTTGAGTATATATGCCCCCCCACACATACTCAAATATGATGTAGAGAAGCTAATACTGTTTGAAAATCAATGGAAAGGGCTGCAAAAAGACTACTCTTCCCTCTCATCTCTTTTTCTTGTTTTATTGCATGGTCCTAGCATTCTCCTCCCTTCTTGTTGTCTTTTTATTGTTGGAAGAAATCTCCTCCATCCTTTTAAAATATTTTGGTATCGAATTATATTTTCAAAGCTAATGTTATCTTTGGGAGGAAAAGAATCAAATAGTGGATCTCATTCCTCTTCATGTCATATATATGAAGTAATTTAGGAGAAAACCACTAAAACAGAAATTACTTCAATAAAGTGCTTCTAGAAGGAGAAAACATAAATCATGGTCAAAGGCCTAAGCTAAATATATGCATATGTGTAGTAATCTACTAGGAAAGCTGAACTAGCTATAAAAGAGCATATGGGCAAGATATATACTTCTTACGCCCTCCTCTGCCACTTTCACCCCCTCTTCCAGTTTTTGTGCTACCATCAAGACTTGGAGCAGGCACTGCACTTGCAGCAGCAGCCTCTCTCTCTGTCACAAATATTGTATAAGTAAACTTACGTAGCAAATGTGGAAATGCTTAAGTATTCACAGCCCATTAAACTTGTGAAAGTGTAAAGAAGTTTATACATGCTACTAAATCAGGAGAAATGGAAAATTAGTAGAGTACCACGTCGAAGATCTTCATCAAATTTTTTCAAATATTGATCAAGTTGCTGAATGTGTGTATCAACCTGAATCATTTTTATGAATAAATACAATCAGCAAAGTATATCAATCATAGAACCCCAACTTAAGTCCTTCAAAAATTTGGAAAGATTATATTCCTCACAGTTGGTGCAATAAGAATCACCTAAAATTAAGACATGCAAGTTTTAACCTCGTAAGTGAGGCCACAGAATCAATAATGAATTAGAAACTCCCGTCACTACCCCATTAGCAACTTAAAGCTAATTTATTCAGGCTGCGTTACCTATCCTATGGGTGGCAATCATTTCCTGGATCTAGTTCAAGTGGCTAATAAATCAATAAGAAAGGTCCAAACTTTAAGGCTTCAAGTGTTTTCTTCTAATATTTACCAAACACTGGAGAAAGCAGATGATCTTTCTTTCACTAGTTTGAATATTATAGAGAATGCTGAAAATAAATCTCAATTGCCAAGCAAAAAACTGACATTTTATGTGTCTGTAACCAGCAATCAAACATACTGCGTGTTACTAACGAGCAACGGCTTTCTGGCGTTGACAGCTCAATCCATTGCTTGTTTGTTACTAACACACGTACAACATAAAAAACAGGAAGAGAAGAAAATAAAGTAGCTAAGCGGAAGCATAAATTTCTATTATTTGACGAAAATATCATTTAAACCACATATTGCATTTATGTTATTGTGCAGTAAAGGGAAAGCAAAAAATCACCCAAGATACCACTTATAATAGGTAGATACTACTATCTTAACCATTGATCTGAACATATATCAAATAAATTCTTACAAGCCACAATCAGTTCCAAAAGGTCTTAACTCATGACATGAAGCAATATGTTATCAGAATATATTATTTGCTCAAAACATGGGCATAGAAAATATAGTGCAAGAAAGGCAGACATTACATCTAAGCTCTATGAGATCCAACAAGCACTCATAACTAAGTAACAAAAATATAATATTATCACAAAGATACAATTTCAATGCAAATATACATTAGACCATACATAGTTTCATCTCTATGGCACCCACGTGCGCACACAAATGCATAATGTCATTACGTAGAATATAAAAATTGGAGCCTCTTCATAACCATGATTTAGCCTAATAACATATTTCCTAGGAAAGAGATTTTTTTTTTTAATAAGTAATTTTATTTCCTCAGAAAGAGAAATCACAAATACACAAACAGAAAACTTGGAAGCAATAGATTCCACAACAAAAAAGCCCAGAATGGCATAACCACCAGAATCCCTGATTGGTTAGTAAAGATAAAACCCAAAACGTACCAAATCATATGCCTGAACAGCCAAGGCCACCTTTTCGTCCGCAATCCTGACGCTGTGCTTTTGCTCATCAAGCGCATCATCTGAGAATCTGACAAATGAAGTATTGGGTGTAACATTTCCAGACCTAACTCCTCTCCTGATTTCCTCTATTTCTCGTTCACAGCGGTGTTCATTTTGTCTCTGGATATCTGTTCGTATACATAAGAAAAATAGTACAGAAGTATTAAAATTCAGAAAATACAAGCAAACTCTAAAATTCAGTTAATAAGGTGAATATGATCATAAGCTATCAACCTTGTAAACTCTTATCTAGATCACGCAACAAGGCATATTTCTTTTGCAGAATGCTGGGCAGAGAGTCCAAATCTGCGTAAATCGGCACCGGATTGAGACCCATATCATTCAACATGGAAACAAAAATATGTTAATAGTAGATTAATACAAACTATGTGCGTGTGTTTTCCATATGAATCCCCAAAACTATAGCAAATGTCATCATCGAAATCTCTCATTAGGGTTTTGCTACAATCGTGCAATGCGAATAATTAGAGAGCGGGAAATTCATCGATGAAGGACATTTTGGCGATTCTTTCGGGGGGACTTACAACACTGCAGGCCTAATCCTCCGCACTGTAACATCTTGCCCATGAAAACACTTCAGGCCTAATCCTCTGCACCGACTCTCCTAACATCTTCGGCTATCGATTAACACATACACGACAAAATCATCCATTGAAAACATAATCACACCAATCAATGGAAACAAAACCACAACCATTACATTAGAATCAGATGCAGCAACTAAGTTCCCGCCATCGATAATTAGTTGCTGCGTCTGAAACTCAAATCCGCAAAGATTTAAAAAAAGAAAGAAAGAAAGAAAACCCCAATATTTGGGGTGGAATTAAAAACCGGCAGAAACCCCAAAATTTATGCGTACCTCAGTGACCAGAGAGAAAGCGGAATTTGTTCTTGAGAGAAAGAGAGCAGTTTTAATTGGCTTGTGAATTTGTTACTCTGAGAGAGAGAGAGAGCAGTTCTGTGGCCAATGGAGCTGAAGAAGACGATGGAATATACAGGAAAATGACTCATCAAAATTCAGTTTTATCTAATTAGGTAAGAGAAATGCAGTTAATAGATTTCTGTTATTTTTGACAGAAATTTTTTCTAAATCAGTAATGGTTAGATATCTGGGATACTGTGTTTGATATCATTTGTTAGAAGGTTAGAGATTACCTAAATAGCATAACGACTAAGGAACAAATTAAGCTTATAAGACTATCTCCTTGAAACAAAACCTCTAAAAAATCTCTCATTTTTCTCTAAGAACTCTCACAAAACACTTACACAAGGGATTCCAGAGACCCTGGGGGGCAGAAATGAGCGTGAAAGGGCGAGGGGGTGAGGGGTATTTATAGGTGAAAAAGGTAGAGTGCGTACAGTATTGGGACGTACATCTGGTACTATTCACCCAACGGTCCAAAGGCTACATCGTACGTTTAGGTATTACCCAATAGGTTTTTCCAAAAGCAGCATACGTTTGGGTAGTCCTCAATGTACGTCCTTGTACTATTTGTAGGATACGCCTAGGTGGTCCCCCTACGTACGTCTTCACTAAAAACAAAAACGTACGTACGGTGGTTTCCTTATGTACGATCAAAAAGTTTAAAATTTCCAAAATACCCTTCCAGCTGTTCTTAGTAACCCAAAACCCAAATTAACCCTATAACTGAACTACTTAATCTTAATTAATTATTTGAGCCATTACATAGCGGTTATAACAGTTAGCAGTTAGTGGGCAATTAAGAACCGCCCGGATTTTCAGCCCTATGCACGATCCACAATATTAAACAATATATATATATGCTAAATATATTCATCCTTTTCCTTGAGCAATTAAGGTGTTTTTTTATTTATTTTTTTCTAAGTAAAATGGTAGGAGAAACCAATTGTAGCTACTTGAGCAATTGAGTTTATAAATTGGATTTGTACTTTCTTTTTTTAATGATCATTAAAATAGAGAATGGACAAATTTAAATAATATTACTTCACAAGAAAACACTTTTGGTCTCGGAAGAAAAATATTGGCTGATCCTAATCCCACGACTACCGTTCAACATGTTCTTGAACACAAATTAAGAGTTGTTTTGTTAAAGACTGCATACAACTTATCCTTCATTTTGAACTGATGATCCCTTAACCTTTCGATGTCTAAATATTCAAGATGTACGAGCGCTGAAAGATTATCATTCGGAACTCTAACAAAACACTCATGATTACCTAGGTAAAACATCTTTCAGTAGTACTGTGATTTTTATAACTCCGAAGTAAATTTAGTGACGGCGTTAGAATGTTGGTTTCAAGATTAAAAAATAAAGCTAAACAAAAGTTATTATAACTATTAAAGAATAATACTAAAGAAATGAATAAATAATTCAAAAAAGTGTCATTATTGTTTAAAACATATAAATATAACTTATAATTTGCCTTTACCAAAAAAAAAATAAAATATATATATATAACAATTTATTTCTCACTTTAGTTATTTTTGTGAGGCAATATGATGAGGAAGAGCATTTGACCCCCTCAGCCTCCATACCCTCCCCCTTGGAATAAATCCATGTAAAGGCAACAACTATAAAAACCAGAAATTGGAGTAGGCCAATCACTGATCCAATCAAAAATATGATTACTCCCTGTCTTGATATGGAAGAATTACTCCCTTGCTCACTGCACAATCACCAAAAGCATAACTAAAACACTTTTAACTCCAAACAGATGCTCGGTGCAAATGAGAGAGCACACTAAATATCTAAATGGGTCACTTCCCATCAATTTTCTCATGCTCCTCCAGTTATTTCTATTAGAATCAAAGTCTACCACCAAGAAATTCATAAATAAATGCGAGAAAATGTAGAAATAAAATAAAATAGACAAAAGGATTTTAACCGTCTATGACCTATATCCACATATAAAACCTTAAAGGCTACATTAGGCTCTTATTGAATGAATTGTTTACAAGACATATGATCCCTATTTATAAGGATGTGGAGAGAATATATTAAGATATGATTGATAAAATCAAATCGAATGTTTTTTATTTGATTTTATCAATTATAATAAATACAAATTATATGCTCGTAATATCAAATCTCACACAATATATTCTAACATTCCCCCTCAAACTCAAGGTGGAAGATGCTGATACCTTGAGTTTGATTTTCTTTGATTGCATTGGCTAGAGGCGGTTGGCGACGGTGATATGAGATGCGCCTTCAATAAAATTAGGCCAATTATGGGCCAAAATAAAAAATCAATTGTGAGCTGAAATGGGCTGGGTTTTTAAACAATATCACAAGAGAAATGGGTCAACTATGTAGATTACATAAACTGGGATAAGGATTGCCTTAATCCCGTAACCAAACAAAACTCCTATAGCAATTAAAACAGGATATTCCTAAACTAGAATAGGAATATCTGCATACCCAAATAAGGATATATCAAACCCCATAACCAAACACACTTCTTCTTCTCCACAAAACAAACCCCCTGAAAATCTATTGTTAGATGAAGCTTGTACCCGCTTTGGCGTCTTTATTAGCAGCGTCGTGGTGGTGAATCGATGGTTGATGGCGTGATGGGCTGGACTGAGTCGGAGAGACGGTGGCCGTTGGGTTGCAGTGTGTTTGATATCTGCGCAGTCGCTGTAAGAAGCAGGCTAGCCAGAGCAGGTGCTAGGATGCCAGCAGAGAGTGGTGTGGCTGCATTGACAGTGATTCCGGTAGATGCAAGACGGAGGGGCATGGGTTTGGAATGGCATTGATGAGCGGTACGTTATGGACGATGGAGTGCCGTCGTAGGAAACTGAAGGGAACGGCGGTGCCACAGAGAAGAAGACACTGAGGAATGACTGCCTTTTTGCAAGGTGTTGCTGTGGACGCAAGATCTGTGGTCAAAGAAGATCTGCAAATGTATTGACCATTAATAACAAGAAATTAAAATAGGACCACTGGATCTGACACTGCGTTAGCCAAAATGCTATGATACCATGAAGAAATTTATAGGCTTAACTCATCTCATAAAATTGGTTTAACAAAAGAGGGTTGCCCATTCTTTATAAACATGCACAAGGTTTTGTCCACAAACAATGTGAGATTATTTCTCAACACCCTTCATCACGTGTAAGTCGGTATTTTTCCTAAATCTAGTCACGGGGTAAATAGTGCGGACCCCATTCTCAACACACCCCTCATTTTTCAGTCTTTATACGTATTGTAAAACTTCTCAACTTTTTTGGTTCCGGTATCCTCAAATTTGGTTTTCCCTCGTTAAAACTAATTAAGAATATATATATTTTAATGAATCAAGAATTAAATATCTTTTGCATTTCGCACAAAATGTGTGCTGTATTAATCGATTCAATCAACATATTTATAACTTAAGTATGATTTTCATGAAATTCAATGCAGAAATCATAATACTATATAATTTTAGGAGGTGCAATTTTCTCACTAATTTAGGCTGCTTAAAATATTTTTGAGAAATTATCATTTTCCTCCATGAACTACCACGCGATGATCATTTCCTTCATCAGCTATCAACTTTACATTACGATCCCCTCAAACTACCATTTTGTTACTAAAACCTCCCTTCAGTCAGTCAAAACCGTTAAGTTGGATGGTCAACTATACTGTTCACAATACTATTCACAAGGTTGACCGTCCGGCTTAACGACCTTGACTGACAAATGGGGTTTTTGGTAACGAAATCGTAGTTTGAGGGGATCGTAATGTAAAATTGGTAGCTGATGAGGGGAAATGGTCATCGCGTGGTAATTCATTTGGGGAAAGGATAATTTTCCCAAATATTTTTTATACTAAACAAGGTGTTCTTAATTGACGGGATTTACATAATTATCCAAAAAAACACAAAACATACAAAGTAACAGAGATAGAAGGAAAATCCCGCAAGAAATTGCAGAAAGAAGGGTGGTTGAAGTTTAATGGTGGATGGAGGTGGAGGATAGAGAGAAAGCTTCCTCCAAGATTCAGGATTTCTCTAGTTTATCTCCTAAACTTCTCTTTAGCCTCACATACCCATAAATATGTGTATATATGTATGTATGCAGTATGTCCAATCTATAAGGATGTATTATAATTGGAATCAGGAAAAACAAATCTACAAATGAATGCACAAGACTGGTAAGAAATACCTGTTCCTTGAGGGCAAACTGGACAGATGTGGCTCTTGTACATAAGACTCTATTCCTATGGATTGACCACAAGTCCTCCCCTCATTTGACTCATCTTTTTCACTCTTCATATGTATTGTTAAACTTTTTAGCATTTTTGGTTCCAATATCCTCAAATTTGGTTTTCTATACTTAAAACTAAGGGTAAAGTCTATTTAACTCATTCAAACTACCACCCCAATGAAAATTTACCTCAAAAACTATCAAAACAATGACAATGTATCCCTAAATGCTAGCAAAATGACAAAATTACCCCTATAGAATTTTCAATAATACAAAAATTCTCTTAAAAATTTGAAAAAAAAAAAAATTTAGTATTTTTGTTTTCATTTTCGTAAGGGTAATTTTGTAATTTTGTTAAAATTGGGGTACATTGTCATTGTTTTGGTAGTTTGGAGGGTAAATTAGCGCAATTAATAGTTTGGGGGATAGATTGTCATTGGGGTGATAGTTTGAAGGGGTTAAGTAGACTTTACTTTAAAACTAATCAAGAATATCTTTTGCATTTCACACAAAAATGTTTGTACCATAGCACATGCTTCAATTAGCAGATATGCAGATTTTTAATTTAAGTATGATTTTCATGAAATCCAGTGCGAATATCATAATATTAAATAATTTTAGGTGATAAAAATTCCTCACCAATTTAGGCAGATTATTATTATTATTTTTTTTAACCTAAACAAGGTGTTTTTAATTGACTAGATTTTACATAATTATCCAAAATTAGGACACAAAAAAACACAAAACATATAACAGAGATACAACAAAAAACAACCAAAAAAGAAGTTGCAGAAGGAAAGGTGGTTGAAGTTAAACTTCCTACCTAATCCAGAATTTCTCTCAACTGAATTTCTCTTTTCCTTCCCACTCTCTAGTCCGAGATCTCATTCTAAAAATAAAAAATAAAAAAATAAAAAAATCTACTGTGAATACACAAAACTGATAAAAAATACCTGTTAATATTTATATGCCACCCGGACAAATTGGCCACTTGTGTTAGTGCTATCTTCCACCTCTCCACCTTTCTTTGATCATCCTACCTTTTATCATGTTTAGCAAATGCATCTCCAAAGCTACTTGTTTGAAGCCGTACATCTAATCGATCTACCTTGTAAAACATTGGTAGAATAATTTGTCCTTTCATTTCCTTACACTCAACGATCTTCAGTAACTCGTCCAAGCACCATGTGGATGATGCATAGTTTTGAGAGAATATGATGATCAAAATCCTTGACTCTTCGATAGCCTTGAAAAGTGATTGGAGAAATATAATTTCCTCTTTCAAGCTGCTCATCATCTATGTAGGTCATGATTCTCGTTCGATCCAAAGTGTCGTATAGATTGGCAATAAAATTTGAGCATCCGCTCCTCTAAAGCTCAAGAACACATCGTGAGTCCATTGACGGGTGAATAAAGTAGATGACGAGGCTCCTCGAAAGGTTGAGGAAGACGTCATCCTCTTTGTGTCAGAGACTACTACCAATTAGAGATGGCGACTAGGTAGCAGAACCTGTTTAGCTCTTGGCTCTTGGCTCTTTGAGTTGAGAAATGTCTATGCGTCATCAACACAAGAGAACGCGTTGACTTCACCTACAAGGAACAGAGGAAATTGATGAGGTTTAGCCACTGTACATCTCTGTTAGCAAAACCCAAAAGGGTTTCTTAACAATGCTTATTCTTCCTCAGTGGCCTATTTTGAGCCCTATTATGTGTTGTAATTTATATCCACGATTTTATATTACTTCATAACAAAAAAAGATCGAATCTTAGCAAAATGTTACCGTGAACTTCGATCAAGCTCTTATGTTAGAACACTTGGCCTCTCTCTGCCTCTGTAGTTGTTGCTTCATTTCAAGAAATAAAAATGTAAAGAAAGACAAAAAAGAAGCAAATGAAGCAATATTCAATTCAAGACCGGCTTTGGATCTCTCCCTCCATTTTCATTGAACCCAAATTCACTTTGTAACAAAAATAAATAAATAAATAAATAAAATCACTCCTTGATTACATAATTGAAGTCTACACTGGTAGAGGTCAATGGTATACCCAATTGAAACACTAGTGGCTCTGTCCCATATATATATTTGGCTGCCCTGCACAAACTTGGTCCCAATCAAATCTACTGAGTATGTCACACACACTTTTTAATTGCATCAAAAATCCAAAAAATAGCATCATCCGTTTCCAAACCAGGAAAGATTTGATCCATAATTAAGTAAACAAATCAAGAAGCAAATGCTAGAGCTGGTCTTATTACATAACCAGTATAACACTATATTCTCCTCAATTCATGACACAAAGCCATGGCAAAATTGTCATCTAACATCCGTGTGATATTCAACATCTCTTCTCTTCCTCTCCACCATCAACAGTAAGTAATCAGTAACCATTAATCAACAAACCTAAAAAGTAATAATCAGGAGTTGATTTTTTTTTTTTTTTTTCACCATAAAGTAATAAATTGGGCCTGTGCCAAATATATTATATTAAGTTCAGCATAGGAGGAAAAAGAAAAAAGAAAAAAAGAAAAATCTTCAACTACCGAACAGCCTGTACTACCAACATCTGCATGATCTAAACCATAATTGATTATAATTGATACACAAACAATTCTGAGCACACAGAATACATCAAGAAAAGTGGCCTTTCTTCAGTTCCCTTTTCTGACTTGAAAAGATATCATCAAAACACCCAGCACTCACCTGGAACTCCATTAATGTGCCTTAGAGTTTGAACGATACTACTCCAAATATCAGAAATTTTGGAGTTGTGAAATAGACTAATTAAATTTATAAAAAATAAAAAAGTCATAAGCTAAAGCATGTAAGCAAAGAATGACAACATGACCAACTTCAGGGCCTCGGCAGCAACTCTAATGTGGCTTCACCTACAAGGAACAGATCTGTTAGCAAACCCAAAAAAGAATTTCTCAACAATGCTTGTTCTTAAACTTTAATTCTCTTTTAGGATTACAACAATTTATTTTTTCTACATATAAATCATAAACTTTAATTAGAGATCTCATTTGGTTCGTGGAATGATTATTCCATCAGGAAAATGAATAGCTATTCCTAGAAATAGGAGAGTATGGAATTGAATAGCTATTCTTATTCCTTAGTTTGGTTGAAATACTGGAATGGAGTATGGAATGGAGTAGCCATTCATATTCCTTTGTTTGGTATTTTGGTACAGTCCGATAAGATGTGAATAAAATCATATTGTAATCAAGTTTCCTAAAATACCCTTATGATACAAATATAATTTACTTTGATTAAAGGACTTTNTAGGATTACAACAATTTTATTTTTTTCTACATATAAATCATAAACTTTAATTAGAGATCTCATTTGGTTCGCGGAATGATTATTCCATCAGAATGAATAGTTATTCCTAGAAATAGGAGAGTGTGGAATTGAAAAGCTATTTCCTATTCATTAGTTTGGTTGAAACACTGGAATTAAGTGTGGAATGGAATAACCATTCATATTCCTTTGTTTGGTATTTTGGTACAGTCCAATAAGATGTGAAAGAAATCCTATTGTAAACAAATTTCCTAAAATACCCTTATGATACAAATATAATTTATTTTGATTAAAGACTTTTTTTTTGTTTATTTTTTAAATATAAACAATTATATATATTTTTTAATTTTGTCCAGTATATGGCCTTTTTTTTAGTTATGCTACAAAATTATTTATAAAAATAAATAATTTAATTAGAAATGAAATTCATCCAAACAAAAGGGTGTCAGTGTGCAGAGCAAATTCATCCAAAGTCAAGGTTTTGATAATTGGTTTGAATTTGCAATTTTAAAAAATATATTATTTATAATAAAAAAATGTATGATTTTTTTTAAATGCAATTAACCAATTTTGGTAAAAGACAAACAAATTACTATCTCCAATAAACAACGAGAAGAACAATTGTTTTGTCCATTTCCAGTGTTAAAATTAGAAAAAATAATTATGCTCTGGGTACGTACCGGCTACAGGGATCTCCATGGCGAACTCGGTGTAGCAGAAGACGGAGAGCAAAGCCGAGATGCTAGAGACGACGGTGGGGCCGGCGTCTTCGCGGGCCTCGAGGCCGGTGAGGACGAACATGCTGGCGCCGATGACTGCGCCAATGCCAAACCACATGAGGTCCCACCAGTTGAGCGTCTTCTTCATCTCGTTCTGGCTTCGAGCCTTGATCTCCACGAGCTCTGTGTGGTCCAAGGAGCGGGTCACAATCCCATCCCTCAGCCTCATCGGAGTCTCCATCAACACCTTCTCGTAGTTGCCCCACTCCTCCCATTATGCCTTGATCACCACCACACAAAATATGAGATCTGGAAAAAAAAATTCAAGATTAAAATCCTGTTACAATCTCTGTTTGGTTGCTCGGAAACAGAGAGAGAAAAAAATGGAAGAAATGAATCTCGAGAGACTGAAGGGCTGGAATTTGAAGAAGTTGTCGAGAGACTGAGGAACTTTTTTGGCAACTTAAACAGATCCCTTATTCCTACATGAAAGGAATATCTATTCCACTCATTTTTTTGAGGAATAATTATTCTTGTGTGTAAGGGAATGGTGATTTCTTATTTTTAGGAATGGACCCTTATCAAATAAAAGGAATATCTACTCCATTTCAAAGGCCTATTCCGTAAACCAAATGAGCCTAAAAGTGTGTTTTATTGTATGAGAGGAGCCGTCCTTTTGGCTAAAGAGGAAAAGTGAGAGCTTGTAACCTAAAATTTTTTGAAGTGGAGGATTATTTCAAAAATATATGTTCTTCATATACTGGTTGGAAATAAAATTAGGGGTTGGAGAAATATCCACTGATCACTAAAATCCAAAACCATATAGAAGAAAGGTTTTTTGCCCTACACAAACTTGGTCATACTCAAATCTACAGAATCTATCCCACACCACACATTCCCATATCGAACCCCGTTTGTCAATTGCACCAAAAATTCAAAAAATAGCATCGTCTGTTTCCAAACCAGGAAGAGTTGATCCATAATTAATTATTAAGTGCATGGGCAAATCAATAAGCAAATGCTAGAGCTGGGGTCCTTTGGAGAAGTAACCTTCAAATTTGTGCACAATTGGAGAAAGCGAAGCAGAGGAAAACAGAGAAAATAGCGATGGAGAAAAAGAAGGGGTCTTTTGATGTACTTACGATTCACCAGGTGGCGCATCCTCTGCATTTGAAAATCTAATCCCCAAGGTTGAAGAATGCCTCTTTTGTTGAGGGTGCCAATTGGATTCCAAGTTTCCATCACCATCATCATCACGAGGCCTCTTTTTCTGTTGAGTTCCGTCTATTAAATCAACTTGAGTACCAAATGGAATCCGCAACTTTTCAAGCGCACTCGCTCTGTAACTTCAAATTTAACTCGCACATGATCAACACTTTGAAACTTAAAAGAATGGTGTGGAACACGGAACTGCATCCATACACGATCTGAGGCCGATTTCGAAAAAGTTGAAGAGACACGACAGATTTCTACACCGCGAGTGATGACGTTAGCACTAACTTCATGTAGAAAAAGCGGGGCCGAAAGTAGTTCTCCTTCTACAACAGCAGAGAAAGCAATTATTGTGAACTCCCCAAACATATCTGCAGCCTCATCAATATCTATTTCACATGAATTACTATTTGAAGCATTTTTATGATAGTTGAACCAATCTGGAATCTTATTTCCCGAAACGAAACAGTTAAAGTAACGCTTCCCCTTAAGAGGTCCCTGTTAAACACATATGACAAATTTTCAGTGATACAACCAACAAATCGAGCCACACAGACTTGTATATGAGAGAGAGAGAATATCTTAATCCATCAAGGAAAGAACTTACCGAAAGTGGTCGAGCTATTGCCACAGTTTGCACATTCTGATAGGTTGCAGAAGGAGGAGCACCACTGCCCACAGGGCCTCGTGCCGAACAAGTTGTTTCATACCATACAACCTCTGGATACAACCATGTACTAACTAATTCAGATGTTTGTGGTTCTCCCAAAAATGTTTCCAATGACATGCACTCCCTTGCAGACACGTCGTATATATTTCGTGGAAGTCTTAGAATTTTTTGAAGTTGCTTGCAATCATCCAAATAAAGATACAACAAGCAAACAAATCTTTCGATGCATGGAGGAATGGTATCAATAACACTCCCCGATAGATCTAAGGATTTCAATGTGGAGGAGCAATTAAATATACTAAACAAATTTTGTTCTAATAGGCCACAATTGAGTAGGGACATATATCGCAGTGCTGGAAATACTATCGATGAACAATCATCATTAGAAACACTTGAATTCGTAGAAGGTGGCAACAGGAGTAAGTCCGGACCTAAAAAAATTTCTGATTCCTTCATAGATACATTAGAGGGCATAGATTGTCCGATATCCCCCATCTTATCTGGAAACTTAACAAGGTTTGAACAATCAGTGAGAGTAAGAAGATTTAAATGTTGCAACTGATAAAAGCTACTTGGAAGATACATAAGGTTTCTATTATCATGTAGTTCTAATTGTCTAAGCCCAGTGAGGTACACAATAGATGAAGGCAGTTCTTTTATACCGGTGGCTGAAAAGCGAATGTTTTCTAAACACTCCATTGGACACTCAATTTCAGGAAAGTAGTTAAGCCCTAAGCATGATGAAACGTAAAGCCTTTTTAGAGATCTCAACTTGAGGCTTTTTGGAAAATTGACAAGGGAATAGCATTCATGAAGACTCAAATGAACTAGCTTATCAAGAAATCCAACAGAATGGTGAACTTCAACTAAATTTTTACAATCATCAAGCCTCAAATCCACTAAATTTGGAATCCTTGAAACATCGGGAAATATTTCTAGGAATTTACAACCAGAGAAGTTCATAATTGTCATGCTTTGAAAATTCTGTAGAAAGAAAAAAATAAAATAAATTAGTTTGAAGGAAATTTAAGACAAAATTTAAAGGAAGAAAATTTAAAATCAAGGGAAATTATGTCAAGAACCCATAATGCTTTCACACTTTTTGACATTGAAACCCTGATTTCTAGTTTGATGAATTTTTTATTTGAAAATCAAGATCTTTGTAAGTGTTTTCATCAAATAGATAACAAAAATTATATGAAAATACATTTACCATCTCATACCAAAAACAAAAGGTGTGGCAGGCAGTGGTTGGGAGAAAGCACCTAGTCTTGGCCATGGCACGCGACCATGGCTGAGGATGCTGTCACCCGGACAAAACCAGCCAATTTTTTTTTTTATAAAAAAAAAAAAAAAAAATTATGTTAGATGCATANATATTTCACAATACAGCCGTACAAATCTGAAATACAGAGGGCCCTGAACAGCTTTCCAGCTTCATCTACCTTTCCGACGACTTTTCACTGTAGCACAATCCGAACAATACCATTTTCCTTTTGGTTGTTCTTTTAGACCAACACAACCAAAATGGAACCATTCTATTTTGCACTGTTGAAAAAGGCAACGCTTTCATCAGATCATAAATTGAGACATATATATATATAGAGAGAGAGAGAGAGAAGGGATTACATACATCAGGGTTATCGCAAGCAACCATCTCCCCGTAGCTGACTTGATTACAGAAACAGTATGTGGGTTCATTCGGATCCACTGGTAGATCTAAATCCATACCAGTAGGATTTGCTGCTGTAGTTGCCGCTGCAGCCGCTGCTGTTGCCTGGCGTGTTCTGACAGAAATAGGTTATTTTTAATCATTGAGTATGTCTTCCGCTGAGTAGGTTGAGTATATATGCCCCCCCACACATACTCAAATATGATGTAGAGAAGCTAATACTGTTTGAAAATCAATGGAAAGGGCTGCAAAAAGACTACTCTTCCCTCTCATCTCTTTTTCTTGTTTTATTGCATGGTCCTAGCATTCTCCTCCCTTCTTGTTGTCTTTTTATTGTTGGAAGAAATCTCCTCCATCCTTTTAAAATATTTTGGTATCGAATTATATTTTCAAAGCTAATGTTATCTTTGGGAGGAAAAGAATCAAATAGTGGATCTCATTCCTCTTCATGTCATATATATGAAGTAATTTAGGAGAAAACCACTAAAACAGAAATTACTTCAATAAAGTGCTTCTAGAAGGAGAAAACATAAATCATGGTCAAAGGCCTAAGCTAAATATATGCATATGTGTAGTAATCTACTAGGAAAGCTGAACTAGCTATAAAAGAGCATATGGGCAAGATATATACTTCTTACGCCCTCCTCTGCCACTTTCACCCCCTCTTCCAGTTTTTGTGCTACCATCAAGACTTGGAGCAGGCACTGCACTTGCAGCAGCAGCCTCTCTCTCTGTCACAAATATTGTATAAGTAAACTTACGTAGCAAATGTGGAAATGCTTAAGTATTCACAGCCCATTAAACTTGTGAAAGTGTAAAGAAGTTTATACATGCTACTAAATCAGGAGAAATGGAAAATTAGTAGAGTACCACGTCGAAGATCTTCATCAAATTTTTTCAAATATTGATCAAGTTGCTGAATGTGTGTATCAACCTGAATCATTTTTATGAATAAATACAATCAGCAAAGTATATCAATCATAGAACCCCAACTTAAGTCCTTCAAAAATTTGGAAAGATTATATTCCTCACAGTTGGTGCAATAAGAATCACCTAAAATTAAGACATGCAAGTTTTAACCTCGTAAGTGAGGCCACAGAATCAATAATGAATTAGAAACTCCCGTCACTACCCCATTAGCAACTTAAAGCTAATTTATTCAGGCTGCGTTACCTATCCTATGGGTGGCAATCATTTCCTGGATCTAGTTCAAGTGGCTAATAAATCAATAAGAAAGGTCCAAACTTTAAGGCTTCAAGTGTTTTCTTCTAATATTTACCAAACACTGGAGAAAGCAGATGATCTTTCTTTCACTAGTTTGAATATTATAGAGAATGCTGAAAATAAATCTCAATTGCCAAGCAAAAAACTGACATTTTATGTGTCTGTAACCAGCAATCAAACATACTGCGTGTTACTAACGAGCAACGGCTTTCTGGCGTTGACAGCTCAATCCATTGCTTGTTTGTTACTAACACACGTACAACATAAAAAACAGGAAGAGAAGAAAATAAAGTAGCTAAGCGGAAGCATAAATTTCTATTATTTGACGAAAATATCATTTAAACCACATATTGCATTTATGTTATTGTGCAGTAAAGGGAAAGCAAAAAATCACCCAAGATACCACTTATAATAGGTAGATACTACTATCTTAACCATTGATCTGAACATATATCAAATAAATTCTTACAAGCCACAATCAGTTCCAAAAGGTCTTAACTCATGACATGAAGCAATATGTTATCAGAATATATTATTTGCTCAAAACATGGGCATAGAAAATATAGTGCAAGAAAGGCAGACATTACATCTAAGCTCTATGAGATCCAACAAGCACTCATAACTAAGTAACAAAAATATAATATTATCACAAAGATACAATTTCAATGCAAATATACATTAGACCATACATAGTTTCATCTCTATGGCACCCACGTGCGCACACAAATGCATAATGTCATTACGTAGAATATAAAAATTGGAGCCTCTTCATAACCATGATTTAGCCTAATAACATATTTCCTAGGAAAGAGATTTTTTTTTTTAATAAGTAATTTTATTTCCTCAGAAAGAGAAATCACAAATACACAAACAGAAGACTTGGAAGCAATAGATTCCACAACAAAAAAGCCCAGAATGGCATAACCACCAGAATCCCTGATTGGTTAGTAAAGATAAAACCCAAAACGTACCAAATCATATGCCTGAACAGCCAAGGCCACCTTTTCGTCCGCAATCCTGACGCTGTGCTTTTGCTCATCAAGCGCATCATCTGAGAATCTGACAAATGAAGTATTGGGTGTAACATTTCCAGACCTAACTCCTCTCCTGATTTCCTCTATTTCTCGTTCACAGCGGTGTTCATTTTGTCTCTGGATATCTGTTCGTATACATAAGAAAAATAGTACAAAAGTATTAAAATTCAGAAAATACAAGCAAACTCTAAAATTCAGTTAATAAGGTGAATATAATCATAAGCTATCAACCTTGTAAACTCTTATCTAGATCACGCAACAAGGCATATTTCTTTTGCAGAATGCTGGGCAGAGAGTCCAAATCTGCGTAAATCGGCACCGGATTGAGACCCATATCATTCAACATGGAAACAAAAATATGCTAATAGTAGATTAATACGAACTATGCGTGTGTTTTCCATATGAATCCCCCAACTATAGCAAATGTCATCATCGAAATCTCGCATTAGGGTTTTGGTACAATCGTGCAATGCGAATATTAGAGAGCGGGAGCTTACTGGCTTGAAATTCATCGAGGAAGGACATTTTGGCGATTCTTTCGGGGGGGACTGACAACACTGCAGGCCTAATCCTCCGCACTGTAACATCTTGCCCATGACAACACTTCAGGCCTAATCCTCTGCACCGACTCTCCTAACATCTTCGGCTATCGATTAACACACACACGACAAAATCATCCATTGAAAACATAATCACACCAATCAATCGAAACAAAACCACAACCATTACATTAGAATCAGATGCAGCAACTAAGTTCCCGCCATCGATAATTAGTTGCTGCGTCTGAAACTCAAATCCGCAAAGATTAAAAAAAGAAAGAAAGAAAGAAAGAAAAAGAAATAAAACCCCAATATTTGGGGTGGAATTGAAAACCGGCAAAAACCCCAAAATTTATGCATACCTTCAGTGACCAGCGAGAAAGCGGAATTTGTTCTTGAGAGAAAGAGAGCAGTTTTAATTGGCTTGTGAATTTGTTATTCTGAGAGAGAGAGAGAGAGAGCAGTTCTGTGGCCAATGGAGCTGAAGAAGAAGATGGAATGTACAGCAAACTCATCAAAATTCAGTTTTATCTAATTTAGGTAAGAGAAATCAGTCAATAGATTTAGGTGTGATGAAATTTCTCTCAACTTATTCAAAATAATGTTAAATATTTATAAACATTTAAAATGTTTTAATTTGATAAATTATTATTAATGACCTTAAAAATTTAAGAAAAATGCTAAAGATTTTTTTCGTAGTGTTCTCTCGGCATTCTCACAGTCTTACGTAAAATATGATTTAAGAAAAAAAAAATTGTAGTGGCCTCTACCACCTCTTTTTTTAGGCATTAGTACTAAATTTGAGGCATTAGCACCAAAATTGAGCCATTAGCACCAAATTTAAGATGATCAAATTCATTTTTTGTGATACCATCCCTAAAGGGTTAACCTTCCACCCTTAGGTTTTAGTTTTGAATCCAAAAACAAGTTTTAAAGCATTAGAACCTAATAACTCATAAAAATTAAATTTTGGCAAAAAAACGATATTACAATTTAATTTTTTCTTAAATCATGTTCTACATAAAACTGGGAGAACACCGGGAGAACCCTTAGCAAACCCCAAAATTTAATGTGTGTTTTAAATGTATATAGACATTGACACTATTTTGAATGAGTTGGAGAATAATTCCTCCAAACCGGTTTGGAAGAACTTTCAGTCTATTTGTTAATATTTTTTTACAAATATAATATATTAATCATTAGATTTGTATAGTCTACCATCGACTTATGTAGGGTCTACGTAAATCCACAAATCTAATAGTTAATTTTTAAAATGAGATGGGTTTGAATCCAAATGCTATGCAATATCTGCTGCTTGTTTTGAGACTGTCTGGCTTTGTGGGCTTCTGGCTAAGCTTGGTTTTTCTCAATTTGATCCTACTTTTCTTCATGTTGATAACACTAGCGTCATTCAGATATTTGCTAATCCCTTTTACTATGAGCATACGAAGCATATTGAGGTGGACTGTCATTTTATTTGGGAAGCCTTGGACACTCGTGTTATTTCTCTTCCTCATGTTTCCACTGATCTCCAAATAGCGAACGTATTTACGAAGGTCATGACACGATAGTGCCATCAATTCCTTGTGGGCAAATTGATGCTTCTTGATCGCCCATCATCAATTTGAGGGGGGGTTTGTTAGGGGTTCTCCTTATAGTGTTCTCATGGGTTCTCCTAAACTTACGTAAAACATGATTTAAGAAAAAATAAAATTGTAGTATCTTTTTTTGCCAACAGATTAATTTTTATAAGTTAATATTTAAGTTCTAATGCTTTAAAACTTATTTTTGGATTCAAAATTAAAACATAAGGGTGGAAGGTTTACTCTTTAGGGATGGTATCACCCAAAATGGATTTGAGCATCCTAAATTTAATGCTAATGCCTCAAATTTGGTTCTAATGCCTTAAATTTGGTGTTAATGCCTAAAAAAACCGGTAGTTGAGGCAACTATAATTTTATTTTTTCTTAAATCATGTTTTACGTAAGTCTAGGAGAACCCAGTAAAACACTATGGGGAGAACCCTTAGCATTTTCCATTTGAGGGGATGTCAGTCAGATACAGCATATATATTTAGCCGTAATTAGTCTCTCTAGTTATAACATGATTTTGTATTATAGATGTAGATATCTTGTAATTAGTAAGATGATTATAGCTTCCTTATTTAGTCTCTTGCTGCCATTCAGCCTTATAATTAGTTGGATAGTTTTTATATAATACAAGGAACCTCACAAGTCACAATGAGGAGTATTCATTACAATTGACACACTTTGCCCTTTTTCTACGGTTCACATTACTTTAAAAAAAAAAAAAAAAAAATCAATATCAAAACATTCTTACATTTTTTTTTTTTTTACTTTTATTGTTATTTAAATAAAAAAATCACTAAAAAATAAATAAAAAAATTTATACCGCATCAATCCACGTCAGCTACAGTATCTAAGGCAAGACATTGAAAAGATATCTGGGGTACGGTGTTTGATATCATTTGTTAGAAGGTTAGAGATTACCTAAACAACATAATGACTAAGGAACAAACTAAGCTTAGAAGATTATCTCCTTGAAATAAAACATCCAAAAAATTTCTCATTCTCCTCTAAGAACTCTCACAAAACATCACAAAACACTTGCACAAGAGGTTCCAGAGAGTCTAGGGGCGGAAATGAGCGTGAAAGGGTGAGGGGGGTAAGGAGTATTTATAGGTAAAAAAGGTAGAGTACGTACTGTACTAGGCTGTACATTTGATACTATTCACCTAGCGGTCCAAAGGCTGCATCGTACGTTCGGATAGTCCCCAGCATACGTCCTTGTACTATTTGTAGGATATGCTTGGGTGGTCCCCCTGCGTACGTTCTCACTGAAAACAAGAGTGTATGTACGGTGGTCTCCCTGCATATGGTCAAAAAGTATAAATTTCCAAAATGCCCTTCCAGTTGTCCCTAGTAATCCAAAACCCAAATTAACCCTCTAACTGAGTTACTTAATCTTAATTAATTATTTGAGTCACTACATAACAGTTATGACGGTTAGCAGTTAGTGGGCAGTTAATAACTGCCCTACTTTTAAGCCCTACGCATGACCCGCAATATTAAACAATATATATATTCATCCTTTTCCTCGAGCAATTGAGGGATTATTATTATTTTTTTAAGTAAAATGGTAGGAGAAACCAATTATGGCTACTCGAGTAATTGAGTTTATAAATTGGATTTATACTTTCTTTTTTTCATGATCATTAAAATAAAGAATGGACAAATTTAAATAATATTACTTCACAAGAAAACACTTTTGGTCTCGGAAGAAAAATATTGGCTTATCCTAATCCCATTATATTTATTATAAATATAAATTATATTCTCATAATATCAAATCTCACACAATATATTCTAACATTTTCTCTCAAACTCAAGGTGAAAAATGCTAATACCTTGAGTTTGATTTTCTTCCACTGCATTGGCTAGAGGCAGTTGGCGACAGTGATATGAGATGTGCCTTCAATAAAATTAGGCCAACTATGGGCCAAAATAAAAAGCCAATTATGAGCTGAAATAGGCTGGGTTTTTAAACAATATCACAAGGCCGAAGAGAAATGGGTCAACTATGTAGATTACATAAACTGAGATAAGGATTGCCTTAATCCCGTAACCAAACAAAACTCCTATAGCAATTAAAACAGGATATTTCTAAACTAGAATAGGAATATCTGCATACCCAAATAAAGATATATCAAACCCCATAACCAAACACACTTCTTCTTCTCCACAAAACAAACCCCCTGAAAATCTAGCGTTAGATAAGCTTGTACCCGCTTTGGCGTCTTTAGTAGCAGCGTCGTGGTGGTGAATCGATGGTTCATGGCGTGATGGGCTGGATTGAGTCGGAGAGACGGTGGCCGTTGGGTTGCGTTGTGTTTGAGATCTGCACAGTCCCTGTAAGAAGCAGGCTAGCCAGAGCAGGTGCTAGGATGCCAGCATAGAGCGGCGCGGCTGCAGTGACAGTGATTCCGGTAGATGCAAGATGGAGGGGCATGCGTTCGGAATGGCATTGATGAGCGGTACGTTATGGACGATGGAGTGCCGTCGTAGGAAACTGAAGGGAACGGCGGTGCCACAGAGAAGAAGACACTGAGGAACGACTGCCTTTTTGCAAGGTGTTGCTTGTAGCCGCTTTAGCGTCTTTAGTAGTAGCGTCGTGGTGGTGAATCGATGGTTCATGGTGTGATGGGCTGGACTGAGTCGGAGAGACGGTGGCCGTTGGGTTGCGTTGTGTTTGAGATCTGCACAGTCGCTGTAAGAAGCAGGCTAGCCAGAGCAGGTGCTAGGATGCCAGCAGAGAGTGGCGCGGCTGCAGTGACAATGATTCCGGTAGATGCAAGATGGAGGGGCATGCGTTCGGAATGGCATTGATGAGCGGTACGTTATGGACGATGGAGTGCTGTCGTAGGAAACTGAAGGGAACGGCGGTGCCACAGAGAAGAAGACACTGAGGAACGACTGCCTTTTTGCAAGGTGTTGCTGTGGACGCAAGATCTGTGGTCAAAGAAGATCTGCAAATGTATTGACCATCAATAACAAGAAATTAAAATAGGACCATTGGATCTGACGACACTGCGTTAGCCAAAATGCTATGATACCATGAAGAAATTTATAGGCTTAACTTATCTCATAAAATTGGTTTGACAAAAGAGGGTTGCCCATTTTTTATAAACATGCACAAGATTTTGTCCACAAACAATGTCAGATTATTTCTCAACACCCTTCATCACGTGCAAGTCGATATTTTTCCTGAATCTAGTCACGGGGTAAATAGCACGGACCCCATTCTCAACACACCCCTCATTTTTCAGTTTTCATACGTATTGTAAAACTTCTCAACTTTTTTGGTTTTGGTATCCTCAAATTTGGTTTTCCCTCATTAAAACTAATTAAGAATATATATATATATATATTTTAATGAATCAAGAATTAAATATCTTTTGCATTTCGCACAAAATTTGTGCTGTATTAATCGCTTCAATCAACATATTTATAACTTAAGTATGATTTTCATGAAATCCAACGCAGAAATCATAATACTATATAATTTTAGGTGGTACAATTTTCTCACTAATTTAGGCTGCTTAAAATATTTTGGGGAAATTATCCTTTCCCTCCATGAACTACCACGCAATGATCATTTCTCCCATCAGCTATCAACTTTACATTACAACCCCCTCAAACTACCATTTTGTTATCAAAACCTCCCTTTAGTCAGTCAAAGTCATTAAGTTGGATGGTCAATTATACTGTTCACGACGTCCATTCTGTTCACGACACTGTTCACAAGGTTGGCTGTCCGGCTTAACGACCTTGACTGACAAATGGGGTTTTTGGTAACGAAATCGTAGTTTGAAGGGGTAGTAATGTAAAATTTGTAACTGATGAGGGGAAATGGTCATCGCGTGGTAGTTCATTGGGAGAAAGGATAATTTTCCCAAATATTTTTTATACTAAACAAGGTGTTCTTAATTGATGGGATTTACATAATTATCCAAAAAAACACAAAACATACAGAGTAACAGAGATGGAAGGAAAAACCCGCAATAAATTGTAGAAAGAAGGGTGGTTGAAGTTTAATGGTGGATGGAGGTGGAGGACAGAGAGAAAGCTTCCTCCAAGATTCAGGATTTCTCTAGTTTATCTCCTAAACTTCTCTTTAGCCTCACATCCCCATAAATATGTGTATATATGTATGTATGCAGTATGTCCAGTCTATAAGGATGTATTGTAATTGGAATCAGGAAAAATAAATCTACAAATGAATGCACAAAACTGGTAAGAAATACCTGTTCCTTGAGGGCAAATTGGACAGATGTGGCTCTTGTACATGAGACTTTATTCCTATGGATTGACCACAAGTCCTCCCCTCATTTGACTCATCTCTTTCAGTCTTCATATGTATTGTTAAACTTTTTAGCATCTTTGGTTCCAATATCCTCAAATTTGGTTTTCCATGCTTAAAACTAAAGGTAAAGTCTATTTAACTCCTTCAAACTACCACCCCAACGAAAATTTACCTAAAAAACTATCAAAACAATGACAATATATCCCCAAATGCTAGCAAAATGATAAAATTACTCTTATAGAATTTTCAATAATACAAAAATTCTCTTAAAAATTTGAAAAAATAAATAATTTTTTTTGTATTTTTGTTTTCATTTTAGTAAGGGTAATTTTGTTATTTTACAGATTATTATTGGGGTGATAGTTTGAAGGGGTTAAGTAGACTTTACCCTAAAACTAATCAAGAATATCTTTTGCATTTCACACAAGAATGTTTGTATCATAGCACACGCTTCCATCAGCAGATATGCAGATTTTTTATTTAAGTATGATTTTCATGAAATTCAGTGCGAATATCATAATATTAAATAATTTTAGGTGATAAAAATTTCTCACCAATTTAGGCAGATTAATTTTTTTTTTTTTTTAACCTAAACAAGGTTTTTTTAATTGACTCGATTTTACATAATTATCCAAAATTAGGACACAAAAAAGCACAAAACATATAACAGAGATAGAAAAAAAAACAACCAAAAAAGAAGTTGCAGAAAGAAAGGTGGTTGAAGTTAAACCTCCTACCTAATCCAGAATTTCTCTTAGTTTCTTACCTGGATTTCTCTTTTCCTTCCCACTCTCTAGTCCGAGATCTCATTCTAAAAAAAAAAAAAAAAAAAAAAATCTACTGTGAATACACAAAACTGATAAAAAAAATACCTGTTAATATTTATATGCCACCCGGACAAACTGGCCACTTGTGTTAGTGTTGTCTTCCACCTCTCCACCTTTCTTTGATCATCCTACCTTTTATCATGTTTAGCAAATGCATCTCCAAAGCTACTTCTTTGAAGCCGTACATCTAATCGATCTACCTTGTAAAACATTGGTAGAATAATTTGTCCTTTCATTTCCTTACACTCAACGATCTTCAGTAACTCGTCCAAGCACCATGTGGATGATGCATAGTTTTGAGAGAATATGACAATCAAAATCCATAACTCTTCGATAGCCTTGAAAACTGATGGAGAAATATAATTTCCTGTTTCAAGCTGCTCATCATCTATGTAGGTCTTGATTCTCCTTCGATCCAAAGTGTCGTATAGATTGGCAATAAAATTTCTGCGAGCATCCGCTCCTCTAAAGCTCAAGAACACATTGTGAGTCCATTGACGGGTGAATAAAGTAGATGACGAGGCTCCTCGGAAGGTCAAGGAAGAAGTCATCCTCTTTGTGTCAGAGATTACTACCAATTAGAGATGACGATTGGGTAGCATAACCAGTTTAGCTCTTGGCTCTTGAGTTGTCAAGAGAACGCGTTGGCTTCACGTACAAGGAACAGAGGAAATTGATGAGGTTTAGCCACTGTACATCTCTGTTAGCAAAACCAAAAAGGATTTCTCAACGATGCTTATTCTTCAGCAGTGGCCTATTTTGAGCCCTATTATGTGTTGTAATTTACATCCACGATTTTATATTACTTCATAACAAAGAAAGATGGAATCTTATCAAAATGTTACCGTGAACTTCGATCAAGCTCTTATGTTAGAACACCTCTCTCAGTCTCTCTGCCTCTGTAGTTGTTGCTTCATTTCAACAAATAAAAATGTAAAGAAAGACAAAAAAGAAGCAAATAAAGCAATATTCAATTCAAGACCGGCTTTGGATCTCTCCCTCCCTTTTCATTGAACCCAAATTTTACTTTGTAACAAAAATAAATAAATAAAATCACTCCTTGATTACAGAATTGAAGTCTGCACTGGTAGAGGTCAAGGGTATACCCAATTGAAACACTAGTGGCTCTGTCCCATGTATATATTTAGCTGCCCTGCACAAACTTGGTCCCAATCAAATCTACTGAGTATGTCACACACATTTTTCAATTGCGTCAAAAATCCAAAAAATAGCATCATCCGTTTCCAAACCAGGAAAGATTTGATCCATAATTAAATAAACAAATCAAGAAGCAAATGCTAGAGCTGGTCTTATTACATAACCAGTATAACACTATATTCTCTCTTCTCCTCAATTCATGACATAAAGCCATGGCAAAATTGTCATCTAACATCCGTGTGATATTCAACACCTCTTCTCTTGCTCTCCACTATCAACAGTGAGTAATCAGTAACCATTAATCAACAAACCTAAAAGTAATAATCAGGAGTTGATTTTATTTATTTATTTCACCATAAAGTAATAAATTGGGCCTGTGCCAAATATATTATATTAAGTTCAACTTAAGAGGAAAAAGAAAAAAGAAAAAAAGAAAAATCTTCAACTATCAAACAGTGTACTACCAACATTTGCATGATCTAAACCATAATTGATTATAATTGACACAAACAATTCTGAGCACACAGAATACATCAAGAAAAGTGGCCTTTCTTGAGTTCCCTTTTCGGACTCAAAAAGACATCAAAACACCCAGCACTCACCTGGAACTCCATTAATGTGCCTCATATTTTGAACGATACTACTCCAAATATCACAGAAATTTTGGAGTTGTGAAATAGACTAATTAAATTTATAAAAAAAAAAGAAAAGAAAAAAGTCATATGCTAAAGCATGTAAGCAAAGAATGACAACATGACCAACTTCAGGGCATCAGCAGCAACTCTAATGTGGCTTCACCTGCAAGGAACAAAGGAAATTGATGAGGTTTAGCCAGTGTACATTTCTGTTAGCAAACCCAAAAAAGAATTTCTCAACAATGCTTATTCTTAAACTTCAATTCTCGTTTAGGATTACAACAAATTTTTTTTTTTCTACATATAAATCATAAACTTTAATTAGAGATTGAGTGTATTTTATTGTATGAGGAGCCGTCCTTTTGGCTAAAGAGGAAAAGTGAGAGCTTGTAACCTAACATTTTTTGAAGTGGAGGATTATTTCAAATATATATGTTCTTCATATACTGCTGATCATTCACTTGAAAATAATAAAATTAGGGGTTGGAGAAATATCCATTACGTTGTGATCATTCGTTATTAAGTGGTTTCTAGAAGCTTTGACAAAAGCCTTGTTGGATGAAGCCATTCGGTCCAAAGAGAAGAGACAGCAACTACAAGAAAGAAGAAAAGTTGGCTTCGGTCATTAAGGAGGCATGGAGCAACATTTGAAGGGCAGCACCTTCTTTGACTTTGCTTTATGGATGTTAGTTTTTTTGTTGGCTCAATTCGGTTCCAAAATACAAAAGTTACTGTTCACGTACTCAAACACTAATATAGAGTAATCCGAATCCGATCTCCACCGTTCATAATGAGGATTCATGTATCATGAACATGCCTGCAAAGTTTCAACTCAATCGGACCACAAACGCTTATCGATCGGAGCTGTTGATCAAGACTGGACAGCATTTCCATAATGCGATTTTCTCCCTCTGCAGGCCATGTCCGGACATGCTACTATGGTGTCCGGACACAAATTCCAGGAAGCAGCTCCGCAAGGCCATGTCCGGACATCCAATTAACATGTCCGGACATCCCGTACCTGTAACAGTTTTAAATGATTTCAAACTGTGTCCTAGGTCTAGGGATTGTGAGGCTATTATAAATACATCTCTATAGAAATAAAGAGGTACGAATTTTCACCCCCAGAGAGTTCGTAAGAGGCTGTGCTTAAAGAGAGAATTATTGTGAGCCTTGTTGTTCCTCTTAGAGGATCTTTGTTAGTTTGTTTGTGAGCGTAATTGAGAAGTCTATCGGAAGGGTCCGATAAAGGAGAATCACGTTGAAGAAGATTGTGAGCGAGGAGACGAGTTGGAGGCTTGTCGATCTTACAGAGCCAAGGTCTTACAAAGGGTTGTAAGTGTTCCTAGTGTCTGTAATCTCTGGATAATCTTTTGATAGTGATTTCCTGGGTTTGGCTGCCCCGGAGAGGTTTTACTTTTAGATCTATTTCTAAAAGGTTTCCTCTTCGTCACCAAAATCTTTGTGTTTGATTATTCATATTTTGGTGATTGCTTGCTTAAATTTAAATATCCGTTAATTCTGCATAAACTGTGATATTTATCTGATTAGCGTTTTTCAATGGAGAAGCCTTCTTGTTATATAAGGCCATACGGCCAATTTGAATGTAGAGCAGAAGCTCCAATGTGGGGGCGTGCAAAAGCTCCTCGTGAGTGAGTTGGAGGAGACATCCAAGAAGGGAGAGATGTAGTGGGGGAAAGACATTTGGTTGCAGTAAGGCAACCAGCCCTTTTAGTAGCTCCATTTTGTGTGTGTTCTCACTTTGTATTCTCACAAGCTTTGTATCTTAGGGTACTAAGAGAATTTAGAGAATATTTCTCTTTTGTATTTAATTCTCTTATGTGTGAGAGTGAGACTTGGGTGTAATGGGGCTTTTGGGTTTGAGTGTCTTTTGGTTTTGTATTTGTACTCTACTTTTGTTAGTAAATTTCTCATGGATCGTCTCCGTCAGTAGATGTAGGCATGTTGTGCCGAACCATTTAAATCTTTGTATCTTGTGTGGTTGTGTTATTTTTCTATTCTGTATTTTTCTATTTCTTTCGTGATCTTGGAATTTGCATTTGTCACAACAACCCCAAAACCAAACACACTTCTTCTCCACTAAACAAACCCCCTAAAAATCTAGCGTTAGATGAAGCTTGTACCTGCTCTAGCGTCTTTAGTAGCAGCGTTGTGGTGGTGAATCGGTGGTTGATGGCGTGATGGGTTGGATTGAGTGGGAGAGACGGTGGCCGTTGGGTTGCGGTGTGTTTGAGATCTCCACTGTCGCTGTAAGAAGCAGGCTAGTCGGAGCAGGTGCTGGGATACCAGCAGAGAGCGGTGCGGCTGCAGTGACGGTGATTTCGGTAGATATAGGATGGTGGGGCATGGGTTCGGAATGGCACTGATGAGCGGCACGTTATGGACGGTGGACTGCCGTCGTAGGAAACTGAAGGGATGACGGCGTCACAAAAAAGAAGACACTGAGGAACGATTGCCTTTTTGCAAGGTGTTGCTGTGGACGCAAGACTGATGGTCAAAGATCTGCAAAGGTATTGCAGGTATTGACCATCAATAACAAGAAATTAAAATAAGACCATTGGATCTGACACTGGCGTTAGCCAAAATGCTTTGATATCATGAAGAAATTTGTAGGCCTAATTCATCTCTTAAAATCTGTTCAACAAGAGAGGATTGCCCATTCTTTATAAACATGAGCATCTCCAACAATGCCTTCATTTTAGCTACTCAAAATATCACTTTTTTCATTTTAGCTACTAGTTTTTCACTACACACTCTAGCAGAACTTCTATTTTAACAATCTCTTTTAATTAAATACCATTTTTTAATACTATTTTTTTTTTTATCTTATTCATTTTCTTCATCATTTTATCTTTTCTTTTTCTCTCTCACCCGAACCTCTCTTTTCATTTCCTTTCATTTTCATTTTCTCTGGCTATCCCTTTCTCTCTCTCGCCTTCTCCCTCAGATTCTCTCTCTCTCTCTCTCTCTCTCTCACTCCGGCCACCGTTGACCTCCGTCGCTCACCCTCTCTCTCACTCCGGCGCAAGGGTTCTGGCCACCGGGGAAGAAGAACGGGTTTTGCACCCCCTCCCTCTCTCCTGTCTCTCACTCCGGCGAAGACGGGAAGCAACAGAGGTATCATCGTCATCATCAGCAACAACCAAAGCTAAAGAGTCAAAGCCCTCAAGCCCCAAGACCCTTCATCTCCTTCGTATCTCTCTCTCGCTCGCTCGCTCGCCTGTCGAATCCTATAGGAATCGCGGTTTTTTTGTGATTCCCATTTCGTAGCTTAGATTCCACGTAATTTGTAAATTTAGGATATTTAGTAGATTGGTGAATTGGAATCGTTTATTTCTTTTGTAATAACTCTCTGTTGCTTCTTTGTTTTTGGAGGACCTTTTTTTTTCTTGCAATGGTCAGGAAGAAGACAAGCGAGAGAGAGAGAGAGAGGGAGAGGGAGAAAAAATTATAAAAAAATCTTAACAGCTGCTACAGTAGCAACTGTAAGGAAAGCTATTAAACTAACAAGTCCGTTGGAGGACATTTTCTTTTACATTTAGCTAAATAGTTAAAGTAAAGCATATGTTGTTGGAGATGTTCTAAGGTCTTGTCTATAAGGTCTTGTCTATAAGTAATGTGAGATAATTTTTCAATACCTTCCTTCACATGCAAGCTAGTATTTTTTTTTGTCATTGTCACGGGATAAATAGTGCAGGCCTCATTCTCAACACACCCCCTCATTTTTCAGTCTTCATATGTATTGTTAAACTTCTCAACTTTTTTGGTTCCGATATCCTCAAATTTGGTTTTCCCTCGTTAAAACTAACCAAGAATATCTTCTTCTTTTTTAGTGAATCAAAAATTGAATATCTTTTGCATTTCACACAAAATGTGTGCCGTACTAATTGCTTTAATCAAGATATTTCTAACTTAAGTGTGATTTTCATGATATCCAATGCAGAAATCATAATCCTATATAATTTTAGGTGGTACAACTTCCTCACTAATTTAGGCTGCTAAAAATATTTTGGGAAAATTATCCTTTCCCTCTATAAACTACCACACGATGACCATTTCCCCCATCAGCTACCAACTTTATGTTATGACCTCCTTAAACTACCATTTTGTTATCAAAACTCCCATTCGGTTAGTCAAAGCCGTTAAGTTGGACGATCAACTGTACTGTTCATGGCGTTCGTACTGTTCACGACACTGTTCACAGGATTGACAGTCCGGCTTAACGACTTTGACTGACGGATGGGGTTTTTGGTAACAAAATTGTAGTTTGAGGGGGTCGTAATGTAAAATTGATAACTGATGAGGGGAAATGGTCATTGCGTGGTAGTTCATTGGAGGAAAGAATAATTTCCCCAAATATTTTTTATACTAAACAAGGTGTTTTTAATTGACAGGATTTACATAATTATCCAAAAATAAAAAAAACCAAAACATACAGAGTAACAGAGATAGAAGGAAAAACATGCAAGAAATTGCAGAAAGAAGGGTGGTTGAAGTTTAATGGTGGATAGAGGTGGAGGACAGAGAGAAAGCTTCCTCCAAGATTCAGGATTTCTCTAGTTTGTCTCCTAAACTTCTCTTTAGCCTCACATACCCATAAATATGTGTATATATGTATGCATGCAGTATGTCCAGTCTATAAGGATGTATTGTAATTGGAATTAGGAAAAACAAATCCAAATGAATGCACAAGACTGGTAAAAAATACCTGTTCCCTGAGGGCAAACTGGACATATGTGGCTCTTGTACATGAGACTCTATTCCAAGTGAACTTGGGGAACTAGACAGATGTGGCTCTTGTACATGAGACTCTATTCCTTGTAAAAGACTTATGATTTCCTTCCCAATTCGCCTATGGATTGACCACAAGTCCTCCCCTCATTTGACTCATCTTTTTCAGTTTTCATATGTATTGTTAAACATTTTAGCATTTTTGGTTTCAGTATCCTCAAATTTGGTTTTCCATACTTAAAACTAAGGGTAAAGTCTATTTAACTCCTTCAAACTACCACCCTAAAGAAAATTTATCCCCAAAACTATCAATTACGATAATTTATCCCACAAACTATCAAAACAATGACAATGTACCCCCAAAATGCTAGCAAAATGACAAAATTACCCCTATAGAATTTTCAATGAAATAAATAAATAAATAAATATTTTAGTATTTTTGTTTTTATTTTAGTAAGGGTAATTTCGTTATTTTGTTAAAATTGGGGTACATTGTAATTATTTTGATAGTTTGGAGGATAAATTATCGCAATTAATAGTTTGGGGGTAGATTGTCATTAGGGTAATAGTTTGAGGGGTTAAATAGACTTTACCCTAAAACTAATCAAGAATATCTTTTGTATTTCACACAAAAATGTTTGTACCATAGTACATGCTTCAATAAGTATGATTTTCATGAAATCTAGTGCGGATATCATAATATTAAATAATTTTAGGTGATAAAAATTCCTCACCAATTTAGGTAGATTATTATTATTTTTTAACCTAAACAAGGTGTTTTTAATTGACTAGATTTTACACAATTATCCAAAATTAGGACACAAAAAAGCACAAAACATATAACAGAGATAGAACAAAAAACAACCAAAAAAGAAGTTGCAGAAAGAAAGGTGGTTGAAGTTAAACTTCCTACCTAATCCAGAATTTCNATTGTAAAACTTCTCAACTTTTTTGGTTCCGGTATCCTCAAATTTGGTTTTCCCTCATTAAAACTAATTAAGAATATATATATTTTTATGAATCAAGAATGAAATATCTTTTGCATTTCGCACAAAATGTGTGCTGTATTAATCGCTTCAATCAACATATTTATAACTTAAGTATGATTTTCATGAAATCCAATGCAGAAATCATAATACTATATAATTTTAGGTGGTACAATTTTCTCACTAATTTAGGCTGCTTAAAATATTTTGGGAAAATTATCATTTCCCTCCATGAACTACCACGTGATGATCATTTCCCCTATCAGCTATCAACTTTACATTACGACCCCTCAAACTACAATTTTGTTATCAAAACCTCCCTTCAGTCTGTCAAAGCCGTTAAGTTGGATGGTCAACTATACTGTTCACGACACTGTTCACAAGGTTGACCGTCCGGCTTAACGACCTTTACTGACAAATGGGGTTTTTGGTAACGAAATCGTAGTTTGAGGGGATCGTAATGTAAAATTTGTAGCTGATGAGGGGAAATGGTTATCGCGTGGTAGTTCATTGGGGGAAAGGATAATTTTCCCAAATATTTTTTATACTAAACAAGGTGTTCTTAATTGATGGGATTTACATAATAATACAAAAAAAAAAAACACAAAACATACAGAGTAACATGAGATGGAAGGAAAAACACGCAAGAAATTGCAGAAAGAAGGGTGGTTGAAGTTTAATGGTGAATGGAGGTGGAGGACCTCGAGAAAGCTTCCTCCAAGATTCAGGATTTCTCCGATTTATCTCCTAAACTTCTCTTTAGCCTCACATACCCATAAATATGTGTATATATGTATGTATGCAGTATGTCCAGTCTATAAGGATGTATTGTAATTGGAATCAGGAAAAACAAATCTACAAATGAATGCACAAAACTGGTAAGAAATACCTGTTCCTTGAGGGCAAATTGGACAGATGTGGCTCTTGTACATGAGACTATATTCCTATGGATTGACCACAAGTCCTCCCCTCATTTGACTCATCTTTTTCAGTCTTCATATGTGTTGTTAAACTTTTTAGCATTTTTGGTTCCAATATCCTCAAATTTGGTTTTCCATGCTTAAAACTAAAGGTAAAGTCTATTTAACTCCTTCAAATTACCACCCCAACGAAAATTTACCTAAAAAACTATCAAAACAATGACAACATATCCTCAAATGCTAGCAAAATTATAAAATTACCCCTATAGAATTTTTAGTAATACAAAAAATTCTCTTAAAAATTTGAAAAAATAAATAAATTTTTTAGTATTTTTGTTTTCATTTTAGTAAGGGTAATTTTGTTATTTTGTTAAAATTGGGGTACATTGTCATTGTTTTGGTAGTTTGAAGGGTAAATTATTGCAATTAATAGTTTGGGGGACAGATTGTTATTGGAGTGATAGTTTGAGGGGGTTAAGTAGACTTTACCCTGAAACTAAGCAAGAATATCTTTTGCATTTCACACAAAAATGTTTGTACCATAGCACACACTTCAATCAGCAGATATGCATATTTTTAATTTAAGTATGGTTTTCATAAAATCCAGTGCGAATATCATAATATTAAATAATTTTAGGTGATAAAAATTCCTCACCAATTTAGGCAGATTAATATTTTATTTTTAACCTAAACAAGGTGTTTTTAATTGACTAGATTTTACATAATTTTCCAAAATTAGGACACAAAAAAGCACAAAACATATAACAGAGATAGAACAAAAAACAACCAAAAAAGAAGTTGCAGAAAGAAAGGTGGTTGAAGTTAAACTTCCTACCTAATCTAGAACTTCTCTTAGTTTCTTACCTGAATTTCTCTTTTCCTTCCCACTCTCTAGTCCGAGATCTCATTCTAAAAAAAAAAAAATCTACTGTGAATACACAAAACTGATAAAAAATACCTGTTAATATTTATATGCCACCTGGACAAATTGGCCACTTGTGTTAGTGCTATCTTCCACCTCTCCACCTTCCTCTGATCATCCTACCTTTTATCATGTTTAGCAAATGCATCTCCAAAGCTACTTGTTTGAAGCCGTACATCCAATCGATCTACCTTGTAAAACATTGGTAGAATAATTTGTCCTTTCATTTCCTTACACTCAACGATCTTTAGTAACTCGTCCAAGCACCATGTGGATGCTGCATAGTTTTGAGAGAATATGACGATCAAAATCCTTGACTCTTCGATAGCCTTGAAAACTGATGGAGAAATATAATTTCCTCTTTCAAGCTACTCATCATCTATGTAGGTCTTGATTCTCCTTCGATCCAAAGTGTCGTATAGATTGGCAATAAAATTTCTGTGAGCATCCGCTCCTCTAAAGCTCAAGAACACATCGTGAGTCCATTGACGGGTGAATAAAGTAGATGTTGAGGCTCCTCGGAAGGTCGAGGAAGACGTCATCCTCTTTGTGTCAGAGACTACTACCAATTAGAGATGGCGACTGGGTAGCAGAACCAGTTTAGCTCTTGGCTCTTTGAGTTGAGAAAAGTCTATGCGTCATCAACACAAGAGAACGCGTTGGCTTCACCTACAAGGAACAGAGGAAATTGATGAGGTTTAGCCACTGTACATCTCTGTTAGCAAAACCCAAAAGGATTTCTTAACAATGCTTATTCTTCATCAGTGGCCTATTTTGAGCCCTATTATGTGTTGTAATTTATATCCACGATTTTATATTACTTCATAACAAAAAAAGATTGAATCTTAGCAAAATGTTACCGTGAACTTTGATCAAGCTCTTATGTTAGAACACCTGCCCTCTCTCTGCCTCCGTAGTTGTTGCTTCATTTCAACAAATAAAAATGTATAGAAAGACAAAAAAGAATCAAATAAAGCAATATTCAATTCAAGACCGGCTTTGGATCTCTCCCTCCCTTTTCATTGAACCCAAATTCACTTTGTAACAAAAATAAATAAATAAATAAAATCACTCCTTGATTACAGAATTGAAGTCTACACTAGTAGAGGTCAATGGTATACCCAATTGAAACACTAGTGGCTCTGTCCGATATATATATTTGGCTGCCCTGCACAAACTTGGTCCCAATCAAATCTACTGAGTAAGTCACACACATTTTTTAATTGCATCAAAAATCCAAAAAATAGCATCATTCGTTTCCAAACCAGGAAGATTTGATCCATAATTAAGTAAACAAATCAAGAAGCAAATGCTAGAGCTGGTCTTATAACATAACCAGTATAACACTATATTCTCCTCAATTCCTGACACAAAGCCATGGCAAAATTGTCATCTAACATCCGTGTGATATTCAACATCTCTTCTCTTCCTCTCCACCATCAACAGTGAGTAATCAGTAACCATTAATCAACAAACCTAAAAAGTAATAATCAGGAGTTGATTTTTTTTCACCATAAAGTAATAAATTGGGCCTAGTAAATACCCAAATATATTATATTAAGTTCAGCATAGGAGGAAAAAGAAAAAAGAAAAAAAGAAAAATCTTCAACTACCGAACAGTCTATACTACCAACATCTGCATGATCTAAACCATAATTGATTATAATTGATACACAAACAATTCTGAGCACACATAATTGATTATAATTGGTGTAGCAGAAGACGGAGAGCAAAGCCGAGATGCCAGAGACGACGGCGGGGCCGGCGTCTTCGCGAGCCTCGAGGCCGGTGAGGACGAACCTGCCGACGCCGATGACCGCGCCGATTCCGAACCACATGAGGTCCCACCAGTTGAGCGTCTTCTTCATCTTGTTCTAGCTTCGAGCCTTGATTTCCACGAGCTCTGTGTGGTCCAAGGAGGGGGTCACGATCCGATCCCTCAGCCTCATCGGAGTCTCCATCAACGCCTTCCCGTAGTTGCCCCACTCCTTCCATTCTGCCTTGATCACCACCACACAAAATATGAGATCTGGAAAAAAAAAAATTCAAGATTAAAATCCTGTTACAATCTCTGTTTGGTTGCCCGGAAACAGAGAGAGAAAAAAATGGAAGAAATGAATCTCGAGAGACTGAAGGGCTGGAATTTGAAGAAGCCGTCGAGAGACTGAGGAACTTTTTTGGCAACTTAAACAGATCCCTTATTCCTACATGAAAGGAATATCTATTCCTCTCATTTTTTTGAGGAATAATTATTCTTGTGTATAAGGGAATGGTGATTTCTTATTTTTAGGAATGGACCCTTATCAAATAAAAGGAATATCTACTCCATTTCGAAGGCCTATTCCGTAAACCAAATGAGCCTAAAAGTGTGTTTTATTGTATGAGAGGAGCCGTCCTTTTGGCTAAAGAGGAAAAGTGAGAGCTTGTAACCTAGAATTTCAAAAATATATGTTCTTCATATACTGGTTGGAAATAAAATTAGGGGTTGGAGAAATATCCACCGATCACTAAGAAATCCAAAACCATATAGAAGAAAGGTCATACTCAAATCTACAGAATCTGTCACTGTAACAGGTGTGCTGAGCTGGATTTGTTACAGTATAGCTGGCGAATAGCTACATTGAAGGAGGGCCGTTTGATGGCTGTTTGGCAGTCAACACACACGGGCTTTTGAAGAGCTAGGTTGGTTATAATTGAAAGGGGAGTAATTCTCTACAGCAGGGTTCATCGTAGAGTTTAGTTTACTATAAAAGGTTTAGGCCTTCGCTTAGTTATGGAATTCAGACTTTGGCTATTATCTTGATTAGTAAAAGTAGTCTCTCTCTCATAGTCAGTAGATTTCTGTAGCAAGGAGATTGATCCTCTCGAATGGATCATTGTATAAATCTACTTCGAGTCTAAATAAAAGCTTTGAAGTTCATTCCAAATTCATTAGTTTTCTATTTGAATTCTGTTGAGTAATTTGGTGTGTTACAGTCCCACACCACACATTCCCATATCGAACCCCATTTGTCAATTGCACCAAATTTTTTTTTAAAAAAATAGCATCGTATGTTTCCAAACCAGGAAGAGTTGATCCATAATGAATTATTAAGTGCATGGGCAAATCAATAAGCAAATACTAGAACTGGGGTCCTTCCGAGAAGTAACCTTCAAATTTGTGCACAATTGGAGAAAGCGAAGCAGAGGAAAACAGCGATGGAGAAAAAGAAGGGTTCTTTTGATGTACTTACAATTCACCAGGTGGCGGATCCTCTGCATTTGAAAATCTAATCCCCAAGGCTGAAGAATGCCTCTTTTGTTGAGGGTGCCAATTGGATTCCAAGTTTCCATCACCATCATCATCACGGGGCCTCTTTTTCTGTTGAGTTCCGTCTACTAAATCAATCTCACTCTCGTTACACAAACGTACCAAATGGAATCCGCAACTTTTCAAGCGCAGTGGCTCTGGAACTTCAAATTTAACTCGCACGTGATCAACACTTCGAAACTTAAAAGAATGGTGTGGAACACAGAAATGCATCCATACATGATCTGAGGCCGATTCTGACAAAGTTGAAGAGACTTTATGACAATAGATTTCTACACCGCGAGCGATGACGTTAGCACTAACTCCACGTTGAAACGAAAGTAGTTGTCCTTCTACAACAGCAGAGAAAGCAATTATTGTGAACTCCCCAAACATATCTGCAGCCTCATCAATATCTATTTCACATGAATTACTATTTGAAGCATTTTTATGATAGTTGAACCAATCTGGAATCTTGTTTCCCGAAACGTAACAGTTAAAGTAACGCGCCGCCTTAAGAGGTCCCTGTTAAACACATATGACAAATTTTCAGTGATACAACCAACAAATCGAGCCACACAGACTTGTATATGAGAGAGAGAGAATATCTTAATCCATCAAGGAAAGAACTTACCGAAAGTGGTCGAGCTATTGCCACAGTTTGCACATTCTGATAGGTTGCAGAAGGAGGAGCACCACTGCCCACAGGGCCTCGTGCCGAACAAGTTGTTTCATACCATACAACCTCTGGATACAACCATGTACTAACTAATTCAGATGTTTGTGGTTCTCCCAAAAATGTTTCCAATGACATGCACCCCTCTGCTTGCACGTATTTTATATTTCGTGGAAGTCTTAGAATTTTTTGAAGTTGCTTGCAATCATCCAAATTAAGAAGCCGCAAGCAAACAAATCTTTCGATGCGTGGAGGAATGGTATCAATAACACTCCCCGATAGATTTAAGGATTTCAATGTGGAGGAGCAATTAAATATACTAAACAAATTTTGTTCTAATAGGCCACAATTGCCTAGGCGCAGAGATTCTAGTGCTGGAAATACTATCGATGAACAATCATCATTAGAAACACTTGAATTCGTAGGAGGTGGCAACAGGAGTAAGTCCGGACCTAAAAAAATTTCTGATTCCTTCATAGATACATTAGAGGGCATAGATTGTCTGATATCCCCCATCTTATCTGGAAACTTAACAAGGTTTGAACAACCCTCGAGAAAAAGATGATGTAAATGTTGCAACTGATAAATGCTACTTGGAAGATACACAAGGTTTCTGTTATCCTTTAGTACTAAGTGTATAAGCCCAATGAGGTACACAATAGATGAAGGCAGTTCTTTTATACCGGTGCCTGAAAAGTGAATGAATTCTAAACACTCCATCGGACACTCAATTTCAGGAAAGTAGTTAAGCCCTGAGCATAATGAAACGACAAGCTCTTTTAGAGATCTCAACTTGAGGCTTTTCGGAAAATTGACAAGGGAATAGCATTTCTGAAGACTCAAATGAACTAGCTTATCAAGAAATCCAACAGAATGGTGAACTTCAACTAAATTTTTACAACCATCAAGCCTCAAATCCACTAAATTTGGAATCCTTGAAATATCGGGAAATATTTTTATATTGGTGTCTGTAAAGTGAAGGTATTCTAAACACTCCATCGGACACTCAATTTCAGGAAAGTAGTTAAGCCCTAAGCATGATGAAACGTAAAGCCTTTTTAGAGATCTCAACTTGAGGCTTTTTGGAAAATTGACAAGGGAATAGCATTCACGAAGACCCAAATGAACTAGCTTATCAAGAAATCCAACAGAATGGTGAACTTCAACTAAATTTTTACAACCATCAAGCCTCAAATCCACTAAATTTGGAATCCTTGAAACATCGGGAAATATTTTTAGGAATTCACAACCAGAGAAGTTCATAATTGTCATGCTTTGAAAATTCTGTAGAAAGAAAAATAATAATAATAAATTAGTTTGAAGGAAATTTACGACATAAATTTAAAGGAAGAAAATTTAAAATCAAGGGAAATTATGTCAAGAACCCGTAATGCTTTCACACTTTTTGACATTGAAACCCTGATTTCTAGTTTGATGAATTTTTTATTTGAAAATCAAGATCTTTGTAAGTGTTTTCATCAAATAGATAACAAAAATTATATGAAAATACACTTGCCCTCTCATACCAAAAACAAAAGGTGTGGCTGGCAGTGGTTGGGAGAAAGCACCTAGTCTTGGCCATGGCACGCAACCATGGCTGAGGGTGCTGTCACCCGGACAAAACCAGCCATTTTTTTTTTTTTAAAAAAAAAATTATGTTACATGCATAAATGTATTTTAAAACCGTTTATGTTATCTATTTTACCCATTAAAAAAAAAAAAACTAATTATTGTATTGATTAACAAATTTTGGAAGCCCAAATCTAAAATTCATCAAATTGGTAACTAGGGTCTCGATATTAAAAAAAAAAAAAAATTAAAAAAAAATTTTTTTTTAAAAGAAGTGAAAGCACTAGAGGTCATAAAATCATTTTTCTAAAAACAATAATTGTACCTCAATTCCCTCCAATCTCTTGAGTTGACTCTTAGGCATTTCTAAAGCAGCAAGGTTCTCTAAATGAGAAATGGATGACAAAGATTCTAAATGACATTCACACCAAGTAAGCAATCTTAACTCATTAGGGAGAAATTTAAGCTGTCCAGAAAAGCGCACATTAGGGTTAACCATAAGCAGTTTAAGCCTTTCCATCTTCTTGAAGACCTCGAATTCCACGTGCATCATATCTCCTTTAGGCAAATCTACAAATATGCCTCGAATTTTGTTTGTTCCCTAGTAAGACAATGAATCAGTAGTGTGCAAGGAAAATCAAAGCATAAATTCTCCATATTTAAACGCTCGCTAGAATTATAACTTTTGTTTTGTTACAAGTATATATGTAATACTTTGTAAAAAGGAAACAAACTTAGATTCCATCTATCCTCTTTTAATGTTGCTTTTCATTTTGTGATTTTCAAAATAGCTAATTTTACTTTTACTACTAAAATGTTCCAAAGTGAGCGTGATCACCATGCATGTTCGAAAGATCAAATTTGTCTTCTTCTTATTTTATTTTTATATTATTCCAATTTCTCTTACCTATTAGAAAAACAAAATACTAAACAACTACTCCTACCTTTGAAATGGAATAAAGGAGAACTTTGTATGACGAGTTTATTTATTTTCTTTTATATACGTGTATATAATATATGTTTATATACTATATATACACATATATGTGTATCTGTCTATAATTCTTCATCATCTTTTACGAAGAAAAAAAGAAGTAAAATATTATTCTTGGATGTGTACTTTTGAAAAAGAAACAAATATAAAATTAAAAGAGTCTTTTAATGTAACTTCTTACCGCATCTTTCTCAAGGACATCACGAACATCTTTATGAAACCATAATCTACTGCGTTTGCTAGGGTCTTCAGGTGATTCTTGTCTAACAACTTCTCTACCCATGTCTTGCAATAAGTCGTGCATATCCAAATTTTCATCACTACCATTAATGGTTATGAGAGACTTCTCTACAAGCACTTTGATACCATCAACTGGGAAGCAATCACAACTATCTAGTATTTTAATAACATAATTTGCCCGATATCCTCTGAAAAAACATGCAATGTCAAGAAAAATATTCTTCTCATTTTCATGCAATCCATCATAACTTATTTGAAGTCTTTCTTGGATTCTTTCATGAGGAATTCTTTTATACTTATCCAATGCACTTTTCCATTGATGTATATCTTTACGATATAAATCTGAACCTAACACTTCTAAAGCTAGTGGAAGGCCCCCAACATAATTTATTGCGTGTTCCATTAGCTTAAGAAAATCATCAGTAGGTTTGTCTTCTTTGAAAGCATTCCAACGAAAGAGCTCAAGAGCTTCCTTGCTATCCAATTCCTTCACATTATAGATTAGATCATCGATTACTCCATGATTAGTCAATACTTTCTTGTCTCTTGTCGTTACGATGATCCTACTTCCAAAACCAAACCAATCTTCTCCAGCCAATTTATCTAGTTGGACCAAATGATTATCCACATCATCAAGAATAAGAAGTACCCTTTTAGAGCAAAGCCTTTTCTTTATCACAGTAATTCCTTCATCAACACTATCAACCTCCACATTATGTTCTAATATTTTTGAAAGAAGTTTATTTTGTAATTTGACCAAAGAAGTTATTCTAACATTTTCAAGAAAACAACTACCTTCAAACCGATAAGCCATCGAGTTGTAAATAGCTTTGGCAATAGTTGTCTTACCAATTCCACCGGCTCCTAAGATTCCTACCATTCGTATATCATCCATCTTATCAATACTTAAAAGTGAATTGATCTCCTGTACATGAGAGTCAATTCCAACTGGATGGTTGGCAACATGGAAGTATGTTTGATTCACAATTAATATTCTTGATACCTCATGAGTGAGTTCTTCAATAAATTTAGCTTCATTCCTATCAAATACAACAGATTATAAACACTTAAAGAGTTGAACTTTTCATATGATAAAAAAATAAAAAAAATAAAATAAAACCCTCTACAATGAATGCACAAGAGTGAGAAGAAATACATGTAATTCTTTAAATGCCACCCGGACAAATTGGCCACTTGTGTTAAGGCTGCTTTCCAGCTCTGCACTTTCATATCATCGAACCTTTTTGCAAGTTCAGCCAATGCATCTTCATAATGGTTCTTTTGATGACGTACATCTGATGGGTCCACCTTGTAAAACACTGGAAAAATCATTTGCCCTTCTGTTTCAACAATCTTTACTAGCTCGTCCAAGCACCATTTGGATGATGCATAGTTTTGAGAGAATACAACAATTGAAATTCTTGACACTTCAATGGCTTCGAGAAGTGCCGGAGAAATCTTTTCTCCCCTTTTAAGCTCATCATCATCTATGAAGGTTTTGATTCCCTTCACACGCAAAGCATAGCATAGATGGGCAGTAAAATTGTCACGAGTATCTTCGCCTCTAAAACTCAAGAACACATCATTCGTCCACTGACGAGTGGAAGAAAAGGAGGAAGAGACTCCTTGGAAAGCTATGGAAGAAGTCATCCTCTTTGTATGTAAGACTACGACCTAGCAAAGACCTATTTTATAGAACCAGGAACCAGTTTAGCTCTGGAGTTAAAAGGAGAAAAGTCGATGCTACTTTGCATCTTCATCAGAAGATAAAACGCGTTAAAAGATGGATGGCAATCAATAAAGTAGCATCCATCATCAATAAAGTAGTGTGGAAACGAATGTAACTGAATGTTAACTAGGAAGCTTCATGGCAACTTCCCATACAAGGAGATGAATCATCGTCCTTTGACTTTTATATTTGCTTTATATTACTAAACAGTATGAAAGAGGAGAAAACGCGTTGGAAAAGAAGTGTGACAAACTTCCCCCACACCTCACACAATCAAATAGAAAACTATGTGGGCCTGGAATGGAAAAGAAGTTTAGGAAGCTTCATGGGAACTTCTCAACTATGTGGGCGTGGAATGGAAAAGAAGTTTAGGAAGCTTCATGGGAACTTCTCTAAAGGGTATCCTATGCATTGACCTTATTGCATTAAGAGCTACTTAATTTTTAAAAATTAAAAGTAGCACTAGAGAAAGGGTATCCTATTCATTGAGCTATTTGAGAAAGTGTGGTATTTCTGATAGCTTATCACCCGATTTATTTGAATTTGACGATTCTGATTGCTCATATATTTTTTTTTTTTTTTAAATGGTGATTCTGATTGGATTGATGATTCCACTAAGTATCCCACACTCTGTAACCAAATAAACTTAAAAGATTAAATGCCCGTTTTAGTATACATGGTTAGGATTATAACTAAACAGATGTTTTAGTTTCAAAAAGTATTATTATTATAGGTAGTACTTTTAGTTAATCAAAATTTTCATTTGGTACTTTCGTTTAGGTTCTGTCAATTGTTTTTACGGAAATTCACGTCGCCTCACTTAAAATCATGACACATGCCTCTTGTGTCACATATTTTAGCCAAATTAGAATATCTTATGATGTGGCCGTGTATTACAAGTGATACCTATGTTTATCGTGCCACATGGAGTGCAGAAAATAATTAATAAAATTATTAATTCCAAAAACAAAAATCCCAAATCTTTCAAACCAACCCATTAATCAAGTTTATCTCCAAACTGATTGAACTCTAGTTTTACTGCTCTCCCCAAATCATATGAACTATTTCTCGGAAGCTTTGTGTTTTCAATTGTCTTCCCAAATATTAGAGATCTAAAGACTAAACTTAGTTTAGTTGGTATATGGCCAAAACTCAATTCCATTGTTCATGAAGCCAAAGTTTGTGCTACCTCTTAATTCTTTTCTCCATTAATCTTTTTTCTTACCAATTCAATTCCATTGTTCATTAATCTTTTTTCAAAGTTTGTTCCGCTGTCACCCAAACTACGTAACAGACGGCGACTTTTGCTGCCACGCAACCAATCACTACCACCGTGAGCCAAGGCGAATCAGATATAACTGCATGCTCAATGTGTAATCAACAGTACTCCTCGCTGCTTTTAGTGATTGAAATATTTGGAGAGGGAAGCTCTGTTTGGTTCACTTACCAAAATAGTGGAGATGATTTTATATTTATAGATAGACTCGTGGAGTCGTTTTACATAATAGTTTACAAAAGATTCAGACAAAACAAAAGAGTATCACATGGATACAATACAAAGGAAACATAAAATATTACAATATGATATTGTCATTGGTTCAACGTGCATAATAATAGCTGTTGCTCAAAATTTGGAAAAGAAGAAAAGGTGGAGTGCACATGATGGAATACGTGAAATCTAGGGAGTCCATTAAGTTCGACTTGGTCGTCAAAATTTGAGAAACACTATGTGATTTCTATACGATGATATGAACACTGAACTATCAGTCCACTCACGTCCTATATAACAATAAAAAAAATTTTAAAAAAAAAAAAAAATTGAAACTAGAAGCTCAATAGTGTCCACTCAAAGTGGACGCTAGTAGTCTTATAGAAAAATAAAAAAACAAATAAAACTACGAGATCAATAGCGTCCACTGTCTTGTGGAAAAATAAAAATAATAATAATAAAAAAAACAAATAAAACAAGCCCTATCATGACAGTGGATGCTGATGATAGATCAATATATTATAGCGTCCACTGAAAGTGTACACTAATAGTCTTGTAGAAATTTTTTTTTTTTTTTAAAAATAGAGATCAATAGCGTCCACTATTATTGGACGCTAATAGCCATGTAGAAAAATAAGAAATAAAAAACCATAGAGGTCAATAGCATCCACTTTAAGTGGACGCTAATAGTCTTATAGAAAAATAAAAAACAAATAAAACTAGAAGATCAATAGCGTCCACTTAGACTCTAGTCGTGTAGAAAAATAAAAATAAAAAAATAATATAGATCAATAGCGTCCACTATGAGTGGACACTAATAGGCCTGTAGAAAAATAAAAAACAATAGAGATCAATAGCATCCACTAATCGTCTTGTACAACCAAAAAAAAAAAAAAAATCGAAACTAGAAGATCATTAGCATCCACCCAAATGTGGACACTGATGATAGGTCATTAGCATCCACTAATTTTTACGCTAATAGTCTTGTACAAAAAAAAATCAAAAATAGAAGAGCAATAGCGTCCACCCAAATTTGGACACTGATGATAGGTCATTAGCGTCCACTAATGTGGATGCTAATAGTCTTGTACCAAAAAAAAAAAAAAAGAAAAAAAAAAAAAAAAAAAAGAAAAAGAAAAAGTAGAAGAGCATTCGCATCCACCCAAATTTGGATGTTGATGATAGGTCATTGGCGTCCACTAGTGGACACTAATGGTCTTGTACAAAAAAAGAAAAAAAACAAAAAATAAAAATCAAAAATAGAAGATCAATTGCAGTGCATTAGTCGGATCAATTGTAATAAAATCGAAGGATCGATCACTACTCTAATCGATTGAATGTTTGATCGAACATCTGATCGATCCTAGTGAATTAGTTCGATTAATCGTGATATGATCAGATGATTGAAACAATTGAAATTGAATGTTTGACCGAACATCCGACCAATCCTAGTTAATTAGTTCGATTGATCGAACATCTGATCGATCCTGGTGAATTAGTTCGATTGATCGTGATATGATCAGATGATTGAAACAATTGAAATTAAATGTTTGATCGAACATCCGACCAATCCTAGTGAATTAGTTCGATTGATCGTAATAGAATCAGCTTATTGAAACAATTGAAATTGAATGTTTGATCGAACATCCAATTGATCCTAGTGAATTAGTTCGATTGATCATGATAGGATCAAATTATTGAAACAATTGAAATTAAAAGTTCTATCACACATCCGATTGATCCTAGTGCATTATTTCGATCAATCGTGATAGGATCAAATTATTGAAACAATTGAAATTAAATGTTCTATCACACATCCGATTGATCCTAGTGCATTATTTCGATCAATCGTGATAGGATCAAATTATTGAAACAATTGAAATTAAATGTTCGATCACACATCCGATTGATCTTAGTGCATTATTTCGATCAATCGTGATATGATCAAATAATCGATTAAACTTCAAACAAATAAAAGATTCGATCGAACATCCAATTGATCCTAGTGAATTAGTTTGATTGATAGTCATAGTATCAAATGATCGATCAATATTGACACAATTGATATTGAAGGTTCGGTCAAAAATCCGATCGATCCTAGTGAATTAATTCGATTGATCGTGATAGGATCAAATTATTGATCAAACGTGAAAGAATTAAAGGTTCAAATTATTGAATTAGTTCAAATTATTGAATTAGTTCGTATATGGAATTTGAGGATTATTGGGTCAACGCTTTGTAAGTGATTTTTCGATAATTTCTTGATTTGAGTTTGTGTGTTTCTTGATATGGGATTTTATTTTGGGGGCCCAATACACTAGCAGCAGCAGATGCAGCCTTGCCTTTTTGATTATTGTGTTCGGTGTGGATACTGTTGTGGTGTTCATAGCCAAATAGTAAAAACAGAATTGCCAAATATGCATATTTGAGGTAATGATTAATTGCAATGATAGTTGGGTATTACAAAGTTTGTCTGCTTTCGTTCCCACAAGGTAGATGAGAGAAGGTGATTTGTCTCTTGTTTTGGCTTGGCTTGGCTTGTATTTTGTTTTTTGTTTTTACTGTTTCAAGGAGTAGGTTTGCTGCAGAATAAAAAAGTACGTGGCTTTCTTTTCTTTTCTTTTGATTCCTCACGTTTGCTGCCATTTTCTGCAGGTTTAGCTCTTTCACTTCTTACTTTGTTTGTCTTCTTTCTTCTTTCTTCATTTCTAGCAAAATTAAAAAGCCAACACAAACACTAATCCCATTTAGTTTAGACAATGTGTTGTTCATATAAGTTGATTTGTTTGTTTGTTGTTTTTAGCAAATAGTGGTTGGTTTATCACTTTTCCACCATTTTGTTTCCAGCTCTTGGTGTGCTTGACGTTTAATGCATCAACAAGATCAATATTTTCTTTGCCCTGTATTAATTCCTGTTTTTAAGCATGTTCCTTGCCATGTTTCATGTGTTTGAATAATTTCATTGGTTTATGGAAATGAAGTTTTGGCTGACTTTTTGATTGTATTATTTGGAACAACTAGGAGTCAAATCTCAAGTTTCGGAAGCTTGCCTTTCACTTAATCTTCACGATCAATTCCTGTTTTTAAGCATGTTCCTTGCCATGTTTCATGTGTTGGAATAATTTCATTGGTTTATGTAAATGAACTTTTGGCTGCTAAAATCTAAAGAGATGCTCATAGTACAAGAATAATGTCAACAACATGTTCCATTTTGCTATTGAACCTATAAGACTTCCTTCTATAATAGCTGTGCGGGAATTGGGATTCTCAATATCTGTATTTATATTCATTTGGTTTCTAGTATCTTTCAAAATGTTTTCATTGAGTTCATATTGACTATGAGTGTTGGACAGAAATGATCCATTCATTCTTTATAATTTTGTTTATCACCAAAGTTTTTACTTGATTCATCTCTTTTCAATGTTCCACGCAGGTTCCTTTTTCTAGGTCTGCTCTGAATCATGAAAGTGGAGCAAAAACTGGCTTTTTCTGGAATTGTTACTGGGATGATCATAATGTGTTGTGCTCTTTTATTCTTGACTCCATTGTTTGAATACATTCCACAGGCAGGAATGTTTCCACTTTAATACATTTGTTTTCTCAGTGAGGCTGCAGTATCTTTTCTTCTTATCGATTCCAGGTTTGAACAGCATAGTTTAGATTTTAGGTGCTTTTTTATGGAACCCACGGCCTAGGAAGTTGGACATTTTATAAAACATGATATGGCACCTTAATTTACTACTGTTTTTTTTTTTTTTTTGGCTTTTTTAGTTCTCTTGTTTTATCCACTTTTGCATTCCAAACTAATGATGTGAAGTTATGGAGTTCCCTGCATTATGTAATCATGATCTATAAAGTGGAACCCTGTCTTAAGATTGAATTGCTATTAGTGTCTTGATTAATGGGTGCATCTTACCAGACAATCATAGCTAGCTGCTTTGTATCAAGCATTTTTCTCTATGCAGAGCTAGTTAAACCAGCACTTGAAAAATATTATGGGTGCATCTTACTTTGTATCAACTCCATTTTAATTCATATTCAGTTAGCTTAGTGCACCTCAATATTTCAATGTGGGTGTTTTTCATCTGGGCAATCATATTAGGCAAGAGATTTTACTTGTCATCATCTCCCCCATCCATTGTAAGATTGAAGTTATACATGATAGATTTACTGCAAATAGAAACCCTTGTTGTCTAATGTGGCAAAAGTACTTGGTCCATCTGTCGAAGATATTAGGATGAATTTTGTTAAATGCTCTGCATTATATGGTGTATATCATGATAAACACATTAGAATCAGATGCAGCAACTAAGTTCCCGCCATCGATAATTAGTTGCTGCGTCTGAAACTCAAATCCACAAAGATTAAAAAAAAAAAAAATTAAAAATAAAGAAATAAAACCCCAATATTTGGGGTGGAATTAAAAACCGGCAGAAACCCCAAAATTTATGCATACCTTCAGTGACCAGAGAGAAAGCGGAATTTGTTCTTGAGAGAAAGAAAGCAGTTTTAATTGGCTTGTGAATTTGTTACTCTGAGAGAGAGAGAGAGAGAGAGAGAGAGAGAGAGAGAGCAGTTCTGTGGCCAATGGAGCTGAAGAAGACGATGGAATATACAGCAAAATGTCTCATCAAAATTCAGTTTTATCTAATTTAGCTAAGAGGAATCAGTTAATAGATCTATGGTGATAGAAATTTCTTCCAAATCAATGTCGATGAAATATCTCTCAACCCGTTCAAATTAGTGTTAAATATCTATAAATATTTAAAATATTTTACTCTAATTTGATAAACTATTATTAATGACCTTAAAAATTTAAGGAAAATATTAGGGATTTTTTTTCGTAGTGTTCTCATAGTCTTACGTAAAACATAATTTAAGAAAAAATAAAATTATATTAGCCTCCACCATCCCTTTTTTAGGCATTAGTACTAAATTTAAGGCATTAGCATCAAAATTGAGCCATTAACACCAAATTTAGGAGGATCAAATTCATTTTGGGTGATACCATCTTTAAAGGATTAACCTTCCACCCTTAGGTTTTAGTTTTGAATCCAAAAACAAGTTTTAAAGCATTAGAACCTAATAATTCAGAAAAATTAATTTTTGGCAAAAAAACGGTATTACAATTTTATTTTTTCTTAAATCATGTTCTACATAAGACTGGGAGAACACCGGGAGAACCCCTAGCAAACCCCAAAATTTAATGTGTGTTTGAAATGTATATAGACATTGACACTATTTTGAATGAGTTTGCGAATAATTCCTCCAAACCGGTTTGGAAGAAATTTCAGTCCATTTGTTAATTTTTTTTACAAATATAATAGATCAATCATTAGATTTGTATAGTCTACCATCGACTTATGTAGGGTCCACGTAAATCCACAAATCTAATAGTTAATTTTTAAAATGAGATGGGTTTGAATCCGAATACTATGCAATATCTACTGCTTGTTTTGAGAGTGTCTGGCTTTGTGGGCTTCTAACTAAGCTTGGTTTTTCTCAATTTGATCCTACTTTTCTTTATGTCGATAACACTAGCGTCATTCAGATATTTGCTAATCCCTTTTACTATGAGCATACGAAGCATATTGAGGTGGACTGTCATTTTATTTGGGAAGCCTTGGACACTCGTGTTATTTCTCTTCCTCATGTTTCCACTGATCTCCAAATAACAAACGTGTTTACGAAGGTCATGACACGACAGTGCCATCAATTCCTTGTGGGCAAATTGATGCTTCTTGATCGCCCATCATCAATTTGAGGGGGAGTTTGCTAGGGGTTCTCCTTATAGTGTTCTACTGGGTTATCCCAGACTTACATAAAACATGATTTAAGAAAAAATAAAATTGTAGTACCTTTTTTTGCCAACAGATTAATTTTTATAAGTTAATATTTAGGTTTTAATGCTTTAAAACTTGTTTTTGGATTCACAATTAAAACATAAGGGTGGAAGGTTTAATTTTTAGGGATGGTATCACCTAAAATGGATTTGATTATCCTAAATTTAGTGCCAATGCCTCAAATTTGGTTCTAATGCCTTAAATTTGGTGTTAATACCCAAAAAAACCGGTAGTAGACGTAACTACAATTTTATTTTTTCTTAAATCATGTTTTACGTAAATCTGGGAGAACCCAGTAGAACACTATGGGGAAAACCCCTAACATTTTCCATTTGAGGGGGTGTCAGTCAGATACAACATATATATTTAGCTGTAATTAGTCTCTCTAGTTATAACATGATTTTGTATTATAGGTGTAGATATCTTGTAATTAGTAGGATGATTATAGTTTCCTTATTTAGTCTCTTGCTGCCATTTAGCCTTATAATTAGTTGGATAGTTTTTATATAATACAAGGAACCTCACAAGTCACAATGAGAAGTATTCAGTGCAATTGACACACTTTGCCCTTTTTCTACAGTTCCCATTACTTAAAAAATTAAAAAAAATTCAATATCAAAAAATTCTTACATTTTTTTTTTCACTTTTATTGTTATTTAAATAAAAAAAAATCACTAAAAAATAAATAAAAAAATTTATACCGCATCAATCCACGTCAGCTACAGTATCTAAGGCAAGACATTGAAAAGATATTTGGGGTACGATGTTTGATATCATTTGTTAGAAGGTTAGAGATTACCTAAACAACATAATGACTAAGGAACAAACTAAGCTTAGAAGATTACCTCATTGAAATAAAACATCCAAAAAATTTCTCATTCTCCTCTAAGAACTCTAACAAAACCTCACAAAACACTTGTACAAGAGGTTCCAGAGAGTCTAGGGGTGGAAATGAGCGTGAAAGGGTGAGGGGGGTAAGGAGTATTTATAGGTAAAAATGGTAGAGTACGTACTGTACTAGGCCGTACGTTTGATACTATTCACTCAGCGGTCCAAAGGCTGCATCGTACGTTCAGATAGTCCACAGCATACGTCCTTGTACTATTTGTAGGATATGCCTGGGTGGTCCCCCTGCATACGTTCTCACTGAAAACAAGAGCGTACGTACGGTGGTCTCCCTGCGTATGGTCAAAAAGTATAAATTTCCAAAATACCCTTCCAGTTGTCCCTAATAATCCAAAACCCAAATTAACCCTCTAACTGAGTCACTTAATCTTAATTAATTATTTGAGTCACTACATAACAGTTATGACGGTTAGCAGTTAGTGGGCGGTTAATAACTGCCCTGCTTTTAAGCCCTACGCATGACCCACAATATTCAACAGNCCCATTATATTTATTATAATATAATTTATAATAAATATAAATTATATTCTCATAATATCAAATCTCACACAATATATTCTAACATTTTCCCTCAAACTTAAGGTGAAAAATGCTGATACCTTGAATTTGATTTTCTTCCACTGCATTGGCTAGAGGCGGTTGGCGATGGTGATATGAGATGCGCCTTCAATAAAATTAAACCAACTATGGGCCAAAATAAAAAGCCAATTGTGAGCTGAAATAGGCTGGGTAAACAATATCACAAGGCCGAAGAGAAATGGGTCAACTATGTAGATTACATAAACTGGGATAAGGATTGCCTTAACCCCGTAACCAAACAAAACTCCTATAGCAATTAAAACAGGATATTCCTAAACTAGAATAGGAATATCTGCATACCCAAATAAAGATATATCAAACCCCATAACCAAACACACTTCTTCTTCTCCACAAAACAAACCCCTTGAAAATCTAGCATTAGATGAAGCTTGTACCCGCTTTGGAGTCTTTAGTAGCAGCGTCGTGGTAGTGAATCGATGGTTCATGGCGTGATGGGCTGGACTGAGTCGGAGAGACGGTGGCCGTTGGGTTGTGTTGTGTTTGAGATCTACACAGTCGCTGTAAGAAGCAGGCTAGCTAGAGCAGGTGCTAGGATGCTAGCAGAGAGCGGTGCGGCTGCAGTGACAGTGATTCCGGTAGATGCAAAATGGAGGGGCATGCATTCGGAATGGCATTGATGAGCGGTATGTTATGGACGATGGAGTGCCGTCGTAGGAAACTGAAGGGAACGGCGGTGCCACAGAGAAGAAAACACTGAGGAACGACTGCCTTTTTGCAAGGTGTTGCTGTGGACGCAAGATCTGTGGTCAAAGAAGATCTGCAAATGTATTGACCATCAATAACAAGAAATTAAAATAGGACCATTGGATCTGACACTGCGTTAGCCAAAATGCTATGATATCATGAAGAAATTTTTGGCCTAACTCATCTCATAAAATTGATTTAACAAAAGAGGGTTGCCCATTCTTTATAAACATGCACAAGGTTTTGTCCACAGACAATGTGAGATTGTTTCTCAACACCCTTCTTTATGTGCAGGTCGGTATTTTTCCTAATTCTAGTTACAGGTAAGTAGTGCGGACCCATTCTCAATNCTTACTGTATCTTTTCTACTCATCCTCCTAGTGTCTCTCCCCCATTTAAGCTTTGCAATGAGAAAACTTGAAGGTAATCTCTCTCTCTCTCTCTCTCTCTCTCTCTCTCTCTCATTTTCCACTGATTATGTGCTATACATCATTTTCAGATGCTGAAGTCAACAAAGTGAGGAAATTGCCAATAGATATAGATGTTGAGGACATAGTGAGCATATATACCTAAAGCTCTTCAGATTCTATGGTTTTTTTTTTTTCTTTGTGATAATATTAGGGTTTCTTTCTTATACTTTTCTTGTTTCATTTTAGTCATTCGTTGTAGGTGATGATCATGTTCAAAGGAAAGTGTTGCATGAAGTACACTCAGGAACCAATCCTATCAGCAATTCCATTCCGCAGGAAAGGTGGAAACCGAAGCTAAGAAGTAGCCCATAATTCTCTTTCTCTTTCTCTCTCTCATTATATTTCTCCATACAAAGTTTGTCAGCTGGGACTATAGGATTACACATGATTTACCAATAAAATGCTAGCTATGTCAATGCGAACACCATGATTGTTATTATCTTTTCTTTCCCTTTTGTTTTTCGTTGGTCAGATTCATCATCATAATCTTTCCCAAATTCAACTGGGAATGCAATTATTTTATATCTTGGTCAATTCAACATATTAAGGAATTAATGCAATTATTGTATACCATTTCTTTTTTTTTTTTAAAGCAATGATTTGAAATGAGGTAGCATTTGCTAGCTAGATACATGAATACATATTGATCTAAGAAAATGACATTTATCTTGATGCATGTATAGGACTCATTTAGTATTAAAGCAAAACCCCTTTTGGGAATATTATCATCTCTATGTTATGGTCATGATTTAAAGAAGTTGGTGCATCAATCGGTCATGTACGTAGATGATGTCATTGTTGGCATGTCTCTTAAAAAATTTAAATAATATGGTATCATGTATATCGTTAGATACACCAACTCTAAATCCTGATAATGAAATGAGAGTAAGGATAATATTTTGTTTGAGATAATTAAAAATAATATATATATATATATAGACTGTAAATATTCTGCTATAGAAGAGTAAAAATCTTAAGCTAGATGTTGTTACAAGTTTGATAGTGACAAAGGAAATGCTATTGTTGGTCCCCATTTTTCTAGAAATCCTTTTTATCCCCCTATGGACTCATGGTAAAATGCATCATGCATACTACATTTGACAATGCCTTTAACATTACTTTTGTAAAGCTAGAAATTAAAGCAACATTTTACTTTATTCTTTTATAATTAACTATACTTTAAACTATTTATCAAAAACTCCCTAAATCATGGTCACATCTTGGGGTTAATTTCTTTCCCTACCAAGGTCATAAACTTGTGGACACCAAGCCGTCGTACGTGTTATAATTTTTTCAACGGTTTTTTTTTTTTTATTATTATTTTTTATAAGAAAGATAATGAGTAAAGTTAAATTTAAACCATGGGAAAAACCAAGGCACAAATTTTTTTATAGCACTTAAACCAAAGTGATCAAGATGAGTGAGGTGGAACACATGGTCCTAAACAGGGAAAGTCAAAAGGAAAAAATTGATCATAGGGAGGCAAGAGTTAAAATGAGAAAGTTAATTAAAGAGAAATAAAGCAAGACTTGACTTCACACCTGTAATATTTGACCATCTTATTTATTGTATGACTCTTTCAAAGTGTTGATGAAATGGTGCCATGTTAGCTAGAGATTCTCTTGGCGGTACAACTATATCTCACGATCAAAACAATAAAGCAAGAAAAGACACATTTTTCAAAAGCATAATAGTAAAATTCTGAGAAAAGTATATATATTTCTCTTTTTATTGCTGTTTCTTTTTGAAATTTGTGTTAATGGAAACATTAATAGTCGTAGAATGTTCAAAAGAATCTCTCTATTAATGGAACAAACAATCTTCATGAGGACCAAGTATGTAATACAACGTGAGACAAAGGAGCTGGAGCAACTGTTCGATAATGATAAAGAGTCAGCCAATGAAGAAGTTCAAAGGCATAAAGCTGGGATAAAGAGACAGCCAATATTTTGTAATCGATATTGTCGAGCTTTATAAATACGAATAGTATGCTCGTTAGGTTTCAGATATTTTTTGTTTGAGGGGAATCTTTCAAATTTTATTTGTAGAAGATCTAGAACTCTATCATTACATAGCATAAATTAGCTCTAACATAATATAGTCAAATAATTATTATAATCAAAGTCTGTACCTATGACAGTAGCCTTCATTAACCCATACATAACTTCAGTTATAAAACGTATTTGCTGGCCAGCCTTCAAAAGCGGACTATATCTAAGACGTAGGTAGCATATATTTCCCCTAATCTTATTTTTCAGCCATAAGAAATAATCCTCCACATCAATCTAACTCTCGTCGGCCCAAAGGTCAGAAGAAGAACAACCATCCATGACCAAAAGGCCAGGACAAAGCAAACAAAAAATAATACAAAACACACTAAAAACAATAAAAAAAAAAAAAAAAAAAAAAAAAAAAACCCCAACAGAAGTAGCAGCGGAGGAGCACAACATCGTAAACATCCTTAGGAATTGAAGACACGTGTTGGCACATGAGATTCACGCGTCGGCATGCAAACTTCATTGGTTGATCGACACAATTTGACAGAAAATGGAGAAGTCGATCAAGACAGTGATGGGGAACGTGAGATAGTATGCCTGACGGAGAAGAGTATCTAAAACAAAACAGCCAAAAACAGAGACAAAAATAGACTACAAAGAAGACATCAGGCACTGCTACTAATGAAAAGAAAAAGGAGAGGGACAAGGAAGGGTGGGAGGAGGGAAGAACAACATCGCCATCCTTCCCTCCTCTCTTTTTTTCTCCTCTCGGGCTCTAAGAGATATAGCAAGCATTTATATTAGGTTTTAAATATTAGCCCTATTCGGTGATCAAGATAAGGGTTATATATTTTTTAACACCTAAGTACTTTGCTATAAGAAGTTAGGATTTATTTTGAAGTTAAAGCATGTTTGAGATTGTGTTTGACAAATAAAATTTTTAAATTAAAAAGAGCTTTTGAGAAAAAACTTCATTTTTAAGTTTTTGTCAAGTGTTTTTTTTTTTGTGCCATTTTTAGGCTTTTTAGACTTTTAAAAACGCTTTTTATTTATTTTTACCAAACGAATACTTTTTTTTCAAATGAATTTTATGAGTGTTAATTAAANAAGCAAGAAAAGACACATTTTTCAAAAGCATAATAGTAAAATTCTGAGAAAAGTATATATATTTCTCTTTTTATTGCTGTTTCTTTTTGAAATTTGTGTTAATGGAAACATTAATAGTCGTAGAATGTTCAAAAGAATCTCTCTATTAATGGAACAAACAATCTTCATGAGGACCAAGTATGTAATACAACGTGAGACAAAGGAGCTGGAGCAACTGTTCGATAATGATAAAGAGTCAGCCAATGAAGAAGTTCAAAGGCATAAAGCTGGGATAAAGAGACAGCCAATATTTTGTAATCGATATTGTCGAGCTTTATAAATACGAATAGTATGCTCGTTAGGTTTCAGATATTTTTTGTTTGAGGGGAATCTTTCAAATTTTATTTGTAGAAGATCTAGAACTCTATCATTACATAGCATAAATTAGCTCTAACATAATATAGTCAACTGCTATGTTATTATAAAGTCATATATATAATCAAATAATTATTACAATCAAAGTCTGTACCTATGACAGTAGCCTTCATTAACCCATACATAACTTCAGTTATAAAACATATTTGCTGGCCAGCCTTCAAAAGCGGACTAGATCTAAGACATAGGTAGCATATATTTCCCCTAATCTTATTTTTCAGCCATAAGAAATAATCTTCCACACCAATCTAACCCTCGTCGGCCCAAAGGTCAGAAGAAAAACAACCATCCATGACCAAAAGGTCAGGACAAAACAAACAAAAAATAATACAAAACACACTAAAAACAATAGGAAAAAAAAACCCAACAAAAGTAGTAGCGGAGGAGCACGACATCGTAAACATCCTTAGGAAGACACGTGTTGGCACATGAGATTCACGCGTCGGCATGCAAACTTCATTGGTTGATCGACACAACTTGATAGAAAACGGAGAAGTCGATCAAGACAGTGATGGGGAACGTGAGATAGTATGCCTGACCGAGAAGAGTATCTAAAACAAAACCGCCAAAAACAGAGATAAAAATAGACTACAAAGAAGACACCAGGCACTGCTACTAAGGAAAAGAAAAAGGAGAGGGACAAGGAAGGGTGGGAGGAGGGAAGAACAACATCGCCGTCCTTCCTTCCTCTCTTTTTTTCTCCTCTCGGGCTCTAAGAGATATAGCAAGCATTTATATTAGGTTTTAAATATTAGCCCTATTCGGTGATCAAGATAAGGGTTATATTTTAACACCTAAGTACTTTGCTATAAGAAGTTAGGATTTATTTTGAAGTTAAAGCATGTTTGAGATTGTGTTTAACAAATAGAATTTTTAAATTAAAAAGAGCTTTTGAGAATAAACTTCATTTTTAAGTTTTTGTCAAGTGTTTTTTTTTTTTTTGGTGCCATTTTTAGGCTTTTTAAACTCTTAAAAACGCTTTTTATTCATTTTTACCAAACGAATACTTTTTTCTTCAAATGAATTTTATGAGTGTTAATTAAAAGCACTTTTAGGCCCCTCAAACGCAATCCAAAATAGGTTCTTAGTTGTTGGGAGATTAAAGCGATATGGAGTTTATACCAAGAGCACATTAATATACATAATTGAACACAACTCTAGCCCAAAAGCCTAAGCTAATGGGCTAAGGTCCACTTAGGTATATTAAGCACTCTCTTCTTTTATACTTTCTCAATGTGGGACACAATACTGATAAGTGCACTCACAACATTAGTGAACTCATCACCGACCGTCCTAACGTGAATCATGGATAATGACTTCTAGAGCCTATCCGAGAGAACCATATGAGCAGATGCACGTATATGTTGACGCTAGTGATAGTGTGTAAATTCCAGTGTCTACTTGGGAGCGTCATACCCTTGAAGTCCTGATGATGATGCTAGTAAGAGACTCTTGAGAGCTCCTTCACCTAGACTATCCACTTCATGTGAAATTGCAACCAACCAAACAAGAACAATACTTGCCTAGCTAACTGGAAGGAAATAATGGAAGGGCATCAGCAAAGCGTGGCCATCAGAATTATTTTTGTCATGTTGGAGGAAAATTTGATTTTTTGTAGTCAAGAAAGAATAGATCATTTTTGGAAAATTTTGACGAAGAGTGGATTTTTGACAATAAATCAGGACTTTGAGAAGATTAATTTATCTCAAGTTAGTGCGAGAAACTTCAGATCTAGTATTAAGAGTCATGTTGTTATGGGTTGCAAGCTGATTTTCTTCTGGTATCAAGTTGTTTTGGTATTGAGAATTACGCGATGGAAGTGATTGATTACACATCCGAAAAATCAAAGCAAAGATGATTCGAACTAGAAGACGAATCCTTTCCAACTCAAGGAGACTAATGCAAGAGAATCGGCAGCTGAATTGGAATATCTTGACAGAGAAAATCAGCACAAAAATGGTAAAAAAGGGACTTGATATTCAGGTTCTTAACCCCCAACCACATAATAAATCTTGATGTTTTGTATGATAGTTTGTTTTATTCCGCTCTTTTCTACCACTTGGCATAATTAGAAAGTTGTATGTGCTTATCTTCTTCTGCGTGGGTATCTGCATGCACCTGCATATCTTTGTCATGTGCATGCTTGCACGTAAGGTTGTAGGCGAGAGACAGAGACATTAATGACAATAAATTCAAGTTGTGGCATGGATCGATGCAAGTTTGCCAAGGCAATTATTTCACACCTCAGTGTGTTGTTGCTGCAGTTTGAACGGCAGTGCATGCAACAAGTGTTCGATGAAATGCTTCTTAGAAACAACGCAGAAATGGATGGAGACGTATGCGTAGTACAACGTAATTGTGGTTGTTATGCGTTTAGCGGCCAACTTGAGTGTGACCTGAGGGAGACAAGTCAAAAGGACTGCAAGACGGCCAAATGATTGATATTCAGAGTTAAAGAGGGTGAGATATCAACTGCATCTCAATAATTACAACAAAATAGTAGTTTGATATAATCTAAAATCACACATCAGTTCATAAGGTTAAATAGAAAATGGCTGCTAGTTAAGGGGCCAAGGTATATTTATCCTTTTTTTTTTTATTTAATTCCATTTTTTTAAGGCTTCTCTTAAAATGAAAATCAAATTCAAAACATTATTATTATTATTATTATTTAAAAAAAAAATCATAACAAAAAGATACCAGAAACATAACAATCCAAAAGCACTGCTCACAACACTAACAAGGTGGAGCTTTGCCACTGTAAGCAGGGACGGGTTTAGGGGGGGCTGGGAGTGGCCCTGGTCCCCTTCCCCCAAATTAAAAGAAAAAAAAAAATTAAGGCAAATATATATATATTTTGCCAATTGGTCTTTCCCAAAAAGATTTTGGCCCTTGGTTCCTCCTCAAATTGAAAGCTAGATCTGTTCCTGACTATAAGGGGGAGATTTATCAATAGATTCAAATAAGTGGAAAAGCTGCTAGTTAAACTAGTGGTAACGACCCAGTGAGCAATTGGTAACGACCTAGTGAGCGACGTCATGAGCACGTCGGTTTGTGCTCTTAACAATCTTAATCGGTAACAATCTAATTATCAAAAGAACTGAAGAGACCAAGAGTCTGATATAATGAGGCCATTTGTAAGTTAAGAATAGCTAATAATGAATCTCCCTTGAGGCAGAGGTGTTGAGTGCTTGGCCTGATTTTACAGCAAATAAAGCAGCTAAAACCTCTCCTTGAGAAAAGTCCCAAGAAGGACCCCATGTGTGCAAAACATCCTTCATTAGAAGGGAGATATCATTTGGTTACAAAAGCTAGCTGATGATACATCATGGGACTGAAACATGTCCAATTCTTTCAGACTTCCTCTTGATTGTCTGCAATGCAATTATGCAATAAAGTCCCATATTTGTAAAATTGCTTTATTCAAGCAATGATACTTAGGAAGAAAATACTAAACAAGTTTGTATTCTTTAACTTGCTATAAGGTGACGCTTGGACTTTTCGCGTGTCACATTTTGGAAGGTGACGTGTACTATTCAAACGTCACCTTTTGAATATGACGTTTGGCCTAAAGAGTTATCAAATAGAGTTTTTTTTTTTTTTTTCCTAATCAACGTACAGTAAAACGATTCTATTTTTGAATCCATACCCTATGTTTAGAGTCTTTTACCAAGAGTCACTATTCAAACGTCACTAAATTAATAGTGACTTTTTTTGGACTTAAATGTCATCAATCACGGGTCAGTACTATTTGGGATTTTTTTTTTTTTTTGTAGTGAGGAATGTATTAACAAGAGAAATTGGCCATAGGGTTATAGAAGCTGTAGGGAATGTGTTGACCCCCTGTTTTATAATTGTTGTAGTCTTGTAGAGCAAGAGGCCTGTGCAAGAACTCATGAGAAAAAACATGGTGCCTGATCCCCTGTTGCTTGGTCTGAAATTATGATGTTGGTTTTTTGTTTAAATTTATAAAAATGTAAACCTCTCATGGACATTCAATAGGGCTGAGGTGTCCATTAATTATAAAAAAAAAAAAAAAACTGCCAAACACTTATCAAACGTTCGGGACCCTACATCCAACGTTTGGCATCCCATTCGATCGTGTGGAATTCCTCCAAAAGGGGACCTGTCATTTTTTACACGTCACTATCTTTGGTGACACGGCAAGTTTGGCATGTCACAAATTGGTGACGTACAAAAATGATGCATGTCACTAAATTTGGTAATTTTTTTTTAAAAAAAAAAAATCTCCCCATATTTATTTTTTGAATTTTTTTGGGTCGTTTTACCTGATAATCCATTACAATATAGAGAAACTTAATATAGAGATTAAATGTTGAGATATTACAACTATGATTTCATCTAAAGAAATTGCAACTAAAATAAAAATAAAACCTGTATTTCATGAAGAACATATAATTCATTGATAAGAATGTCAATACATGTGATAAGATAACTTTGAATTTGGGATTCTGATGCCTTTCTCATAGTATGCTATTTACATAAATAATAGATTCCCCATCAATTTTTGAGAGCTAAAAATGAAAAAGGAATTATTTGGCATATATTTACATTTTACAAAGCTATATTATTTTTCAAATGCATTTATGACTTACAGAATTTTATTTACAATACATGTTACAATTGCTACTGCATAAACAAGTTTTTAAAAATTAAAATTGATAAAATCCTCTTTAGAGCTAACAATGTCACAAGAAAGACTAATTAGATTAGTGGCATTATTAATTAAAAATGAGATGTTAAAAAAACTTTAATATAAAAATTTTAAGAAAAATGCTAGGGGTTCTCCCTGTAGTGTTCTCCTGGCGTTCTTCCAGTCTTATATAAAACATGATTTAAGAAAAAATAAAATTGTAGTGGCCTCCACTATCCTTTTTTTAGGCATTAGCACTAAATTTGAGGCATTATAACCAAATTCGATGCATTAGAACCAAATTCGAGATATTAGCACCAAAATTGAGGCATTAACACCAAATTTAGGATTATCAAATCTATTTTGGGTGATACCATCCCTAAAGGGTTAATCTTCCACCCTTAAGTTTTAGTTTTGAATCCAAAAACAAGTTTTAAAGCATTAAAACCTAACTATTAACTTATAAAAATTAATCTGTTGGCAAAAAAAGGGTACTGCAATTTTATTTTTTCTTAAATCATGTTCTACGTAAGACTAGGAGAACGCCAGGAGAACACAACGGAGAGAACCCCTAGCAAACCCCAAATTTTAATTAGTAATTTTTTGTCCCAAAATTCGAGAATAGTAATTTTTAGGAAAAAATACACGTATCATTCAAACTAACACTCAATTTCCAATATCTCTAACAATTAAAGATTGCATCAATGTCTTTTCTCCTTCTATTCTCAAACTGCTAAAAATTGGCGATGCACTTCTTTTGTCTTGCAAAAAGACAAAAATGTCTTTTCAAATTTTTTTAATAAAACAAAAATACCCTTTGATTTATTTGTATTATTATTATTTTTAACTAGTTATCTCTTTATTGATTGAGATATGTTACACATCATTCTTTTAACCATCTCTTAACTATCTGTTTTTGCAAATCTAATGGATCAACTATTGATTTTTTACTCAAGTGAGTTCTAGAAAAATTCAATAATAGATTTACTCATTCACTATAGGGAGATGATAGAAAAATGATTGAGAGAATGATTTAATTTGTTACATTTCTCTTATTGATATAAGAATCAAATGGGGCAAAATGTTTTGTATAATGCCAAAGATACAATTTGAAATCTTCACAACCCAAACATTATCTATGACATATACAATAGGCTCTTGGACTATTGCAAGGCAATATCTATGAAATGACACCATCCCAATCGCAGTGCCAAATACCTTACATTTTGTGATATCTTTTAAAAACACAAATATTTTTGCGAATTTGCAATCTTCAATGCACCATTAGATCTATTGAAACTTGTAAATTATTCTTTTATAATTAAGACTGTGATTTGGGTGAAATTTTTAAACAAACAAAGGAATTTTTAAAATGCTTGGACCACCCTTGGCATTGGGGTGATAGAGTAGCCCCAAAATTTTTAAAATTTGAAGTTTTCTTTTAAATTTTATGTATTTTTATGACATGGACCCTCTAAAATTTTTATATATTTTTAATTATTTTCATTCTCTTGAAATTTTCGTTCCACCCTCGTATATGGATACTAATTTTGTAATCCACACGACACATGCATGTTAAAGTAAATCTCACTTGCATGTGGATATGTCGAAATACATGAAATCTCCCATCCATATCTACATGAAAGGATTTGAGTCCATCCAAATAGCAATCATGCGGAAATATGAGCGGAAATAAGAGAGAGAATGAACACAAAGAACCTACAGGTGGTTCGTTGTTAAAAACTTGCAGGTGGTTTGGTGTTAGAAACCTACGTCCACCACTCGGAATGCTCCTAATTGTGTTCAATAACTTGGTTTGTCTACAATACCGTTCATATTTATAAGGTAATGTATAAATATAAGTACAGTAATCAAATCTTATTGATTTGATTACTATCTCAATATTTAATTACAATAATATATATATGTCCATATTTATAGGGTAATGTATAAATACAAGTACAGTAATCAAATCTTTGATTACAATTTCAATATTTAATTACAATAAAATATATATATTTGATTACAATCAACTCATAAATAAAAAATATTTGATATCAATATAATTATAGAATATATAAAAAATATTATATATTTTTTAAATATTCTAACAATATATTTCTCATTCATGATCTAACCCCTTATTTGACTATAGTTCTCATTCGTACTTTTAACCGACTATTTACCTATATGAGTTTCTAATTCCGTCCCTGATGACATTGCCGTATAATTGGTGAAGACTCGTTGGCAGCTACGGTGGGTGTGTCACCATTTTTTTAATTTTTTATTAAGAGCACTTTTGGTTAAAAACGAAAAGTTGCATGCATGTTTTTGTGGTTGACATGCCATGATGAAGGGCATAATGATCCATGAAGCTTGCTGGTCTACTCCGTCGGCTACTTTTCTATAAGTTATAAGTTGGTGAGATATATATATATATATATATATATATATATTTGGATTAGTTGATATATACCTTCAAAAAGATTACCTAAAGTGGTCGATCATAGATTAAGACGATGGCAAATGGCAAATGGCACGCAATAGACAAGAGGGGTTTGCTAAGAGTTCTTTCTTTAGTGTTCTCTTATCATTTTTTCAGTCTTACGTAGAACATGATTTAAGAAAAATAAAATTGAAGTACCGTTTTTTTGTTAACAGATTAATTTTTATGAGTTAATATTTTGGTTCTAATGCTTTAAAACTTGTTTTTGGATTCAAAACTAAAACCTAAGGGTGGAAGGTTAACCCTTCAAGGATGGTATCACCCAAAATAGATTTAATCATCCTAAATTTAGTGTTAATGCTTGAATTTTGGTACTAATGTCTCAAATTTGATGCTAATGCAAAAAAAAACCGATGGTGGAAGCCGCTACAATTTTATTTTTTCTTAAATCATGTTCTATGTAAAACTGAAAGAACGTTAGGAGAACACTAGGAGAAGAACTCATAACATTTTCCTTTGAGAATAAATCAAATAAAGAAAGCAAATTGCTTTCATTTGATCATTGTCAAATGCTGCCAATAACTTCCAAAAATGTTCGCATTTGGAAACTTTTTTGCTCAAAACCTGCCAAATCCTTGCATCATTATTCAAGGAAAATGCAAGGGGTTTTCCTCTTAATGTTCTCCCAGTCTTACGTAGAATATGATTTAAGAAAAAATAAAATTGTAGTGGCCTCCACCACCGATTTTTTTAGGCATTAGCACCAAATTTGAGGCATTAGTACCAAATTTGAAGCATTGATACCAAAATTGAGGCATTAGCACTAAATTTATGATGATCAAATCCATTTTGGGTGATACCATTCCTAAAGGGTTAACCTTCTATCTTTAGATTTTAGTTTTGAATCAAAAAATAAGTTTTAAAGCACTATAACCTAAATATTAACTCATAAAAATTAATCTGTTGGCAAAAAAAGGTATTCTAATTTTTTTTTTCTTTTTAAAATCATGTTCTACATAAAACTGGGAGAACGCTAAAAGAACACTAAGGAGAGAATCCCTAGCAAACCCCATTCTCAAATTGTCAATAACTTACAATAGTTGCCTTAAATGTCTTGCTCCAGCATGTAAATTAAATTAATTAATGCTGTGTTGAACCTGTCAATCGTTTTTAGTGATTAATAACAATTTTTTTTTTTAAAAAAAAAAAAAATTATGTAATTTTGTTCATTTTTAAGTATTGAAACGCTTTGAAAATGTCATCTATTAAAAATGTGATACGTTACCATTGAGAATTGAGTATTTTTCATCAGCTTCTTACTCTCTATATTGTAAAAAAAGTTTTGAGCTAAAATTTTTTTCTTTTGATTTTATGAATAATAAGCGTCTCTACAACATCATTTAAACCTCAGTAAAATTCAAAAAAAAAAAAAAACCTCGGTAAAACCAAAGTCAGCTTAAAATCAAAATTTAATGTATCAGTTATATAAAAGCAGCTTGCATTTTATAAACCATTGGATTTAAAATGAGGGACCACGATTTCGTAATATGAGAATCTCCAATTTTGAGTAATTGGAGGAGAATCCGTTATGAACTGTGCTAAAGAAACGACATTAAATTTTGCATGGTTACGAAAACAAGAAAACCAAGATTAGAGTTAAGGGTGTGTTTGGCAAAGGACTTGAAAAGGGGAGTTGATTGAAACTGTAGCAGATTTGATTGATGTGAGGAAAAAAGAATTGTTTTGTAGTATTTTTTATTTGAATAGTAATAAAAAGTAATTGATATGATATAAAAAGTAAGAATTTTGGAGTTGATTTTGAAATGATTTTTTTTTTTTTTTTTTTTCAGTTTTTGGGTCTGATCCAATCCTTTGGCAAACATGCTCTCATGAGGCTGTACACAAAAGATGAAATGAAATTAAGAGATTAATAAATTGGGACGAGTTCCCTAGGTTGTTGATCGAGCATTCTCTCAACAACAAGAGGATCATTTTCTAGAATTAGGATCCTCTTCAGTTCAAATGAACCGGAGAATATCCAGTTAGTTATAATACAATGATATTTTTGTCATCTCAAAAAGTGAAAGGAAATACCCATCATATATAACTAACTGAATATTATTCAGTTCATTTGAAATTGAGAGGATCCCACTTCTATTTTTTGAGGGATAAAGGGACTAGTCCCTCATGACAGACATGAACGATAAGTGAAGGTTGTCCTAGATAGTTTTTGGAAACAATTTCCTAGAGTAAAAGGAGAAAGAAAGAAAGAAATGAAAATGAATGAAACAAATTCAAGCATACACTGCACAGTTTTATGTTGATGAGTAGTACTAGGGATTTCATGGTAGATGTATCCATATGGATATGTTCTTAAATGGGACATGGAACATAAGTATATAGTTACATATAATGTTTTTGTACCGTTTCTTGCTTAGATATGTCCCAACATTTTTACCTTTCTCTTTTATATATCTGTAAAATTCATGAGATGCTGCAACTATGAGTTGGCATTAAAATTGCAGCAAAAGATTAATTGAACTAAATCAAATTAATGTTGCTAACTATAGAATTTGAGAATTCCTAAAAAACTTTCTAATTGTTTTTTGTCTTCTATTTTTTTTTCAGGAAATTCTCTTACCTTAAAGATTATATGTTCTTCTAGTTTTAAACCTGTTTGATTTAAAACTAATCCTAAAAATTCTATAGATTCTTTTTATACTTCAATATTTTTTGGAGAAAGGATATTCCATTTTTATGGAATTTTTCACAAATAATTTTAAGGTGTTTCTTATCTTCATTTTAGAAGGATATCATCTATCTATACTACGTAAAAATCTTTAAGGTCTTGAAAGCAATTCACTAACAGTCCATTTGACATTGCGATTTCATAGATAAAAGGTGTGATTTTAAACCAAATCGCAGAAAATAGATGATTTGGAATTGTGTTTTTAAAAATTTACGATTTAAAAATGTATATTTTTCTACATTTTCAAATCGCAGGTAATGACATTTCATAGATAAAAGGTGTGATTTTAAACCAAATCGTAGAAAATAGATGATTTGGAATTGTGTTTTTAAAAATTTACGATTTAAAAATGTAGATTTTTCTACATTTTCAAATCGCAGGTAATGACATATTTTTTGAAAAAGCAAAATTTTAAAAGTTAAACTACGATTTTAAAGGTTAAACCACAATTTCGTCAAATGTTAAATCGTGTTTTTAATAATCACGTTTTCGAATCGCACATTTTAAAATCGTTATTTTAAAATCACACTTTTTGAAATCGTAAACCTAAACGGATCCTAAGTAAACATAATCAACATGTTGTGTATGTATACTTCAACTCCTTCTAAAATTTCTCTCTTTTGTTATTGTAAAAATTAGTTCCTATAAATCAAAAAAGAGAGATTTTTCTATTTTTCAAAACTTCTCAGCACATGTACATGCTGATATTTTCAAATTATCTGCATAAAAACCAATATAAAATTAGAATATACTGAAAACGTCTTGTTAATGAACCAGTCATTCCCTGGAAGCTGCATAGAAAAAGGGGCTTAGATAGTAAGAATCACATGCGCTCCCTCAAGTCCGACTAAGTTATAGTCTAACCTAGTCCTACTAGAGCATAAATAAGAATCAAGGTGGTTAATACTAATTAGACATATGTGGAGATTCTCCATCATGGAGATTCGAACCCACGCCCTAGTACATGCCTAACCACTTTGAAGATTTTCTTGGACCATTGAACCACCACCCTTGATAGTAACTAGTCATTTCCCTTGGCCTTTCAAATGTACTACCCTATTCCACATGAGGATGTTGAATGTTTTCTCCTATTCAACCAAAAATGGTTGAACTCATTACCCCAAGTTTCAATATGCGATTTGAGAATATAATATTCTTTTATACGTTTTTAAATCGTAGTTTTTATAAAACGTATTTTTTAACGAGATATTTTCTGTAATTTAATTTAAAATTACACATTTGACCAATAAAATTGAATTTTCAAGCACACTCTTAGAACTAAAAAACCTTTAGAACAATCAAGATTCAGGGTTGAATTATCACCTTTAAGTTCACCGACAAGGCTGTTTTATAAGTTATACATATATATATATATATATATATGTGTGTGTTTGAATTTTGATTGAATTATATATCATTGAAGCTATTTTCATCTTAGGCAATCTGAATACGATAAATAAAAATTAAAATCATTTATGCAATCGTAATCTTTTGAAATCACATTAATATAGCCAATTAGACAAATAAATTCCCATTCAATTGGATTATACTGAAATGTGTAGTGATAAGAAACACTCTTAAGCCAATTTCTACATTTTAGTAAATTACAAACTAATTGATGAGTGGATTACGACTTTGAAAATTAAAAAGAAATTGTTTCTTTTTAAACAACTAGGGACGGATTTAGAATTCTTAGTGTGACGGACGACCGTATATTTATATAAATAGTAAATAGATACATATAGTTTCTCCCTCAAGAAACTTATGCCATGGCTAATTGGCTATATTTAAATTGTTTCCTATATATGAGAATAATTCTTAACCCCATATATTATGACAAAAAAAATACCTTAAAAAACTAACTAAAGAGGTATTTGCCATTTTGCCGCATACGATGCAGTGGGAAACCAAAAACCCCGAAATTATATATATATATTAATTTTTAAGCAGAATTTTAAAATTCTGGGGGACATTTATTTCCCCGCAACGAGTAGGTCCACCCTATAAACAACTAAGGGATACTTACCAAGTTAAAATACAACCAAAAACTTTTGCCTTTACCAAAACCAAATACAGTCCATGTGTATTGGATTCAGATCATGTTGGAGAATAAGAACAAAGGCTACGTAAGTCAACCATAATATTACCAATTTAATTAAACGAACCATACCGTCAATTTTATTCGCTAATTTTGTGTTTTGTTCATGTTGAGTTCACGGGTTGCGTAAAATATTTACAGCCTTAAATGTTGGGTGTCGAGTTTAAATCATCTTGAAGGATGAGTATAAGACGATCCAAACTCAACATGCGACATTTAAAAAAAAAAAAAAAAATTAATAGATAGAAAATTTTAAGATCAAGAAGAAAATTTACAAAAGAGAAATGCTAAATACTAATCATGTCTCATTCAATTTTACTTATCAACTTTTTAATTATCACATCAATCTAGTAAAATGAGGTAAGAAAAAAGTATAAAATGTACTATTAGGATTTGGCTTAAATATTTTATTCACCATTGTGGTTTAACTTCTTTATTTTTTGATCATAGGAGATCTCTCTGATTTGCCTAAAGACAAAGATGGTTTTTTTGTCAAAATTTCATCCAAAATTTGATGAAATGCCACATCAACACTGATCACAATTTAATACGTGTCCACATAATTAATTAATTAAAAAATATATATTTTTTAAAATTAAAAATTAAAAATTATATTTTATTAAAATTTGTAGCCATCCCCTTTGGCCATTTGGAGGTGGTTGGCCACCCCCAAGGGCTTTCTAGCAATTTTTTTTTTTTCAATTGGCCCTTAGGTGGTTCGCTATCCACATGGCCAAAGGAGTGGCTGGTTACTCGAAAATGGCCAACCTCATTTAAAAAAAAATTAATTAATTAATTAAATATAATTTTTTAATATAATTCAAAAGAATTAGTATCTTTTAATTAATTATTTAGACACGTGTTAAATCGTGATTAGTGCTGACGTGATGTTTTGTCAAATTTTGAACGAAATGACTATCTCTATTTTTAGATAAACTAGACAAATCTCATGTGATAAAAAGTAAACTATAAAAGTTAAAAAATAAAAAAATTAAATCACACGAGTGAATGCTGAATAAAGTATTTTTTTTAAAGAAAAAAATTAAAAATTAAATTAAAATATGAAGCATTAAAAAAAAATACTAGAGAAGGCAGTGCAGCATCCAAACCAAGCGAGACAGTGTGTATAAAACGCACTTGAAAATAAGTGGATAAGGAAGAACGCCACGCCACTAAATATTTCTCCCACGTATATAAACCACATCTTCCTTTCATTTTCGCTCTGTGTCACTTCTACTCCAGTTTGTTTATTTAAACTAGGGTTTGTGCGGCACTTGAAATCCCCAAATTGTCCCAAATTCGTGGCTCTCAACTCAAATTCGACGATTCTCGGTCGAGTTCGAACTAGTTTATTGGTAATTGAGGAGGTTTCTGGTGGGATCTGGGATTTCAGTGGTAGGGGATTGAGATTTGGATGTGGTGTATGTGTGTAAAGAAGCGTAAAGAAGCGTTTCGGGAGATATCTGAGGAGGGACTGTGGGCTCGTGATCCGGAGTTGGTCTTGCTGGGGCAAATGCGGTTAAGTTTTGCTCTCAATTCTTGAAATTTTCCAATTTGATCTGAAAGAAAAAGCAAGAATAAAGAATATGCTGCAAAATCAGCCAGAGAAGGTCTCTCTATCTCCCTCTCCCTCTCTTTCTTTCTCTCTCTCTCTCGCTATTTGGTTGATTGTGATCTGTTTGGTTGCTGAGAAAGTGCGTGCGGGGACATGTGAAAGACTGAAAATATGTATATATATTGGGGGGGGGTGTGGTTCGGTAAGCTTATAAATGTGATCGAAGTCGATGAATAAAACGTAGACAACGTAGGATGTACATTGAGCAGACCTAAGTAAAGAGAAATAAAAATAGAAAATTAAACTAGTGGATATTGTGAAACATAACCTGTGCCAAATATAGCTTTACAGGGTGTTGCTTCTTTTTATTTATTTTTTAAAAAAAAATATTGTCAAACTTAAAAGAACAGTATGATCTTTAAATGAACATGTGGGTGTTAGATTGATGTGGGTCGGCCGTAAGTTTTTAATTTTGATGGGTTTGGATAAACAATTATTCAGTTGATTTGGATAAACAATTGTGCTTTTGCTAGGACCTAAAAGCAAGCTATTGATTCTGTCTTATGTGGATTTCTTTATGGGGTTTCTTATTCTTTTTATATGTACGGTTCTGTAATTCAATTCCAAGAAACGGATCTGGTCCCTTATATTACTGGTTGATACTTCATTGCCGCAAATTGTGATGCTTTCTTTCTCTCTAGTGCCAGATTCTATTCCCATATTATTTTTTTTTGTCGGGAGCTCATATATTTTGTATTGTTTTTTGAAATTTTTAATGCTTTGAGTTTTGCGATTTAAAATTTTATGGATCGTTGAAAGTTGCCCATGTTAGCTTTGTGATTGACTGATGAGGTTGGAAACTTGGATTTGCGACAAGGATCATGAAACACTGAAATACTTGAAAATTATTGTTCAGAACAATGTTTGGATTTTGTTGATCTCAGGCTATGTTCTTGTGGGTATGGTTAGTTTAGGGGACCTGTAGTGCATGTATGAATTTTGAGCACTGTTAGCCTTATACTCTTAGTTTGGTATAGTTAGTAAGAAGGGGTTAATTCCCTGTTTACATTGTATATAGCGTTAATTATTGATACTTATTTGTTGTCTGGAGTAAATCATCCGACTTAAGATCCAAATACACACAAATTTGACTTAGTTTTTTCATTTTTCAGGACCTGAAGGAGATTGATTTTTTTACTGACTATGGTGATGCAAATCGATATAGAATTCTTGAAGTTATAGGGAAGGGAAGCTATGGAGTTGTTTGTGCAGCAATTGACACACACACTGGCGAAAAAGTAGCAATAAAAAAAATACATGATGTTTTTGAGCACATCTCTGATTCTCTACGGATCCTGCGTGAAATCAAGTTGCTCAGGCTCTTACGGCATCCTGATATTGTTGAAATTAAGCGCATCATGTTGCCACCATCAAAGAGAGAGTTCAAAGACATTTATGTTGTTTTTGAGTTAATGGAGTCTGATCTTCACCAAGTGATTAAAGCTAATGATGACTTGACGCATGAACACCACCAGTTTTTTCTTTATCAGATGCTACGTGCATTGAAATATATGCATACTGGTAATTTCCTTGGCATGTGTGTGCGCTTTTGCTCTATGCTTCCTTCTGTGGTTGTTGCTTTTGCCATTAGATTTATTTTTAATGTTTGTGGCAATAATTTTATTCTTTTGTTAGCAGCAGAATCTCACCTTCATTTTATTCAATGAACCTTCTTTTTCAAAATGGGGGGGGNAGCGGGGGGGGGGGGGGAATCTGGAATCTGTTGTGGCCATTGACATGTTTTAAGTTGATTGGTTGCAGCAAATGTTTATCACCGAGATCTTAAGCCGAAAAATATATTGGCAAATGCAAATTGCAAACTTAAAGTTTGTGACTTTGGACTAGCAAGAGTTGCATTTAGTGATATGCCAACAACAATATTTTGGACGGTACATTGTTTTCCTGTACTCCTTACATTTAGCTTTATGTCATTGGTTGATATATATATATTCCCAGTAGTGAGTGAAGCATGAAGCGTCATCTTTTATGCTGTTTCTTTCAATTTACTTTGCAGGATTATGTTGCTACAAGATGGTATAGGGCTCCGGAATTGTGTGGATCATTCTTCTCAAAGGTATATGGCTTGTCTTCCATGCACAGCTAATCCTTATGTTTAGTTTCCTTGTTTGCTTTACTACCCCTACGTTAGCAGATGGATAGTAGATGGTATACCCCTTGTCTTCCATGCTGTTTTGTATAATCTTGACATACTTTTCATTTGTTTCTGCATCTCTCTCTCTCTCTCGGTTTCCAGAATTCATCATCTTGTATGATTGTTTCTGGTAAATTCATTTTGCAGAGATCTTTACCACCTTTCATTTTTTAGTTAAGCATTTTCAGAGGCTTATTAGAATAGTTTTTACGTAGTTTGATGGGCATGTATCAAGGAGCACTTTTCTTACATCATTCACCATATTATCTCAAACTAGTCATATTAGAGATTTAAATGCCAGTTTTGTTTAGTATCATTGAAAACAGAGGAAAACTTAAACCTAATTTTGGTGATGTGGCGTGAAGTTTGAAGTGGAAACTCATATTGGATGTTATAATGTCCTGGACTCATTGAAGTCCAATTGATTGCTGGTTGAATTGCAACTTGACTCCAATCTTGTTTTTGAAAGTTACTTAAGACTTTATACATGCTTATCGAGCACCTATGAGCAGAAAGATTTTAGACAAGGGTTTGAATGGGTATGATATAAGCAGTATGGTATATTTGTTCTTTATTTATCCCATCCCTTTAACCTATCAAAAAACAAATTATCCCATCCCTTTTAGCATCTCTACGTAGTTTATCCTCTATCCAGAAAAGATGGGTATAAACATTGAAAATCACATATTTAGAATGTCTCCTAAGTGCTTATAGTAAGCAGTAATGCCTAGATTATAATAATTCTTGTTCAGGGAGGACTGTTGAACTGTCTTGGAAGTTTACATATCTGTCATTCAGGTAATTGTGTCAGGTTATGCCAGTTTCTCTGAAACAGTTCAATTGCAGTGTCAACTTTCTTAGTTGGTCAAAATAAATTGTTAGTCTGACTTGTTCTTATATCTTTTTACAGTATACACCTGCAATTGATATATGGAGTATTGGCTGCATCTTCGCTGAGATACTGACAGGGAAGCCCTTATTTCCTGGTAAAAGTATTATTCATCAATTAGATTTGATCACTGATCTTCTTGGGACACCTTCACCAGAAACCATTTCAGCGGTAAGATACATCTCTGTCTCTTTATCTCTGTTGTTGTTGAAGTTATAGTATTGCTTTTTGATACTCTTGATATTAGATTTGTGTTGAGCATATCCAGGTTCGAAATGAGAAGTCGCGAAAATATTTGATCGAAATGAGGAAAAAACCTCCTGTGCCCTTTCAGCAGAAATTTCCAAATGCAGATCCTCTTGCACTCTGCTTATTGAAGAGGCTGTTAGCATTTGATCCGAAGGATCGGCCAACTGCTGAAGAGGTCTGTGTTCAATATTTTTCTTGTTGTTTGAGTGTACTGTCTGAGATTCATCTAGCCAGCATATCTATGGAGCCTCTTAATGAATTTTTTTTTTTTTTTATAAAGTTTTTTCTTTTCTTTCCTAATATAATATCGTAGTCCTTTTCTTTCTTTTTATCTTCTTAGGCATTGGCTGATCCTTACTTTAAGGGACTCGCCAAAGTTGAGAGAGAACCTTCTGCTCAGTCAATCTCAAAGTTGGAGTTCGAGTTTGAGAGAAGAAGGGTGACAAAGGATGACATCAGAGAACTAATATACCGAGAGATACTAGAATACTATCCTCAGCTGCTCAAAGACTACGTGAATGGAACTGAAGGCTCAAATTTCCTATATCCTAGGTTTTATAAATTCTTTTCACTGAGAACTGTTGCATGTGTTTTTTTCTCCTTCTAAATGTATTATGTTTTATACTTTATGATGATTTGTTGCATATTACTTCATTGCAGTGGTATATGTCAGTTCAGAAAGCAGTTTGCATATCTCGAGGAAAATGGTGGTAAAAGTTCACCGGTTTATCCTTTAGAGAGGAAGCATGTCTCTCTTCCACGGTAAAGGCACAAGTTCAAATCTATCCAACTTCAGTGAGTGTTTGTGTTGCCTAGGCTCTCCCCCCGTACATGGAAAGTATGTGAGTGGAACCCTCAACAGGCCATCATAGATGACCTTTCTGTATGTGCTCGTGTGCACACACACCCATGCTCCCTGGGCTCCCTCACATTAGGGCAAATTATGCCTATTGGAAGAGTGGAACTACAAACAAGTCTAATTGTTAACTTAGTAATGGAAGGGTTAAATGTGGAATGATTTTACTGCTACAGGGAATATTGTGATTTTGGAAGCTTCACTTTTGCTATAGGATATCCTGATAAGTGTGGTTTACCAAACTTTTTTTGCAGGTCCACTGTTCACTCAAATACAATTCCTCCTAGCACACAGAAAAATTTGACTTCGTATCAGAACCGGCAAATTGCAGAGCAGGCTTCAACGAATTTTAGGTCAATGGATGTGAGTTCTGGAATTCCATCTAAGGTTTCACGGCCTCCACCAAAGGTTCCAACAGGTGTGGCATTCTCTCTGTTTGTTTCTCTGCTTCCTTTCTTCGCCAAGCCGACAATAATGCTATGTTTGAGGGAGTTCTGAAATCTGCCCAGATTCTTTAGTGTGATTGTGATGTTTTTTTTCCTATGAACAGCAAAGCCTGGTAGAGTTGTGGGACCAGTACTGCCTTATGAGGATTTGAGAAGTATGAAAGATGAATATGGTTCAAGGATATATGATAGAAATGCAGTTCATACACCTCAGGCTGTAACTCAACAGTGGTTTCTCAAGACTCAAACGGCAAATCAAGAGAAATCTGGGTTTGAGGAAGAGAGAGATTTGTCACAAGCCAAACCCCAACAATGCAATGTTACAGCCAAACCAGCCTCGGGCATGGCAATGGATGTGAACACTAATCCATATATCCAACCACAAACCAAGGGAGATCAGTTGAATGATCGAATTACCATCGACGCAAAACTGCTGCAGGCACAGTCACAATTTGGTGCAGCTGGTGCTGCAGCTATTGCTGTAGCTGCTCACAGGAATGCAGGAGCTGTTCAGTATGGACTATCTTAAGTGGCCTGGACTGTGGGATAGTTAGGATCTCTTCCCGGAAAGAGGAGGTTTCTCTAGGTTTTATCTACTTCGACTTGTTTTTTTATCATGTACATGTAAGTACATATATCTCATTCTTGATGCTAGTAATAAAAAGGGTATTTCTTAACACGTCAGAGATGTCATCTTGGTGTTCATCTTATGCCTTGTTTTCAGGCGCGCACACACAAAAAGAGATAAAACCGAAAGAGAAAATACCTGTACAAATCTGCATTCACCTCATTGTAGATGTATATATGTAGTTTTCAAGTATTTTTGTCCCCTTCTTTTCCTGGGTGTTTGCCTATTTCTTTTTTCCCCAGTCTACTGTTGCTCATCAGGGAAGGATTTTCCAATAGGATTGACGTAATTGAATTTTGTCAAGTCAAAATTTTGCATGTGTTGAATGCCCTAGAAAATTGTAAGTTATTTTGTTCCAATTAGTTACGATTTTGAGATATTGGTTAGAAATTACTTGGCTCAGTCCATGGAATTTCGAAGAAACAATAAAAAAACTTTGAAATATTGTTTTCTCGCCAACCAAACAATGGACAGTAGGACACAATATCTTTTGCGTAAATATGATGCTGCGGTGGAGTTTGTGGCGGTGGTTGTGGAGCTTAATTATGCATCCACCTTTTTGGGATAATTTATATGTAAATTTGTCTATGTATCCATCGCGCTTCTGTGCTTGACTATTCAATACATTACCTTCCCAGTTGCACAGTGTTGGTGTGTTTTAACTTTCATGATTGTTATGGCAATAATAGAGATTAAACTTGGCTGGTAAATCAAAATATATGCAAGTTTTTAGAAAGTTTTTTAAAGTTCGGCTTTTAAAAAGAAAATTCGTCTTATGAAGTGGAGATCACTAGGTTGAATTTTCTTTATTTTTCTTATTCTTGTGTGAATATAAAAAAAAAAAAAATTAAAAAAAATTAAAAAAAAAAATTTGAAACGTCTAAAACAATGGAACAAGATCCTCTCCATTTCAACTCAAATGGAGAATATCCATTTAGTGTAAAATGAGGGATAGTATTATCTTAATATTAAAGTTGAAAGACTAAATTTACAATATTATCCATCATTTTATACTAAATGAATATTATCCATTTCATTTGAAATGGAGAGGATCCTATTCCTAAAACAATACTATAATACGCAAACTTTTAGCTTTTGAGAGATTACCATGTGCAATATATTAAGAGATTATTATGTGTTTTTTTTTTTTTTTATAAGGATATTTTTGTCTTATTGAAACTTTTATATGGTCAATTTTGTCTTTTTGCTAGCCTTAGAAGGACATTGACAATTGAGTACTAGTTTAGAGGGTATATATACTTTTCTCTTCTTTTTTTTTTTTTTTTTTTTTTTTTTTTTTTTTGCAATATTTTTGCAACATCTTTCAATTTTTTTTTTAATTAAACAAAAACAAGGGTATTTTGACAAAAAATCAACAGAAAATCATAACATAATAAAGTAATTAATAGAAATTAAAAGTTTGATACCTTTAATTGAAAGTTTTTAAACTTTTAAATTGTAGTATAAAAATGAGCGGAAGTTGGTGAGAGGTTTTCTAAAATGTCCCCACTTATTTTTCTGATTAATACCCCCATCAAACTTTACTGCCTTGCCTTGCACACATTGAAGAAGGCTCTTCAATGGAATATCGGACACCCATCTAAAATCTTTTTGACGTCTTGACAGATCTGGAGTGTTGAAGTCAAAACTGTGCGTTTAACCACTCCCCCATTTCCCATACGAAGTGTTGACTGGTCAACGATTTAATCCAACCAATTTCACCTGTGAGGCTGTGAATTTCGTTTCTTTAATTTCCCTAGCAAAAATATTTCACTATCTTAGAGTATAAAATATCACATTGTCCTTTTTTTTGTGGGCAATCTTCTTTCATTCTAAATTTCGAAAGTGTTTTTGAATGGTATGACAACCGTTTGTGTGAACGTAGTTGCAAGCTTCTACTCGAGCCAAGGACAAGAAATACATGGTTGGAAAGAGAACTTCATAACAAAGAGGTAAACGAGAAGCGGTTACATTTAATGGTTAATAAACGGCAGCCAAGTGATTCACAAGATTCGTAAATTTATGGGATCTATCCGAGCCTTCCACAAAATTAGGGAGTGTGGTGAGGGTTGTGGGTGGGATGGGTGCTGATCTGGTGGTGGAGCGGAAAGTGTTGGCAGTGTAGAATATCAAAAGTCCGGAAAGTAAGGGATACGGACTTAGACGGATAGAATTTTGAAAGAAATTTCTCTAATTCAATCTTATAAAAATAACAAGTGTCATTGAAAAAAAAATAAAAAAATCCAAGTCCGAACCAACCAGGCCCAAACCCTAACAATTTACTACTCTAATTAAATTTTTATAAAGTTTACTTGCCCGAACAGATGAAGAGGATGTTGTGTTCTTATCCCTAAAGGCTAAAAGAGGATGTTGTGATGGGGTTCGTGAATTCTCAACTTTGACACAAAGGGAAAGGACAGGTGGTAAAGAATAAATGGTGAGAGTGTAGAATCTCACATGATTGCATCACCTTTTTGGTGGGATGTGTTCTTTGAATATTGCTCCATTTCCACCACTCTCATGCCCACCGTGTCCCGGCCATTCAACTTTTGCGGCCACATGACTTTATATCCATAAAAGTACCTTCCATTGTACTTATTGTCAACATGTGAATATCACCTACATTACATTAAATTATATATTCACCCAATAAAGTATACTGCAAACATTTCGATCGGTAGCAATTCAGACAATAAATATAAAAAAAAATTTATAAAATTTATTGGCCTCAATAAATTCCGGTTAGTTCATTCACTTTTTTATTTTTTTTTGGAGTCAGTTCACTCACTTGTTACAACAGGCAAGCCTCATATGAGCTCTCTCACATTTTCTATTTAGATTACTAACAATTCAAACAAACAAAAAATTACCAAAAATCCCATATCAAGATTCCATGTGAGTTCTCTCAATTCAGACAGTAAATATGAGCAAGTCTCTAATATAAACCCTATTCGTTCACACAGTCCATTCACTTGATGGGACACATAGATCTTATAGTAACTCTCTCATTTTTTACTCAAATCGCTAATAATTTAGATAAAAAAAATAAAAAAATTACTGGGGAGATCCTCATTCATACCTACCAAGTCAAAATGCAGACAAAAATTGTTGAAAATCCAGATTTAATCCAGATTTGGATCCCATATGAGCTCTTTTAAGTCAGACAATAAATGTGAAAGAATTCTTATAAAACTCACCTGTTTCAACAAATTGTTTAGCAATTCAGGAAAAAAAAAGGGGGGTTGAAAATNCTCATACGACCTCTCTCACATTTTCTATTTAGATTACTAACAATTCAAACAAACAAAAAATTGCCAAAAATCCCATATCAAGATTCCATGTGAGTTCTCTCAATTCAGACAGGAAATATGAGCAAGTCTCTAATATAAACCCTATTCGTTCACACAATCCATTCACTTGTTGGGATGCGTAGATCTTATAGTAACTCTCTCATTTTTTACTCAAATCGCTAATAATTTAGATAAAAAAAAAAAAAACAAAAAAAAAACTGGGGAGATCCTGATTCATACCTACCAAGTCAAAATGCAGACAAAAATTGTTGAAAATCCAGATTTAATCCAGATTTGGATCCCATATGAGCTCTTTTAAGTTGTACAATAAATGTGAAAGAATTCTTATAAAACTCACCTGTTTCAACAAATTGTTTAGCAATTCAGGAAAAAAAAAGGGGGTTGAAAATCTAGAAAAACACTGACAAACCAAAATGCAGCACGTTTCATCTCAAGGAGTCGGCATGCCCGGATACGTACATGAACAGCTTAGGAGAGTGACATAAATGAAAATGTCAAGAAAGGTACACGGACAAAAACAAAGCTGTCCCTTCCTCACGTGATAATAAAGCTAAAGAGCCCCCATCTGTCTCAAATGATCATTTATCAAAACCATTAATCTAGCTGCTTCCTTCTTCATAAACTTAACTCCTAATTATTAATCCTCTTTCTTCTTCAAAACTTTCCCTTCATCACCCCTCAAGTTGATTATATATATTTTGATTCCAATTAACGTTTTATTTGGGTATTTTCCATATCAAATTTTGAGACATTTTCCAAGTCTATGCTTCAATACTTCATCCGGCCTTGAAGCTCTCTTAATTTGCAAATGGGAAATGCTGTGGTCTTAGCTCTCTACATAACAATATGCTGCGTTGCTTTTGTTATATCAAAGATCATCATTTCAGTCCTCCTCTATAGGCGATGGAAAAGAAGGCACATGGTTTATGAAGATGGCTTATCAGGTACATATTGTGACGTATATTTATATACAGAATTAACACGATATCGGAGATCCTGAGTTCGGATCTTGCCTCCATGGCATATGCAGGTGGGAAGATGGTGATGTTTAGGTCTCCAATGATGCAGTCTCTGAAATCTGAAGTGTTGTTGAAGAAGACACTGAAACTGAGCAACAAGGACATCATTGGGTGTGGAGGATATGGCACAGTTTACAGATTAGCAGTGAATGAATCCACAGCATTTGCTGTCAAAAGACTGAGTAGGGGAACTGCAGAAAGAGATCGAGGTTTTGAGAGAGAGTTGGAAGCAATGGGAGACATAAAGCACCGCAATATTGTAACTCTTCATGGATATTACACCGCTTCTCACTATAATCTTCTCATTTATGAGCTCATGCCTAATGGAAGCCTAGACAGCTTTCTGCATGGTATGCTTGCCTTGCTTCAAACCCAAGCATTTCTTTTCTTTTCTTTTCTTTTCTTTTTTCTGGTTATATTTTTCTGAGTTAATGTCTTTCTTTCTTTCTGATGCTCATTAACATGGAAACATATATGGTGCAGGAAGAGCTATGAACAAGAAGGGTTTGGATTGGGCAACTAGATGCAAAATAGCAGTAGGTGCTGCAAGAGGAATATCATACCTTCATCATGATTGCATCCCTCACATTATTCACAGAGATATCAAGTCAAGCAATATATTGTTGGATCAGAACATGGAGGCTCGGGTGTCTGATTTTGGTCTGGCAACATTGATGGAACCAGACAAGACTCATGTTTCTACATTTGTTGCTGGAACTTTTGGATATTTACCTCCTGGTATCAACCACTCATCAGCCATTATAGTTAGTCTCCCCTGATCTTGGATCTTGTGCCTAGTAATACTAATTTCTGATCATCAGTTACGTTCTGCAGAATATTTTGATACTGGAAGAGCGACAGCAAAAGGGGATGTTTACAGTTTTGGGGTTGTCTTGCTGGAGCTTTTGACAGGGAAAAAACCAACTGATGAAGCATTTATGGAGGAGGGAACTAAGCTTGTGTCATGGGTAAGTTTCTGTTAAATTCCCGCTTACTAGATTGCTTAAGTAAGTGAAATATTTAATTCTAATGGTAGCTAAATTGTGGGTTCAGAGTTTTAACTAGAACCTCGGGCTCTAATATTATATTGAATCATTACTTATCCCAAAAGCTTGGACCGATAGTAGAGCTAACAATTTTTGACAGACACAAACTCAATATAAAAGTAGAGAATTAAGGTTGAGGGGTTTCATCCGTTTAATTAAATGGGTCGACTTATGGTTAACCTATATATCTTATACCCATGTCTTGACACGACCCAAATCTGACACGCGAATACGAATTCCCACCCCTAGTTATTAAGGAGGAATAAATTTAAAGCATTTGTTTGTTGCAAAGTGCTTGAATGTTGCACCTCTGTAAAGGATTGATATAGTGATTCACTTTCTTTGAAATTGTTCTGTTAATGTTTGAGCAGGTGAAGGCAGTTGTTGAACATAAGAGGGAGGAGCATGTACTCGACAGTAGCTTAGAAAATTGTCCAGAGGATGAGATTAACAACGTATTCAACATTGCCTTGATGTGTCTTGAACCAGAGCCCTCCATGAGGCCTACAATGGCTGAGGTTGTCAAGATGCTTGAGAAGATAAAATCAGACACAGTTGTAACAGATTGCTAATCTTCTCTTAATGACAATTTCTACAAGCAAAGCTATTAGTTTAACACATCTGTCCTGATTGCCCAATTCTATTGCATTGTTATAGATATAGGTGCTTTCCTTAATGTGAATACCAGCGGAAGCAATTGCAAAGAATATCACTATCAAAGATGAAATACAATTAACCCTAATGGGTTGGTTCGAGTGTTAAGTTACTTGATTCTGGTGTCTCATGAAGTATCAGGTCTAAGATTCAACTCCCTTTCAATACAAATAATTTGTTGGATCATGCCTGTGAGCGAAAGCTCGAGCTTTACCTGACTTATGTGAAAAGAGCACTTTGCACAATGTCCCATAAATTTAGTCAGGATAAAGCCCCATATGCCCTCGTTATCTTTTTTTTAAAAAAAAAGAATACAAAATAGTGAATAGAAAATCACTCAATACACCTATATCTTATCATCACATATNCTCTAGTTCCATTAAAAAAAAAAAAAAAAAGAAGAGAAATGGATTCACATTGAGAGTCTTCTTGCTTATACAAATTGAGGGGAGACCTCAACCTATTTCCAAACCCAAACTGATGGCCTACCTTGCACCAACCCCACCACCTTGGGCCCCAGTACCTACTGAAGCCACTAGACCAACAAAACGACCATACATTGACATAGTGATACTGCATTTCAGAGTTTGGATTAAGAGATTCAGACAGCAAACTAGTTTTTCTCATGAGCAATCCGTAATTACCTGGCACTAGGCAGAACAGGGAAAAAAAGAAGGTCTAAAAACAAAAACTAGTAGCTTTGTCAACTAGGGAAACAACTGCTGCTCAGCTGCTTGCAAAAGTATAAGGGAATATGCAAGAAGTCGAGAGATTAAACTTTATCAGGAAACCATTACACAAATCTAGTGAGCGTTATTCTGATGGTTCAGAAATGTACCTTTTCTTTCAAATTCTACAACCATTTCCCAGCCAGGCAACATATGCTGATTAGATTGACAGGAGCTCAAGTAATCAATCAATTAGATACAGTATATCTGAAAAACAAGTAATTTAAGAAACAAGCTCATGGCATCTACTTGAGGATTGTTGCCAACCCCTTGGAAACTGAATCTTTCAAGGAGAGAGAAACGGGTGCATTTCCAAAAAATACATAAAAAAGAGCACGGGTCACATTCCCCGACTCAATCTCAGCATCAACACTAGATGGAAGCCCATTTGATGAGACACAAACCTGAAAATCACAATAAATCTAGATGGATCAGTTCATAACAAAATCACTATAAAACCATGTGAATGAATGTGTAGAGAATTTTGTGGGGGCCGCGGGGAGGGNGGGGGGGGTGGTGTGTGTTGAAGTATCTCTAATACCATGTTGAAATAGCTTTGATACTATGTTGAAATATATATAAAATATAAAATATGAAAGAGAAAGAAAAGAGAGTGGAAGCGGAGAGAGAGTGGAAGCATATAATGGACTACATCTCTTCTATCTTGATGTACTTATGATGATTACATAGACCTCTATAAATAGAGAGGCTAAGAGTGATAAGCAAGAAACCATAAACTAAACCCTAGAACATATAAGGCAACATAATAAACTAGAATAATATAAAATATTCTAACATCCCCCTCAAACTCAAGATAGAATATTCTGAAACCTTGAGTTTGAAATCCAAAACAATGATGATGGCGGTGGCGGAGGCGGAGGCCGGGAACAAGCCATAGATGGTGGTGATTGCCGAAAAAGATAGAGGCTGGAGGGGCGGCCAGCAACGACGGCAAGTGGCTGGTGAATGTAGATTCAAAAGGGCCGACAACCGGCCAAAACTCCAAAAGGGCTGACAACCGGCCAAAACTCCAAAAGGGGCCCTCAATGGGCCAAAACTCCAAAAAAGGGCCCTCAATGGGCCAAAACTCCAAAACGGGGCCGACAACAGGCCAAAACTCCAAAAAGAGGCTGACAACGGGTTAGGGCTGACAATGAGCCAAACTTCAAAAGGAGCCGACGACGGGCCAAAATCCAAAAAGGGGGCTGACAACGGGCCAAGGCTGACAATAAGCCAAACTTCAAAAAGAGCCGACAATGGGCCAGTGCCAACAAAGGCCAAAACGTAAAAAGGGCCAACTTGGGCTAAAAAATAAAAAGAAAATGAGCCCACTTGGGCGGTTATCAGATCGGCGCACCGAACCTGACCAGCGCGTCACTCGCGTGATGTTAAATAGGCAAAAAGCTTTGGGCGAAGGGTGGCGGTGGACTTGAGTATTGAGATTGTCGGACGGAACGTGAGGAAACACAAGGATATTGAAGACGACAAGAAAGTGGCTCTGATACCATGTTGAAGTATCTCTGACACCATGTTGAATAGCTTTGATACTATGTTGAAATATATATAAAATATAAGATATGAAAGAGAAAGAAAAGAGAGCGGAAGCGGAGAGAGAGAAGAGAGAGAGTGGAAGCATATAATAGACTACATCTCTTCTATCTTGATGTACTTATGATGATTACATAGACCTCTATAAATAGAGAGGCTAAGAGTGATAAGTAAGAAACCATAAACTAAACCCTGGAACATATAAGGCAACATAATAAACTAGAATAATATAAAATGTTCTAACAGGGGGTGGGGGGGAGGGGTTGTGTAAACTTCTATTTACAACGCATGCTTGTAGCAATGTTGCATATATAAGTCAGACTTACAAGCATTTTCGATGGATCCAGCCAACTCAAAAATATGAAAGTTCCTTTCTTAAGGGGTCGCCCTTGGAAGATGCTACGGAATGTGGACAGAGCAGATTCATCAACGGCAGCAGGTGCTTTGATTCGTGGGGAGATGGCATCGTCCAAGGCATCCCAAAAAGTTTTACCATCAACATCTCTAACCAGAACAATCTGTAATGATTTCTCAAAAGGAGCTGTGATTAAGAAAAATGACACTATCAAGTTTCAAAAGTTACTTTAGCAACATCTCTCTCTCTCTCTCTCATAGAGCAAGAAAGCATAGACTTTTTTTTTTTTTTTGTCCTTACAATTAAAAATTGAGTTGAACAAGGAAGGACTCTCCTGAATCTCAGCTGTTGATTTCCCTTTCCAAGCATTCAATTGATTTAAAATAGACAGATTTACATACAGTCCCGCAGCATAGACCTTAACACCAATGATCGCAAAAACTTTCTCCCTATATCCTGCCAGACCATCAAAATCAATGCTAATTCAGACAAAAGGCTATTATTATCTTCGAACCCCTCTAGACAATGGTAGGGTTACTTGAGTTAAAGCAAGCATTTCAAGAAAAAGTTACTAAAATCTAAAGACTTCTTACACCTGCACAATAGGTATTCAAGGTGAACTAAAACACTTACATGGCTATGAAGATAGCAAGTTCCTTGTTTAGTAGTCTTTTGATTGCTCAAAGCTATTGAAAGAATAAAATGTAACAGCTAAGTATAGCATTGCCACAATTTTTCTGATGAGTGAGTATGACCGCTAAGGAAGAGAGGGGAAGGGAAACTTCGAACCATTGACCTCTATTTTATGAGGAATGAGCCCCAACCAATCATGCTAATCCTTAGGGTAAGCACTACCACACTTCATGAAATCAAAGTTGAATGATGGATGAAAAAGTGTCATCATATTTTTAATCCCCAATAACCATTGATTTTCTCAATTTAATTATAAAGCCACCAACACTGCAGCTCATGCAGTGGTGTCATAAGTTCTGACAAGTGGCATTTTCCAAAGTAATTGTCCCTTCATTCTTTCAGCAAGTGTTATGAATTACAATGGAAAGAATAAAAAAGATGCATATGCGGTCAATACCAATAGGCCATCTCCCAAAACAGGTTCGAACAACTCAGTCATATCCTGCATTTGGAGAGCAAACGAAAATTGCCTCAAATAAAATTATCTATAATCCTGCTCCCATACACAAGTACACAAGAACAGGAAGAGCTCCAACTTCTTCAATATTTTGTTGTTCTGTTATTTCTCTTATAAGCCATTGCAAGTATATATAAACAGTGACAATAATGGCCAATATTCTAACATTTTACATTTGTTTCATAGGTTCTACGAATGAGCTTTATTTTTTCTTTAAAGGAATGCTGTATGATACTAAGGAAACTGACCAGTTCCAAGCAAAGACAATGAACCCGAGCAACCTGGCAAACTGAGAGACCTTTGAAACTTCACATTTGTTGTTGGTTCCTCGGTGTATTCTGCAGTTCCAACTGCAGCCAAGAATTTAAAGAGTAAAAGATGTCATAATTTTGTTAGAATACAATTTCAAAGTTGAGAAGAAAAAAAATGAGAATATGATAGCATATACTTCTGTTCTCTCTTAAGCTTCCAATCTTTTCATTTAAATAACATCTGCCTTTACCTCACTAATATAGTAAGCAAAACGATCTGAATTCAATTCTATATAAACTGAGTTCTTTCATCCTTCCATCTTAAAATTGTATTTAAGTGTTTGACCATTTCTCTAGAAAGGAAAAATCAAGTTTTCATGCAACCAAAGATTCTCAAGCTTAAAAAGTGATCAGATGCTATAAGACAAAAAGTAAATAATTGAAATACGGAAGATCCGTCCTCTAAAATAGAAACCTGGAAAAATATGCCATCTAAAATCTATCAAACATGACATTTTCAAAGAAATCAAGGTCCTTTTTCTGCTGGCTGGAGGGCTTTAATCAAAATTTTCTAATACAAGAATATACCCAACTTCCAAATTCATGTCAATTTTGAGGCCAAAGATGGATTATCTTTTACTTTTAGTGGAAACATTCTCTAAGTTTTCTTTAATCAAACTAGCATAATGAGAACTATGGCATGCAAATTTCATGTTTAAATAAAAGTAATTAACGCTTAAACCTTAAAGTGCATGCATTAGCTTAAATATGATCAAACACAGTTCTTGGTAGCTTATGCAAGGACCCAGAGTTAGTCACATAAACAACTGTATAATAGCATTAAATTAATGTTAAAAAAAAAAAAAAAAGACTCAGAATATACAATGAAATATAGAAGATACGGCCAAAAAATATGGTTTCGAAAGGCATGGCAAAGTAAAACTCCTATGTCCAAACTTAGTATATTATTGCTTCTCGTGACAGTTGATCTTGGTACTGCCACTCAATTAGCTTAAATGAGCATGGTATTTAATTGGTCAATCGAGAGGAATTTCATGATGACTAATAGTAGACATTCGTTTGTCAAACATGCCTACAATTCCACCTACTTTTCAGTCTTACTGTTAACAAAAGCTATTGGTATCCCATTCAAGAAGAAAGATATGGATGTCTCAAATTGAAACCATAAAGACTAGATCATTAACTTTTCTTGCCAGATAAATACCATTGACTTCAGTAATGAAGTTGCTTCCGATTGAGCTAAACACCCATATATCAAACCAAATACGACGAGTAGTGGGGTTATGAGCTAAGTCTTGGGTAAACCTTGGCAATCCTCCTTAGACCAAAACCCTTGCAAGTACTTGTGGTGGATTGCACCACAAGCAAGATTCCACAGAAGACAAAAAAGTGAAATTTCGCAACAAATGGAAAAATTCAAACACAAATTAGCATGCCCATACCAATGAACTAGTCAACTAAGACATCTACGTAGATTCCAAGTCTTCCTTAATTGAAACTGAGTTATCAAGGAATGAAACTAGTGCATAGTCCTAAAGATTGACAAAGTTTATGGAACCTTCTTCATTGAGAGTCTGAGACAGGACACAATTCTTTTATTTCATCAAAATGCAACATGAAAAATTGTTACCAATATAATCTTCATCATTTCTGCTAGCTTTTCACTCAACCCTTGCATTGGCCTTCCTAGGAAGGCAATTCTTCATTACTTAGGTTTCACATATTAACACTGACTTGGTATCAAGTTTCTCCACATCAACGCAGATCATCATTTTCTCCCTCAAATGTAACATTAGAATGAACATCAAACATCTTCCTGACGACACCCAATTGTATCTGATATAGCCTTGGCGATCAGAATTCACAGAAAACAAAACACTCTTTAAGTAAGCCATGACACTTTTTTTTTTCTTCTAATTTTCTCAAATCAACATAACCCATGGAAATATTATAGGGTTTCCAACATAATAAGATTTCATCAAATATGATCTTAACGGTAGAGAATCACTTTCTAACCGCATATTAAGCCATCCATGATCAAGCAAAGTTCATGGATGAAACTTTGCTTGATCATGGATAGTTTATATAGCCTTGGCGATCAGAATTCACAGAAAACAGAACACTCTTTAAGTAAGCCATGACACTTTTTTTTTTTCTTCTAATTTTCTCAAATAGTCATAACCCATGGAAATAGTATAGGGTTTCCAACATATTAAGATTTCATCAAATATGATCTTAACGGTAGAGAATCACTTTCTAACCGCATATTAAGCCATCCATGATCAAGCAAAGTTCATGGATGAAACAAATTATCCGGACTAATTGAAAGCCTTTGTAATCTATTTCCTCAAGACAACTTCTACAAAAATAATCCTCAGATTCATTGGTCTAATTCTCAACTAAATTGGGCACAGTACTCAACGAGCAGTTACCTAACTTTTACCCTCAACTACTCGGAACTGCCTCACATTTCCATAAATTCCATTTAATATCTATTTCAAATCACTAAATGGCAAAATATTGGATAGTGCCACCCAAAAGCAGAAGATTTCGGCATCACTTTTTGTATTTTACTTGCACAAAAAATGTGGGTCGCTTATTATAAGATTACATTTCCAGCATTATTTTAGTTCTTTCACGTGCAAATAGGGTAAAACCCATTTGGAAAATGAGGAAGAAAAGAGACAACATAATCCATAATCAGCTATTTCTTCCACATAGCAACTAAATTTCAAGAAAAAGAAATATCTGTTTCTTCAGTGAAAATAACAAATGACAGTATGAAACAGCTTGTGCAAATGAAGAAGTTAATAGAATGAATTTACCTGAAGATGAAGAAGAAGCATTTGGAGAGAACTGGATCTGCGTTACACCGTCTCTGTCGGTAGAAAAATGGAGAGGGTATGTGGAAAAGAGAGAAAAATTCTGGGTTTGGCACAATGACACTGTTGGACTCGGAGTTCTTCTCAGAAAGCAAATTCTGGGAATGGAATTGCAGGTTATAGAAGGAGCTGGCGCTGAAAGCCATAATGGAGTGGAGACTGCTACTGCTCCGAGCATTGTGAATTTGGAATTTCTGGGAAACAATTTTCCAATTGTTTATTTGATTCTTATTACAATCGCATTGGTTGCAAATATCATCCGGTTGTAGCATAAGGGTCTTTATATTTTATTTATTTATTCATTTATTTTGTTTAACTTGCTTCTATTTTACTTACCCAAAAAACAAATCTCGTTGTAAACAAAGAAACGGCGAAAATTCTTGAATGAAAATTCTTTTGGATATTGTCAGGATAAGGATATCGTAGAGGACAAATTAAGAAACGGCGAAATTGAATGGGAAAGCAATGAAGCTTAATTATTTTGACTGTTAAGCACCCTTATTTTGGAATTCTTCATCAAACCGAATCACCCCCAACATATGTTACCAAGCTTATTTAATGTCTATTGACATATTCTCGTTAAGAGTGTCAATCCGGTTCAGTTATCAGTTATTGGCTAAAATCGCTAATTAGAATTGGAATACCCGATTATTGAATTTAGAAAACCAATAACCAGCTACCTATTAGTGGGTAATTTATAACAATAGTCATTAGTGTTAAGTCACACATTGCCTAGTTACTAGATAAAACTAAGCTTTATAATGAATTATAAGAAAACTTCAAATTGACTAGTCTTTTTAGAATAATAGCTTAGATGTTACTAGCATTTTTTTCTTGTATGACATGGCCCTGATGATGACGTCAGGTATATATACCGTCTATAATCAAGTATCTTAGAATGTAATTATTTTTTTGTCCCTATTTGTCGTATAAAAACTAAATCATAGGCTTTTGATGAAAGACATCAGAGGCCCTAATAAGATCTCTAATATGAATAGCTTTATACTTTGAAGAGCAACACAGGGCATCAATGCAGGATTCCATTTACTAATATGAGGACCAAACTGAATTCATGTTTCGCAAGTCAATTTTTAGATTAGGTATGGATCGAGGATAGTTTCATTCAGAGTATTGTACTTGCTGAGCAAAAAAAATTGAATTGATTTTTAGAAGAAGGGCTCATTTTATATATATATATATAAGTGAATTCGTGTTCTTTTACTCCTTGGTGCTTGGCAATTCAGTAGCTGTCGTATTCTATTTCCATCTATAATTTGTTTGGCCAAATTATTCATCAATGTTTAGTGCCAAATTATTATATTGCTACATACCCTTCAAACTACGGATTTAAGATGGAGAGGAGCCCATTAGTATAAATATAAGGAGAAAATTTGTCCTAATTTTAATGTTGAGACAATTTTATCCCTCTTTTAACACTAACCGGCTCCACTTAATTTTATTGACAATCTTATTTCTCAAATAACTATCTAATTGACAATATTTTATTTCTCCTCAAAAATACTCTAAATATTTTTATTTTTATTTTTGAGAAAGGATAAAAGTCATTTACTATCTCATATTCGTACAGTTGACAGGTAAATCCATGATTGAATAGGTGAAATTCACATGTAAATCCTAAGAATCTAATGAAAAAGCTTATAGCAATAACACACACAGTAACCGAGCCACCCTTGACAAAATCAAAAGGAAAGTAGCCGAAGCATCAATCTGGCTTGCCCCTTGGTGCCTGTTGGCCAAAGGCCAAAAACAAAATCTTAATACTATTTTTCTCAAAATTAATACCCAGTATTTTTACTTTTTATATCACATTAATCACTTTTTATCACTATTCAAATAAAAAAAATCACTGCAAAACATAATTTTTGTTTTTTTACTCTTTTATACAAAATATTCTTATTTTTTTCTCACATTAATTAAATTTGTATCAGTAAAACTCCACCTCCTTTTTTACAGATTGGGAGCCCATCAAAATTTCAAAAATTTCTCTAATCCTGACAATTTAATGTCACAAAAGAGTTTACAACATGCCACATGTCTCACTAATAATAAAATATTATTTAAATCTTAAAAAAATATAAAATCAATTAATTTAAAATATGATGTGGTCCGCTACCCAATTAATTCATGGGGTGGCGGAAATCACCCATAATCCTAAGCGATGATTCGACGAAACCCACAAATTGAATTTTTGATGGGCAATCTTTTTTTCGATTGCCAGAGATCCCGATGATCCATTTTTACTTCCTATGGCGAACAGGCGATGATGTCCGCCGACAATTTCAAGGAAGAAAACACCAAAAGTCGTATCATGATGATCATAAAGGGTAGTGAGTCACATCATGTGCCGCGCTCTCCGTTCTCCAAGAGATTCCTCCGTTGTGTAACGGCTAAACCCAGTTACCCATGAGATTGAGATGATGATGACGATATAATTTTGTAGCCGTTATGGCTATGCCTTTTCAATCGCTCACTCCACTTTATAAATAAGTAACACTTTTTCCCATCTGTCAACTCACCACTCTCAGTCCTCTCTTTCCTCATCATTCTGCTTTCATCACAGTAAAGTACTCTTAATTGCAGCAGCAGTAGCAGAGCAGCAACCTCCTCCTAGTACACCATTCATTCTGATACCATGATGATGATGCCTAAACTGGCGGTTCTCTCTCTCCTCCTCCTCCTCCTCTCCTTCATTTCAGGTATATATATATATTTTCCCACTTCTCCTCGGTTTTCCCATCCATTACACTTTCTTCCTTCATCTTTCATGTTTTGTCGATGATTCATTTCCTGGGAAATCCGGCATTTTGTCCATGTTTTGTGTTTTTTTGTGGGTAAAATGGCTATGGCTTTTCATGGTCTTAAAGGAGATCAGGAATTTCGGTGATTAAAAAAAATATTATATTTAGTGTTTTACATTGATTTGCTATTTTCTTGTTGGAAGGTAAACAAAATTTCTTGAGCTACTTTTGAGTTTTTTTAACACTATTTTTGTTCATTTTTGCATTCTAGTATCATTATATATACATATATTAAGAAGAAAAAAAATTCTTTGATTTGCTTAAGATGTTTTAATTTTGTTTAGTGTATGAAATCAAGAGAAGATAAATGGGGAGGAGGAGGATTAATTAAACACACTAAATTTTTATTATTATTATTATTTATTTAATTTTATTGAAAATAATTACTTGAGTACATGTTTTTAGTTTTTAATATTCAATTCACCCATTTGGATGATCATATATGACTCCAAAAGGAAAAGTAAATCCCTCACCTCACGTGAAAGAAAAGACACACCTTTTTTTTTTTTTTTTTTGAAAAGGACATCTTTACTTAACCTAAGACGATAACAAAAGCCACCTACCTTTTTATCTCTGTTTTTTTTCTTTGTTGAGAAATGGTATATGCCCTTTCAAGTGCACGTATGTATTCTTATACAATGGTAAAAATTATTATTAAATTTTAAAATTATTCAGAATTGATTAGTAATTTTTACTGCCATTCAAAGAATGTGCACAATATTTTTATTTTTTATTTTTATTATGCATCCAAATGGAAACTTGACAAATTTCTTTTGCAGAGGGAACTTTGACTTCGTCAAATGTACAGGTAATTAATATGAAAAAAATAATTTTTTTTTTTTTTTACCTTTTTTATCACAAAAAAATTCAAATTTTATTGATTTTTTTAATTCTCTTTGAAATTTATGTTGAAAGTGCAGAAAACTTGGTGTGTGGCGAAGCCATCGTCTGACCAGGCAACTCTTCTGGCAAACATAAATTACGCATGCTCTCAGGTGGATTGCCGGATTCTACAGAGAGGTTGTCCCTGTTACTCCCCCGACAACCTGATAAACCATGCCTCTGTAGCCATGAATCTCTACTATCAATCCAAGGGAAGAAACCACTGGAACTGTGATTTCAGGGGCTCTGCTCTCATTGCCGTCACTGATCCAAGTAAGACCGGCCCAGAAATCTTCGTAAACAGATTTAATTAATTGATAAACATTTTTCCCATGATGATTAATTAATACGTACTGAAACGTTTTATATATCTTTTGTCGAATTGCAGGTTATGTGAACTGCATTTATGCATAGTTGGTCGGAGTAAGAAAGCTGTTAATTGTGTGTTCTGTGGAAGATGAAGTTTTCATGAAATTAGCTTGTAGTTTTCTAAGAGTATGTAGTAGCCACGTGGATATGAAATATATATATGTTAATGAAGCAGAGAATTAGCAAAAACTGTGAATGTTTTGATTTAGATTCTATATAACAAATGATGTTTGTGTCTTCATATATATATATATATATAGGGACATTCTAGGTATTCTTCTATTGTTCTAATTATGTGCTCTCAACTATGATGTAACTTTTAAAATCATCGTTAAATTTGAGATTATCATTATTGACTTTTAATTTATTGATTATTTTAAAAGTTATATCATAATTAAGAGGACACCAAAAGAACACTAGAAGAGCACCATTCAAAAAGGATTCGATGTGGGACAAGCTTTTCCAAGGCATATATAATAGCTTGGACTTGCAATTTGCAAATATGAATGATCAATTAACTTAAGAAAAATGTTAAAGATCCAACTTTTTTGCCCAACTTTTGCTCAACTTTTGTCTTTTTTCTTTTTTCTTTTTAAAATTTTTTTTAAGAAAAAAACAAAATAAAAAATTTAAAAAGTGTTTGAAGTAATAATATATATTTTTTGGTCATTCTTTTAGTTGGTATTTTTTTTTTTTAAAAAAAAAAAGCAATTTTTATTTTTTTTTAAAAAAAGCAATTTTTATTTTTTAAAAAACACCAATTAAAAGGACCAAAAAAAAAAAAATTATTGCTTCAGACACTTTTTTTATTTTTTTACTTTGTTTTTTTTTTTAAAAAAAAAAAAGGCAAAAGTTGGGTCTTTATCATCCCTCTTAACTTAAACTGCTTGCCTTGTTGATTTTTTATTTTTGTCATCAAATAGGTTTTCTTCTTCATTGAAGATTTACTAACTTGTCACTTTATACTTGGTTGGATCCAAAACGATCCAACTTCCACGCGTATGAATTGGGATAGATTTTTCTTCTAAATTGGGTTGGATGAATTTTTCTCTATCTATAAAAATGACATGTATCTATTTTTTTATTAACACGTGAGATGCACATGAGTTTTAGTAAAATTTACTCAAACTATCTATACTATTAAAAAAATATGTGTATCTCATATGATCAAAAAACACATTATTTTTATAGATTGAGTTGAAAAAAATTCTTATGACCATTGACCTGCTAAAAAGGGAAATGGGTCGTTGGCAGTGCTCTGCCAATCCTCTTCCAGTGCTCTGCCCAATAGGGAGAGAAAATGGAGAAATAATACATGAAAGAACCCCTTCTTAGATAAAGATTCATAAGAAACCCTCGAGTGTAGAGGAAGAATAGAAATCTGTTACCTTCTTTTTTAAAAAAAATAATTAATTAATTAATTAATTTTTAATAGAAATCTATTACCTGAATGTGAAAGAGAGGGGAACTTATTGGTCATCTTGGGCCCCTCCTGGGCCTCTGTAGCTGCAGGGCTTTCATTGGGCTCCCCCTAGAGGAGGATCCCTCTGCTTAGAAAAAGAAAAACCACACTGAATTGTACTATGTATGTCACTTGTCAGACAATTAGGTCATCGGCTCCATCAATGTACGGTTAAGATAAATTCATGTGAATTGGTTCTCACCCAAATTCTACCACTTTTTTTTTTTTTTCTATTATTTATTATCATTATTATTACTATAAACGTACAACGGGCGGATTTTAATTTGCTGCCTCCGCTATCCACCCACTTGCATGGGTTGTAAGTGAATGTCCAACCCACTATTTTCTCACGTGCGAGCGGATATCAAACTCATTGTAAGCGCATATAGATATTATCCATCTCCTCTGCTTATATATATAAAAAATTTCATACCAAAACGACATTGTTTCTAGAGAAAGGATTTTATGCTAGAACTTTCCTTTGCTAACTCGTTCGAACAACAACCCTAAAAACAAAAACATAAAATTTCCTCCCCAAGCCATGCTTTGCTTTCCCTCTCCTTGCAACTCCCTTTTACTGCCACTTATCTTTGTTGTCGCCGTAATCTATCGGTCTCTCGCCATCAATCTTGGTGAGTAAGAGTATGTATATCATTTTATTATTATTTTTTTCTCAGATCTAAGGATCTAACTTTGTGACTCAGCAGTTTATAAGCATGAACTATAAATGAAACACCCAAGAATATAAATACACATGAAATAAAGTGCATAAAATACAACCTTAAAACACTTGAATATAAAGAAAAGGGGAGTGGTCCAGAAAGATGGAACAAAACGGAATAAGAATCGAGGCTGAAACACAGCCTTGTTTGGGAATGCGATTTTTTGGTGTTGAACTCAATTCATTTTTGAGTTTTTTTTTTAGTGTGAATATCACGGAGAAAAAAGAGTTGAGATTATATTTGGATGGTAATTGATAAAATTCAATAAAAATTATAAAAATATATATAATTAAAAAAATAATATTTTTTAAAAAAGTTAGGGAGAGTTTTGAATAAAGGTGGCTGGACCACCATCGAGGGGTGGATCAACCACCCCTAGGTGTCTAAAGGTGGCTAAGTCACCATTGGAGGTGGATCTGCCACCTTCGAAACTGATGGGGGTGGCTCGGCCACCCAAAAACTACTTGGGCCCCCAAGGGCTCCTTGGGGGTGGTTGATCGACCACCCCCGAAGTTAATGGGAGTGGCTCGGCCACCCCTAACAATTATTTAGAGGTGTTTTGTCATTCCCAAATTAGACGAGGGTAGGGGTGGCCATTAGCATTGGCCCTTGGGGAATGGGTGAATCGGCCACCCTAAAATTCTTAGGAGTGATCCGACCACCACCCGGAGTGTTTCGGCCACTTTAAATATATATATTTATATATATCTTAAATCTTTATTTATAATTTTTATTAATTGGGTTTAAAAAATTTTGAGTTAAGTTAAAAAATTTTCAGTTGAGTTGAGTTGAATTTAAAAATTGTCAAACATGAATTTAGAAAAAAATTGAGTTTGAGTTGGAAAATCTTGCTTCCCAAACAAGGCAATTAGGGTTTTTGTAACATACATGTTGATCTGGTTACAGGTGTCTAACCAGTACATGCATGTTCATCTGAGTCATCCCGCAAAAAAATGATAACTATTGAGCCGACCAGAAATTTAATATATCATGGGGAATTGTACCAAAGGCTCTTTGGTCAACGAACCAGGTTATTAACTTTGAATGTAGGACATACAAAATCTGAATATCAGTAAATAAAGTTTTCTGAATGTTTCAAATTTATAAGGGATTTTTTCTTATTAAAAGAATTTTAGGGGTTTTATTTTATTTTATTTTATTTTTTGAGCTTAGAGCACACGTTGATATTTTTTATTTTTTAGTAGTTTGAGAAGATATTGGAACACTCTAAAGTTTGAGAAATATCAGTAATTGGATGGTAGTTTTTTTTCATAAAAAATGAAAAATTTATTCTTAATTTTGAGTGGAAAGTACGTATACTCATCTCAAATTATTATTTAATTGTCAATATCACCTTCAAACGACCAATTATATCAATGTCTTACCTATTAAAACAATATCAATGTTAATGTTTCCTCGATAACAAAAATACTTTTCATAAAAAATAAAAATAAAAAAGAAAGAAAGAAAAGGAAAATGCTCTATCTTCTCAGGTTCTTTTTCTATCCTTCAACTTTCAAAATCACTATTATATATGTGGGTTCATGTGTGTCACTAGTGAAAAATGTATAGCACATCCCAAAATTATTAAAATTATAAAAAAACAATTTTTTTAAAAAAAAAAAATCTAAAAAATGAAAAAAAAACAAGGCAGCCATATTAATTTTTTCAAAACAATTATTTTTTAATTTGTTCGTTCTAACTTTTTTCAAACTTATAATGATATTTTAGTTTTATCGATAATTTTTCCAGCTTATTTTTGCCTCTTGTTGATTAGGCGGATATTGACATTATTTTGATAGTTTAGAGAAAAACATTTGACATATTTGATAATTTGAAGAGATATTGACAATGGTCTCCAAGAGTATCTCAATCAACTATGGATCACACCTCATAAAACAGAGGTCATTAAATTGAATTTCTCCTCCTTACACTTGTGCGGTGAATCAGTGATTGTTGGGAAAAGATAGGTATAATTTTCCCTAATTTTTACTTTGTATTAATTAAATATACACAATATCTGAGATTTAGAGCATATACCAGTGAAGAGATGCTGTTGAATTGAAAAGATCGCACATGACATGGCAAAACCTGATTCCCAAGATCTTCCCCAAATACAAATACTTAAAAAAGGAGTTTGATTGCTTGGCTCCAATTTGACCACCAACTGCTCTTACATGAAGCTGACCCACAGATAAGGCCGCTCGTTGCCTCTCACTCTTACTTGCTCCCAACATAAACGTAACTAAAATTTGGTCTTTTTGTCTTAGCTCACAATTGAAGTACGCCAGTCGCCATGTGGGTTTCCTGGATCCACTCAATATAAATCCCACTTGTGTTCCCTCTCTGAAGAGAGAAGTTTTGTGAGCCGAAGTCCCATTTGGAATCTCATTCAGTCTCTTTCAAAGTTTCTGCCTTATAATGGCGAGCCTCTTGCTGCTGGAAGTTTGAGCATATTTTGCATCTGGGTTTTTGATTTGAGAGTGAGATTTTGTGGTTTTCCTGTCTGGGTCTGGCTCAGAATGATGTCAATGACATGCCACAACCTTGATTCCGCCAGGACTGTGCTTGATTTGTTTGCTTCTGGCTGCTCTTCCAGTGCTTCGTTTAATCGGTATTCAGTGAGGAATTATGCGCAGTCCAGTTGGAAGAGAAGTTGTAGAGGCTATGGGGCTAGGAAACTGCTTGGTAGACGGCGGGGCAACGCTCAGTGTAGAGTGTCTTCCACGATGACCCCCGAGACTCTGCTTAATGGTACTAAATTTCGTGTTAAACCATAGTTTGGATTTGGTTTGGACACAGTATTGCTGCTTGTGTTATTGTCTTATATGTGCTAATACTATGAATGATAGCTTTCGTATATGTTGCAAAGATACAGGGGTAGCTCAAGGTCCTCCACCAGTGTTGGGGTTCAAGAAAGAGTCGAGAACTCCTGTTTCACTGACAAATTTGTTTGAAGTGGTCGCGGAAGACCTCCTGATTCTCAACCAAAATCTTCAGTCAGTGAGTACTCCTGAAATATTTTGAGTTGGATGGCCTTCTAATTTTAGGTATTTTATGGTTTAGAGTGTGGTTATACCGTATACTTTTCCTAGGAATGCTATCATGACTCTAATTTTTGTTGGTGGTTGGTTGATCAAATTATGAACATGATATTATTTCCAGTTAAGCAGCCATTTATGCTTATCAGAGAAGATATAAAAGCAAAGAATTACACGATATAGCACAAAGGAAAATTCAAATAGCACAAGTTCCATCATATGGGCTTTCTAAAACCTTTTAACTCATCTTACGATGGCTATCTCTATGGTGCTGCCCCTCTACCATGACAAATATGCATCGTTATTTATACTTTATTGGATTGTAACACCTTGAGAGTTGAAGGTTTTAATCCTGTCATAGGACTGTTTGATTCTCTCCTAAAATTAGTATCTTGGCGGAGATACTCTACACCTTAGTTCAAAAATCTTGCTTCCTATGTCCTCAAACAAGCGTATGAATTTAAACCTTGCTTTGATGTTCTTCATCCATTTACTTAGTAATTTAAAAAATACTGGAGCCATCGCCTTTTCCTATATTTTTCCAATTCTCAATTATGTGGAGCTACCCATGTCTGCAATCATTTGAATATCTATTCTTAGTATTGTATCTGATGAAAAATTCTACGGTAGATTGTTGGTGCAGAAAACCCAGTTCTGATGTCTGCAGCAGAGCAGATATTTGGTGCTGGTGGGAAGAGGATGAGACCAGCTTTGGTGTTCCTAGTGTCAAGAGCAACAGCAGAACTAGTTGGTTTAAAGTGAGTATTATCCAATGCGCTCAAAACACTCTGTTCTATATCATTTTGAACAAACACAAGTTTTATTTAATACTGCTTTACTCTAGGGAACTTACCGTGGAGCATAGGCGTTTGGCAGAGATAATTGAGATGATCCATACTGCAAGCTTAATTCATGATGATGTACTAGATGACAGTGACATACGGCGAGGTAAACTTTGACACTTCACATGAAAGTCACTTCTTAAATCATATCGATACCACATTTTTGTGAATCGAGCACCTGTCCAATAAGAGCTGGGCTAGTTTAGCTATTCCAACACGTATTATAATGTTCGTAGTGATTCTTTGCATGTCGTGCCAAAAGTATTGTTAGTTTCCAGATCTACGTTTTGGCATTATACTCCTAATTGAGGAATCTGAAGAACAAATGTTTCGTAACTATGCAAAGCTCTTCTCTGTACTTCACTGAAAGATATCCTTATAAGAATAAATGATACTAGTGTTTGTTGTGATTAGTAAACTATCTTTCGTAATATCTGTTCCCATGTCGAAAGGAAGAAGGGTTCTATAGGTGGTCAAATGCATATAGTTAGACTGAGTCCTGAAAGGGCAAAAAGGTTGTAGCTGATCTTACCAAAAAAACCCATAGATATTTGGTAATTCTCATATAGCTTCCTGTTTCTAGTTCTGCGTTGTGTTTGCTTTTTAATGATACTACAAAAGAGAGACACAGAAAATGTTTCATGTGACAGCATATGTATCAACCTTCATAGATAACTCTTGCACAGATATACATGCTACTCAACCGGCCAAAAAATACTTGATGTGAATTGTTTTTTTCTTCAGATTCCCATGGTCTTCTCCATCTATATCCTCTCTCTCTCTCTCTCTCTCTGGGTTAATGGGGACCCACCTGTTGAGATCCAGCTGAACATTTCCATGCAATCTACTGCATGAAAAGTTTAACATTGCTATATGAACTTGCAGTTCCCTCCTCCCCAAAGCCTTCTGTCTTCTTGAAGAAATGTCTTAGATAGTGCTGTAAAGGCATCTCTGCAGAATGGAGTATTCCCCAGCGCTTAAGCTCCTATGCTGTCATATCCCTACTCACTCTCTTAATCCTTGGAAATTACATCTTCAAAATTCTTTCGACTTGAATCTACATACACTCCTCTTTGTGGTTGCAGTTATTGGTTGTTTTGCAACATGTTCAGTTCTTTGGGTGAGAGCCACGACTGAAAATTGAGACAATCATCACGATGATAATGGAAAATTGAATGGGATGAATTCATAATATTTTACAATGATCCTACTACATTTGACAAAGAAGATGCATTTCAATGTGCTACAAAACTCAAAATTAAGCGTTTCTCAAGACAAAATGGCATGATTATGTTGTGGGGCAAAGAAATAAAGACTGCCCAAGGGATATCTATCTATTATAATCCGGATGAGCAGGCAGCTTATGTTGAGGGGCAAAGAAATAAAGACTGCCCAATCTTTCCATAAATGCAAGTTAAAAAACTAAATAAGTTTAACCACCACATGTGGAGTAGCATGATCACTCCGTTTCAAGGATAACAGTGGTGAACAGCCAGGGTGCTGCACCCCATCTGGGCTGCCACACTTCAATTTGTGACAAATTTGCTCCTTCTCTTTGTCATCCCTCCTCCTTGTTCCTTTACATTTTCCCCTATCAATTTGAAGATGCTTATTTGCAGGGAAGGAAACTGTTCATCAACTGTATGGTACAAGAGTGGCGGTACTGGCTGGGGACTTCATGTTTGCACAGTCATCATGGTATCTTGCAAATCTTGAAAACCTGGAAGTCATTAAGCTCATCAGCCAGGTAAATTCCATCAATTGTCATATATCAGAAGCCTTTGCAACCCACCTTAAGTGGTGTTCTCTAAATGCCATTTCAATTCACAATTTAGGAGGGCATAGAGGTTAGAAACTTGCAACCTTTAGTTTATTTGTCCTTTTACTACTGCAATTGCAGGTTATTAAGGATTTTGCAAGTGGTGAAATAAAGCAGGCATCTAGCTTGTTCGATTGTGACACCGAACTTGAAGAATATTTGCTCAAGAGCTACTACAAAACAGCCTCCTTAATAGCTGCTAGTACCAAAGGAGCTGGTATTTTTAGTGGGGTTGACAGCAGTATTAGTCAGAAAATGTATGAATATGGTAAGAATCTTGGTCTGTCATTCCAAGTCATAGATGACATATTGGATTTCACGCAGTCAGCAGAGCAGCTGGGGAAGCCAGCAGGCAGTGACCTTGTTAAAGGGAACCTGACTGCACCTGTAATTTTTGCTCTGGAGAAAGAGCCAAAACTGAGAGAAATAATTGAAACTGAATTTAGTGAGCCTGGTTCCCTTGATGAAGCCATTGGATTGATTAAAAGTAGTGGGGGCATTGAGAGAGCACAAGAATTAGCTGAAGAGAAGGCTCATCTTGCAATCCAAAATCTCCAGTGTCTTCCTCAAAGTTCCTTTAGAGTAGCTCTCGAGGAGATGGTGATGTACAATCTTGAGCGGATTGATTAGTTGGATATGTTTTGAGAAACAAGCTACTACTTGATAGAAAATCCATTGTTGATGATGGTTCATGGAGCATGAGGAGAAAGTTTTTGACTTCAACCCCCTGCCAGTTGGACCACCATTTTATGCACATCAGTCCCAGCTGCTACACCATAAACAAGTTGCCTGTGACTGGTTGTATATTCTTTATAGGCATCAATCGAGCAGTCACTTCAGCTCGTTACATTGTTTATTCAAAATTACAGCTCTATTGGAAAATGGCCTAATAATAAAATAACAATACTTGTTAATCGTACAATAAATACTTGGGAGGCAACCAATTATGATGTTGAGCAGCAGTTTATTTATTTATTTTTTTGCATTTCCAAGTTTCGTAATAATGAAAATCATTATTAGATCTGTCCACTTGAGAGTGCATGTAGAATTGCGCGTGCTGATGCACAAGAACAAACGTAAACATGTGGATTGACTCATTTTCAGTTTAAATAAATTGAAGATGATTTATTTTTTTAGTGGACATGACATCATATATATTTTTAGATGCAACATTATTAAATTATGATCGTAATAACATGTTAAGTAACACACGTTTATCAATGCTTAAGTAGTTTTTTTAAGAATGGTGAAGAGAGGGACTTTCTTAAGGAATTGTTGTTCATAATTTAGTAGAGAAACGCTTTTTTTTTTTTTTTTTTTTTTTCATTTGTCGTCCATTTTCACTCATATATATATATATATTAAGATTCACCATTGGATTTGACACGTGGGTTCTATGGTAAATTTATCGAGCCCATTCTTTACCACACGATTTTAGTCAATTTGGGTCCCAGACTCCCAAGCGCAAACCCTCAAGCTTTTTGAAGAGAGAGAGAGAGAGAGATGAGATTAGTGAATTACATGAGACAATGGAGAAGCGTAGCGAAGGAGGCGTTGGATCGCACCGCCATTGTAGCCAAATTCCTCTGCTTGCTTCACGTCACCAACAACTACCTCTGCTCCCCAACTCTCGTCTGTTACCCTATCCTTCTTTCAATCCTCTTTCTTTTTTTTTTCTTTTTTTTTTTTTTGGATGTTGTGAAGAACAGGGCTTGTCATGTGGCTGCAGGTGTACGGTCCTAGTATGCTCCCGACCTTGAATCTTACAGGTGACGTGCTGTTAACCGAGCACCTGTCGCCTAGGCTTGGGAAGGTCGGCTCCGGAGATGTCGTGCTGGTTCGCTCTCCTGTGGACCCGAGAAAGACGCTCACCAAGCGGGTTGTGGGCATGGAGGGTGATAGGGTCACCTTCTTTGTGGATCCCCTGCACACTGACAGGTGTCAATCTGCTGTGGTATAATCCTCTAACTATTCTACTGTGCTCCATTTTGGATGCTAGGATTTGTATTCTTGAATTTGACTGCCACCCCTTGACCCTTTGCATTCTGGTTTTTAGGCTAATAAGCTTCATTTAGACAGTCCTCAATGCCCAACAGCCATATTTGCAGCTTTTATGAATACGCAGAAGTGGATGAACACTTAGGGTTCGTTTGGATTGCGGAATGGCTATCACATTAGGAAAAATGAAATGCCTTTAATAAGAATGGAAGAAGGTGGAATAAAATAGCTTGGTGTTAAAGTATACGCATACTAAGAGTACCCATTGCACCCATTGCAGGCTCTTTAAACATACTTTTTTGTTAGTTTGAAGAGCTCATTTAACAAAAAGAGCAAAAAACACCAATTTTCAGCCTCTTTATTTTAACAAAAAACTTAACAATATGAACAGTGTTTCTTCAAACTTAACAATTACTATTCACTCTCTACTCTTTAAACAATTATATTTTATCACTTCTCCTTTTTCCTTTTCAACTTCTCTCTCCTCTTTTCAACTTCTTTATTTTATTTTAATGAAAAATAAAGTAGAGAAGGAAAGTGAAAAATAATATTTTAATAAAATAGTGATAGAGAATTGTTAAAGTAGAGAGGCTGAAAAGTGTGCTATAAAAAGGTGGGCTGTTAAAATAACCAAAAGTGTACTTTTGGTTATTTTGAAGAGAAAAATTTGAAAAGGCTGTTGTGGATGCTCTAACACTTGGAACTAAGTTCATTCATTCCATCTTCTTCTATTTCCAATAAAAGCTATCCCTTTTTTCCTATTGGAATGGCCATTCCGTGTATCAGACGTAACCTTAGAATGTTAAGATCTAACCATTGCTGGATACTAATCTAGTTAAACTAGTTAAACTTTTACCCTGAAAATCATAACATTTCACTATGCTTTTGAATTTGATGTTCAGGCGGCTCACTCTATCAACACTAATACGATGGTAGCCATTTATCTTTTGGTGGCGCCACTCATTAATACTCGGCGACTTAGCATTATATCCATACATAGTATCAAGACATATTTTAATTCAACCTATAGATTGCTTCCTCTGTGACTTGAACTTGTGACATTGTGCCTGCTTTGGGACCAATTGTTAAGGGACTTACCATTGATCCAAAAAACCCTAAGATTATTGAATAATGATTTGGTTAAACTTTTTACGTATTTCTATACAGACTTAAATAGCAATTATACGGTGCACAAAGGATTGTGACTAAATTGGGTTCTTGTATCGAAATCCCTTTATCAGGCTATCCACAAAATTCTATAAATCTTAACTTATTGCTCTGGTGTAAATCATTTCCTAGAATCCACCAAATTCATTTTTGCTGCTCTGATAGTAAATTTACTCCTTGGGTCCGCAGGGCCGATTGCTCCGATACAGCCCTATCACAACTAAAACTTTGATTCCAAACTGATTTATGCAGCTGTACATTACAATTTAGTTTTCTTCACTAAACAGGGATGAGTATCTCTTGCACATCTCATCTTCCAGCTCCCAAGGGTCCTCCTCTACTTCATGATTTCCCCACAAAACCTTTGCCAGTGTGATGCTCTTATGCTGTTCCCATCATTAATCATGGCTTTGAAATATGGAAGTATTAACAATGCATGCATCAATTATAAAAATTTTCAACACATTTCAAAAATCATTAATTTGGCAAAAAGTATATTTACAAATTGTTAGGATTTTTCAAGTGTTTACTTATTGAGTCATGGACAGATTCTTCCACCTATAATTCTATTTAGAAAGAAACAAGGAATGGTACCTATCCATGGGATTAGAAAGCAGTATTAACATAGGGGCTTTGACTTGGTGCCCCGAACATCAGTAAGTGATAAGGTAAAATTTAATATGGATGAAAGGTAAATATTATTGTATGCTATTAGGTGATGCTGGGTAAAACACCCACCCTTCTAACTCGACCAACTCAGTTGAAGATGGTCAATTTCCAACATTGCTTGAAAGGGGCTCACCTACCAGTTAATTGGAGGGTTGGCTATCAAGCGATAAGTGTTGGTAACCGACTCTACCCCAGCCTGATCAACCCCTGCCTTATATGGTGGTGGGATTTGAGTTAGATCTCACTCCCTGCCACTAAATTCTGGTGGTGGGTTGCATGGCATAACTCATACTGATAAGCTGGCTGCACCATTGGTGTCACTGTGGTTAGAGAGCCGTAACATGGTTGGTTGGTTCAGGGGGGTCATTTCAAACCGCTGACACTTGTCATTTGGTCATCAGAAACTATCAACAATCACCCAAGGGGGCCAATTCCCACCCCTAACACTAAGGCCAATGTGACTGATTGACTCAAAACGCTCAATATTCCATTAATTGAAGTTTGAATTCCTTGAATACAATGAAGGATATTTATAGAAACTCGTTGACTCTTAATCTACTGAAACTAAGACTCGTGGTTTAACTTGTAAGCATATTCTTAGTAAAACCCAATAAAAGACTAGTAGTACTATTAAAAATAATCTAGAAGTTCAAACATCATTAATAAAGTAAGACCAAAAATATAATTATGCTTTGGAATTTTATGAAGTTTCATATCTGCCCCTACACATAAAAATGACCATAGCTTATAAGCTAATGTTTGCATTTAAAAACTGTTTTATCCTTGTAGACACTTATAAGTTTCAAAAGTATATATGTACACCCGTCCTAAAATGATATGATATTGTCCGCTTTGGGCCAAACCCGCACAATTTTATTATTAGGTTTAAAGTTTACCCTAAAAGGCCTTATATCATTTAGAATGAGCATGCTCTATATAAGCACATCATTTTTCTCACACCTAAGTAATGTGAGACGCCACAATCACTTCCTCTTGCGACTCAATATCTTCGTGCACGTTCCCTCCATCTTAGGCTGGGATTCGGCTTTGATACCATATGTACCTCACCAAAAAATGATATAATATTGTCCGCTTTGGGCCAAGCTTGCACAGTTTTATCATTGGGTTTATCCCAATATGTCTCATACCATTTAGAGAGAGCATGCTCTATATAAGTATATCCCATTTCTTACGCCTAGGCAATGTGGGACACCACAATATAGATCTTGCTTTGATTAGATATTGCATGATTGCCCAACACATGAGAAGCTCTTAAGTTGCCAAACCTGAAATTCAATCTAAAGGCAGCAACATGACCTTTTCCTATGGCTGGATCATATTCTCCTTGTTTGTTATTTTCATCTTTCTTTTTTATTGGTAAGTTTTAAGTTGTATTGTTACCGATTCTAAGATGATTAATCGGTTGCTTTATTTATATGGGTTGAACAAATAGGTCCCAAAGGGGCACGTTTGGATTCAGGGTGATAACATGTATGCCTCAAGTGATTCACGCCATTTTGGGCCTGTTCCTTATGGTCTTATTCAAGGAAAAGTGTTTTTCAGGGTAAGTGTTTTTCACGCTGCTTATTTTCAGAATTTAGTGATTTTGTAATCTGTTCCCCCTCAGCCCGGTAATATTTGTGATAAGCATTGCTTCCAATTGTACTTTCAGTTTTGCAAGTACTGTCTTCGATAGGAATTTTTTGGTGAATGTGTGGTTTTATTTACTTTGTTGGTATTGATGACCTCACGGAAATGTTTCAAGTCTAAGGTCATTTGATATATGATGTCTTTGGGCTTTTGCAATTAATTTGACCCTTGTTCTGATTTAGTTCACTATTACTTCTCCTAAGAAACATCAAGGTATTGAATAAATTTGCTTCAATACTTAAAATGAGAGGCGTGCACTACATTGTTTGCTTAAATAATAAAGTGTTTAAAGATGTTCTCATTTATTTGTTCTAGTGGTCTAATGATTTGACATTTTAGAAGATTTTGAATCGGTATTAAGATTTAATAACCTGAACAAATGTGGTTTTAGATCATCGTGAGGTATCTACTACAATCCACTTGTCATATGGTAACTAACAAGCAATCTGTAGTAACTTTTCTTTTTTCCTTATTTGTTTTAGTATTTTATCCACTAAAAAGTCCCACCCNCCCCCCCCCCCCCCCCCCCCCCCTTCTTTTTGATCATCAGGTATGGCCACCCAATGGCTTTGGATTATTGGAGCAATGAGAATGATGAAGATTACACATGAAGGTACATTACTTTGAATTCTTCATGTGTGCCATCTGAAGGAAATGTTGCTAATGTGGTTTATAAGGAACTGTTATTACCCTTTGGCTAGGCTGAAAAGCATAGACACTCTTCAGGTCGAGACAAAAGTTTAAAATGTCTCAGCTATGGAAGAAAAACATTAGAACTGGGAAGTGTCTTGGCCTAGAGATTGAGATAAAATCCAAGGAAAACAATCAAACATAGCCTACCAAATCTGTCCGAATGGGTATTCACACCAGTGGCCTATCCTTCTAAACTCATAAGAAACATTAGAGTGGTCAACCACTCTCCTTGGCCTTCCTCATCAGCCATGTGAAGAGGAATTTCAATGGATGAATCAGCTGATGATAATCTTGATTAAGTTGGAATTATGTTCGGATGATATCAGTTTAAATTGTGCAACATTTTTTTTTTTTTTTTTTTTGTGTATTTGACTTGAGAACTGTTGATTACATTTTTTGTGTGCCAGATCAATGCCAGGTCAACAAACTTTGCAACGTCAATCAATGACATGTCATCCACCCCCTAAAACGAAGGGCACCTACAATGAATGAGCTCAAATGGTGTATAGATAGGCTAGGATTCGCCTTCGTGGAATTGGGCAATTCATGTTGTAGAGATGGATCAAATTGCGTCTTGAAAATTGGACCTTCAATTATTCTTAGCATTGACTTTCACCCTTCTCTATTGCTTTAACAATCAAAGTACATTACAAGATTATACAAATTTAGAAAAAGTCAAGTACACATGCAAGTCGGCGATCCTCTCTTCTAGTAGGGGCTTTGGTGTTTGGCTTTCAAGTTTCAAGCCTTTTTTGTTTTTTTTCCCACTTATTTAGCCACCTTTTTTTTTCGTGATAGAATCTTTATTTTGTTAGGTAACCAAACTAACTCAATTGACTTTGGCCCTCAATAGGCTTTAGTAATACTTGTTAAGCCACCACAAAAAAAAAAAAAAAATTAATAATAATAAAAAAATAATAAAAAATAAAAATTCCATTTTAGCTCATAAAAATAGGCTTGACCGAATATGAAAATCTTACGACTAATCAAATGACATTTTAACTGGCTTCACCAAGTTAAATGACTTGATTGAAACAGTCAAAAATCTATTTATGTTAGGTATTAATCAATTTAATCGGCTTTTTCGATTTGATGAGCAAAAATATTCATTGACACCAATTTAACTAATATGTAGTCCTATTGCTGATATGGTGTTGACACTGTGTGCATGATCGATGTGATAAATAAATTATTGTTAAATTTGACGTTAAATTAGTGGAGAATTTTATTTAAAATTTGGGAAAAACTAAGGCCCAATGAAATAACTTCAATAGGGTTTTACAACAAATTAAGTCTTTTATACCGTTTAATAAGAAATTGACACCTTAGTTTATCACACCAAATTTTGTTCCTATTCTCCTCATCAATCACAAAACTCTCCATTCAAGAGAAAATCCGAAATCATGGGAATTTGAATTTGAAAAAAAAAAAAAAAAACCCAAGTTTTTTATGCGCTCGTGTTATATATATATAATGGTATAGAAGGTGAAGGGCTTGGCTGGCATTATAGTAAAATGAGAAGGGCAAGATAGAGAATTCGCTGCAACTCATCTCGCTATAAAAGTTGAAAGAAGAGGAACCCTAACACAAAGACTGCCTTGAGAGAACCGGGCAGCCCCCGATGGCGTTCGTGTTCCGTTGCAGGCATATAGAAAAATCCCAATTCCTTTCTTTCGTAAATTCATTGCAAGTCTCATTGCAGCAAGAAGAAAGGTGTTTGTACATTTATTTTTTATTTTATGTTGGATTTTCTGTGTGTGTTGTAGGCCGTTCCAATGGGTTCTCGCGTAAGAACAGAAATGATTCGTGCGAGGCCTCTATTTCACCCGGCCAATATGTGAATCTAATTTTGGGGCAGCCTCATAGGGTTTTTACATGTTTCACCCATCATGTTTTTAAATTCGAGGGAAACTGCCCTAAATTCTTTCCTTTTTTATTTTTATTTTTTCCTACTTGCCATTTGATTATTGCTGTGGTTTATATGCATTCAAGGTGTTTGATTTTTGGCCTGAAAGAAGCATGGATGTGCTAGTACACCAAAATTACTATGCGAGAGGCTAAGTTTTATAAGGGTTCCGTTGAATTTGCGATTTCAATATCTCTGAGATTTTATTTCAAAAGTAGATATTTAAAAAAAAAATTGTCCACTATTAGATTCAAAGATTTATGTGGATTTACGTATAAATTAATGGTGATATGTTTTAAATATGAAGAATTTATTGATTTATGAATTTTTTTTAAAAAAAAGTAATTTATAAATTCCAATTTCTCTTTAAAAAACAATTACAATGATGGAAGTGGAACTTATCATGGGCGAATAAAATCATTTGTAAAACATAGATTATTTAGGATTGTGTTTTTAAAAAGTGTAATTTAAAAATATAAAAATTTTGCCTTTTTCAAATTGTAAGTAAAGAGGTGCTTTTTTAAAATGTTAAATCTCACGAGTTTAACATTATTATTTTATTTATTTTTTAATTCTATTCTTGGCCGCTGATAGCATATGATACGATTATGAGAGTAGCAGCTAGCCTTGAATAAGATGTCATCTTTGCATCCTGTGATTGAACTTTAGCTTGAATATCTTTTTCTTGAAAGAGTTTAAATACTTCGACATAAAAAGAAAATGTCTATGAAATTAGATAATGAAGCTTGTTAAGAAAGATATGACACTTGATCTTAGCCAAAAGCCTCAATTTCGAGGTATTATTAATATTTGTCAAAAAGTTTTGTTGGTCATAATATGATGAAGCTCTAATGATGTGTTGAAGTTTGTGGGAAAAATTAAATTACGAAAATAATAGCGGAAGCAATAAAGAGAAACTAACACAAGGAATTTATGGGTGGTTTTGTGTTATTAGATATTTATGTTCACCCCTCTGAATAGCCTTAAGGACTACATTGTGTTTAGGGGTGGGCAAATTAATCGTTACCGATTAACCGACTGATTATCGATATTAACCAAACCGATATAACCGTTACCGATAGTTATTGGTCGGTAATCGGTTAACCGATATAACCGATAAGTATTTTAATTTTTAATTTTTAATTTTTATATATAACTTACTTAACTCTATTGAAACCAAAACGACGTCGTTTTGGTTTCACTATATAAGTCCCTCTTTCTCCTAACCTTAGCCCAACATTTGGAGGAGCAGTGCCATGGAAGTTTTCTCCAGCTCTTCGGTGGAAGAGAACGACGAAGAAGCTTTGAAGTGGGCTGCTCTGGGGAAACTGCCCACCTATATGCGTGTAACGAGATGCATACTCATTGAAGCGGAGGGTCAAGCCAAAGAGATTGATATAAAGAATCTTGGAGTGCTAGAGAGGAAGAATTTACTGGAGCGGCTTTTGAAAATTGCAGATGAAGATAACGAGAACTTCTTGTTGAAGCTCAGGGACCGCATTGAATGGTAATTAAAACCCACCAAATAAATTAACATTTTTTGGATGAATTTGAAAGCTTGTCTTTGTTAGTGTGTTTGAAGCAAGTTCGTGATGTGTTTGAGCCGGTTTTTCTCTGTATTTTTCGAACTTGAAACGTAGTGTTGGGCTTGATATTCCGACAATTGAAGTCCAGTTTGAGCATTTATGTGTAGATGCAGAAGCTTATGTTGGAAACAGGGGATTAGCCACAATATTCAACTTTTGTGTTAATATGTTAGAGGTCTATATATGATGGCTCATCTTATAGATCATACAATAATGGGTATATAATAATCTCTTAAAAAAAATTGTCTTTGAATTTAAATTATCTGTGTCTCTCTGTACGTGCAGGGTTCCTGAGTTATCTTCATATTCTTCCAAATCGAAAGAAACCATTACCAATTCTTCATGATGTTTGCGGAATCATCAAGCCAGAAGGTTAATTAGTAGACACAAACTTATTAATGGATATGGAATGGAACATTTTGTACCGTAGAGGACTTCAGCATATATAAGTTGTAACAACAATTACATCTTGCTTTATGCTTTTCACGTTATAGATTGATGGGTATTACTCAGTGGTGGACATAAATGAATGCATATATTTTAAGTGAAGTTGTTGCCACATGTCTCTGGGATAGTGGGATGAATGTCCAGATTGCAGAGCATTTGGGATGAATGTCCAGATTTTGCAAATAGGCCTATGTAATGACTTTGAAATCAAACAATATGAAAATGAAAAAAAGCCCAAATAAAAATCGGTTTCAGCTGAAACCTAAAAAAAAAAGCCCATAAGCAAAAAAGGCCACGAAAACCGGTTTAACCGGTTACTGATATGACCGATAATTTTCGGTATAACGACTTATCGGTCAATTAACAGTTAAAAATCGGTTAACTGATAGACTATCGGTCGGTTAATCGGTAACCCTATTAACCGGACCGATATGACCGATACCCAACCCTAATTGTGCTCATTAACTTGTTTTTCTATAATACAAAGGTCCATATTTATAAGATAGTAAATAAATACAACTATGATAATCAAGTCCTCTTGATTTGATTACAATAAACTCTTAAATAGAGAATATTTGATATCAACCTAATATGAAATATACAAAAAATATTATAATTTTAATATATTCTAACAATTCCAAATATGTTTGACATAATGTAAGAAAGGCTCTCCATTTGAGACTTACCTGCCCAAATGAAGTTTGCATTATCCGACCACCTGTTTGGAAGGGTAGATGGATTGTCTCTCACATTACGTGCCTAAATTACTAGCTATTCAAGTAATAATTGCCATGAATCCATATCCAACAAGTGATATCCGCTATTCTAGAGATTTCGTAGAATGATGTGAGCTCCATATTGTGGTTGAAGAGTCATATTAAAGAAGGGAGCATGAGCATAAGATGGGGAAACCTCCAAGCAGAAGTGTTGTAGGATCATTGAGAGAGTAAGTTTAGCTTCCATCATAGCAAAGCTTTGTCCAATGCATATCCGAGGACCCCATCCGAAGGGGAAGAAAGAAACTTGGCCCTTTGTTGCCTTGGAAACTCCATCAGAAAACCTCTCTGGTTTGAACTCCTGTGCATCATCACCCCAAAGTTCATGATCATGGTGGACAAGAATTGTTGGCAAGGCGATCTGAACTCCGGCTGGTAAAGACAACTTTCCGAGCTTCGTTTCCTCGAGAACATTTCGAGTAAGGAAAATTGCTGGTGGATATAGTCTTAGAACTTCATTCAAAATCATGGTCACCTGCGACATCGATCGTGGTGATGCAATCTTTGTAAATTTTCTTGAACCATCCATAAAGCCTTTAAATATTCATTCCGAGAAATACTATTTAGTAGACTAAGACAAAAGAAAAACTTACTACTTTTAGGCGATTCAACCCATCAAAATCTGGTTTGTTTTGACCAAAGACTTGCAAAACCTCTTCTCTTGCACGTTGTTGCCAACTCGGATGCCTAGTCAGCATAACCATCGTCCAAACCAGCAAAACCGAGGTCGTCTCTTGCCCCGCAAAATAAAAAAGTTTACACTCCTCGATTACATCTTTAAGATTCATACCCATATTCTTGTTGTTCCCATGTTCTTCAATCTCTTTCAAGTTGGATTCCATGAGTATGCCTAATAAGTCATCATTTTTGCCTTTTCCTTGCTTGATTGCCCTCTCTCTTTTATTGATAATCCCTTTAAGGGAAGCTTGTACTTCCTTGTCAATTTCTTTCATCCTCTTGTTCATCTTAGTTGGCAGAAACCTACTTGCAAAGCCATTCATGAAAATGTGAGGACAAGAATAGAGTGAAATAAGTGAAATAATATGCATTTAACTTCAGTTTTTGGATGTTGGTATTTTTATCAACCAAAAACTTTGGCTTGAATTTAGTCATTGAGTTTCTAATTTCAATAATATGGTTATTAGGTTTTGCTAAATTTTAAATAGGTCCGTCTTTTACTTTTTTGTAAGAATTAAGGGTGTCAATGTCACGTGTATTTCAATTGACATGTCAATATCCATATTAGCATTTAATATCAATGTTATATCCTTAAGCGCCAACTCATCCATAGAAAAACAAAAAGCAAAAGATCCAACTCCAGAAACAAAATCGGTTAACTTTGAATCATCCTAATATTTTGGATTTGTAGAATTAGAGGGAAAACTGGTAACTTTGACATTGACATGGACGCTAACATTGATATTGGGTGCTGACATGCAGCCTGGGGTATCAAATGAGACACGTGTGGCAGGTAAAAAACGTTAACTTTGACGGTAAAGTGATAAAGGGACCAATTTAAAACCTGGACAAAACCTAAATACTTTATTATTGAAATTGAAAACCCAATAACTAAATTCAAATTAAATAAAAACTCAAGGGCTAATATGATTTTTCCCATTAATTATTTTTTCAGTTAGTTAAGTGAATATATAATTGACTTTTCCAATAATCTTTTAAGCTTTTTACTAGTTATAAAAAATAATGGAATAATAGTCTAACTTCTAAAATGACCTTTGCCCAATAACATTCTTTTACCTACTCTAGTTCAAAGGCAAAAGGGAGCTTTTGAGCTTAGAGTACTAGCGAGTGTTGGGCAAAAAAGGCAAGGCTCATGTATTTTAGCAGCGAGTGTTTTGTACATAAGTTTCAAGTTTTATGGCTGCCTCTATTGGGTTGTCTTGGTTAGGTTTTGTTTGGTGTTGGGTAGTTTGTGTCTTTCTTTTGCTCGTCCTAGTTAGGTGTTCATGTTGTATATTAGTTGTATACGTGCCTTACCACTTTTTTTTTAAAAAAAATTCTTTACTTCTAGCATAAAAATTCAAGTTGCGTTTCATTTGATTCATTTGATAAACGAATCTAATTCAATAAGAAAACCTTTATTATTTAAGTATTAAAAGACATTGAAATGTTTTACTTTACCTCCATCCCGGAATGTAAATAGAGCGCCAACTTTGAATTACCAGCTCCGCTAGCTCTCTTTGAAGTTGGAAAATATTTCTTCCTTCTTCATAACTACTCCCGAAGGCTGTTCGAGAAATCATATCACTTGACAAATTTTGCAGATAAGGCCATACATCTAACTCAATTGACCCCTCTTCAGAGACCATACTTTCCCATTTGCCAATCATGTCACCGCAACTTTGACGAAATACTGGTAACATATTCTACAGCAAAGAAGATCAACAAATAACAAAGGAAATATATCAAACTCAAGTGTTTTGAGAAGTGCTTTGTACTATTTCATATCTTGTAGGTTTTCAGCCAAGATTCAAACAATAAGTTTAATTCAAATGCCATTGTAATTGAATCTAAATGGATTGCAATAAACTAACCTTGAGCTTCTCTAGATGGAAAGCTGGATTGATAATTTTTCTGTGTTTAGCCCATTTTTCAGCCTCATATTGTGCAAGTCCGGTTACTAGCAATTTGGTAAGTGGAGTTCCTTCTATCTTCGGAAAGTCAGAGATCTTGGAGAAGATATCTTTCAATTGTTCAGGGTTCATAATGTTCACCCTTGGTGTCGGGCCAAACCACATAAATGAATTCTTACCTGCATACATGTTTTTGTTCTCTGTTTAGCATAGATGTAATAAGTTTGAGAAGAAGATTTAATGCTCTATTCAAATAATGGTTGATGACGTGCATATCACTTAAGTCTATAACTTTTCTTATGCATTTTGTAATTTACAGAAATTTCCTACAAATTGGGTGTAGGAACTCTCACAACTCCCTTCTAAAAAGATAACATGTGTCTCTTAGCACTTTAGCATGTGAAAATCACATGTTTTTTTTAATAGTATTAATAAGAAATGACACCTATCACTTTTAAAAATTGGTACAAGTTCCGTGCACGTGGTGCACAAATTATTCATGACCTAGCTCATATTAGAGCATTCCTAGTGAAGTAGCTATTATTTAGTTAAAATTTGGCTAGAAAACTCCTTTTCTTTTCCTTTTTTTCCTAGTTTAGCTAGCTCCTTCCAAAAGCACTTTACATCAAATTTTCTCTACTCTATTAAAACATTCTTCTTTATCATATTATATTATAATGTAAATTAAATAATTAAATTCTTCATTTCCTATCGGCTTAAACTTTTGGAATAAATGATGATTTAGAGTAATCCTAAACGTTTCCCTTATGTCCCATCAAAATTGATGTGGCTTTTAAATTTTTCATTGAACTTTAATCCAATTATAATTTTTAGAAGCTACATCAATTTTGGAAGGACACAATAGGGGGACGTTTAGCATTATTTGGTAATTTAAGATGGTATTAGAACCAAAGATAATAAATTCGAACCCTAACTTTACAATTCACTACATCTGAATTAATAAAATATTCTACGTTGGACCTCGCTTATTAGTGAGCCTTATTAGTTGAATAATGGACTGAAATTTGTCCATAGATTGGAAATTAATCATGATAGTTAATAGGAGATGGATGTGGAGGTACCTTTGACAACAACCTAGCTGCAGTTCTACATGTAACATGTTTGGATATATATGTCTCTAGATGCCCTATTGTTTCCATGCAAAATGTGACAGAACAACCCAATTAGCATAGTTGGAGAGAGAAACAAGAAAAAGCTTTAAATGCCAAATCAAATGAGACCAAGAGAAGAAAACCAACAGAAATTGAGACTGAGAGAACAAGATTTTAGAGGGACGCAAAAATCAACATCGGCCCAATGACTTCAAAGTGCCAATTGCACCAACTTTCTTGTTACCCAAACACTTCACAGAGAAACCAAAAATAAAAAAATCCAAGCAATTCACAAGAGAAATAAAATAAACCCACATCCTTCTAGCTAGTTCTCATGAACCTCGATCCACATCATCCTTTTGACAAGGAAACACTTAACCAAAAAAAAAAAAACCATTTTCATTTCAGCAAAGGAATAGTTAACCCAAATAGCTAGGAATAGGAATAGTGGATACCATAATTGTTGACATTTTGATGGATGAAGGGGACGACACGTGGTGCAATGTCATTGGTGAAGTTGATTGGGGTAGACATGGCTTGACTGGTCATCTTAAAGCTCTCCTTCAAATCTCCAAAGAAAAGCCTGTAGGAGTTGCCGGTGAGACCCTGCTCTCTCAGGCACCTCTCCAGCGTCTTAGGCCTCACCCACACCCATCTCAACACTCTCCATGATAATTTCAAAACCACCACCACGGCAACAACGGAAAGCGCAACCCATGTTTCCATTGTTGATCAAGATTGATTAGAAGCAAGCACGAACCGCCTGGAAAAGAAGAAGAAGAAGAAGAAGAAGAAGAAGGTGATAGATAGATAGGCCAGGGTGATAGCCAAGTTAGTGGTATTTATGAGCCATTAATGTCTGAAGACCTGTACGGCCTCTGGTGTCTGGCAGGATCCCTACCTTATCTTAATTAAGCTGTTTGTCGCCACATGAAATAAGAAAAAGGTGAAGCAAATGTCCAACAATATGATTATAATTTATATCCTACTTTTAACCCATTCATTTCATTTGACTATGAAAAGTAGGGTCTTAGCCTCTTTGGTCTCTTCTTCTTCTTCTTCTTTTTTTTATTTTTTTATTTTTTTATTTTTTTAATTTTTAATTTTTAATTTTTTATTTAAGGTAAAATTCACTTAATTCTCTCAATCTAACAAAATGACAAAATTATCCTTATAGAATTTTCAATAAGATAAAAATACCCTTAAAAAGTTGGAAACAAAATTAAATTTTAGTATTTTTGCTTTTATTTTTAGTAAGGATAATTTTGTTATTTTATTTTTTAAATTGAGGGTATATTGTTATTGTTTTGGCAACCAAAGAAAGAAAGATTGAATGTCTTCTATAACAATCTTAATAGATATGAGGATATGCATTCATAAGGAAAGGATTGATTCAGTCCCCCTTTCAATTTAAAAACAAAAAAGGATTGATTCAGTATATATGGAATATTTTGTAATTGCACAATCCCACGATATCATGGAGGATTGCAGCATTGTATATTTACTTAGTATAATTGTTTTTTTTTTTTTCGTTTTTTTTGACATTTCTACACAAAGAAATAGAGATGAAGTATTCGAACCGGTTACTTTCGCTTCATAAGGGGTGGTACACAGCCGATTGAATTACCTCTTAAGACTACTTAGTATAATTGCGTAGATTTATTTTCATAATTAATTTTAAATCAAACCAAACTTCTTTTTTTTCGATTTGTTAAACACTCCATAATGCATTAAAATATATTTTATTTTATTTATTTATTGATTCTATTCTTGGCCCATCCCTTCCAATAAAATCCTAACTTTGCCACTGTCCACTGATAGTATATGATACAATTAGGAGAGTAACAGCTAGCCTTGAATAAGATGTCATCTCTGCATCCTGTGATTGAACTTTAGCTTGAATACTTTTTTCTTGAAAGAGTTTTAAATACTTCGACACAAAAAAAGAAAATGTCTATGAAATTAGATAATGAAGCTTGGTAAGAAGGGTAGGACACTTGATCTTAGCCAAAAGCCTCGGTATATTACAAGGTATTGTTAACATTTGTCCCAAGAGATAACTCAATCGGTTGGAACCACACCTAATGAAACATGTCACTAATTCGAATCATCTTTCCTCTCTTGTGCGGACATGTCAAAAAAAAAAAATAAAAAAAAATTAACATTCGTCAAAAAGTTTTGTTGGTTATCATATGATGAGGCTCTGATGATGTGTTTAAGTTTGTAGGGAAAACTAAATTACAAAAATAATAGCGAAAGTAATATAGAGAAACAAACCACCACAAAAAATTTGGTCATTAGTCACCGCTAATGACCCAAAAATGGCCGCTATTTACCAATAGCGACGACATGTGGCCACTAATGAGGTTGTCACTAGTAATTGGACGCAAATGACAAATTGCGGCGACTTTTATAGTCGCCACTAATGATCCCTCATTAGCAGCGACTTTTTGTCGCAAAAAAAAAAAAAATCAAAATAACCCAATGGTTGCCGCTATTGGTATATCATTAGCGGCGACAACAAAGTTGCTGCTAATGATGAGAATTTTTTTTTAAAAAAAATAATAAACAATCAATAGCGGCAATCCAAGGTTGCCGCTATTGCACTATCATTGGCGACGACATTATGGTCGCTGCTAATGATATGATAATTTTTTTTTTTTTTTTTAAAAAAAAAGATCAATAGTAGTGACCAAGAGTAGGGTTGGGCACAGGTCGGTTCGGGCAAGTTTTGGCCCGTTCAGCTACCCGACCCGTGCAAGTCGGGTATGAGAATTTTCAACCGGTGACAGTAATGAAAATATAGAAAACCGGCGGGTATCGGGCGGTTCGAATAGTGGTCGGGTTTTTTTTTTAATACAGCAGTGATCTTTTTATGGTGTTTCCAATTGCAGATCTAGCTAACAAGAATACGAACTCTGAAGCAAACTACTAAAAATGCCAAGACATTCACTAAAACGGCAAAAACTCAAAACACCCAAAAAAAATCAACTTTTTTTCTCTTTTAAATATCATCTTGGAGGTCTAAAAAAATAAAAATAAAAAAGACGAGAAGAGAAGAGAAGAAACAACACAAAAATTAGAAAGGATTATTTTTGTTTTTGCCTTGTGTGTTTGGGTTTTGTTGTTTTGGTGAATACCTTGGGCTGCTGCAAAACTCACACAGCTTTCCTTTATTGGAGAAGATGATGAGAGCAACCTCGGCATCACAAAGCACGAAAAGCTCGTGGGCTTTCTTCAAAAGTCCATTCCTTCGCTTAGCGAAGGTCACCTGCCTATTGATCTTGTTCTCAATCCTCTTCAGCTCCACTCTTCCCCTCCCCATTTTCTTCAATGAGAGACAAACTCGAAGAGAGAGATCGAGAGAGAGATGAGAGCCTCCGTGAGTCAAGGACCGTGACTGAGAGTGAGAGATCGGCCAGTAAGGGGTCTGCGCGTGCGGTGCGAGTGAGAGATTGAGTTCGAGACTCTAAGGGTGAGAGATTGAGATCGAGACTCTGGGTGGGTGAGGTGAGGGTTTGGGTGGGTGAGGGACTGAGGAGGGTCTGTAGGTTGACCGCTCGAAATGGAACTTCTCAGAAGCGTTTAGGTTATAGGGTTTGTTTAAGGTAAGTGGATATGTGGGTAGATTCGGGGCGGGGCGGGTATTTGCCCAAATTTTTTGGTTAAACCCGAGACCCGATCCGATCGGTTTTGTAGATTTTCAAGCCGAACCCGCGAAAAAATGCACAAAATCCGCCCAGATCGGGGCAGACTGGTTCGGGTTGGTCGGATAGGGCAGGTTTTGCCCACCCCTAACCAAGAGTCGCCACTAATGATATGAGCAAATTATTATTATTTTTTTTTTTAAAGAAAAAAAAGAGCTTTTATTATATATGAAAAAAAAAAAAAGCCCCAAATTGATTAGAACCATTAATGGAGCTTGGGGAAAAATAAAATCAGACAATGAATGCTCAAAATAAGGCAAGCAAAACTCTAATTTGAAGAAAATAATAAAAATCAGAGGATCCAAACATACCTTGGTTGAAATAATGCGCTTTACAGACGGGACACTCTGATTTAAGCTGTACATTGAAATGGGTATGCAGGAACCGAAACAAATTCAAAAACTCAAACCAAGAATACAAATTAAATCAAGAATAATTTGAGAAAAAAAAAAAAGAACAAAGACTAAGATCACGATCAAGATGCAGTGGAAACAAACTTGCAGAAAATGTGATTGCAGGGGAGTAACATTGGTCTGTCGAGCAGGCTTAAGCTGCAAAACACCAAAATGAAACCCATAATAGATTATGTTAGCCTACACAATCACAGAGAATATGTCAGCCTTCAAACACAAATAAACTAAACTGAGAGAGAAAGAGAGACAGCTTCACCGGTGTGGAGTGACACGCTCAGGCCCCAACCTTCTAAGCATCGAAGCTATAAGTTAGGCTAGGGCTCTGCATCAAGCCAGAATATGAAGCCACAAGAAAAGGAGATAAATTAATCAACCACGCACCAATATAAAAAAAGATATTGAACTCAAACTCATATACGTAGACACACTCTTGAGTATCATTTCCAGTCAGTACACGAGGACATACATATGGGTTTCATGTGTAAAGCTGAATGCTAAATAACATCTAAACCAAAGAAAAATTTCCCCCACTTCCACAACACTCAATAAAAGTACAGAAAAATTAAAAAAAAAAAAAAATCTTACAAAATCTTACAATGACACACCCAAAGCAATCAATCCCACATCCAAAACGGCAAAACCCATTCAAACACTAAAAATTCCCAAAGGGCATTCAATAGATCATCCAAAATCAACAGAAATAACTAAAAACTGACTCACAAGAATGAAAAGCAGCCTCCTGGACGATTCTCGAAAACCAACTCGTTGTCCACTAGGAACCTCAAATACCCATCAACTTAAAACAACATTATCAGCCTTTCCGGATCTGAGAGGAAGAGATATGACCAAAATCCAACGATTTCCACCTCGCGCGGCCGGAGATTTTGTGCGCCGGAGTGAGAGAGACAGGAGCGAGAGAGGGAGAGCTTCGCCGGTGGCCGTAGACGTCGCCAGAGTGAGAGAGAGGGTGAGCAAGGGAGAGAGAGCAAAGGGAGAGAGAGATCGAGTGAGAGGAGGGTGTTTTTGAGGGAGAGAGTGATGAGAGAGAGATCCAGAGTGAGACTGTGAGAGTGATGAAGGAGGTGAGTGAAAGGGGGTATTAGGGATTTTGGTGTTTTGAGCGTTTGGGGGGAAAAAAGTAGTGGTTTATGAAATTTTTGGTCTGAAAATTTCAGAAACCGCGCCAATGAATGGCGCTTTATTTTTTGCACTCAATAGCGGCGACATTAGAGTCGCCGCTATTGAGAAAAGAAAAAATTAAAAAAAACAAAAAAAGGTCATTAGCGACAACATAAAAGTCGTCTCTAATGACCCCTTATCAGCGACAACTCCATAAAGTCGCCACTAATGAGGGGTCATTAGTGGCGCCGCTAATGAGAAGAGAAAAAATTAAAATAAAAAAATAAAAAAGGTCATTAGTGGCGACTCTTTGATGTCGTCGCTAATGAGAGGTCAATAGCGGCAACTTTATGGTCGCCGCTAATGACCTTTTTATTTTTAATTTTAATTTTTTCTCTTTTCATTAGCGGTAACACTAAAGTCGCCGCTAATGACCCCCCATCAGCGGCGACTCTATGGAGTTGCCACTGATGACCCTCATTAGCGGCAACTTTATTGTCACCGCTAATGACCTTTTTATTTTTTTATAATTTACTACTAGCTTAATTTTTTTTTTAAAAAAAAAAAAAAATCACCAATAATTAAAATTAAAATAACGATCAATTGAACTAATTCACTATGATCGATCATTTAATCCTATCACGATCAATCGAACTAATTCACTAGGATTGATCGAACATTTGATCCTATCACAATCAATCGAACTATTTCACTAGAATTGATAAGATGTTCGATCGAACATTTGATCCTATCACGTTCAATCGAACTAATTTACTATGATCAATCAAATGTTTGGTCGATCATTTGATCCTATCACGATCAATTGAACTAATTCACTAGGATCGATCGAATGTTCGATCGAACATTTGATTGCATTTGATCATATCATGATCAATCAAACTAATTCACTAGGATCGATCAAATATTTGATCGAACATTTTATCCAATCACATTCAATCAAACTAATTCACTAGAATCAATCGGATTTCAATCGAACATTTGATCCTATCACAATCAATCGAACTAGTTCACAAGGATCGATCAGATGTTTGATCGAACATTTAATCCTATCACGATTAATCGAACTAATTCACTAGGATCGATCGGATGTTCGATCGAATATTTGATCCTATCACAATCAATCGAACTAATTCACTATGATCAATCAAATGTTTGGTCGATCATTTGATCATGTCACGATCAATCGAACTAATTCACTAGGATCGATAAGATGTTCAATCGAACATTTGATCAATCATTTAATCCTATCACAATCAATAGAACTAATTCACTAGGATCGATCAGGTGTTTGATTGAACATTTGATCCTATCACTATCAATCGAACTAATTCACTAGGATCGATCGGATGTTCGATCGAACATTTAATCGATCATTTGATCTTACTACGATCAATCGAACTAATTCACCATGATCGATAAATATTTAATCGAACATTTGATCATATCACGATCAATCAAACTAGTTCACAAGGATCGATTGGATGTTCGATCCAACATTTGATCCTATCATAATCAATCAAACTAATTTACTAGGATTGATAAAATGTTTGATCGAACAATTGATCCTATCACGATCAATCGAACTAATTTATTAGGATCGATCGGGTGTTTGATCGAACATTTGATCCAATCATGATCAATGGAACTAATTTATTAGGATCGATTAGATATTCAATGGAACATTTGATCCTATCACGATCAATCAAACATTTAAATAAAAATAAGAAATATAAAACTTCAATAATAATATAAAAAAAAATTAATTAATTTTTCTAAGCGTATTAATTTAATAGGAATTTTTTTATATATATAAAAGAAATAAAAAAATATTTATTTATTTATTTTTATATAAAATAAGAATAGAAAAAAAAACCACCAATAATTAATATAAAAAAATAATGACATATTATTGGATGTCAATTTTTGGGAATTTTTTTTTTCTATTATATATGTAGGGTCAATAGCATCGCCCCAAAATTTATTTATTTTTTTATTTATTTTTTGTTCAGGGGTCAATAGTGGCGACACAAAAGTCGCTGCTAATGACCCTTCATCAGCGGCGACTCTCTGATGTCGCCGCTGATGAGGGGTCAATAGCGACAACTTTATGGTCGTCGCTAATGACCTTTTTATTTTTTATTTTAATTTTTTCTCTTCTCATTAGCGGCGACTAATGACCCCTCATCAGCGGCGACTCCATAAAGTCGCCGCTGATGACCATCATTAGCGGCAACATTAAGGTCGCCGCTAATGACCTTTGTATTTTTTATTTTAATTTTTTTTCTCTTCTCATTAGCGGCGACTTTTGTCACCGCTAATGACCCCTCATCAGTGGCGACTCCATAAAGTCACTGTTGATGACCATCATTAGTGGCAACATTAAGGTCGCGGCTAATGACCTTTGCATTTTTTATTTTAATTTTTTCTCTTCTCATTAGCAGCGACACAAAGTCGTCACTGATGACCCCTCATCAGCGACGACTTTATGCCGTTGATTAGTGGTCAATAGCGGTAACTTTTTTTTCGCTGCTACTGTAGTTGATGCTAAATACCAAATTTTTGGTATTTAGCATCCACTATTAGCGGCGACCCAAGTTGGTCGCTAATGACCAGTTTTTTTGTAGTGAACACAAGGAAGTTATGGGTGGTTCGATGTTAGACACCTACATTCACCACTTTGAATAGCCCTAAGGACAACATTGTGCTCATTAACTTGTCTTTCTATATAATACAAAAGTCCGTGTGTTATAAGGTAGTGAATAAATACAAGTATGGTAATCAAGTCCTCTTTTTTCTTTTTTCTTTTTTTTGAAAAAGTAATCAAGTCCTCTTGATTTGATTACAATAAGTCCTTAAATAGAGAATATTTGATATCAACCTAATACGAAATATACGGAAAATATTATAATTCTTAATACATTCTAACAATTCCAAATATGTCTGACAACAACCTGGGATTGTGATCCACAAGAATTATTTGTTTGAATTGATATCAATCTAGGCAAGTAATGTAAGAAAGGCTCTTCATATGAAAAGAATCTATATAGGAAAGGAAAAACCCAATTCTTATTGACAAAGAAAAACTAAAGCATAAATAATAAATATACTTTATTATAATTATTCTCCTACATCAAAGGACAGGTGGATCATCTCTTGCATTACCTGCCTAAATTACTAGCTATTCAGGTAGATAATTCCATGAATCCATATTCAACAAGTGATATCTGCTATTCTAGAGATTTCGTAGAATGATGTGAGCTCCATATTGTGGTTGAAGAGTTATAACAAGGGAAGGAGAATGAGCATAAGATGGGGAAACCTCAAAGCAGAAGTGTTGTAGGATCATTGAGAGAGTAAGTTTAGCTTCCATCATAGCAAAATTTTGTCCGATGCATATTCGAGGACAACATCCGAAGGGGAAGAAAGAAACTTGGCCCTTTGTTGCCTTGGAAACTCCCTCAGAAAACCTCTCTGGTTTGAACTCATGTGCATCATCACCCCAAAGTTCATGATCATGGTGGACAAAAATTATCGGCAAGGTGATCTCAACTCCGGCTGGTAAAGACAACTTTCCAAGCTTTGTTTCCTCGTGAACATTTCGAGTAAGGAAAGATATTGGTGGATATAGTCTTAGAACTTCATACAAAATCATGGTCACCTGCAACATTGATCATGGTGATGCAATCTTTGCAAATTCTCTTGCTATGATGGTGGATTCAAAGAACTATAAAAAGCAAGTAATTTTCTCAAACCATCCATAAAGTATTTAAATAATTCATTTTGAGAAATACTATTTAATAGACTAAGAAAAAAGAAACACTTACTACTTTTAGACAATTCAACCCATCAAAATCTGGTTTGTTTTGACCAAAGACTTGCAAAACCTCTTCTCTTGCACATTGTTGCCAACTCGGATGCCTAGTCAACATAACCATCGTCCAAACCAACAAAACTGAGCTCGTCTCTTGCCCCGCAAAATAAAAAAGTTTACACTCCTCAATTACATCCTTAAGATTCATACCTATATTCTTGTTGTTCCCATTTTCTTCAATTTCTTTCAAGTTGGATTCCATGAGTATGCCTAATAAGTCATCATTTTTGCCCTCACCTTGCTTTATTGCCCTCTCTCTTTTATTGATAATCCCTTTAAGGGAAGCTTGTACTTCCTTGTCAATTTCTTTCATCCTCTTGTTCATCTTAGATGGCAGAAACCTACTTGCAAAACCATTCATGAAAAATGTGAGGACAAGAATAGAGTGAATTAAATGAAATAATATGCATTTAACTTCAGTTTTTGGATGTTGGTATTTTATCAACCAAAAACTTTGGTTTGAATTTAGTCATTGAGTTTCTAATTTCAATAATATGGTCATTAGGTTTCGCTAAATTTTAAATAGGTCTGGCTTTTACTTTTTTGTTAGAATTAAGGGTGTCATCTCACGTGTGTTTCAATTGATACGTCAATATCCATATTAACATTTAATATCAATGTTATATCATTAAGCGCCAACTCATCCATAGAAAAACAAAAAACAAAAGATCCAACTCCAGAAACAAAATCGTTTAACTTTGAATCATCCTAATATTTTGGATTTGTAACATTAGAGGGAAAACTTGTTACTTTGACATTGACATGGATGCTAACATTGATATTGGGTGCTGACATGCAGCCTGGGGTGTCAAATGAAACACGTGTGGCAAGTAAAAAACGTTAGCTTTTACGGTAAAGTGACTCTTCTCCCAACTCAAGATCAGGTTAGTCTCTTTGCAGCGTTTAAGCACAAGTGAAAGATTATGGAGACAGTTATCAAAAGAAAACCCAAAGACAGAAAAATCATCCATAAATACCTCCAAAAAATTTTCTACCATGTCGGAGAAAATTGACATCATACATCTCTGGAAGGTGGTAGGTGCATTGCATAGGCCAACGGGCATACGTTTGTAAGCAAAAGTGCCAAAGGGACAGGTGAACGTCGTCATCTCCTGGTCTTGAGGGTCAACAGCAACCTGGTTGTATCTGGAGTAGCCATCAAGGAAGCAGTAATAGCTCTGGCCAGCTAGACGTTCTAAGATCTGGTCAATGAAAGGAAGTGGGAAGTGATCCTTCCTAGTGTGTGAGTTAAGCTTCCGGTAGTCAATGCAAACACGTCATCCGATGGTTGTGCGTTGAGGAATCAACTCTCCAGCTACATTCTCCACTATTGTAAGGCCAGATTTCTTTGGTACAACTTGAGTGGGGCTGATCCATTAGCTGTCTGAGATGGGGTAGATGATGCCAGCATCAAGCAGCTTAACTACTTCCTTCATCACAACCTCTTTCATGTTTGGATTCAGCCGACGTTGTGCCTCACGGGAGGGTCTGGCTCCTTCTTCTAGATGGATCCGGTGCATACAGATGGATGGATCAATTCCCTTGAGGTCTGCTACAGTCCACCCAATAGCTTCCTTATGCTCCTTTAGAACTTCTAACAGATTATCTTCCTGGTCTTTCTGTAAATCTGAAGCAATTATGACTGGAAGAGTATCATTGGCACCAAGGAAGGCATATTTAAGCTTGTCTGGCAGGGGCTTCAACTCAAGCTTCAGAGGAGATTTAAGGGAGGGAACATGAGAAGTGCTTGATGTCAAAGGCAGGGGTTCTTTTGGTAGTCTCCATGGGTGAAAATCTGCATTGGCTGCTGTCTCTAGCAAATCATGGACCTCTTCAATGTACTGGTCCGTGTCGAAATCTTCAAACGCAAAGTGGGCTAAACAAGCTTCCAACGGATCATCAGCTAAGAGACTAGGGAGTGAGTTTTCTACATACTCTTCAATGTGGTCCACAAAGAAACACTCAGTCTGATCCGGGGCATGCTGGAATGCATTGAAGATGTTCAGTCTCACCTTCATATTTCCAAAGGAAATCTCCATAACTCCAGTCGGACAGTTGATACATGCATTGGTCGTGGCTAAGAAAGGACGCCCAAGGATGACCGAAATCAGCCTCTCAGGATGTGGAACAGGCTCAGTGTCAAGAACAATGAAATCCACTGGGAAGAAAAATTTGTCTACTTTGATGATGACATCCTCTATAATCCCTCTGGGTTTCTTGATAGACTGGTCAGCGAGCTACAAAATTACTGTAGTAGGCTTCAACTCCCTTAGGCCCAACTGTTGATATACTGAGTATGGCAGTAGATTCACCCCTGCTCCTAGATCAAGGAGTGCTTTATCAATCTCTTTCTGTCCTATGATGCATGAAATGGTAGGAGCTCCGGGGTCCTTGAACTTTGGAGGAGTGTTGTGCTGAATCAGGGAACTTACATGCTCAGTAAGGAGTACTTTCTTGGGGATGTGATTTCTTGACTTCCTCTTCTGAGTACACAGATCCTTCAGGAATTGGGCATATGCAGGCACTTGCTGAATGGCATCAAGGAGAGGAATGTTGATCTTTACTTGTTTGAACACCTCCATCATTGCTTGTATTTTCTCTTATTGTTTTCTAAAGTGAGAAGGTGCCTTGAGCCGTTCTGGGAATGGGGCTCGGGGTACATACGGTGTCTCTGAACTGGGGTCAGCTGATGTGTCATTGATCACTTGCTTCCCTTTTTCTTTCTACAGAGTCTCTGGAACCTCAGTATGCTCATCCTTCTTGTTTCCCACTTGATTGTCAACCAGTTTTCCGCTTCTCAATGTGGTGATGGACTTCACATGCTGATGTGAGGTTTCTTCATTTACCATGTAGAGGCCCTTAGGATTCATCACTGGCTGACTTGGAAGCTTCCCTTCTTCCCTCCTGTTGAGGGTGTTCGCCATTTGTCCCATTTAAGTCTCTAGTTTGGCAATGGATTAAGAGTGGGAATTCACTGTCTGAGACATCTCACCAAACTTGTTGTTCAACTCACCCAACCTGCCGTTTATCTCATCCACCGTGCTCAGCTTGCTGTTAATCTCACCCATCATATTCAGCATTCGATCTTCATTAGATTCTGCCTGCTGTGGTGGTGGGGGAGCTTGATATTGCTGCTGTGGAGGCTGGTATGTTGATGATGGTTGGTAGGGCAGCCTGCTAGATTGAGCTTGATTGTGCTGCCCTGGTGCTGAGTTTCCCGAAGTTGGATTCTTCCATAAGAAATTTGGATGATTTCTCCACCCCGGGTTATAAGTGTTGAAGTATGGATCATTACCCGGTCGGGAGAAAGCTTCGTTGACTTGTTCATTAGAAACATCAGTATAATTGACAGCAGTAGGACAATTATGTACCTAATGCATAGTGCTAGAGCATAATGAGCATGGTTTAGGTTGGGTGCTTATGTGAGTAGCATTAGGAGCAAAACCAGTCATCAATTGGTCCAACTTCTTGGTGATAGCATCAAATACTTGAGTGGCCACGTCCGTAGGAGGTCCTATTTCGCAAAGACTCTCCGTCTTTGGCGCTTTAGGTGCGGGTTCTCTCCGTCTATTGGAAGCCTGCTGACGAGAATTGTTACTCAAGTTTTCAAACATAGCCCATGCTTCATCTTCACTTTTTAACATAAATGTCCCCCCACAAGATGCATCTACCGTGCTCCTACAAGACTCAGTCAGACCATCATAAAAACTCTGCATTAGCTGCCATTTGGGGACAGCATGGTGTGGACATGATCTAAGTAAATCCTTAAGCCTCTCCCATGTCTCATGTAATGGTTCACCCTGGTACTGGGTGATACCAATGATGGCTCGCCTAGTGTCATTGGTCCTTCCTATGGGGAAATATTGCTTGAGAAAAACTTGTTGCAGTTGATCCCAAGAAGTGATAGAATCAGGCTCTAAGGACTGGAACCAATGTTTGGCTCTATCTTTGAGGGCAAAGATAAAAAGACGCATCTTTAAAGCATCCTCAGTGAATCCCGTCAATTGAATGGTAGAACATATTGTTTGGAATTCACTGAGGAAGTCATAAGGATTCTCATGGGTAAGTCCTAGGAAAGTCGGTAGACTCTGTATGGTGCTAGGCTTAATCTCATAGTGGGTTGCTGTAATTTTCGACAACCTGAGACATGAGGGAGTAGTGTATGTGGGTGGAATGTAGTGATCTTGTAAAGCTACGTGTGGGATACCAGCCATGATGTCAGTGGTGGTCTCTTTAAGCAAATTAGATTTCTTTTCGGCTCTAAGTTGTCTAAGGGTGTGTTCAATGTCGGGGTCACAATAAATTAAAGGCAAAGACAAAGATCGGCGACCCAACATAAACTAAACCAATAATTAAAACAGAAACTAAAAACAAAAACATGAAATAACAAAACAGAAAATTAAATTAAAGCAAACAAAAAGCTCACAAACGGCCCTTAGGTGCACTGGAGTGGGACTGCAGCAAGTATGTCCAGAGGGCGCACGATTGCACTTCAGTGTGCGAACGTTTGCATTGCCAAAGGGAGGAGGGAACGAACGCTGGAGCTGCAGAACTGCGAACGATCGCACGCGAGCTGCGATCGATCGCAGTTACAGAAAGGGACCTATAGACTGAACGTGAACTTGAAAAGAGAAATTAGACTACGAAAATTGAAAATAACGAAAAACAAAACAAAAATTAAAGATTAAGCTAAACGTAATCCTTAAAATTTAATAACTAAACCGTTAACAGTCCCCCGCAACGGCGCCAAAAATTGATGTGGTGATTTTACGACAAAAATATCAATAATAAAATACCACTCGCAATAGAACGAATCCCGTAGGATAGGGCTATATTGAGGGTGTTGAACCTCAAGGACTGTGGGGGTTTTGTTACTAAATTTAAAAGACTGATTTTAACCTAATTAACAAAGGAGAATTTGATTGTTTGTGAATCTAAATTGCATGAAAATAAGCGTAAAATTAAGAGTAAATATATGAGAGAGAGAAGTAAGGTACCGATTTCACCACAATTTGCATAACAATGGTAACCGTATTTAACTCCAGAAACTCAGAATATGTATGTTATAAAAGAACAAGAAAATACAATATCAAGGGATAAGGATAATCTATCTTCAGTTGGCACGGATCGTCCACCTAACCACTAAGATGCGGCACGACCCGTCTTCCCTAGGCATAAACTATAAAATCCCTTAATAAGTTTTCATACAATCAATGAAATAACATAACCCATCTTCGATTGGCACGGATCGTCTACCTAAATTATACTAAACTAGGGTGTAGTACGACCCGTCTTCCCTAGGCATGGCCTATCTTAATCCTATTAATCATATGTCTATTAAAACCCATTGCATAACCATCAATATTATAATCACAGAAAATAAGATTGATTTGAGTTCAATATAGGCAAAATAATTTATAAGACAAGAATAAGATTTCGCAAATATTGATTTAGAATTGAATAACAATTGCATTGAATATTAAGAACAGAAATCTAGAATTGCAATCCTCACAGTTATGCAATCAACATACATAAATTGAATTAAATAAAATCAAATAAAATCACCATTGTGCTTGGAAAGGATTACATCGGTACCCCACAAAGGGGTTTAGCCGCTCATGACTCCGCTAAGCCTCCAAGAAATATTTTCTGTCTAAAACTAAGTATATCTTTTCTTAAAGCTTAGAGGCTTATTTATAGGGAGCCACAAGTCCTAGAAGCCCTAAGAAACCTAGAGAATTCGGATTTCAATCTCCTAGTCAAATTAGGAGTCAATCCATATACAAATCGGAATAGGATTCGTCCAGATTTGCTTTCTTCTATTGCGGGACGATTTTGGCATAGCGGGAGTCCGATTTAGGAAAATCCTATTTCAGTATAAATTGTATAATTTTGAATTGGCTTTCCAATGCCGCTAGAATCACCTTAATCTGATAATTGAGCTGAAAGTTATGGCCAAAATACTGACACATATTCAAAATCTGAAATTCTATCCAATCCGATTTTGACTTTAAGTGGAGAAATTTCGATTTTATCATTTCCTTGATTTAATTAAACTTAACCACATCATATATATCATATATATCTTATATTGTGATTGGTTAAGCTTAATCATATCTTCTAGGTCCTCTCAAATTGTGCTTTAAACCCAAAATTAATGGTTTTTCTTGCATCTTTATTAAATACCTGAAAACACAAAAACAACACAAAATCAAACAAATAACAATGCCAAGGAATTAACATATGCGAGTTAAGGGGATTGAATGTGTAACATTCGGTGCTTATCATTATTTTTTGTCTTCATATGTGATATCTCTGCTTCCATTTTCTTCGACTCACATTTATTTATTTATTTCACTTTCTCCTCAACTTGGCCGACACACCAATTTACAAAAAAATTTCTCTCCCCCACTTGCCCATAACATCACTCAAAATTTTTTACTTTCTTTTCTCCTCTTTCCATGCACACAACACGTTTTTTTCTTTGTTTTCTTCTCACTTTTCACCATTTTCTCCACCCTCACGTAGCACCATGCCTCCTCTCTTTCCTTCTTCATTTTTTCTTTTCTTTTCTTGTTCAAGTGTGTGCGCGTGGGAGAAAATATACCCCAAAAAAAAATATTAAAAAACACCCAAAAATTAATATACAAAATGAACCAAGATTAACACGGAAATATTAGGAAAAAAATATATATATAAAAAAAAATCAAGAGTAAAAAAACTCAATATTATACCCAGAAGATTAAGAAAAAAATCCACACAAATCAATAGCCAACAACTCATCATTAACCCATAATCATCTATAAATCGGCCAAACTGAAGAAACACAGAAAACACATCATCAATTCAAACCCAAAAGCTCAAGATTAAGAGAAAAAAAAAAAAAAAAAATCCAAAAAAACACAAATCAATACCCAAAAAAAGCTTAAGATTGATTCAGAATATTATGAGAAAAATATACAAAAAAACCTAGAAATCAATACACAAAAGCTGAAGAGTAACCCGAAAAACAAATCCCAAAAATAATACCCAAAAGCTCAAGAGATTTAAGAGAAAAATATAAAAAAAAAAAAAAAAAAAAAAACCTCAATATCCAGAAGATTAATAGAAAAATAAAGTAAAAGCTCAATTGATGAATCCTTACGGAGTGCGTAAAAGCTGAAAATTAACCCGAAAAACAAATATATTTTTTTTAAAAAAACCAAAATTAGTACCAAGAAATCTCAAGATCCAGAAGATTTAAGAAAAAAATGAACCGAAAAAAACCTCAAAAGATCCAGACGATTAAAAGAAAAATGAAAAAAAAAATCCCAAAATCAATACCAAAAATATCTCAACAGACAGAAGATTAAGAGAAAAAGGAACCAAAAAAAACCCAAAAATCAATACAAAAAAAAAATTCAAGATCCAGAACATTAAGAGGAAAATGAACCGAAAAAAACTCAAAAATCAATATAAAAAAAACCTCAAAAGATCCAGAAGATTAAGAGAAAAATAAAATAAAGGGAAAAGTATAAAATGGCCCCCCAAACTATCATCCATTTGTAATTTAGCCTACCAAACTTTCAATTGGTATAAAGTAGCCCCATAAACTACCAACTACTTTTAAAATGACCCCATCCATTAGATGAAACCGTTAAAATAGACGAAAAACCCAAAACGACGTCGTTTTGGGTGTTAAAGTTACTAAAATGCCCATATTATAATAAAAATAAAATATAAAAAACCCCAAACGTCGTCATTTTGCTGCACCCTAACAAAAAAAAAAAAAAATCCCCTCACTCCCTCGCGTTCTTTCAATCTTTCCCACTACAACCCTTCTCTTCGAAGACCACTAGAAATGGAGCTCGGCCTGCGAGGCGATTTAGTGGCGGTCAATGTGCGACGTGGTGGCGAGGCCGATCACCACGCCGGCGACGAAGACCACTAGAAATAAGAGGATTTAAACCATTTTTGATAGACCCATGTGCTTCTCAGCCTTCTCTGCGGCTTCATCTCTGTTTCCAATCTTACTGCTCATCCAACCCATTGGATTAGTTCAAAATCCTAAAATTTGCAATATCTTTGAAATACCTCTGTTTCTCTCTTTGTTTACAGAGCTATTTGAATCCCAGCTTCTCTAGAAGCTATTTGAATTGTTATAGCTTCTTCAAAAGCTGTTTGAATTCTTGAAAAGGCTTTTTGGATTGAACCCCAACTTCTTGAAAATGGTAATCTGATTGAGGTGGTTGATTAATCAAGAATGAACTGTGAAATGTGAAGCAGAATTTTGATCCATTTCAACTTCAAAAACAGTTAGATAATCAAGAAAATTGGGGTAAAAAAATAATGAAAAACGAAATAAACTTGAACACGAAAGAGAGCGAGAGAGCGATAGAGAGAGAGACAGCGAAATCGAATTGCTTTGATGAAACAAGAAGGGGAAGAAGGGTTGCAGTGGGAAAGATTGAAAGAACACGGGGGAGGAAGGGGAAGAAGGGGTTTTTTTTTATAGGTTTCAGCAAAACGACATGTTTTGTTTGGGGTTTTTTATATTTTATATTTTATTATAATATGGGCATTTTAGTAACTTTAACACGCAAAACGACATCGTTTTGGGTCTCCCGTCTATTTTAACAGTTTCATCTAATGGAGGGGGCCATTTTATAAGTAGTTGGTAGTTTAAGGGACTACTTTATATTAATTGAAAGTTTAGGGGACTAAATTACAAATAAGTAGTAATTTAGGGAGCCATTTTATACTTTTCCCTAAAATAAAATTAAAACCCAAAAATCAATAACAACAAATTCTCAAGATACAGAAGATTAAGAGAAAATTGAGCCAAAAAAATTCCAAAAACCAATACCAAAAAAACCTCCAGATCCAGAAAATTAAGAGACAAATGAATCAAAAGCTCAATTGATGAATCCTTACCGGTGTGTAAAAGCCGAAAATTAACCTCGAAAAAAAAAAAACAAAAAATCCCAAAAACCAATACCCAAAAGCTGAAGAGATTTAAGAGAAACATATATTTTTTTTTAAAAAAAAAAAACCCAAAAGTCAATACCAATAAAATCTCAAGATCCAGAAGATTAAGAAAAAAATAAACAAAAAAAAACCCTCAAAAGATCTAGACGATTAAGAGAAAAATGAAAAAAAAATTCTAAAAATTAATACCAAAAAAATCTAAAGATTTGAAAGATTAAGAGAAAAATATACAAAAATAATAATAATAATACCCAAACCGTGAGTGTGCGTGTAGAAGAAAAAAATCCAAAAATCAACAACAAAACCGGGTGTGAGAGAAGAGAAGAAGAGAGGGAGACCGTGGGTGAGAAGAAGAAGGGGAGAACAGACGTGGAACAGGCGGCGTGGAGATAGGAAGGAAGGAAGGAAGAAAGAAAGAGAAAAGTAAGAGGCGGGTAGTTGGCAAGTTACGTGTCAAATGAGGAAAAACTGAAAAACTGACTATTCAGCCATATTGAAAAGACAAAAATATATCAAAATACTTTAACATCTCTTTATATTTAATTAGGGTCAAAACAGTCTTTCAACTTCAAACAAAAGTTATTGTAGTGTTAGGTGCATTGGCAATGAGAAAAACTGACTATTCAGCCATGTTGAAAAGACGAAAATGTCCCAAAATACTTTAACATCTCTTTACATTTAATAAGGGTCAACATAGTCTTACAAAAATAGCACTTTAAGGATAAAGATATTGTCTAGTAGAGTTGATAAATTATATCTTTTTTTTCTGCATTTTCTCAAGATTTGATAAATTGCTGACATAAATTTGATGAAGAGATGGAACAGCTCTGCGAAAAAATGGAATGAAAAAGCAGAACTCTTTGTCGAGAAGAAGAGTCACTCAAAAGAAGGCCTCAGTAAACGAATAGACAAAAAAAAAAAAAAAAAAAAAAATCTTTTTTCTTTTTGCAAATATTTGAGTTTAAGATAAGGGCGTTGTTTGGTAAACCGATTTCAGATCTACTGTTCACGTTGATGCACTGTAGCGGTCGACAGGTAGGCATCCGATTTTGAACTTTTATTTTAGTCAAAAATGGTCAATTACAATTTTACCCTTGGTCACGTTTTCTCCCCCTCCTTCTTCTCTCCTGTTTCCTCCAGCCCTCAGCGCCTTGCGAAACAAAACCTCCAGCACTTTCGCTTCTTCTATTCCCAGACATCCTACCATGTGCCTTCGAATTATACATTCAGTACGCCGAATCGTCTTTCGCCTGCGACGAATCTTCCTTCCCCCTCTCCCCNGAAGAAGGAAGAAAGAAAGAGAAAAGTAAGAGGCGGGTAGTTGGCAAGTTACGTGTCAAATGAGGAAAAACTGAAAAACTGACTATTCAGCCATATTGAAAAGACAAAAATATATCAAAATACTTTAACATCTCTTTATATTTAATTAGGGTCAAAACAGTCTTTCAACTTCAAACAAAAGTTATTGTAGTGTTAGGTGCAAAACCGACTATTCAGCCATGTTGAAAAGACGAAAATGTCCCAAAATACTTCAACATCTCTTTACATTTAATAAGGGTCAAAATAGTCTTACAAAAATAGCACTTTTTAAGGATAAAGATATTGTCCAGTAGAGTTGATAAATTATATCTTTTTTTCTGTATTTTTCTCAAGATTTGATAAATTGTTGACATAAATTTGAAGAAGAGATGGGACAGCTCTGCGAAAAAAATGGAATGAAAAAGCAGAACTCTTTGTTGAGAAGAAGAGTCACTCAAAAGAAGACCTCAGTAAACGAAAAGACAAAAAAAAAAAAAAAATTTCTTTTTTGTTTTTGCAAATATTTTAGTTTAAGATAAGGATAAGAACAGGTAAAAGCAAAACAACGAGTTCGTCCTAGATTGCGTAAGCACGTGCGTCTGCATGCATCTAAGCACAAAACGACAATCAGCCTTTCCTTATTTATTTCTGTCCACCTTAATAAATGAAACAAGTCATCGATAAGCACAAAATTAATCCCCTCGTCTCGTTTCCTAGTCTTTTCCCACATATCACTTAGAACTCTTCTTCTTCTGCCTCTCCCACATCCCCTCCCCTTCTGCAAAAAAAAAAAAAAAAAAAAAAAAATGGAAGTATCATCAGTAGTTGTGATCTTCAGCAGCACTCTTATCCTTGCAATCTTAACGTTGGGGTGGAGGATTCTGAACTGGTTGTGGCTGAGGCCCAAATACCTGGAGAGGCGGCTGAGAGAGCAAGGCTTTTCCGGCAACTCCTACCGGCTCCTCTTCGGAGACATGAAGGACCTCTCCATCATGTCCAAGCAAGCAAAGTCTAAACCCATCAATTTCTCCGATGATATTTCGCCTCGTGTCGTCCCCATCGTCCATCACACTCTCAAGAATTATGGTAAGTCTTTTGCTATCTCAATCTTTACGTGTGACGTCACTTTCTATTTTTTTATTTTTTATAATTAAATATTTGGTAACTATAGCATTTCTCTAGCTTTTAGTCTTAATTTTGCATTTTATTATGTCCACGTGTCTTACTCTCGGCGTTGTTTTGTCCTCCTAATGAAATCTAAATGTCAATCTTTGCAAATTGAATGATAATCTATTCAAATTTAAAGATAATTTTGAGTGCCACGTCAAGAAAGGTATTTGAGAGTATGAAAGTGAAAGCCACCGAACCACCCCCTAGCCTTGAGGGGTTTCGGGTCCCGACAAAATTTAAAAAATATCACAAAATTTTAAGAATTTCATCTAAACTTTAGATATTTTTATAAAATTGACCTCCCAAAATTAATTTTTACCTCTAAAAATTTCTTTTTAATTTTTTTTTATCACTTTGCCCTCATAAACTGAAATGCATTGTCACTTTGCCTCATGAACTACAACACATTATCACTTTGACCGTTTGAGTTAACTCTTTTGATTGACAGAATGGGCCTTTGACTTATAAAATGAAAGTTTTAAACATAAAATAGTAGTTCATGAGATCATGTGTCACAATTGGTAATTCATAAAACAAAGTGAAAATGTATTGTAGTTAATTATGGAAAAAGTAATTACCCCAACTTTTATTATCTCCCATTAAACTTCACGTACACACACTTCCATGAAATTTATATGAGATATGAAAATTACTATTAAATCATAAATGGATCACTATTGAACCACATCGAGCATAGCATTTCTCTTATTTCCCATGTTTCATAAAGATATTGGATCTTCTGACCTTGAAACGTAAGCAGGTAAGAATTTTTTTATATGGATTGGCCCAAAGCCGAGAGTGTATATTACGGATCCGGAACAAATAAAAGATGTTTTCACAAATATTGGTGAGTTTCGGAAGCCACATATAAACCCACTTTCTAGGTTGCTGATATCGGGAGTCGTGTCATACGAGGGTGAGAAATGGGTTAAGCATAGAAAGATTATCAACCCTGCATTCCGGATTGAAAAGTTGAAGGTTATTTCTTTCACTTTCTGTTTTTGTTTAAATCCATTCATAATCATTACTTGTGTCTAAAACTGGATTCTTGTTATCACGTTATGTTGAAAATGTTGTCCCTATTTGTTTAGGCATAAAATATTTGCTCAAAAATAATTTTTACCCTAGTGCCACACACTTTTGCGTTGGGTGGAGCCATTGCTTCCTATGGGGGGGTGGTTCTCTACCCTGGCAGAGGTGGACGGGGTATAGTCTGTCTCATGTCTATAGGGACAAAGGCAGAGTTTAGCATAAGCCGGGGTCAATGGCCAATAAATTGTGTTTCTAAGAGTCGATATAAATATATATATATAAGTTACCTTGTAAATTATTTTTTTGCCTTCAATTTTTTATTTTTTCCTAATGAGTTGGGAGGTGGCCATAGCCTATATCCGCGACCAACCCACAAAGGTGGAACTTTTTCCCCTTTGCCTCTATGCATATGTGGGGTGGATCTCCACCTTTACTATCCCTTCTGTGAGGTTGAGGAGCTACGTACCCTTTATTGTCTTCCTCTAAGGAGGTGGAGGGTGGAGGGTGGAGGGGTGGTAGTGAGGTGAATCTCTAACCCTTTTTTTTAATTTGTTTTTTTCCTTTAATTTTTTGGGTATAATGGCCGACGTGGCAAGCTGACACGGATTTGGATGCACACGTCACGTTTTCATTGGTCTAACATGGAGTATGATAACTGGCAATTTTTCCATTAAAGGCTACTAGGGTAAATAAAAAAATTTGATAGGAATCTATTTGACAGTATTTGTCACTCAAGTAAAACTTAGGACTTCAATTTTTAAAACTAGAAATTTAGTGCTTTACTTGTCACAGAGACAAAACTCGGAAACATTTGATACAATTTCCCTAAATTATCTTTGAAGTCGCTTTTTGTTCAGTTGCTGAATGATATAGATAAGCTTCCTAAATGTGATTGAGTTCTATGAACATGCAAGATAGAAAGATGCTATTTCCTGCTATTTCATTGTAGATTCTTATCCAAGACTTGTATCTTATGAGATTTAACATAAATTTACAAGATATGTTAATAAATTACATATTTTTGTTTTTACCAGAAAATAATGACTATTTTTCATCAGAAAGATGTTTTCAGCATTTAATGAATTTTTTGTGTCATTTTAATAAATAATTCCTAACTGTAATCCTTAATCTCTTGAAGGATACAAAATGACTACAAAATAGTATTTTGATCATCTTCTAGTTCAGAAACAGATGACAAAAAGTATAGGGTTCAAATCAAATTCTAACAACATTCAAACATCAAGAATGTCAATTATTGGAAATTCCATCAAACTCCTGTAAGTTTAAACTCCCTCGAATTAATAGCACTCACGAGTTAAATTTCCATTTCAACTAGTTTCAGGAAGCCATTATAAAGCATTTCGCTTTTTTGAATTGTTTACATCAATGGAAACACTTTAATGCTAAAAGCTCTGTTTCCTTTCTGATCTTTTAAAATCTTTTACTATGTGATTGCTGCAGGGTATGACAAATGCATTTTATCAGAGTTGCAATGATATGATTAGCCAATGGGAGAGGCTGATCGGTGAAGAGGGGTCTTGTGAGTTAGATATATGGCCTTATATTGAAAATCTAACAGGTGATGCGATTTCTAGAACAGCATTTGGAAGTAGCTACACGGAAGGAAAAAGAATATTCCAACTCCAAAAAGAACAAGCTGAATTTGTTATGAAAGCTCTACAATCTGTCTACATTCCAGGATGGAGGTAATTAATGTTTAATTTTTTTTTTTTAACTTCATCAAGAAATCAGGTCAAGTTTATATTGAATTATGGTTAAGTTTGGAAATTGGGTAAGACTGCAGAAAATGGAGTTGGGACAAGAAATGCAGCAAACTTTCAACAAATTTAGACTTCTGCTCCATCCACCTATCTCTGTTCACTTTTATCACGACTTTAGGTGAAGAATAGATCTTATAGTTTATTTGAAAACCATTTTTTCGTATTATTATTTATTTTCCTAACAACTGATCAGCAAAGTTGTAGTGACCAAGGAAAGCGCTAGTTATATTTGCTGGGATTTATAAACTACACACTTTATGTGGATTGCTCATCTTTCCAATATAGGACCCGAGTTTTACAAATTCCTCCCTTAAACCCATGAAGTCTTCGTTAGGGCCACGTCATGTGGTGCAAATAGTACCACATGGCATTAGTAAGTAGCTCTTATACAATTTGTAATGACTTAGAAAAAGCTTTAGTGACATCTGCATTTCACTCCAAAATGATTACTCAATTTGAGACATAGCACTCATAAGTGTCTTTATAAACCACTCATTATATATGAGCTACTCATCTTCTTAATACGGGATCGAAGTGTTACAAAAGTAATAAGGAAACACATTCTTATTGCCCTTTTTCATGCCTTCACTAAGATTTTTATGTGTAGGTTTCTACCAACCAAAATGAACAAGAGAATGAAGGAAATTGACAGAGAAGTACGAACTTTGCTTACGGAAATCATTAACAATCGAGAGAGGGAAAGGAAGGCAGGAAATGCCACAAATGATGATTTATTAGGTATACTTTTGGAATCCAATTCTACAGAACTTCGAGAATCTGGAAATGAAAAGAATGCTGCAATGAGTCTTACAGATGTAATTGAGGAATGTAAGCTATTTTACTTTGCGGGGCAAGAGACAACCTCAGTTTTGCTCGTTTGGACAATGGTTTTGTTGAGCAAGTATCCAAATTGGCAAGTGCGTGCAAGAGAAGAGGTTTTACAAGTTTTTGGCAAGAACAAACCAGACTTTGATGGGTTACATCACCTTAAAGTTGTAAGTATATTTCCTTATGTTTACCTAATTAAGATGGATATTTCAATATGTATTTTCTTTACCTGTCAAGTTGATTCAATCAGTTTCTCCACCTTCAAAATAGTGATTTAACATGTAATCATAAGACTTGGATATCTCTTATATAGTTTTCAGGCAAACACCACAAAAACCATACCACTATCACTATGAGCAGAACCTTTGCAAATCATACGTTTTTGAAAAGCTTAAGTAATAGAAATGGATGAATTTAATAATTTAATTTACATTCTAAGAGATTCCTACAGTTAGGTTCATAGATGGAGTAATAAGTCTTGGGTTTCTATCTATAAGTACTCTTCAATGTTAATTAAACATGTTGATGAGAGAAAGGTTTCCATGGCACAGGTAACCATGATTCTGCATGAGGTTTTGAGGTTCTACCCGCCAGTAACTGTGCTGAATCGAGCTGTTGACAAGGACACAAAGCTAGGAAATTTGATAATACCAGCTGGAGCAATGATTGGTTTACCAATAATCCTTATCCAACGTGATTGTGAACTCTGGGGAGACAATGCAAATGAGTTTGACCCAGAGAGATTTTCAGAAGGTGTTTCAAAGGCAACAAAGGGCCAACTATCATTTTTCCCATTTGGAGGGGGTCCTCGGTTATGCATTGGGCAGAACTTTGCTATGATGGAAGCCAAAATGGCTTTGTCATTGATATTGCAGCACTTCTCATTTGAAATTTCCTCATCCTATACTCATGCTCCTTTCACAATTATAACTCTTCAACCTCAATTTGGTGCTCACATTGTACTGCACAAACTCTAGCTTGTATCAAAATAAGCAACTCTTAATCTGTAAACCAAGTTTTATTACTCAGTTTGGTGCTTATGTACTATTATAGCATTATCAACTTTAAGGGTTAATTACCTTAAAAAAATGAATGATCTTAGCATCTACTCAAAAAAATGAGACCATCAATAATGATTTTTAGTAGAAGAAGAAAAAACTCTTTTTTCTGTAATGTGTCATCTCCAAGAGCTTTTAAATTGAATGGTTTGGACTTTTAATCAATACGAAGGAATGTGTAATAACATATAGCATATGCATGTATATTTGTGCTGTGTACATATTGATGAATTCAAGCTAAATTTGGGTTTGTAGTGAAAATTGTTTGAGGGCTAGTTTTATTGCAAGATTTATTTGCTTGATTTTTTGGATTTTGAACATTTGTGGTTTGCGTGGGTTTGTGAACTAAATGTTGAGTAGATTAGTTGGCGGTCTTATTATAACCTTACACCCTAATTTCCAACACTCAAGTCCTCTTGCTTCTTATGGTTGACCTGATTTTGCTCCTAATTTTAACTCAACTTTAAGGGTTAAGTACATTTTCCCTCACGAACTACCACTCATTTACAAGTTGTCCCGTGAACTCTCATCTGTCTCGCTCAACCGCATTAAACTATTTTGTTAAAAAAAAAATAAAAATTTCCCTATTTTGCCCTATCTATGAAAGGGCAGATTAATAGTAATAACTCGTTTTAACACGCCCTAACCTTAAAAATATATATATTTTTTCAAAATCACATTTATATGCGCATCTCCAAAATATAAATATATATATATATATTGTGTATTTGACTTGAGAACTGTTGATTACATTTTTTGTGTGCCAGATCAATGCCAGGTCAACAAACTTTGCAATGTCAATCAATGACATGTCATCCACCCCTTAAAACAAAGGGCACCTACAATGAATGAGCTCAAATGGTGTCTAGATAGGCTAGGATTCTAGGATTCGCCTTCGTAGATACGCTAGGATTCGCTCAAATGGTGTCTAGATATGCACAATTCATGTTGTAGAGATGGATCAAATTGCGTCTTGAAAATTAGACCTTCAATTATTCTTAGCATTGACTTGCGCCCTTCTCTATTGCTTTAACAATCAAAGTACATTACAAGATTATACAAATTTAGAAAAAGTCAATTACACATGCAAGTCGGCGATCCTCTCTTCTAATAGGGGCTTTGGTGTTTGGCTTTCAAGTTTCAAGACCCCCTTTTTCTTTTTTTTTTTTTTTTTTTTTTTTTTCCACTTATTTAGACGCCTTTTTGGTCCTCAATAGGTTTTAGTAATACTTGTTAAGCCCCCACAAAAAAAAAAATATACAAAAAAAAAAAATAAAAATACAAAACCATTTTAGCCCATAAAAATAGACTTGACTATAAAAATCTTACAACTAACCAAATGACATTTTAACCGGCTTCACCGAGTTAAATGACTTGATTGAAATAGTCAAAAATCTATTTATGTTAGGTATTAATCGATTTAATCGAATTTTTCAATTTGATGAGCAAAAATACTGTTATTGTCACCAATTTAACTGATATGTAGTCCTATTGCTGATATGGTGTTGACACTATGTGCATGATCGATTCAATATAGCACATGTAATAAATGAATTATCGTTAAATTTGATGCTAAATTAGTGGAGAATTTTATTTAAAATTTGGGAAAAACTATGGTCCAAAGAGAATAACTTCAATAGGGTTTTACAACAAATTAAGTCTTTTGTTCCGTTTAATAAGAAATTGACACCTTAGTTTATCACACCAAATTTTTTTCCTATTCTCATCAATCACAAAACTCCTTTTCCATTCAAGAGAAAATCCGAAATCATGGGAATTTGAAAAAAAAAAACCAAGTTTTTGATGTGCTCATTGTTATATATATATATATATATATATATGAAAATAATGCAGTAATAAAAATAATGCATTGCAGAATATAAATTGCAGGGGAAAATTCACTTTTAACCCATGAAGCTTCACTGCTTTTTCAATATTAACCCTAAAGTTTAAAAATTTGCAATTCACCCACATGAAGTTTTAAAAATTTGCAATGTTAACCCCAAGTGGATGGAATCCGTCAAATTGGATGGAATCCGTGCCACGTGCGCCTCACGTGCGATATTTATGCCCAAACTTCCAATTTTAGCCTCACCAACACGTCGTCGTTTCGAGCATAGAACACAGTAACGATTCATCCTCTTCGTCCCACTTAGACGATGTGTTGGAGTCACTGCCGGAGATTGACGACCGATTCTTCACTTTGCCATGCACGAATTCTCACAGACCTCAGCAACAGGACGACAAGCTCAACTTTCAGAATTTGGGTTCCGTGAGTTTCTACTGGGCGAGTCTTGTAAGCCTCAACTCGGTGCCTGAACTCGGTGATCCGAAAAATCAAGCTCAGGCCCAGAACTCAGCGGACCCAGAACTTGATGGATAAGTTGCTTGACCCCTACAGGTTTAGGTACCCGAATCAGCCGGGTGGGTTGGGGTTTAGGCAGTGAAATAGTAAGGCATTGTCAGGAATTTTTTCTCATCGTTGTAAGCTTGGAAGCTGCTGTTTTGGTGCTCATTTTGGTTGCTTTGTTGGTCTATGCTCATTGTTTACGTGAGAGAGAGAAGAAAGACTATAAAAAATAATAATTAATTAGCTCCAAATTCTTTATGCTTTAACTTGTTGAAGAAAAAAAAAGTGCAATCACAGGGTATGGAATAGAACCCGCACTCCTCTATTCTACCCTGTTTCTGCAACCAAAAGCAGAGTATTGTACCAGAGGAGTTGATGGTGCTTTTGGAACGGCAAGCTCAAGCGATAAATGATTGGTGGCCAAGCTTGCAAACAAAGATGGGTGAACTCACTGGCACTGTGGCGGCATTGCGTTTGAACCGTGATATTTAATTGAAAATGTCTCAGAGAGAGAAAGACAACATAGAAGTGGAAAAGAGTGAGAAAAAACTAGAAAAACCCAGCTTGCACTATGGCGGCATTCCGTCTGCATGCTAATTGCTACGTCACCGGTCAGGCGGTCACCTACCTGTAAATTAACCAGTTTTTACGGTTACTCTAACCAAAATCCTTCTTGAGCCCAAACATAACACCTTGTGAGAATAAGCTTGTATTTCCACATACAGAATGATCATATAATAAAATTTCATATTCCAAGGTCAGGTTTTTTTTTTTTTTTTTTTTTTTTTTTTTTTTAAACAAGAAGGAGAAGAAGGTGTTAGATAGGTCAGGGGTGATAGCCAAGTTAGTGGTACTCATGAGCCATTAATGTCTGAAGACCTGTACGGCCCCTGGCGGCTGGCAGGATCCCTACCTTATCTTAATTAAGCTGTCTCTCGCCACATGAAATAAGAAGAAGGTGAAGTAAATGTTGGACAACATAATTATAATTTATATCCTTTTTTTAAAAAAAAGGAGTTATAATTTATATCCTACTTTTAAGCCATTCATTTCATTTGACATTATATATTGACTATGAATAGTTGGTCATTCTTTTTTTTTTTTTTTTTAAGGTAAAAGTTGGTACTTCCTTTTAAATTATCACCTCAATGATAACTTATTTATCAAATTATTATTATTATTTTTTGACATGTCCACGCAAGGGTAGGGGGTGGAGGGATTCGAACTTATGACCTTCGCTTCATAAGACGTGGTTCACAGCCGATTGAACTACCTCTTTGAGACTATTTATCAAATTATTAATTATGACAAGTTATGTCATTAATTCGAATTTTTCTATCCCCTTTTATGCGGACATGTAAAAAAAAAAAAAAGAATAATTGGTCTTTTTTTTTTTTTTTTTAGAGGTAAAGTCCGTATTTTCTTTCAAATTATCACTTCAATGACAATTTATTTATCAAATTATTAATCACAACAAGTTATTCTCCAAATTACCAAAACAATAGTAATGTACCCCCAATACTTGCAAAATAAAAAAATTATCCTTATAAAATTTTTAATAAGACAAAAATACCCTTTAAAAGTTGAAAACAAAATTAAATTTTAGTATTTTTATTTTTATTTTAGTAAGGATAATTTTGTTATTTTTAAAAAAATTAGGGGTACATTATCATTGTTTTAACAACCAAAGAAAGAAGATTGAATGCCTTTTATAACAGATACGAGGATATGCATTCACAAGGAAAGGATTGATTCAATCCCCCTTTCAATTAATAAAAAAAGAAAAAGAAAAGAAGGATTGATTCAGTATATATGGAATATTTTGTAATTGCACAATCCCACGATATAACGGAGGATTGCTGCGTTGTATATTTACTTAGAATAATTATTTTTTTTATTTTTTTATTTTTTCCTTTTGATATGTCCATACAAGGTAAGAGAGAGATTATTCAANTAGGGGTACATTATCATTGTTTTAACAACCAAAGAAAGAAGATTGAATGCCTTTTATAACAGATACGAGGATATGCATTCACAAGGAAAGGATTGATTCAATCCCCCTTTCAATTAATAAAAAAAGAAAAAGAAAAGAAGGATTGATTCAGTATATATGGAATATTTTGTAATTGCACAATCCCACGATATAATGGAGGATTGTTGCGTTGTATATTTACTTAGAATAATTATTTTGTTTTGTTTTGTTTTTTTTTTTTTTTCCTTTTGATATGTCCATATAAGGTAAAAGAGATATTATTCAAATTAGTGATCTCCGCTTCATAAAGCGTGGTGGTACATACCCAATTGAGCTACCCCTTAGGATTACTTAATATAATTGCATTGATTTATTTTCATAATTAATTTTAAATCAAACCAAACTTTTTTTTTTTTTTTTTCGATTTGTTAAACACTCCATAATGCATTAAAATCTATTTTATTTTATTTATTTTTTAATTCTATTCTTGGCCCATCCCTTCAAATAAAATCCTAACTTTGCCACTGATAGTATATGATACAATTAGGAGAGTAACAGCTAGCCTTGAACAAGATGTCATCTCTGCATCCTGTGTTTGAACTTTAGCTTGAATACCTTTTTTCTTGAAAGAGTTTAAATACTTCGGAAAAAAAAAGTCTATGAAATTAGATAATGAGCTTGGTAAGAAAGGTAGACACTTGATCTTAGCCAAAAGCCTCGGTATATTGCAAGGTATTATTAACATTTTCTCAAGAGATAGCTCAATCGGCTGGGACCACGCCTAATAAAGCGGAGGTCATTAGTTCGAATCCCCATCTCCCTTTTGTGTGGACATGTTAAAAAAAAAAATTAACATTTGTCAAAAAGTTTTGTTGGTTATAATATGATCAAGCTTTGATGATGTGTTGAAGTTTGTAGGAAAAACTAAATTACAAAAACAATAGCGAAAGTAATATAGAGAAACTAACACAAGGAATTTATGGGTGGTTCAGTGTTAGACAGCTACGTTCACCACTTTGAATAGCCCTAAGGACTACATTGTGCTTATTAACTTGTCTTTCTATATAATACAAAGGTCCATATTTATTTATTTTTATTTTTTTTGACATGTCCACACAAAAAGGGGGAGGGAGGATTCGAACTAGTGACCTCTACTTCATGAGGCATGGTCCCAGCTGATTAAGCTACCTCTTGGAAACCCATATTTAATTATAAGGTAGCGAATAAATACAAATATAGTAATCAAGTTCTCTTGATTTGATTACAATAAGTCCTTAAATAGAGAATATTATTTGATATCAACCTAATATGAAATATAGGGAAAATATTATAAATTTTAATATATTCTAACAATACCAAATATGTTTGACAACAACCTGGGATTGAAATCCACAAGAATTATATGTTTGAATTGCTATCAATCTAGGCAAGTAATGTAAGAAAGGCTCTCCATATGAAAAGAACCCATATAGGAAAGGAAAAACTCAATCCTTATTGAAAAAGGAAAACTAAAGCATAAATAATAAATTTACTTTATTATTATTATTATTATTATTCTCTTGCATCAAAGGATAGGTGGATCGTCTCTCACATTACTTGCCTAAATTACTAGCTATTCAGGTAGATAATTTTCATGAATCCATATCCAACAAGTGATATTAGCTATTCTAGAGATTTCGTAGAATGATGTGAGCTCCATATTGTGGTTGAAGAGTCATAACAAGGAAAGGAGAATGAGCATAAGATGGGGAAACCTCCAAGCAGAAGTGTTGTAGGATCATTGAGAGAGTAAGTTTGGCTTCCATCATAGCAAAGTTTTGTCCGATGCATATCCGAGGACCCCATCCGAAGGGGAAGAAAGAAGCTTGGCCCTTTGTTGCCTTGGAAACTCCCTCAGAAAACCTCTCTGGTTTGAACTCATGTGCATCATCACCCCAAAGTTCACGATCATGGTGGACAAGAATTATCGGCAAGGTGATCTGAACTCCGGCCGGTAAAGATAACTTTCCAAGCTTCGTTTCCTCGTGAACATTTCGAATAAGGAAAGATGCTGGTGGATATAGTCTTAGAACTTCATACAAAATCATGGTCACCTGCGACATTGATCGTGGTGATGCAATCTTTGCAAATTCTCTTGCTAAAATAGTAGATTCAAAGAACTATAAAAAGCAAGCAATTTTATCGAACCATCCATAAAGTATTTAAATAATTCATTCTGAGAAATACTATTTAGTAGACTAAAGAAAAAAAAAAATACTTACTACTTTTAGGCGATTCAACCCATCAAAATCTGGTTTGCTTTGACCAAAGACTTCCAAAACCTCTTCTCTTGCACGTTGTTGCCAACTCGGATGCCTAGTCAGTATAACCATTGTCCAAACCAACAAAACCGAGCTCGTCTCTTGCCCAGCAAAATAAAAAAGTTTACACTCCTCGATTACATCCTTAAGATTCATACCCATATTCTTGTTGTTCCCATGTTCTTCAATCTCTTTCAAGTTGGATTCCACGAGTATGCCTAAGAAGTCATCATTTTTGCCTTCTCCTTGCTTTATTGCCCTCTCTTTTTTGTTGATGATCCCTTTAAGGGAAGCTTGTATTTCCTTGTCAATTTCTTTCATCCTCTTGTTCATCTTAGTTGGCAGAAACCTACTTGCAAAACAATTCATGAAATTAATGCGAGGACAAGAATAGAGTGAATTACGTGAAAAAATATGCATTTAACTTCAGTTTTTGGATGTCAGTATTTTTGTCAACCAAAAACTTTGGTTTGAATTTAGTCATTGAGTTTCTAATTTCAATAATATGGTTTTATTAGGTTTTGCCCAAATTTTAAATAGGTCTGTCTTTTACTTTTTTGTTAGAATTAAGAGTGTCATGTGATGTGTGTTTCAATTGACACGTTAATATCCATATTAGCATTTAATATTAATGCTATATCACTAATTAAGCGCCAACTCATCCATAGAAAAACAAAAGATCCAACTCCTGAAACAAAATCAGTTAACTTTGAATCATCCTAATCTTTTGGATTTGTAGCATTAGAGGAAAAACTGGTAACTTTGACATTGACATGGATGCTAACATTGATATTGGGTGCTGACATGCAGCCTCGGGTGTCAAATGAGACACATGTGGCAAGTAAAAAACGTTAACTTCGACGGTAAAGTAATAAAGGGATCAATTTAAAACTTGGACAAAACTTAAATACTTTATTATTGAAATTGAAAACCCAAGAACTAAATTCAAATTAAATAAAAACTCAAGGGCTAATATGATTTTTCCCATTAATTATTTTTTCAGTTAGTTAAGTGAATATATATATAATTGACTTTTCCAGTAATCTTTGAAGCTTTTTACTTGCTATAAAAAATAATGGAATAATAGTGTAACTCTTCTAAAATGAGCTTTGCCCAATAACATTCTTACCTACTCTAGTCCAGAGGCAAAACGAAGCTTTTGAACTTAGAATATTAGCACATGTTCTAGGCGCAAGAAAGGCAAGGCTCTTGTTTTTTAGCGGCAAGCATTTTGTACGTAGGTCTCAAGTTTTATATATGGCTGCCTCTTATGGGTTGTCTTGGTTAGGTTTTGTTTGTTGTTGGGTAGTTTGTGTCCTTTTGCTCGTCCTATAGTTTGTCTTTCTTTTGCTCGTCCTAGTTAGGTGTTCATGGTGTATATTAGTGGTATTCAAGTTGCTTTTCAGTTGATTCATTCGATAAACGAATCTAATTCAATAAGAAAAAACTTTATTATTCAAGTATTAAAAGACAATATTGAAATGTTTTAGTACTTTACCTCCATCCCGGAATGTAAATAGATCGCGTAGTTTGAATTACCAGCTCCGCTAGCTCTCTTTGAAGTTGGAAAATATTTCTTCCTTCTTCATAACTACTCCCGAAGGCTGTTCGAGAAATCATATCACTTGACAAATTTTGCAAATAAGGCCATACATCTAACTCAATTGACCCCTCTTCAGAGAACATACTTTCCCATTTGCTAATCATGTCACTGCAACTTTGACGAAATGCTGGTAACATATTCTACAGCAAAGAAGATCAACAAATAACAAAGGAAATATATCAAACTTAAGTGTTTTGAGAATTGTTATATTAAGTTATGTGCATAGTTTCAACCGTTAAATGGGTCGACATCACTCCCTTGATTAATTATTTCTACTTACTGAGGTTGCTCATTCTATTATATTTTCACTTTTTTCAGAGATAGCGGAGGCTTAATATTAGCTACCACGAGGGAAATTGAGAATTTTGGAGCATAGTGATTTGAAAAATCTTAAGATGATTTGATTATGATGTATAATATGTATTTATAGTTTATTAACGATTTTGGAGCACTAGGTTATATACTTTTATAACTTAATGATGTTGAGTGGCTATTTGATGATTCGTATAACATATTAAAGAATATAGATGCCCTGATTAACGTGTGGGTATTTTTAAATACAAACACTTGTGGAATTTTTATGAGAAAAATATTATGTATATATGTACTTTTGTGGGATCGGGGCGTTACATGCTTTCTTTAAAGAGGGAGAAGAATTTTTTTTTTTTTTTTTTTTTTTGATATGTCCACAGAAGGGGATGAGGAATGGGAATTTGAACTAGTACATTCGAACTAGTAACCTTCGATTCATTGAGCGTGGTCAACAGCCAGTTGAACTACCTCTAGGAGACAAAGGAAAAATATTTATGACTCAACATACAACATTTTCAAACAATAAGTTTAATTCAAATGCCGTTGTAATTGAATCTAAATGGGAAGAATAAACTAACCTTGAGCTTCTCTAGATGGAAAGCTGGATTGATAATTTTTCTGTGTTTAGCCCATTTTTCAGCGTCATATTGTAAAATTCCGGTTGCTAGCAATTTGGCAAATGGAGTTCCTTCTATCTTCCGAAAGTCAGAGATGTTGGAGAAGACATCTTTCAATTGTTCAGGGTTCATAATGTTCACCCTGGGTGTTGGGCCAACCCACATAAATGAATTCTTACCTGCTTATATGTTTTTGTTCTTTGTTTAGCATAGATGTAATAAGTTTGAGAAGAAGAAGATTTAATGCTCTATTCAAATAATGGTTGATGACATGCATATATATCACTTTTTTATGCATTTTATAATTGATAGAAATTTCTTACAAATTGGGTATAGGAAGTCTCACAACCAGCCTTTAAAAAAATAACACGTCTCTTAGCACGTGAGAATCACGTATTTTTTTAATAGCATTAATAAGAAATGACACCTATCACTTTTAAAAATTGGTAGAAATTCTGTGCACGTGGTGGACACATTATTCATGACCTAGCTCATATTAGAGCATTTCTTGTGAACTAGTTATTATTTAGTTAAAATTTGGCTAGAAAACTCATATATATATATATATATATATATAGTTTAGCTAGCTCCTTCCAAAAGAACTTTACATTAAATTCTCTAAATCTTTCTCCACTCTATTAAAACATTCTTCTTTATCATATTATGTTATAATGTAAATTAAATAATTAAATTCATAATTTCTTATCAATTTAAACTTTTGAAATAAGTGATGATTTAGAGTAATGCTAAACGTCTCCCTTATGTCCTATCAAAATTAATGTGGCTTTTAAATTTGTCATTGAACTTTAATCCAATTATAATTTTTAGAAGCTACATCAATTTTGGAAGGACACAATCGGGACATTTAGTATTACTTAGTAATTTAACATGATATTAGAGGCAAAGATAATGAATTCAAATCCCAACTTTACAATTCACTACATCTTAATTATAAAAATATTCTACGTAGGACCTCGCTTATTAGCGAGACTTACTAGTTGAATAATGGACTGAAATTTGTCCATCCATTGGAAATTAATCATGATAGTTAATAGGAGATGGATGTGGAGGTACCTTTGACCACAACCTAGCTGTTCTACATGTAACATATTTGGATATATATATGTCTCTAGATGCCCTATTGTTTCCATGCAAAATGTGACAGAACAACCCAACTAGCAGCATAGTTGGGGACAGAAACAAGAAAAAGCTTCAAGAGCAAAATCAAATGAGACCAAGAGAAGAAAACCAATAGAAATTGAGACCGAGAGAACAAGAAAACAAGACTGAGAGAACAAGATTTTAGAGGGACGCAAAAATCAACATCAGCCCAATGACTTCAAAGTGCCAATCGCACCAACTTTCTTGTCAACCAAACACTTCACAGAGAAACCAAAAAAAAAAAAAAAAAAACCACTTTCATTTCATCAAAGGAATAGTTAACCCAAGTAGCTAGAAATAGGAATAGTAGATACCATAATTGTGGACATTTTGATGGAAGAAGGGGACGACACGTGGTGCAATGTCATTGGTGAAGTTGATTGGGGTAGACCAGGCTTGACTGGTCATCTTAGAGCTGTCCTTCAAATCTCCAAACAAAAGCCTGTAGGAGTTGCCGGTGAGACCCTGCTCTCTCAGGCGCCTCTCCAGCGTTTTAGGCCTCACCCACACCCAACTCAACACTCTCCATGCTGATGTTAGCACCACCACCACGGCGACAATGGAAAGCGCAACCCATGTTTCCATTGTTGATCAAGATTGATTAGAAGCTAGCAAGCACGTACTGCGCGCCCTGCAAAAGAAGAAGAAGGAGAAGGTGATAGATAGATAGGGCCAGGGTGATAGCCAAGTTAGTGGTATTCATGAGCCATTAGTGTTTGAAGACCTGTACGGCCTCTGGTGGCTGGCAGGATCCCTAGCTTATCTTAATTAAGCTGTCTGTCGCCACATGAAATAAGAAGAAGGTGAAGTAATTGTTGGACAACATAATTATAGTTTATATCCTACTTTTAATCATTTCATATTGACTATGAATAGTTGGGACATGTGATAATTTACCTCTTAAACTATTAATTACGATAATATTAGTAGAATGACAAAATTATCCTTTATAAAATTTTCAACAAGACAAAAATATCCTTAAAAAGTTGGAAACAAAATTAAATTTTAGTTATTTTGTTTTTATTTTAGTAAGGGTAATTTTGTTATTTTTTTAAAATTGAGGATATATTGTCATTGTTTTGGCAACTAAAGAAAAAAAAAATTGCATGTCTTCCATAACAGATATGAGGATATGCGTTCACAAGGAAGGGATTGATTCGGTCCCCCCTTTCAATTAGAAAAAAAGAAAAGAGGGATTGATTTAGTATATATGGAATATTTTGTAATTGCACAATACCACGATATCATGGAGGATTGCTGCATTGTATATTTACTTAGTATAATTGTTTTTTTTTTTTTTTTGCATGTTCACACAAGGGAAGGAGAAATGAGTATTCGAACTAATTACCTCTGTTTTATAAGGCGTAGTACACAGGCGATTGAGTTATTCCTTGGGATTACTTAGTATAATTGTGTTGATTTATATTCATAATTAATTTTAAATCAAACCAAACTTTTTTTTTTTTCGATTTGTTAAACACTCCATAATGCATTAAAATATATTTTATTTTATTTTAATTCTATTCTTGGCCCATCCCTTCAAATAAAATCCTAACTTTGCCACTGATAGTATATGATACAATTAGGATACAATTAGGAGAGCAACAGCTAACAGCTAGCCTTGAATAAGATGTTAGCTTGAATACCTTTTTCTTGAAAGAGTTTAAATTTAGTGGCGGACCCAGCATCTTCACTAATGGGAGGCATTTTTTATGAATAAAAATATAAAATTAATTAAATATAAAAAATAACAAGCTCTTATTTATAAATATGCTCTTCGAATTTTGTCTCTATCATAATCGTATGTTTTTTTTCTTCTTAATTTGAACATCATCAAAAATTAAATATCAAAACAATTATTAAGGATAAGCTTATAATTTATATATATTTATATATATATATATATATATGAAAGTAAATATATAATTTATAAATATATATATTTTTGGGGTTGAGGGTCGACCCCCTTAATCCGCCCTTGTATATATATATATATATGAAAGTAACATGAGAAATAGAACATGGGGATCATGAGTGCCAAGTGTGGCATGTCACCCCCCTTGGAAATGCAATTCGGCCACGTCCCATCCATCTGCAAGCTGGCACCATACTCTTTCATCATTTATATAAATAAATAAATAAATATATATATTTTTCCTCCGTGCGCCAGTCGAAGCTCCCTCTCCCCCTCTTTTTTTCTTTCTTCTGCAACTCACTCACTGATCTCTCTTCCTCACCCTCTCTCCCGCTCACTCGAGAGCTCTCTCCCGCTCACTCGAGAGCTCTCTCTTCTTCCTCACTCTCTCTAGCCGTCTCTCTTCCCGCTCACTCTCTCTCAAGCTTACTCTTCTTCCTCAGCCCGTCCTCCGTAGCTTAGCCGTACCCCCACCAGCCATACATCGAGGACTCCGGCATCTCATCTCTGGCAGTCGTTTGTCCTCCTCATCTTTGTCCTCTACTGATTTAGCTTTACAGGGGTAAGGGAATTTTTGGGGGGTTGAGGGTGGGCATATGCCCACCCTCGACCCCCCTTGGATCTGCCCTTGGTTTAAATACTTCGACAAAAAAATAAAAGAAAAGAAAATGTCTATGAAATTAGATGCCACTAGTTCGACTCCCCATCTCCCTCTTATGTGGACATGTCAAAACATAAAAAATAAAAAAAGGTATTCAAGCTAACAATAATTTTGAGTTTTTATGTGTTGAGTTAGGTATTAATGTTCTTCTTTGCTAAATAAGCTTTAGCAAACAAATTTATAAATAATTCCAAAGGTTGATGATGATGCAGTTCCCAATATTTTTTTAAAACTATGGAAGAAGGTATGGTACACACGTGCAAGAGAAAAAAAAATAAAAAAAGGTATAAAGTGCAACTTACAAAGCACAAAAAAGAGACCAAAAAATCTTTATAAAGTTATAAAGTCTAGCTTTGTTCACATGTTCAACTCTTCCTGATAATTTTCTTAAAGTATGGAAGAAGACATGGTACATGCTAACATGCATGCAAGAGAAGAAAAAAAAAAAATACAGCGTGCAACTTGCAAAGCACAAAAAAGAGGCCAAAAAATCAATTGTTATTTCTAATTTTCTAAGCCACACATTTTGTTTCCTAGAGTAATGTGTCAATTAAATTCAAAGAGGCTAAAGATCAATTGTCAAATTTTCTTACATCTTACAAAAATTACAAAACTTTGAGGCATTTTTCTTCTTTAAGACTTGTCGATTTTTCCTTTCATTTTCTAACTTCAATGAAAAATTGAGGTACGTAATTAAATTTTTATATTTAGATTTAAATTGTTGATTTTTCTTTTTACTTTCCAACTTTAACGAAAAATTGAGGTATGTAATTAAATTTTTATATTTATATTTAAATTGTTTTTTTAAATTAATTGTTTTGATATTTGGGAAAAATGCATTTTACCCTCTAAAGTATCCATAGATATGCAATTTTACCATAATGTTTAAAAAGTGAAATAAGGCCCCCCCAAAGTTTCAAACCTTAACACAAGCCCTCAATTAATGTTTACACTTTACCCCCTGAAGTAATTTATGTTTACACTTTACCCTCACAAAGTATCTAGATTTCAGGGGTAAAGTGTAAAATTAGGGGGTAGACTAAAGTGTAAAACATAAATTACTTCAGGGGGGATAAAATATAAACATTGGTCTTTTTTGCCAATATCAAATACTTTGTGGGGGTAAAGTGTCACTTTTTAAATATTTGACGTAAAATTACAAATGAGTGGATAGTTCAGAGGGTAAAATGTATTTTTCCCTTGATATTTATATTGCTATTCTTGAAAATTGTTTTTAAGCGAAACTTCACTTTAAATCCCTGAACTTCCACATGATTTGACTAACCCCCCTCGAATTTTAAAATATTTCAATTTGGACCCCTGAACTTTCAATTGCAATCATTTTGAACCCCTCTGTCAAAATTACCCTTCACTTTTAACATTTAAAATTTAACGGAGGGGTTCAAATCGATTGCAATTGAAAGTTCAGGGATCTAAATTGAAAGATTTTAAAATTTGAGGGGGATTTGTCAAATTACGTGAAACTTTAGGGGTTTAAAGTGAAGTTTCCCCTAAAATTTCTTTTAACTTTATTCTTGCTATTAAAAGTGCATATGCATTTCACGTGCAAATGGACACATAACCTTTTTATAGATGAAGCTGAAAAAAGTTTTTTTAACCGAGGATACGCTTGGCATTGCTATCTCATAAGCAAAAAGTGCGATTTTAAACCAAATAGTAAAATATGAATTGTTTGGAATTGTATTTTTAAAAAATTACGATTTAAAAAAATAGAAAATTAGCTTTTTTAAATCGTAAGTAATGACGCACAATTTTAAAAAATAAACTATAATTTTACCAAACGTTTAACTAGGTTTTTTAAAAAAATAATTTTTACATTGTATATTTTAATATTATTATTTGAAAATCATAAACCCAAACCCACCTGACTCAGAAGAAAAATTCGGTCGGCAAAGGGTCCACCAGGCATGTGAGGAAACGGTATTTCACGGAGTCGGTCGTTTCCTACATATATATATATATATGGTGATAGCCAAATTCAACCTGGATTGCGTAAGCACGTGCGTCTGCATGTGTCACGTTTATATTTAATTCCATCTCTCATAAACTTCACGCTCCCTGTTGGATCACTTATATGCGTATAGAGATGACAAATTACTTTCTATAAAACCCCATGGCCTTTGGGATTGAAGAAATTCACTTTATTACCTTTATATATAGAGTAGCGATATTTGGCCCACCGCGTGCCTGAATGATAAGCACATTGGCCAAATATCACTACCCTTATATATATAAATTGTTTTTCTTTTTCTTTTGGAACAATATAGCATATAATTAAGTAACATGGCTTTTCAATCATTTCATACAATTTCATTAGTTTTTATTTTTATTTTTTATTTTTTTATTTTTTTTATTTTATGGACTAGTTGAAAACTACAAGGTAGTGATTACAGTCACAAAACGCCAATCAACGTTTCCTTAATTCTTAATATCCTTTATCTTCTACTAGGGACGGAGAACATGATCATTTATACTTCATTTGAATTGGATAATATCTATTTAGTTATAATAGAGAGATATTTTTATCTTTTTACTTTTGAGGAGATAAAAATACTCATCCACTATAACTAAATGAATACTAGAGAGCCAAATAAATTAACCTAAAAAAAGTTTTAAACTGATGTGACAAGAGTTTTTAAATTAAAAAAAAAAATGTAATTTTCTTTCCCTTTGTTTGTTACTCATTATCTGCCATATCAATTTATAAATTTTTCTGTGTTCATTTGTTTGGCTCTCTAGCACTACCCAATAGATATTATCCAATTCAAATGGATTGAAGAGGATACTAATTCTAGGGATGGAGGCAAAGTTTACTGGGGGATAAGGGCCAATAAATTGGTTACTAGGGGCCATATTAAAATATATATATATATATACATATATAAATATAAATTATTATTTTTACCTTCAATTTGTATTTCCTTATGAGTTGAGGGGTGGGCCTACGTCCCTCTCTCCCACCTTTAATCAATGAAACAAAAGTCATCCATGAAAAAGAAAATTTCCTTTCGGCCTTTTCCTCCTTTGAATAGAAAATGGGAGCGGTTGGTGATGAGGACATGGCTAGCACGAGATCATGGAATGCGAATCCAATTCAAGTTTTCATTGGTCCAGTTACAAGGGCACGTGCTAAGAAATTTCAAAATGCATTAAGTGGGCTGTTTCAAGGGATTTGGGGTCAAGCAAGCACGTGGAGGCCCATTGATGGTGATGAACGAAATCTGCAGCCCTTAACAAGTGTGATTCAACTCCAAGAAAGTCAAAATGGCAAATTGGGAGCCGATTTAGGATTGAAATGAATTGCTTCTTTCTTGTCGCACAATTTTAGGCTGAAATATTAAGGAATTAAAGTCATATTTGACTTCCTCAAATTGAGGCTGAAATTATTTGCAAATTGGGAGCCGATTTAGGACTGAATTGATTCTTTTTTGCTATACAATTTTAGGCTGAAATATTAAGGAATTAAAGTTAGATTTGACTTCCTTAAATTGAGGTCGAAATTATCTTAGTTTAAGAATATTTTATTTTCAACTTTTCCTTTTTCGTTGCCTTAAGCACATTTTTAGGAATTATTGTTGCCATCTTTGGGATTTCTAAGGCTGATCTTCTGTGGCCATAGTATTATAAATTGTACTTTTTCCATTCAATAAAGGGCAGTTGTTTGATTCATAAAAATTGAGAGTAATTTCTCTTTTGTTCTTTGAGAACTTATTTGAACTTATCAGATTTCTCTATGGCGTTCATCCTTGACTTATCAATCGAGTATTCCATCCTTGATTGTGGCGTCCTCCTTTAT
>CM017328.1:8848521-8872997 GCA_006937295.1 Carpinus fangiana | reverse complement strand
TTTTAAACGCAATCTCAAATATGCTCTTATAATTTTGTGGGTTTTAATGTATCGACACGTATTTCTTTATATTGATACGAAATGGGACACGTGATCCAATCTCAAACGTTTCGAATATTGATCCTAAAAGTGAGAAATTGAAGTAAGAATTTGACTATGTCCACCCAAAATGAATAAATACATCAATTGGGTGAAGCATTGGTATGTGGTATTGTTATATATGCATCATGACATAAGANGAAGTTTTTTTTCTTCTCAAAAGCTCTTTTTGACTTAAAAACTTTATTTTTTAAACGCAATATCACTTATGCTCTTATAATTTTGTGGGTTTTAATGTATCGACACGTATTTCTTTATATTGATACGAAATGGGACACGTGATCCAATCTCAAACGTTTCGAATATTGATCCTAAAAGTGAGAAATTGAAGTAAGAATTTGACTATGTCCACCCAAAATGAATAAATACATCAATTGGGTGAAGCATTGGTATGTGGTATTGTTATATATGCATCATGACATAAGAAGCAGAGTATGGGATGCCCACTTTCATTTTATAGGAGAGGGATGCCCACTTTCATTTTAAACTTTTCTTACGGACTCATGGAACCATGCAACTAGCTAGTTTTCTACAATGGAACACCTTCTAAAATATTTTTTATTATTTTATTTATTAATTTAAATACTTTTGAGACCATGATCTAATATGATATTAGAACAAATGTCTTAATTTTAAATCTCACTTTAAAATTTATTACCAATTACAATGAGCGGAAGCGTTAAAATATTAATCAAATGACCCAAACCAATTACAATTACAATGAGCGGAAGCGTTAAAATATTACCAATTACAATTAGCAGTTATAATCGGTTTTTTAAAAATGGACTTTTGGGCTTTTTTTTTTTATATATATATTTTAGGCCTTAATTTTTCAAATATTTTGGGCTTATTTTGCCATATTTTTTGTGCTTATTTTGCCATATTGAACGAAAAACATGCTATTTTTTGGGCTTATTTTACCTACATAGTCATAATGCACAAATCCATTAAATGACCCAAACCAAAACATATTACAAACCACTGAAAGTCTGAAACTAGTAAATGTAAGNCCTAGGTGGTTAGCAGTTATTTTATAATCGGCGGTTAGCAGTTATAACCGGTTTTTTTAAAAATGGACTTTTGGGCTTCTTTTTTTTATATATATATATTTTAGGCCTTAATTTTTCATATATTTTGGGCTTATTTTGCCATATTTTTTGTGCTTATTTTGCCATATTGAACGAAAAACATGCTATTTTTTGGGCTTATTTCACATACATAGTCATAATGCACAAATCCATTAAATGACTCAAACCAAAACATACTACAAACCACTGAAAGTCTGAAACTAGTAAATGTAAGCAAAACAAATATTACAAGCATTAGGTTTCATCTCATTCTCCAACCAAAACGGTGTTGTTTTGGATTTTTTTAAATATTTAATTAATATATTTTTATATAATTATATATAAATAAAGGCAGTTAGCAGTTATAACCGATTTTTCATACCCCTAAAATCGCTAACTACAACCGGCCTAGGCGGTTAGCGGTTTTTAATAATCGCTTTATAAAGCGGTTAACGGTTATTAAAAAGCAGTTATAAATTGTTAGCGGTTGGACCAATTAAATCTTGCTACATGTCATGTAATTGATTTTTTTTTTTAAAAAAAAAAAATTAAATATATATTATTTCACAAAAAGAAGAAGAAGAAGGGGGTGGCCCCCAATTGAGCAAAGGGAAGACCCACTTGGGGTGTAATCCCTTACCCTTTTTTGTTTTTTTATATGTCCACATAAAGAAAAAAGGAAAGAGATTCGAACTAGTGATCTTCGTTTTATAAGGTGTGATCCAAAAACGATTAAGCTATCCACTGGGGACAACCGATTAAGCTATAACCACCCTCAAGACCCACTGGGGGTGTAATCCCTTACCTTTTTTCCTTTACATGCCCACACAAAGAAAAGAAGAGGGAGATTCGAACTAGTGATCTTCGCTTCATAAGGTGTGGTCCAAAGACGATTAAGCTATCCCTTGGGGACAACCGATTAAGCTATCTCTTACCTAGATTTATAATAAAAACTATAATCCTTTTAACTCACTAGGTGTATACCATAATCAAACTCCTATCAAGAGCCCAATAATCAACCTATTGATTTGAAATTTTTCTGCGTGGTCATCAGTACAAATATATAGCCATATAGGGAGGGCGTTTACTAAGCCGTAATAAATTTGTACTACCAAAACAACAATAGAAGTAGAAAAATGAGTTCCAACTCTGAAGCACAAGCTCACCATGTGGTTCTCTTTCCCTTCATGTCTAAAGGCCACACCGTCCCAATCCTCCACCTAGCCCATCTCCTCCTCCGCCGTGGCCATGCCGTCACCGTCTTCACCACCGCAGCCAACCGTCCATTCATCGCTCACTCCCTCGCTCACACTTCCGCCTCCGTCATCAACCTTCCCTTCCCTCAAAACGTGGCTGACGACATCCCCGCTGGCATCGAGAGCACTGACAAACTGCCCTCGACGTCTATGTTCCATTCATTTGCGAACGGCACCAAGCCCATGCAGCCCGCCTTCGAAAGAGCGCTCGAGACTCTTCCACGTGTCAGCTTCATTGTCTCTGATTGGTTCCTCTGGTGGACCCAGGAGCCCGCCTCCAAATTCAACATCCCCCGGTTCGTATTCCATGGTATGAGCTATTACTCCAGGGCAGTGAGCCGGGCTGTGGCTTGGAATCGGCTTCTCTTTGGAGTCGGTGGACCCGAGTCGGACGACGAGTTGATAACAGTGGATCCTTTTCCATGGATCAAAGTCACTAGAAATGACTTCGAACAACATTTTAAGGACCCGGAGCCAAAGGGTCTGGCTTTTGAGTTCGTTATGAATGTTAGAATCGCAGAAATGAATAGCTACGGCGTCATATTCAACAGTTTTCATGAGCTTGAGCCTTTGTTTGTTGATTTTTGGAATCGTGAGTGTTCACCCAAGGCCTGGTCCGTGGGGCCTCTTTGCCTGGCTGAGCGGCCAAAGGAATCCCACATTAAGCCCGCATGGGTGCAGTGGCTGGACAAGAAGCGTGAGCAGGGGAGCTCTGTTCTGTACGTAGCCTTTGGGTCTCAAGCGGATATTTCCCCTGCACAACTCAAAGAAATAGCAACTGGTTTGGAAGAATCCAGAGTCAATTTCTTGTGGGTGACAAGAAAGAGTGAGGCGGAGGTTTTAGAGGGGTTTGAAGAGAGAGTGAAAGACACAGGAATTGTGGTGAGGGAGTGGGTTGACCAAAGGGAGATTTTGATGCACGAGTGTGTGCAGGGGTTTCTAAGCCATTGTGGGTGGAATTCTGTTCTGGAGAGCATATGTGCTGGAGTACCAATCCTGGCATGGCCGATGCTGGCAGAGCAACATTTGAATGCGAGAATGGTGGCAGAGGAGTTAAAGGTGGGGCTGAGGGTTGAGACCGTTGATGGGTCAGTGATGAAACTTTTGATAAAAGAATTAATCTTTATTGAATGAATATACACTGTCAGGTTCACAACTATATATAACATAATAGACTAAAGGTATACGTTACTGTACAGAGAAATCATGGTTGTCAATTACAAGACTATATGCAGGATTCTAGTAAGTTTCCTTGTGTAAACCTTTCCTAGTTTATACGCATTGACTGATTTGAAATCCTTTCCATGTTGGTGCAGAATAATTGTCTTAATGCTTGAGCGTATCAGTCGTGATCTTGTCTTCTTGATGCAGCAACTTATCTTCTTGAGGTGTTGGTGAGTTGTCAATAGTTGATTGGTTAACACCCCCTTGCAAGCTGATGGGGGGGAGACACACCATCAATTTGTCTTTGAGAAAGTTGAATCGAACAGAGGAGAGGCCTTTCGTGAAAATGTCCGCAACTTGGTCAATAGTGGAGATGAACTTCAAACAAACATCTTTATTGGCAACCTTTTCCCAAATGAAGTGCACATCAACTTCAATGTGTTTTGTACGAGCGTGAAAGACTGGATTGAAGGCCAAAGCAATTGCCCCAATGTTATCACACCATACAATGGGGGGAGATAAAAGTGGGAGTTGTAAGTCCTTGAACAACATACGTAACCAATAAAGCTCAGCCACAATCATGGCAAGAGCCCGATATTCAGCCTCAGTGCTACTGTGGGAGACAGTGGGCTGTTTTTTTGCACACCAAGATATAAGACAAGGACCCAAAAAAACACCATATCCCGTGGTGGAACGACGATCATTCGGATCACCAGCCCAATCTGAATCACTGTAAGCATGAAAATCAAGAGTTCCACGGGTAAAGTAGAGGCCATGGTCTATAGTTCCTTTGAGGTAACGGAGAACTTGTTTGGCAGAGGACCAATGAGCAGTGGTGGGAGCATGAAGATGTTGGCAGAGCTGATTTACGGAGTATGCAATCTCAGGTCTAGTGAGTGTACAATATTGCAAAGCACCGACGACACTGCGGTATTCACTAATATCAGAGAGAGGATCCCCAGACTGTGATGACAATTTGCCACCAGAAACACACGGAGCTGAATATGGTTTAGCACCAACCATACGGGCACGATGAAGAACATCCAAGATGTATTTACTCTGGCGAAGGTGTAGACCATGGGTTGTCCGTGTAACCTGTATACCCAGAAAATACCCAAGAGGTCCAAGATCTTTTAAGGCAAATTCAGTTTGAAGTCGTTGGATGAGAGAGGCCAAAAATGTGCTATGAGTCCCTGTCAACACAATATCGTCAACATATACAAGCAAGAAAATATGAATACCTGATTTATGATATGTGAACAAAGAGGTATCCATAGAAGAAGCTGTGAATTCCAAGTCAAGAAGACACTGTGATAATCGATGAAACCAGGCACGCGGTGCCTGTTTGAGTCCATATAAGGACTTATGTAGCCTACAAACGTGATTTGGAAGTAGAGGATCAACAAAGCCCCGTGGTTGCTCCATGTACACTTCTTCAGGTAAAATACCATGAAGAAATGCATTGGAGACATCTAGTTGACGAAGTGGCCAGTCAAAATGGACAGCAAGAGCGAGAATAACACGTTCCGTTGCTGGTTTAATAACAGGGCTGAAAGTCTCCGAAAAATCAACGCCACATACCTGATCAAAACCCTTGGCAACCAAGCGGGCTTTATATCGATCAATGGTTCCATCCGCACGTTGCTTCAATTTGTACACCCATTTGTTACGGATGACTTCTGATGAGTAGGCCGAGGAACTAAGCTCCATGTTTTGTTCGCCAGTAGAGCGTCAATTTCATGTCCCATGGCTTGACGCCACTCAACCAAGGTAATGGCTTGAGAGTAGCAAGTGGGTTCTGGAGGAAGAGTTATAGTGTGCAGGGCTGTAAGTGAATGTTTGGAGGAATAAAAGAGCTTGAAATCAGGAAATTCTTTGGGTTTAAGAGTACCCGTTTGTGCACGAGTGAGCATACGAGTGGGAGGAAGAGGTAGAGTAGGAGAAGGAGATGAATTTGGGGAAGATGGATGTGTGCGTGAGTCAGAAGATTGGAGGAGGTTACGTGGCAGATTTTTAGAGAGAGAAGCATGGGATTCGGTTGAGGAAGATATGCGTGAATGAGGGGAATTAATGGCTGAATCTGGTGAAGATAAAGGTAAGCTTGAAATAGGGGATTGGGTGGGATTAGGTGGCAGAATTTCAGGGACAAAAACAAAGGCTGAACTGGTGGGATTAGGTGGCTGATTTTCAAGGACCGAATCTGGCAAATTTGTGCTAGGGACATGGGATTGAGTGATTGAGTTGGGTGAAAAAGGAAGGTTAGGTGGCGTAGAGGTAGGTGCAACATGGACAGCTGGAAGAGTCAAAGAGGAAGGATGAGAAAGAGTAGGAGATATGTGGGCGGTAGTGGGGAGACCAGGAAATTTTTTTTCATCAAACACTACGTGGCGGGACAAATAAATTTTTTTGGAGACTGGATCGTAGCATCGATAACCTTTATGATGAGAGGAATATCCAAGAAAAATGCACATTTCACTACGAAAGGCAAGTTTGTGAGAGGAGTAGGGACGAAGAAGTGGATAACACACACAACCAAAACTCCTTAAATGAGAATAATCAGGTGACCGCTGAAATAATTTACTATAAGGAGAATCATTGAGTAAAACAGGTTTAGGAAGACGATTAATAAGGAAGATAGCAGTGAAAAAGGCATCTACCCAAAATGTGGAAGGAAGGTGTGATCGAGCAAGAAGAGACAACCCAATGTCCATAATGTGTCGATGTTTTCTCTCGGCAACACCATTTTGCTGAGAGGTATAAGGACACGTGAGGCGATGTAAAATACCATGGGTGTCAAAAAAAGAAATAAATTGTTTGGATACATATTCGCCTCCATTGTCAGACTGAAATTGTTTGATACGACAAGAAAAGAGATTTTCTACTAGAGTCTTAAATTTCACAAAACAAGAAAACACTTCACTTTTATTAAAAATTGGGTACATCCATGTAAATCGTGAGTAATCATCGATAAATATAACATAATATCGACAACCACAATGAGAAACAATGGGAGAAACCCATACATCCGAGTGAATAAGTTCAAGAGGACAAGAGGAAATTCTAGTGGAATTAGAAAACGGGAGTTTTGTTGTTTTTCCCATTTGACAATGAGAGCAGATGTGATCAATGCTCAGCGATCCAGCCACAGGAAGTTGAAAATTGGAGACGACCCGCTTGGTAACTTGAGAGGAAGGATGACCCAACCTTGCATGCCAAACATCAAGAGATGTTTTGACACCAAAGAGGGCGATATGGGCACGACACTTATTGACGAAATATTTATTGAGATGAATGGGATAGAGACCACCCTCACTTTGACCCTCTAGGAGTGTCATGCCCGTTTTGTTGTCCTTAACAAAATAATGGGAACCGGTTAGGATAAAGAAGCAATCATTATCTAAACAAAATTGATTGATGGAAAGTAAGTTGGCCATAGCCGTGGGGCAATGAAGAACCCGATTGAAATGAAAGGACGAGGAAGGTGTTTGGAGAGTGAAAGAACCTGTGTTATGAATAGGCAACTCAGAGCCATTACCAATGGCTACAGAGTCATCACCACCATAGGATTCATGAAGAGACAATTTGGCAACATCATTGGTGATGTGGTTGTTGGCGCCACTGTCGGCATACCACAGATCATCCTCAGGAATTGTGTGAGTTTGGGTGACCATAGCGGCAAGTTGGGCTGGAGGGTGTCGTCCTTGAAAACTATAGTCCATCCGATGGAAGCAGTCAAGAGCCCTATGACTGAGTTTGCCACAAATCTGGCATGGGCTGCGAGGAGCACTATTGAAGTTGTGAGGAGCAGGCTTGGGCTGGCTGGAATTGGTTCTCGCCGGCGGTAATGAGAATTTAGACTTCGGTGGATGTGAGCGAGGAGAAAAGTGTGGCTGCGAGGAAGAAGTCTGATGTGACCGTGGAGTGAATTGGAGTTTGGATTTCCGTGGGCCATGGGGTGGGGACTTCCTTGCAATCATAGCAAAAGATGATGGGATTGCTTGATTTTGTTGTTCAAGCAACATCTCATGGGACAGTAATTTGGATTGAAAATCATCAAAACTCATTGTAGAGTCATGTAGAGCAAAAGAGCAAGTAGTGATGAAGGTAGTAAGCATAGCATTCAGACCTCCAATAACAGCAGAAATAAGGTCATCTTCTTCAACTGGTTTACCAACGGCGGCGAGCTGATCAGCGCAAAGCTTGGCTTCATGAAGATATTCGGTGCAGGTTTTGCTACCTTGATGTAAATTTTGCAATTGGCGCTTGAGATTGAGAACCCCGAGAGCAAGACTGAGAGGCATATCGTTTGGATAAAGACATCCAAACCTGCCTTGCAGAACAGAGACCATATAAGGTGGATAAAACTTTGTCACTAAGAGAGGCATTAAGCCAACTCATGACAAACTGATCTTTTTTAAGCCAGAGTACATACTCGGGATTAAGATTAGTGGAATCCTTTCCATTTGCATCTGGCAGAAATTTGGCTGGGCACGGTTGTGTACCATCCACGAAGCCCAGCAGATCATGACTCTGTAATATAGGACAACATTGGAATTTCCAAGTTGGGTAGTTGGAACCATCCATGCGGGTTCCAATCTGTTGCATATTTGGTGGTGTGAAGACAGTGGATTTGGGAGTAGAGCTTGATAGAGCCATGAGGAATAAAATAGGAAGGGAAAAAAAAAAATTATATTTTGGAGCGGAAGCAGGATCTAAGCGTGAGCTAATAGCTCTGATACCATGAAACTTTTGATAAAAGAATTAATCTTTATTGAATGAATATACACTGTCAGGTTCACAACTATATATAACATAATAGACTAAAGGTATACGTTACTGTACAGAGAAATCATGGTTGTCAATTACAAGACTATATGCAGGATTCTAGTAAGTTTCCTTGTGTAAACCTTTCCTAGTTTATACGCATTGACTGATTTGAAATCCTTTCCATGTTGGTGCAGAATAATTGTCTTAATGCTTGAGCGTATCAGTCGTGATCTTGTCTTCTTGATGCAGCAACTTATCTTCTTGAGGTGTTGGTGAGTTGTCAATAGTTGATTGGTTAACAGACATCACTCCCTTGATTAATTATTTCTACTTACTGAGGTTGCTCATTCTATTATATTTACACTTTTTTCAGAGATAGCGGAGGCTTAATATTAGCTACCATGAGGGAAATTGAGAATTTTGGAGCATAGTGATTTGAAAAATCTTAAGATGATTTGATTATGATGTATAATATGTATTTATAGTTTATTAACGATTTTGGAGCACTAGGTTATAGACTTTTATAACTTAATGATGTTGAATGGCTATTTGATGATTCATATAACATATTAAAGAATATAGATGCCCTAGTTAACCTGTGGGTATTTTTAAATACAAACACTTGTGAAATTTTTATGTGAAAAATATGATGTATATATGTACTTTTGTGGGATTGGGGCGTTACATGCTTTCTTTAAAGAAAGAGGGAGAATAAATTTTTTTTTTTTTATTATTTTTTTTTTGATATGTCCACAAAAGGGGATGGGGAATGGGAATTTGAACTAGTACATTCGAACTAGTAACCTTCGCTTCATTGAGCGTGGTCAACAGCCAGTTGAACTACCTCTAGGAGACAAAGGAAAAATATTTATGACTCAACATACAACATTTTCAAACAATAAGTTTAATTCAAATGCCATTGTAATTGAATCTAAATGGGAAGAATAAACTAACCTTGAGCTTCTCTAGATGGAAAGCTGGATTGATAATTTTTCTGTGTTTAGCCCATTTTTCAGCGTCATATTGTAAAATTCCAGTTGCTAGCAATTTGGCAAATGGAGTTCCTTCTATCTTCCGAAAGTCAGAGATGTTGGAGAAGACATCTTTCAATTGTTCAGGGTTCATAATGTTCACCCTGGGTGTTGGGCCAACCCACATAAATGAATTCTTACCTGCTTATATGTTTTTGTTCTTTGTTTAGCATAGATGTAATAAGTTTGAGAAGAAGAAGATTTAATGCTCTATTCAAATAATGGTTGATGACATGCATATATATCACTTTTTTATGCATTTTATAATTGATAGAAATTTCTTACAAATTGGGTATAGGAAGTCTCACAACCAGCCTTTAAAAAAATAACATGTATCTCTTAGCACGTGAGAATCACGTATTTTTTTAATAGCATTAATAAGAAATGACACCTGTCACTTTTAAAAATTGGTAGAAATTCTGTGCATGTGGTGGACACATTATTCATGACCTAGCTCATATTAGAGCATTTCTTGTGAACTAGTTATTATTTAGTTAAAATTTGGCTAGAAAACTCATATATATATATATATATATATATAGTTTAGCTAGCTCCTTCCAAAAGCACTTTACATTAAATTCTCTAAATCTTTCTCCACTCTATTAAAACATTCTTCTTTATCATATTATGTTATAATGTAAATTAAATAATGTAAATTAATAATTTCTTATCAATTTAAACTTTTGAAATAAGTGATGATTTAGAGTAATGCTAAACGTCTCCCTTATGTCCTATCAAAATTGATGTAGCTTTTAAATTTGTCATTGAACTTTAATCCTATTATAATTTTTAGAAGCTACATCAATTTTGGAAGGACACAATCGGGACATTTAGCATTACTTGGTAATTTAATATGATATTAGAGCCAAAGATAATGAATTCAAATCCCAACTTTACAATTCACTACATCTTAATTATAAAAATATTCTACGTAGGACCTTGCTTATTAGCGAGACTTACTAGTTGAATAATGGACTGAAATTTGTCCATACATTGGAAATTAATCATGATAGTTAATAGGAGATGGATGTGGAGGTACCTTTAACAACAACCTAGCTGTTCTACATGTAACATATTTGGATATATATATGTCTCTAGATGCCCTATTGTTTCCATGCAAAATGTGACAGAACAACCCAACTAGCATAGTTGGAGACAGAAACAAGAAAAAGCTTCAAATGCAAAATCAAATGAGACCAAGAGAAGAAAACCAATAGAAATTGAGACCGAGAGAACAAGAAAACAAGACTGAGAGAACAAGATTTTAGAGGGACGCAAAAATCAACATCAGCCCAATGACTTCAAAGTGCCAATTGCACCAACTTTCTTGTCAACCAAACACTTCACAGAGAAACCAAAAAAAAAAAAAAAAAAACCACTTTCATTTCAGCAAAGGAATAGTTAACCCAAGTAGCTAGAAATAGGAATAGTAGATACCATAATTGTGGACATTTTGATGGAAGAAGGGGACGACACGTGGTGCAATGTCATTGGTGAAGTTGATTGGGGTAGACCAGGCTTGACTGGTCATCTTAGAGCTCTCCTTCAAATCTCCAAACAAAAGCCTGTAGGAGTTGCCGGTGAGACCCTGCTCTCTCAGGCGCCTCTCCAGCGTTTTAGGCCTCACCCACACCCAACTCAACACTCTCCATGCTGATGTTAGCACCACCACCACGGCGACAATGGAAAGCGCAACCCATGTTTCCATTGCTGATCAAGATTGATTAGAAGCTAGCAAGCACGTACCGCGCGCCCTGCAAAAGAAGAAGAAGAAGAAGAAGAAGGTGATAGATAGATAGGCCAGGGTGATAGCCAAGTTAGTGGTATTCATGAGCCATTAGTGTCTGAAGACCTGTACGGCCTCTGGTGGCTGGCAGGATCCCTAGCTTATCTTAATTAAGCTGTCTGTCGCCACATGAAACAAGAAGAAGGTGAAGTAACTGTTGGACAACATAATTATAATTTATATCCTACTTTTAATCGTTTCATATTGACTATGAATAGTTGGATATTGACTATGAATAGTTGGGACATGTGACAATTTACCTCTTAAACTATTAATTACGATAATATTAGTATAGTGACAAAATTATCTTTATAAAATTTTCAATAAGATAAAAATATCCTTAAAAAGTTGGAAACAAAATTAAATTTCAGTAATTTTGTTTTTATTTTAGTAAGGGTAATTTTGTTATTTTTTTAAAATTGAGGATACATTATCATTGTTTTGGCAATTAAAGAAAAAAAATTGAATGTCTTCTATAACAGATATGAGGATATGCATTCACAAGGAAGGGATTGATTCGGTCCCCCCTTTCAATTAGAAAAAAAGAAAAGAGGGATTGATTCAGTATATATGGAATATTTTGTAATTGCACAATACCACGATATCATGGAGGATTGCTGCATTGTATGTTTACTTAGTATAATTGGTTTTTTTTTTTTTTTTTTTTTTTTTTTAACATGTTCACACAAGGGAAGGAGAAATGAGTATTCGAACTAATGACCTCTGTTTTATAAGACATAATACACAAACGATTGAGTTATTCCTTGGGATTTGTTAGAGTTTATGTAGTAGTGTCTTACTAGTATTTGTGTTCTATATTGTGTCTATATTATTAGCCTATATATAGGCCCCTTATGTACATCATTCATTGTGATTCAATATATAACCTTATTCTCAACATGATATCAGAGCATAGGTTTTAAATCACCTTTAAATTTTTTTTTTCCGCATATATATTTATTATTATTTTTTTTTTCAGCTCTGCTAGTGTTTTTCGACAAATATTTTGCTCTGTCCTTTTCGGTTTTTGTTTTCCTCTTGTATTTTTCAGCGGATCAATATATTGTTAGAAACCTCGGAAGACGACCGTTCCAGAGCCGCCGAACACATCCCCATCGGAGATCTCACGCTTCTACACGCGCCGTTTGAAGTTCCGGCCGCCCCGCCACCGCCACAAGCCTCCACGGTGGTCCGATCTGTTTGATCTTCGGCCCATTAGATAGATCTCCTTCCTGCGATTCCAAAACAGGTTCCAGATTGTCAAACAGAGGCCTCACGCGCTTCCACGCGCCGACCCAGTCTCCGCGCGTCATATCCACGCGCCTATCACAGCCTCAACTGCGCGTGCACCACACGCGCCAGTAAACCAGCTTCCACGTCAGCCCTACTGCACGTCAGCCCTACTGACCGTTGACTGTTGACTGTTGACCGCTGACCGTTGACTTTGACTTTGACTTTGGACGTTGACCAAGTGCTTTCTACTCAATTTTTTGGTTCTGATTTCATTTTTGTGGTCTGTTTTTGTATTTGACCATTCTAGATGGCACAAAATGAGATTATTCATCATGTTCAGACTATATTGGATGGCACAAACTTTATAGTCTGGTCCCCATCTATGCGTAGCTTTCTTAAAGGCCGCAAGCTTTGGCTTTATGTGACAGGGGAGATTAAAAAGCCAGTTAATGGGGCTTCTGAAACACATGAGGCTTTCACCACTCGTCTTATTGATTGGGATAGTAATCATCACAAGATTCTTACGTGGTTCCGTAACACCACTATCCCATCTATTTCTGTGCTCTTTGGCAGTTTTGATGAAGCAAAGGGTGTTTGGGATATGCTTGCTTCTCGTTATTCTTCTGTAGATGGTGCTTACGAGTATCAGCTTCTGTTTGAGCTTTTCCATCTGAGGCAGGAATCTGGTCAAAGTATTAATGATTTTCTATGCTTACATGCAATTTTTATGGAACCAAATTGATGTTTTTGACCCTATTTGGAAAGATCCTGTTGATGCTGAGATGTATGTTACACGTAGAAATCAACATCGCCTTCACCAATTTTTGATGGCCTTGCGTGATGATTTCGAGCCTGTTCGGGTGCAACTTTTACACCGTTCTCCTCTTCCCACTTTGGACACTGCCATCTTTGAACTTGTTCGTGCCGAGCATAGATTGCAGACTATACGCTCTCAGCCCAGTCATGCAGTATTGGCTGCACCATCATCTAGTTCTTCGTCAGTTCAGCGAGAGCAACTTGATAGGTCGAATAATCCTCGACTCCCTCCTAAGTCTCGCACCAATAACTATTATTATCAACTTTGTCGACGTCGAGGACACACTATGGATAGGTGTTGGAATAAGAGGAGATCTAATGCACCCATAGCAGCTGCTGCTCAACCAGGTCGTCCTATCTCGTTCTGGTAATGCATCATCCTCTGCCCTTTCAGTCTTGCCAGGTACCTCTTCCCCTTGGCTCTTTGACTCTGCTTGTTGCAATCACATGACACCCCACCCTACTTCATCTACCACATCTGTACCTTCACCTCATTCTTCATTGATTCGCACAGCTGATGGCTCCATTATGACTGTTAAAAATATAGGCACAATCAATACACCTTCCCTTTCTGTTCCTGACGTTTTTCATGTGCTTGAATTGTCCTTCAATCTTCTTTCTGTTGGGCAACTGTGTGAACTTGGATATAAACTTGTTTTTGACTTTTCTGGTGTGCATGTGTAGGATCCTCGTACGAGTCAGACCATTGGGACTGGGCGTAGAATTGGGCGTATGTTCGAACTCTCATCCTTACATCTTCCCACCACTAGCGTCTCTGCTGCTGTTTCTTCGTCACCACCACCTCTTGCACTTTGGCATTCGCATCTTGGTCATGCATCGTTTGTTAGGTTTGTTAGGGACTGTATTTCATGTCAACTTGGTAAACAACCGACTTTGCCTTTTAATAATAGTGAGTCTCATGCTACTGCTTCTTTTGATTTAATTCATTCTGATGTTTGGGGACCTTCTCCTGTTGCTAGTATGAGTGGTTCACGTTATTTTGTTATTTTTGTTGATGATTTCTCTCGTTACACTTGGGTGTTTTTGATGAAATCTCGTTCTGAATTGTTGGATATTTATTGCACTTTTGCCAAAATGGTTCAAACCCAATTTTCAAAACCCATTAAAGCTTTTCGTTCTGATAATGGTTTAGAATATACTCAACATGATTTTCAAGCCATTCTCAAACATTATGGCACTATTCCTCACTTGTCGTGTCCAGGCACCTCACAACAAAATGGTCGAGCTGAAAGAAAACTTAGGCACATTTTAGACACTGTCCGTGCACTTCTCCTTTCCACGTCTGCTCCTACCCCATTTGGTGTGAAACCACTCTCACGGCTGTCTACACGATCAATAGGTTGCCTACCCCTATCCTTGATAACTGCACTCCTTACGAGCGGTTGTTTGGCTCTGTCCCTTCATATCACCATCTTCGTGTCTTTGGTTCTGCCTGTTTTGTTTTACTCCAGCCTCATGAACGCACCAAACTCGAGCCTCGTTCTCAGTTATGTTGTTTTCTTGGATATGGAATGGAACAAAAGGGCTACCGGTGTTATGATCCTGTGTCTCGTCGTCTTCGCATCTCCAGTCATGTAGTTTTTTGGGAGCATCGACCATTCCATGAGATTGGCAAATTCAATATGCCATCCTTCCCTCCCTTTACTACCCTCATTGAGATTCCTCTTTCTCCAACTCTAACTAGCAATGTCTTGCCAGAGTCACTCCCGCTTGAACATCAGTCATTCGATGCCCCAGAGTCACTCCCACTTGAACATCAGTCATCTGATGCCCTTGACGCCGCTTCGCCTGCGTCCCCAAGTTCTGTTTCATCCGAGGATCCGGTCTGCACTCCACCACCTGACCTTCGTCAATCCACCCGAGTAAGATCTCTCCCATCCCATTTACAGGATTTTCATTGCTTTCATGCCTTAGCTACCTTGCATGAGCCTCACTCTTTTCGTGAGGCCTCCATTAACCCTCTTTGGCAGGCTGCGATGAAAGAGGAACTTGATGCTTTACACAAGAACAATACGTGGGATATGGTTGACTTGCCTCCTGGAAAGTCTGTGGTAGGGTGTAAGTGGGTTTACAAAATCAAGACTTGTTCCGATGGTACTGTTGATAGATACAAGGCTCGACTTGTGGCCATAGGTTTTACTCAGGAATACGGTGTGGATTATGAAGAGACTTTTGCTCCAGTAGCTCGTCTCACTTCTGTGCGTGCTTTACTGGCTGTTGCAGCCTTTCGACATTGGTCACTTTGTCAAATGGATGTCAAAAATGCCTTCCTTAATGGTGATTTAAGTGAAGAAGTCTATATGCAGCTACCTCCTCGATTATCTCATTCTACAAACAAGGTTTGTCGTCTCCGTCGAGCTCTATATGGACTTAAGCAGGCCCCTCGAGCATGGTTTGCTAAGTTTAGCACCACTATCTCTCGCCTTGGCTATTCCATCAGCCCTTATGATTCAGCATTGTTTATTCGCCGCACAGACCGTGGTACCATACTTCTTCTACTATATGTTGATGACATGATCATCACTGGAGATGATATCACTGGCATTCAGGAACTTAAACAGTTTCTCAGTCAGCACTTTGAGATGAAAGATCTTGGCCCTCTCAACTATTTTCTTGGTCTTGAGATCTCCTCTTCTTCTGATGGTTATTATTTGACACAGGCCAAGTATATCTCTGATCTGCTTTCTCGGGCCAATCTCACCGATAGTAAGATTGTCGACACACCGACTGAGCTCAATACTCGTCTCACTCCTCATAATGGTGAGCCTCTTCGCGATTTTACCTTATATCAGCATTTAGTCGGCAGTTTTGTCTACCTTACTGTCACTCGACCTGATATCTCGTATGCTGTCCATCAAGTGAGTCAATTTATGGCTGCTCCTCGCTCCACTCATTTCTCAGCTGTCCTCCGCATCCTTCGGTACTTGAAGGGGACATTATTTCATGGGCTCTATTTCTCCTCCCAGTCTCCTCTTCAGCTGCATGCTTATACTGATGCTGATTGGGCGGGTGATCCGACAGATCGTCGCTCTACTACTGGTTACTGCTTCCTACTTAGCACCTCACTTATCTCTTGGCGAAGTAAGAAACAAACTGTTGTTGCTCGATCTAGCACTGAGGCAGAATATCGTGCTCTAGTTGACACTACTGCGGAGCTTCTTTGGTTGCGATGGCTGTTGCAGGATATGGGTGTCTCTCTTTCTTCTGCTACTCCTGTATATTGTGACAACAAGAGTGCTATTCAGATTGTTCATAATGATGTTTTTCATGAACGGACCAAACATATTGAGATTGATTGTCATTTGGTACGTCATCATCTTCTTCAGGGCTCACTACGGCTTCATTCTGTCACGTCTCGTGATCAGCTTGCGGATATCTTTACAAAGTCACATCCTCCAGGGCGGTTTCGTGATCTTGTGTCCAAACTCAAGTTGGTCTCTAGAACTCCACCTTGAGCTTGAGGGGGGCTGTTAGAGTTTATGTAGTAGTGTCTTACTAGTATTTGTGTTCTATATGGTGTCTATATTATTAGCCTATGTATAGGCCCCTTATGTACATCATTCATTGTGATTCAATATATAACCTTATTCTCAACAGGATTACTTAGTATAATTGTGTTGATTTATATTCATAATTAATTTTAAATCAAACCAAACTTTTTTTTTTTCGATTTGTTAAACACTCCATAATGCATTAAAATATATATATATATATTTGAAGGGATGGGCCAAGAATAGCATTAAAATATATATATATATATATTTTTTAATTCTATTCTTGGCCCATCCCTTCAAATAAAATCCTAACTTTGCCACCGATAGTATATGATACAATTAGGATACAATTAGGAGAGCAACAGCTAACAGCTAGCCTTGAATAAGATGTTAGCTTGAATACCTTTTTCTTGAAAGAGTTTAAATTAGTGGCGGACCTAGGATCTTCACTAATGGGGGGGCATTTTTTATGAATAAAAATATAAAATTAATTAAATATAAAAAATAACAAGCTCTTCGAATTTTGTCTCTATTATAATCGTATATATTTTTTTTCTTAATTTGAACATCATCAATAATTAAATATCAAAACAATTATTAAGGATAAGCTTATAATTTATATATTTATATATATATATATATGAAAGTAAATATATAATTTATAAATATATATATTTTTGGGGTTGAGGGTCGACCCCCTTAATCCGCCCTTGTATAAATATATATATATATATGAAAGTAACATGAGAAATAGAACATGGGGATCATGAGTGCCAAGTGTGGTATGTCAACCCCCTTGGAAATGCAATTCGGCCACGTCCCATCCATCTGCAAGATGGCACCATACTCTTTCATCATTTATATAAATAAATAAATATATATATTTTTCCTCCGAGCGCCAGTCGAAGCTCCCTCTCCCCCTCTTTTTTTCTTTCTTCTGCAACTCACTCACTGATCTCTCTTCCTCACCCTCTCTCCCGCTCACTCGAGAGCTCTCTCTTCTTCCTCACTCTCTCTAGCCGTCTCTCTTCCCGCTCACTCTCTCTCAAGCTTACTCTTCTTTCTCAGCCCGTCCTCCGTAGCTTAGCCGTACCCCCACCAGCCATACGTCGAGGACTCCGGCATCTCATCTCCGGCCGTCATTTGTCCTCCTCATCTTTGTCCTCTACTGATTTAACTTTACAGGGGTAAGGGAATTTTTGGGGGGTTGAGGGTGGGCATATGCCCACCCTCGACCCCCCTTGGATCCGCCCTTGGTTTAAATACTTCGACAAAAAAATAAAAGAAAAGAAAATGTCTATGAAATTAGATGCCACTAGTTCGACTCCCCATCTCCCTCTTATGTGGACATGTCAAAAAATAAAAAATAAAAAAAGGTATTCAAGCTAACAATAATTTTGAGTTTTTATGTGTTGAGTTAGGTATTAATGTTCTTCTTTGCTAAATAAGCTTTAGCAAACAAATTTATAAATAATTCCAAAGGTTGATGATGATGCAGTTCCCAATATTTTTTTAAAACTATGGAAGAAGGTATGGTACACATGCGCAAGAGAAAAAAAATAAAAAAAATAAAAAAAAAGGTATAAAGTGCAACTTACAAAGCACAAAAAAGAGACCAAAAAATCTTTATAAAATTATAAAGTCTAGCTTTGTTCACATGTTCAACTCTTCCTGATAATTTTCTTAAAGTATGGAAGAAGACATGGTACATGCTAACATGCGTGCAAGAGAAGAAAAAAAAAATACAGCGTGCAACTTGCAAAGCACAAAAAAGAGGCCAAAAAATCAATTGTTATTTCTAATTTTCTAAGCCACACATTTTGTTTCCTAGAGCAACGTGTCAATTAAATTCAAAGAGGCTAAAGATCAATTGTCAAATTTTCTTACATCTTACAAAAATTACAAAACTTTGAGGCATTTTTCTTCTTTAAGACTTGTCAATTTTTCCTTTCATTTTCTAACTTCAATGAAAAATTGAGGTGCGTAATTAAATTTTTATATCTAGATTTAAATTGTTGATTTTTCTTTTTACTTTCCAACTTTAACGAAAAATTGAGGTATGTAATTAAATTTTTATATTTATATTTAAATTGTTTTTTTAAATTAATTGTTTTGATATTTGGGAAAAATGCATTTTACCCTCTAAAGTATCCATACATATGCAATTTTACCACAATGTTTAAAAAGTGAAATAAGGCCCCCCCAAAGTTTCAAACCTTAACACAAGCCCTCAATTAATGTTTACACTTTACCCCCTGAAGTAATTTATGTTTACACTTTACCCTCACAAAGTATCTAGATTTCAGGGGTAAAGTGTAAAATTAGGGGGTAGACTAAAGTGTAAAACATAAATTACTTCAGGGGGGATAAAATATAAACATTGGTCTTTTTTGCCAATATCAAATACTTTGTGGGGGTAAAGTGTCACTTTTTAAATATTTGACGTAAAATTACAAATGAGTGGATAGTTCAGAGGGTAAAATGTATTTTTCCCTTGATATTTATATTGCTATTCTTGAAAATTGTTTTTAAGCGAAACTTCACTTTAAATCCCTGAACTTCCACATGATTTGACTAACCCCCCTCGAATTTTAAAATATTTCAATTTGGACCCCTGAACTTTCAATTGCAATCATTTTGAACCCCTCTGTCAAAATTACCCTTCACTTTTAACATTTAAAATTTAACGGAGGGGTTCAAATCGATTGCAATTGAAAGTTCAGGGATCTAAATTGAAAGATTTTAAAATTTGAGGGGGATTTGTCAAATTACGTGAAACTTTAGGGGTTTAAAGTGAAGTTTCCCCTAAAATTTCTTTTAACTTTATTCTTGCTATTAAAAGTGTATACACATTTCACGTGCAAATGGACACATAACCTTTTTATAAATGAAGCTGAAAAAAGTTTTTTTAACCCAGGATACGCTTGGCATTGCTATCTCATAAGCAAAAAGTGCGATTTTAAACCAAATAGTAAAAAATGAATTGTTTGGAATTGTATTTTTAAAAAATTGCGATTTAAAAAAATAGAAAATTAGCTTTTTTAAATCGTAAGTAATGACACACAATTTTAAAAAATAAACTATAATTTTACCAAATGTTTAATTAGGTTTTTAAAAAAATATTTTTTTACATCGTATATCTTAATATTATTATTTGAAAATCATAAACCCAAACCCACCTGACTCAGAAGAAAAATTCGGTCGGCAAAGGGTCCACCAGGCATGTGAGGAAACAGTATTTCACGGAGTCGGTCGTCTCATATATATATATATATATGGTGATAACCAAATTCAACCTGGATTGCGTAAGCACGTGCGTCTGCATTTGTCACGTTTATATTTAATTCCATCTCTCATAAACTTCACGCTCTCTGTTGGATCACTTATATGTGTATAAAGATGACAAATTACTTTCTATAAAACCCCGTGGCCTTTGGGATTGAAGAAATTCACTTAATTACCTTTATATATAGAGTAGCGATATTTGCCCACCCGCGTGCTTGAATGGTAAGCACGTTGGCCAAATATCACTACCCTTATATATATAAATTGTTTTTCTTTTTCTTTTGGGACAATATAGCATATAATTAAATAACATGGCTTTTCAATCATTTCATCCATTTTTTTTTTTTTTTTTTTATATATGGACTAGTTGAAAACTACAAGGTAGTGATTACAGTCACAAAACGCCAATCATCGTTTCCTTAATTCTTAATATCCTTTATCTTCCACTAGGGACGGAGAACATGATCATTTCTACTTCATTAGAATTGGATAATATCCATTTAGTTATAATAAAAGGGTATTTTTGTCTTTTTACTTTTGACGAGACAAAAATACCCCTCCACTATAACTAAATGAATATTAGAAAGCCAAATAAATTAACCTAGAAAAAGTTTCAAACTGATGTGACAAGAGTTTTTAAATTAAAAAAAATGTAATTTTCTTTCCCTTTGTCTGTTACTCATGATCTGCCATATCAATTTATAACTTTTTTTATGTTCATTTGTTTGGTTCTCTAGCATTACCCAATAGATATTATCCAATTCAAATGGATTGAAGAAGATACTAATTCTAGGGATGGAGGCAAAGTTTACTAGGGGATAAGGGCCAATAAATTGGTTACTAGGGGCCATATTAAAATATATATATATATATATATACATATATAAATATAAATTATTATTTTTACCTTCAATTTGTATTTCCTTATGAGTTGAGGGGTGGGCCTACGTCCCTGTCTCCCACCTTTAATCAATGAAACAAAAGTCATCCATGAAAAAGAAAATTTCCTTTCGGCCTTTTCCTCCTTTGAATAGAAAATGGGAGCGGTTGGTGATGAGGACATGGCTAGTACGAGATCATGGAATGCGAATCCAATTCAAGTTTTCATTGGTCTAGTTATAAGGGTACGTGCTAAGAAATTTCAAAATGCATTAAGTGGGCTGTTTCAAGGGATTTGGGGTCAAGCAAGCACGTGGAGGCCCATTGATGGTGATGAACGAAATCTGCAGCCCTTAACAAGTGTGATTCAAGTCCAAGAAAGTCAAAATGGCAAATTGGGAGCTGATTTAGGATTGAAATGAATTGCTTCTTTCTTGTCGCACAATTTTAGGCTGAAATATTAAGGAATTAAAGTCAGATTTGACTTCCTTAAATTGAGGCTGAAATTACTTGCAAATTGGGAGCCGATTTAGGACTGAATTGATTCTTTTTTGCTATACAATTTTAGGCTGAAATATTAAGGAATTAAAGTCAGATTTGACTTCCTTAAATTGAGGTCGAAATTATCTTAGTTTAAGAATATTTTATTTTCAACTTTTCCTTTTTCGTTGCCTTAAGCACATTTTTAGGAATTATTGTTGCCATCTTTGGGATTTCTAAGGCTGATCTTCTGTGGCCTTAGTATTATAAATTGTACTTTTTCCATTCAATAAAGGGCAGTTGTTTGATTCATAAAAATTGAGAGTAATTTCTCTTTTGTTCTTTGAGAACTTATTTGAACTTATTAGATTTCTCTGTGGCGTTCATCCTTGACTTATCAATCGAGTATTCCATCCTTGATTGTGGCGTCCTCCTTTATACCAAGGTTCACATCTCTTTATAGGTGTTGGGTCGCGCTTTCCATCTGAACCTGAGAGTAGAACGGTCTTAGGCAACAATCTTGATACGGGGTTTGTTACAACTTGAAGGGGTTCATATCAGTTGGGCCACCCCATGATTTTTAATTGCATTTTTAGGGTTTACGTTTTTAATTGTTTTTATTTTTTTAAAAAGTTATTTTTATTTTTTAAGGTAATGTAGCATTTTTATGTGACGACATGGCAGTCTGTTAGTTTGGGTTGACTTGGTCTTTTCAAGTACCATATGTGAAACGATTTGAAACCTAAATGAAAAGAAAATTAGAAAGTGAAAATCGGGCTTGTTTGGGTGTTCGATTATTTTGTATTATTTTCTACTATTATTTACTGAATTCAAAATTATGAATATCTTTTAAAAAAAAAAAGTTCTTTAAAATTATGTTATGATGGTTTAGAAAAAGGGTTAAATACCTTATTCACCCATATGGTTTAATTTTTTTATTTTTTGACTCCTATGATTTACTTTTTATCATAGAAAATCCCTCTGGCTTTCCTAAAGATAGAGATGGTCCCTCCGTCAAAATTCAATCCAAAATTTTGTGGAATGCCACGTGTCCATATAATTAATTAAAAAATTCTAGTTAAATAAATTATATATATATTTGGGGGTAGCGGTAGCCACCCCTTTGGCCATTTGGGGGTGTGGCCATGAGGTGGTTCGACCACTTCTATCAAATTTTGAACGAAATTTTGATGGAGAGATCATTTCTGTCTTTAGGCAAATCAAAGGACATCATGTGATAAAAAGTAAATCTTAGGAATAAAAAAAATAAAGAAATTAGACCACATAGATGAATATAGTATTTAACACTTAGAAAATTGAAACAAAATTAGAAAAGATGTTTGGGAAAGAAAATTAAATTGAATATATTTGATAAAAAAACTAAAAAGAAGTAAATAAAAATCATATAAATTTAAAGCTGAATGCTGATGGTGTCTTTGCCACCCCTTGGGGGCAACCGATCCATCCCCTAGAGCCATCCCCCGAAACCAATGGGTGCCACCCCAATCTTTGTTGGGCCACCTGAAAAATCACCTTGGGGGTTGTCGGTCCACCATCCCAAGCACCCAAGGGTGGCTAAGCCGCCTTTGGGTTTTTTTTTTTTTTCATTTTGTTTTTTATTTCATTTTTAAAAATAATTTTTATGAGTTTGGTTATAAAAAAAAAAAGTTGAGTTGAATTGAAAAAATTAGAATAGGATTGACATAATAGGCAAGCATAAACTCAAAATATATAGTTAAAAATAAAAAAACAATTAAGTATTGAAAAGATAATTAACCCCTAAATTAAAACAAATTCTTCCAATTAAACTCAGCTACAGCCTACAAGAGAAACTCATACGGCAAACCAAAGGGTCCACCTCGCATATATATATATATATATATATACACTAGTAGAACTCGCATAATAACATAATAAGATATATAAATTTTTTTTTGTATTCAATTAATAAAAAGATTAAGATAATATTTATTAATCTTAATTTAAAAAGTTTCTTTATATTCATAATAATATTTCAACACACTAAATAAATTGAAAACTTTATTCATTTCATGCTACTCATATAATATTATAGCTTCCTGTGTGTATTTGACAATGCATCTTTGTCATCATTTAAGGGTTTATTTATTTATTTATTTATTTATTTTATTTTTTATTTTTTTTCAATTCAATACAAAAACTTTCATATTATTTTTTGTCTTTGCATGCGATCTCTCTCCTTCCATTTTCTTCCACTCACATTTATTTATTTATTATTTCACTTTCTCCTCAACTTGGCCGACACACCAATTTACAAAAAAAATTCTCTACCCCACTTGCCGATAACTAGGGGTGAAATAGCGGTTGCGATTAGCGGTTAGTGGCTAAAACCGCTAACCGCTAACCGCCTAGGCGGTTAGTAGAATCTACTAACCGCATCCGCTAACCGCTAGCGGTTAGGCGGTTAACCGCCCGGTTAGCGGTTAACCGGATGCGGTTAACCGCCTTTTCTACTAACCGCTTTTTATTGGATTTTTTTTTTTTGCCGGTTTTGGGCTTACTTTAAACATTTTTTTTTCTCTATCATGGTCATTTTAGCATTAAAAATTGTTGGTTTAAAGTGAGCATTATATGTTGGACCATTATACCAAAATTTGGTTGTTCACCTTCTACAACATATAACATACAAATAAAATTACAACAAAATTATCGTTTTTGGTTAGGAAGAAATGAATATATAGAAGTGCAAAACTACGTCGTTTTGCACTTCTATATTATATAAATAATAAAAATAAGGTGGGGGGAATCGAAATCGGGACTCCTGAGTAAAATAGGTGCATAATAACCACTAGGCTACAATAACTTATTGTTATTTATTATATGAAATATATATATAATATAAATATATATTATATTTTTAAAAAGGCGGTTAGCGGTTAACGGTTAGCGGTTAGGCGGTTTTTCAAAATCCACTAACCGCTAACCGCTAACCGCCTAGGCGGTTAGCGGTTTTTACTAACCGCTTTCAAAGCGGTTAGCGGTTAGTGCGGATAGCGGTTAGCGGTTAGTGCGGTTAGCGGTTAGCGGATGCGGTTAGGCGGTTTTAAATTTCACCCCTA
>CM017328.1:8828920-8847167 GCA_006937295.1 Carpinus fangiana | reverse complement strand
AAAAAAAAAAAAAAAAAAAAAAATGGAAGTATCATCAGTAGTTGTGATCTTCAGCAGCACTCTTATCCTTGCAATCTTAACGTTGGGGTGGAGGATTCTGAACTGGTTGTGGCTGAGGCCCAAATACCTGGAGAGGCGGCTGAGAGAGCAAGGCTTTTCCGGCAACTCCTACCGGCTCCTCTTCGGAGACATGAAGGACCTCTCCATCATGTCCAAGCAAGCAAAGTCTAAACCCATCAATTTCTCCGATGATATTTCGCCTCGTGTCGTCCCCATCGTCCATCACACTCTCAAGAATTATGGTAAGTCTTTTGCTATCTCAATCTTTACGTGTGACGTCACTTTCTATTTTTTATAATTAAATATTTGGTAACTATAGCATTTCTCTAGCTTTTAGTCTTAATTTTGCATTTTATTATGTCCACGTGTCTTACTCTCGGCGTAGTTTTGTCCTCCTAATGAAATCTAACCGTCAATCTTTGCAAGGAAGGTATTAAATTTATATGATTTTCTAAACAGAATAATAATCTATTCAAATTTAAAGATAATTTTGAGTGCCACGTCAAGGAAGGTATTTGAGAGTATGAAAGTGAAAGCCACGGAACCATCCCCTAGCCTTGAGGGGTTTCGGGTCCCGACAAAATTTAAAAAATATCACAAAATTTTAAGAATTTCATCTAAACTTTAGATATTTTTATAAAATTGACCTCCCAAAATTAATTTTTACCTCTAAAAATTTCTTTTTAATTTTTTTTTAAAATTAAAAAAAATAGTCCCCCTAAAATTATTTTCTAATTCCACCCCCCAAGTGGGAGTATGCAGCAAGTAGTTTATATCATTGCAACTTTTAGGGATAGTTACTTTTTCTCTCATCAACTACAACTCTTTGATTTTTTACCTCTAAAAATTTCTTTTTAAATTTTTTTATCACTTTGCCCTCATAAACCGAAATGCATTGTCACTTTGCCTCATGAACTACAACACATTATCACTTTAACCGTTTGAGTTAACTCTTTTGACTGACAGAATTGACCTTTAACTTATAGAATGAGAGTTTTAAACACAAAATGGTAGTTCATGAGATCATGTGTCACAGTTGGTAATTCATAAAACAAAGTGAAAATGTATTGTAGTTAATTATGGAAAAAGTAATTACTCCAACTTTTATTATCTCCCACACACACTTTCAAGTCTACACTCTCAAATTTATATGAGATATGAAAATTACTATTAAATCATAAATGGATCACTATTGAACCACATCGAGCGTAGCATTTCTCTTATTTCCCATGTTTCATAAAGATATTGGATCTTCTTTTGACCTTGAAACGTATGCAGGTAAGAATTTTTTTATATGGATTGGCCCAAAGCCGAGAGTGTATATTACGGATCCGGAACAAATAAAAGATGTTTTAACAAATATGGGTGAGTTTCGGAAGCTACGTATAAACCCACTTTCTAGGTTGTTTTTATTGGGAGTCGCGTCGTACGAGGGTGAGAAATGGGTTAAGCACAGAAAGATTATCAACCCTGCATTCCGGATTGAAAAGTTGAAGGTTATTTCTTTTACTTTCTGTTTTTGTTTAAATCCATTCACAATCATTACTTATGTCTAAAACTGGATTCTTGTTATCACGTTATGTTGAAAATGTTGTCCCTATTTGTTTAGGCATAAAATATTTTCTCAAAAATAATTTTTACCCTAGTGCCACACACTTTTGCGTCGGGTGGAGCCATTGCTTCCTATGTGGGGGTGGTTCTCTACCCAGGCAGAGGTGGACGGGGTATAGTCTGTCTCATGTCTATAGGGACAAAGGCAGAGTTTAGTATATGCAGGGGTCAATGGCCAATACATTGTGTTGCTAAGAGTTGATATAAAAAAATATATACATATAAGTTACCTTGTAAATTATTTTTTTTACCTTCAATTTTTTATTTTTTCCTAATGAGTTGGGAGGTGGCCATAGCCTATATCCGCGACCAACCCACAAAGGTGGAACTTTTTCCCCTTTGCCTCTATGCATATGTGGGGTGGATCTCCACCTTTACTATCCCTTCTGTGAGGTTGAGTGGGGTGGAGCTACGTACCCTTTATTGTCTTCCTCTAAGGAGGTGGAGGGTGGAGGGGTGGTAGTGAGGTGAATCTCTAACCCTTTTTTTTAATTTGTTTTTTTCCTTTAATTTTTTGGGTATAATGGCCGACGTGGCAAGCTGACACGGATTTGGATGCACACGTCACGTTTTCATTGGTATAATGGCCGACGTGGCAAGCTAAAAGCTCTGTTTCCTTTCTGATCTTTTAAAATCTTTTACCATGTGATTGCTGCAGGGTATGACAAATGCATTTTATTAGAGTTGCAATGATATGATTAGCCAATGGGAGAGGCTGATCGGTGAAGAGGGGTCTTGTGAGTTAGATATATGGCCTTATATTGAAAATCTATCAGGTGATGCGATTTCTAGAGCAGCATTTGGAAGTAGCTACACTGAAGGAAAAAGAATATTCCAACTCCAAAAAGAACAAGCTGAATTTGTTATGAAAGCTCTACAATCTGTCTACATTCCAGGATGGAGGTAATTAATGTTTAATTTTTTTTTTTAACTTCATCAAGAAATCAGTTCAAGTTTATATTGAATTATGGTTAAGTTAGGAAATTGGGTAAGACTGCAGAAAATGGAGTTGGGACAAGAAATGCAGCAAACTTTCAACAAATTTAAACTTCTGCTCCATCCACCTATCTCTGTTCTCTTTTATCACGACTTTAGGTGAACAATAGATCTTATAGTTTATTTGAAAATCAGTTTTTCGTATTATAATTTATTTTCCTAAACAGCTGATCAGCAAAGTTGTAGCGACCAGGGAAAGCGCTAGCCACATTTGCTGGGATTTATAAACTACACACTCTATGTGGACTTCTCATCTTCCCAATATGTGACCAAAGTTTTACAAATTCCTCCCTTAAACCCATGAAGTCTTCATTAGGGCCACGTCATGTGGTGAGGATAGTACCACATGGCATTAGTAAGTGGCTCTAATACCATTTGTAATACCACATGGCATTATCACTCCAAAATGATTACTCAATTTGGGACATAACACATATGAGTGTCTTTATGAACCACTCATTCTATATGAGCTATTCATTTTCTTAATACGGGAACCAAGTGTTACAAAAGTAATAAGGAATCACATTCTTATTTCCCTTTTTCATGCCTTCACAATTTTTAAGATTTTTATGTGTAGGTTTTTACCAACCGAAATGAACAAGAGAATGAAGGAAATTGACAGAGAAGTACGAACTTTGCTTACGGAAATCATTAACAATCGAGAGAGGGAAGGGAAGGCAGGAAATGCCGCGAATGATGATTTATTAGGTATACTTTTGGAATCCAATTCTAGAGAACTTCGAGAATCTGGAAATGAAAAGAATGCTGCAATGAGTCTTACAGATGTAATTGAGGAATGTAAGCTATTTTACTTTGCGGGGCAACAGACAACCTTAGTTATGCTCGTTTGGACAATGGTTTTGTTGAGCAAGTATCCAAATTGGCAAGTGCGTGCAAGAGAAGAGGTTTTACAAGTTTTTGGCAAGAACAAACCAAACTTTGATGGGTTACATCACCTTAAAGTTGTAAGTATATTTCCTTATGTTTGCCTAATTAAGATGGGTGTTTCAATATATATTTTCTTTATCTATCAAGTTGATTCAATCAGTTTCTCCACCTTCAAAATAGCGATTTAACATGTAATCGTAAGACTTGGATATCTCTTATATAGTTTCAGGCAAACACCACAAAAAACATAACACCATCACTATCATTGGCTCATATTCTTTCCTATTAAATGAGCCGAACCTTTGTTATGATACTATATTAAATCACACATTTCTCAAAAGTTTAAGCAAATAGAAATGGATGAATTTAATCATTTAATTTACATTCTAAGAGATTCCTACATTTAGGTTCATAGATGGATTAATAAATCTTTGGTTTAGAGATTCCTACAGTTAGGTTCATAGATGGAGTAATAAGTATTGGGTTTCTATCTATAGATACTCTTCAATGTTAATTAAACATGTTGATGAGAGAAAGGTTTCCATGGCACAGGTAACCATGATTCTGCATGAGGTTCTGAGGCTCTACCCGCCAGTAAACCAGCTGAATCGAGCCGTTGACAAGGACACAAAGCTAGGAAATTTGATAATACCAGCTGGAGCAATGATTGCTTTACCAATAATCCTTATCCAACGTGATTGTGAACTCTGGGGAGACAATGCAAATGAGTTTGACCCAGAGAGGTTTTCAGAAGGTGTTTCAAAGGCAACAAAGTGCCAACTATCATTTTTCCCATTTGGAGGGGGTCCTCGGTTATGCATTGGGCAGAACTTTGCTATGATGGAAGCCAAAATGGCTTTGTCATTGATATTGCAGCACTTCTCGTTTGAAATTTCCTCATCCTATACTCATGCTCCTTGCACAATTTTAACTCAATTTGGTGCTCACATTGTACTGCACAAACTCTAGTTTGTATCAGAATAAGCAACTCTTAATCTGTAAACCAAGTTTTATTACTCCTCAGTTTGGTGCTCATGTACTATTATAGCATAATCAAAACTAGTTATAAAGCGCAGGTGCTTTTTCATTGTATTATTAGTATCTTCACACAGAAGCTAAGAACAGGTCAAGTTATTCGATTGATATGCTACATATGATTTACCAAATTTGTAAGGATGATGTTTTTGAAGAGATAATATAATGCTGAGGGTTTTTTAGTGTTCTACATATCTATTTTAGATAAAAGTAAGAAATGGCTAAGCCAATATGAGTGTTCTTAGCATCTACTCAAAAAAATGAGGCCGTCAATAACGATATTTAGTGGAAGAAGAAAATTAGTTGCCGGTCTTATTACAACCTTACATCCTAATTTTCAGCACTCAAGTCCTCTTGTTTCTTATGGCTAACCTGATTTTGCTCTTAATTTTAACACAACTTTAAGGGTTAATTATCTTTCCCTTCACGAACTACCACTCATTTACAAGTCCCGTGAACTCTCATCTATCTCGCTCAACCGCATTAAACTACTATTTTGTTAAAAAAAAAAAAAAATCTCCCTATTTTGCCCCAGCTATGAAAGGACAGATTAATGGTAATAACCCGTTTTAACACGCTCTAACCTTAAAAATATATATATTTTTTCAAAATCACATTTATATGGGCATCTCCAAAATATATATATATATATTGTGTATTTGACTTGAGAACTGTTGATTACATTTTTTGTGTGCCAGATCAATGCCAGGTCAACAAACTTTGCAACGTCAATCAATGACATGTCATCCACCCCTTAAAACAAAGGGCACCTACAATGAATGAGCTCAAATGGTGTCTAGATAGGCTAGGATTCGCCCTCGTGGAATTGGGCAATTCATGTTGTAGAGATGGATCAAATTGCGTCTTGAAAATTAGACCTTCAATTATTCTTAGCATTGACTTGCGCCCTTCTCTATTGCTTTAACAATCAAAGTACATTACAAGATTATACAAATTTAGAAAAAGTCAATTACACATGCAAGTCGGCGATCCTCTCTTCTAATAGGGGCTTTGGTGTTTGGCTTTCAAGTTTCAAGACACTTTTTTTTTTTTTTTTTCAACTTATTTAGACGCCTTTTTGGTCCTCAATAGGTTTTAGTAATACTTGTTAAGCCCCCACAAAAAAAAAAAAAAAAAAACCCATTTTAGCCCATAAAAATAGGCTTGACTATAAAAATCTTACGACTAACCAAATGACATTTTAACCGGCTTCACCGAGTTAAATGACTTGATTGAAATAGTAAAAAATCTATTTATATTAGGTATTAATCGATTTAATCGACTTTTTCGATTTGTTGAGCAAAAATACTCTTATTGTCACCAATTTAACTGATACGTAGTCCTATTGCTGATATGGTGTTGACACTATGTGCATGATCGATTCAATATAGCACATGTAATAAATGAATTATTGTTAAATTTGATGCTAAATTAGTGGAGAATTTTATTTAAAATTTGGGAAAAACTAAAGTCCAAAGAGAATAACTTCAATAGAGTTTTACAACAAATTAAGTCTTTTGTACTGTTTAATAAGAAATTGACACCTTAGTTTATAACACCAAATTTTTTTTCCTATTCTCCTCATCAATCACAAAACTCCTTTTCCATTCAAGAGAAAATCCGAAATCATGGGAATTTGAAAAAAAAAAAAACACCAAGTTTTTGATGTGCTCGTTGTTATATATACATATATGAAAATAATGCAGTAATGAAAGTAATGCATTGCAGAATGTAAATTGCAGTAATGTAAAGAAAGCAGTAGAACCGTCCAATATAGTAGTATGCAAGTAATAATAAGAAAGTAACTGAAAATAAATTAGATAAACTGAAAATATTATTGAAGTGTTAGAAACACACTTACAAAAGTAGAAGAAGAAAAGGAACTAGGGAAATTAGAAACTAAGTGGGAAATTACAAAAGTTGGAAGTAAAGGAAGAAAAGTTGGTTAGAAGATTCACAGTAAGGAAATTTCTCCCTAAGGAAACTTCTGCCTTACAATGGTAGGGGAGAGCTCCTTTTATAAAGGCTCTTCAGAAACATTTAGAATAAAAAGTACATTTTCGCAGATGAACAGTGACAGTGAACAATAAAATCTCGAAATCTTGAATCTGTGCAGGACTAAATTGTCGGCAGTCAGGTCTTCAAAGTGGTCTGAAATCTTGAAAATCTTGGGCAAAATCTTGGGAAAAATCTTCAACACGAAAATTGGTTTTAAAAATCTTAAGGAAAATCTTCAACAGGAAAATCCTGAAATCTTGAAATCGGACAAATCTTCAGCAATGAAGCTGAACAAAATCTTGGGAAAATTTTTAGCAATTCTTTTCTTCATCTTCATCAGAATAATTATCTGAGAGTCAAAAAAGGTCTTAATCCATTCTTTCTTTTTGGAAATGTTTGTAGAGCTTGAAGAAGTACCACGAGGAGAAATATTAAGTGGAGCCGAAGCTTTAGAAGCTTGGGTCATTCCTTTAACACTATTGAGAATGGCATCAATTCTTGGGCTTTTGTCCCATAATTTGGCTTGAAGCCAATATCTTTCAATGTTGGCGTCCTTAATGACATAATGCCATCTCAAAAATTATAGAATCCTGCAATTCTTAGCAAAATGCAAAATAGGTGGGAAATTAGAATCAAAATATATATATGTAGTATAAAAGGAGAAGGGCTTGGCTGGCATTATAGTAAAATGAGAAGGGCAAGATAGAGAATTCGCAGCAACCCATCTCGCTATAAAATTTGAAAGATGAGGAACCCTAACACAAAGGGTGCCTTGAGAGAACCGGGCAGCCCCCGATGGCGTTCGTGTTCCGTTGCGGGCGTATAGAAAAATTTCAATTCCTTTCTTTCGTAAATTCATTGCAAGTCTCATTGCTGCAAGAAGAAAGGTGTTTGTACGTTTATTTTTGATTTTATATTGGATTTTCTCTGTGTGTTGTAGGCCGTTCCAATGGGTTCTCGCGTAAGAACAGAAATGATTCGTGCGAGGCCTCTATTTCACCCGGCCAATATGTGAATCTAATTTTGGGGCAGCCTCATAGGGTTTTTACATGTTTCACCCATCATGTTTTTAAATTCGAGGGAAACTGCCCCATATTCTTTCCTTTTTTATTTTTATTTTTTTCCTACTTGCCATTTGATTATTGCTGTGGTTTATATGCATTCAAGGTGTTTGATTTTTGGCCTGAAAGAAGCATGGATGTGCTAGTACACCAAAATTACTATGCGAGAGGCTAAGTTTTATAAGGGTTCGGTTGAATTTGCGATTTCAAAATCTCTTGAGATTTTATTTCAAAAGTAGATATTTAAAAAAAAAATGGCCACCATTAGATTCAAAGATTTATGTGGATTTACGTATAAATTAATGGTGATATGTTCTAAATACGAAGAATTTATTGATTTATGATTTTTTTTTTTTTTAAAAAAGTAATTTATAAATTCCAATTTCTCTTTAAAAAACAATTACAATGATGGAAGTGGAACTTATCATGGGCGAATAAAATCATTTGTAAAACATAGATTATTTAGGAGTGTGTTTTTTAAAAAGCGCGATTTAAAAATGAAAAAATTGTGTTTTTTAAATTATAAGTAAAGAGGTTCTTTTTTAAAAATGTTAAATCTCACAATTTTAAAATTTTTATTTTATTTTTTAATTATATTCTTGGCCACTGATAGCACGCATATGATACAATTAGGAGAGTTACAGCTAGCCTTGAATAAGATGTCATCTCTGCATCATGTGATTGAACTTTAGCTTGAATACCTTTTTATTGAAAGAGTTAAAATACTTCGACATAAAAAGAAAATGTCTATGAAATTAGATAATGAAGCTTGTTAAGAAAGATATTACACTTTCTTAGCCAAAAGCCTCTGGATATTTTATTAATGATCTTAAGATCTTTTTAAAGAAATTTTGATCATCAACTAGATATTTTTTTGTCCAAAATAGACGTTAAAGAATCTTATTCCGTTGGTGATGGATCAAAGTGGCATTAAATTAATGCTCAAATGGTCCATCGTGTGGGAGTGGATTTCATTCTTTGTCTTCATGTATGGGCTGCATTTGGCAAATGATTTTGCCTTTATTTTCCTTTTTTACAAACAAAAAAAAAACCAAAACAAAAAAAAAACCAAAACAACTTCTTTTCTAATTTATTACCAAATTTATTTTTATCTATAAAAAAAATTAAATTTTATTTCATTTTTATATCACATATATTAACCATTTTTTATTATTATTCAAATTAAAAATTCACAACAAAATCCTTTATCAAACACATAAAAATCCAAATTAACAAGTCAACAATAAACCCTACATATAACGTTTTAAATGTATTATCTAAAAACCATTTGGCAACAAACTTCACTCATCTTTCCATTTTTTTTTTTTTCACTTTTTTTTAAAGCACAAATTCAAATTTTATTTCACATTAATCAATTCTTATTACTATTTTAAACCAAAAAAAAAAAAAGACTCAAAATAAAATTATTTATGAAATGTATATACTCCCAATGAAGGATTTCATTTTACGAGGCAAATTTGAAACAAAAAATTCATCTTATCCATCCAATACGCACATGTCGCTGTGAAGCATGTTAAAGAACATGTGTATCTTTAGAGACCAGCTTGGAGTTTTGGAAAAAAATATTTGTCCATTATTAGCCCCTTTTTTCATACTTTTCTCGAGAGAGTTGTAAGTGAAGTTTTTCTAAGAATTATTTATCATACAATATTATTTTATTTTCATTATTTTATTATATTTTTTTTTACATGTCCACACAAGAGGGGAAAGGGGATTCGAACTAATGACCTCCGCTTTATTAAGCGTGATCCCAACCGATTGAACTATCTCTTAGGGACATTTTTCATTAGTTATTAGTTGGCCTCCCAAGAACAAAATCCTAACTCCACCACTCTCGTGACCCTAACAAGAGTGAGGGTAGCATTCCCCCTTATGTCATTTACTATATCTCTTGTCACACCCTTGTTAATTTTGTTCTGTTAAAGTGAAATTGAAAATAAATTACATGATGAACTTCTTTTAAATTTGTTTGCAACAAAGTGACTTGCGTGTAGAGTTGATGCTAAGTTGTTTGCTAGCGTGTAGAGTTGCTAATAGTTTTTGGAAGCATCCAATATGCTCTATGCAAGAAGTAACAACATTGAATCTCACTGCCGAAGGAAAAATAAGCCATACCTCAAAAAGAGAAATCTTATTCCAATAGTTTAGAGCTTTAATAAATAAACTCTAGTTGACGATTTGAATTCTCATTGACATGGAACTCCTGGTTGGTTGGTGATTGAGCTGAAACACTATTAATCGTTGATGTCGGACAAGACTACGTCAATTTGTGCATCATTCTCCCCTTGTTCGAAAAAACTTGCCTCAACTTTTGAATGCATCAAAGATTCTCTCTTTCTGCCTCTGGGTATTTTTAACATTTGTCAAAAAGTTTTGCTGGTCATAATATGATGAGGCTCTAATGATGTGTTGAAGTTTGTGGAGAAAACTAAATTACGAAAATAATAGCGGAAGCAATAAAGAGAAACAAACACAAGGAATTTATGGGTGGTTCGGTGTTAGACATTTACGTTTACCATTATGAATAACCCTAAGGACTACATTGTGCTTAGGGGTGTCAATGCGGGCAATTATTAACTGCCCGCCAACCGTTAACCGTTATAACCGCCAACCGCCTAACCGCTTAACCGCTATAACCGCCAACCGCTTAACCGCTATAACCGCCTAGAGCGGTTATAGGGTTTACTAACCATAACCGTTAACCGCTTTTTATATACTATATTTTTATAATTATAATAATATGTATACATATAACATAATCAATTGATCATTAATGATTAAATCACATTTTTTTTTTAAATATTTAAATCACAATTTGAGTATTAATATATTATCACTATAATTTATATGATTATATTACATAATCAATTAATCATAAAATCATTTGATTATATAATAACAAATTATACATACATATTCATAAGTTATAAGTTATAAATATGCAAGTTCATATTAATACAACAATGAAAAATTAAGTATCTAGAGACTTAGTTCCAATTTATGTTATTAACTTATAAGTTTATATATGTTATAAATTATAATTATATATTATACATATATGCAATTATGTATATTGAATAATATAAATGTAAAAGATCAATACTTAATAATATGATTCAATAACAATTCAAATACTTATTAAAGTTAATAATATTATTAATGTACAATGATAATGTGATTCGTATAATATCAAATTAATTAATTGACATTGGATTAAACAACGTGTTACTTATAACCACAATTGATGTATTAATGTATTATCATTATAATTTATATAATTATATAATAACAAATTATACATATATAATATTTATATATGATATGTTATGTAATAATATATATATTAACAACAAGTAACATAAACTACATAAGTAACATAATTATTAATTAGTTTGTAATTATATATTAACTAGCTTTGTAAGTACTTATATCATACATTTTTATTCTAATATTTTGTAATTTAGTTTATATTAAGTAATTATGCATATTGCATATATATTGTGTTGAATTTTTTTTATATGTTGTGTTTTTTATTTTTTATTTTTAAAGCTAACCGTTTATTATTTAATATTTAAGGATTTTTTTTAAGTACAAGTAAATATAAATTTAGGGTCAAATATTTTTGATTTTTCAATATGGGCTCTTTTTATAGTAATTGGGACAAAAAAGACACTAAAAATACAAAAAACAAATAAGTGTAAAAAATGCTATAGTATTAATAAAATTCCAAAAACGCCCAAAAAGCCAAAAAAAAAATAAGCCCAATTTTGGAAAAGCAGTTAGCGGGCAGTTACCTATTTCACTAATCGCTAACTGGCGGTTAACCGATAACCGCCTAGCGGTTAGCGGTTGCGATTAGTGAAATCTACTAACCGCTAAAGCGGTTACGGTTAGCGATTATTGCCACTAACCGCTAATCGTAACCACATCGACACCCTTATTTGTGCTCATTAACTTGTTTTTCTATAATACAAAGGTTCATATTTATAAGATAGTGAATAAATACAAGTATGATAATCAAGTCCTCTTGATTTGATTATAATAAAGCTCTTAAATAGGGAATAATTGATATCAACCTAATATGAAATATACAGAAAATATTATAATTTTTAATATATTCTAACAATTCCAAATATGTTTGACATAATGTAAGAAATGCTCTCCATTTGAGACTTATCTGCCCAAATGAATTTTGCATTATCCAACCATCGGTTTGGAAGGGCAGATGGATCGTCTCTCACATTACGTGCCTAAATTACTAGCTATTCAAGTAGATAATTTCCATGAATCCATATCCAAAAAGTCATATCCGCTATTCTAGAGATTTCGTAGAATGATGTGAGCTCCATATTGTGGTTGAAGAGTTATATTAAAGGAAGGAGCATGAGCATAAGATGGGGAAACCTCCAAGCAGAAGTGTTGTAGGATCATTGAGAGAGTAAGTTTAGCTTCCATCATAGCAAAGCTTTGTCCAATGCATATCCGAGGACCCCATCCGAAGGGGAAGAAAGAAACTTGGCCCTTTGTTGCCTTGGAAACTCCCTCAGAAAACCTCTCTGGTTTGAACTCCTGTGCATCATCACCCCAAAGTTCATGATCATGGTGGACAAGAATTATCGGCAAGGCGATTTGAACTCCGGCCGGTAAAGACAACTTTCCGAGCTTCGTTTCCTCGCGAACATTTCGAGAAAGAAAAATTGCTGGTGGATATAGTCTTAGAACTTCATTCAAAATCATGGTCACCTGCGACATCAATCGTGGTGATGCAATCTTTGTAAATTTTCTTGAACCATCCATAAAGCCTTTAAATAATTCATTACGAGAAATACTATTTAGTAGACTAAGACAAAAGAAAAACTTACTACTTTTAGGCGATTCAACCCATCAAAATATGGTTTGTTTTGACCAAAGACTTGCAAAACCTCTTCTCTTGCACGTTGTTGCCAACTCGGATGCCTAGTCAGCATAACCATCGTCCAAACCAGCAAAACCGAGCTTGTCTCTTGCCCTGCAAAATAAAAAAGTTTACACTCCTCGATTACATCTTTAAGATTCATACCCATATTCTTGTTGTTCCCATGTTCTTCAATCTCTTTCAAGTTGGATTCCATGAGTATGCCTAATAAGTCATCATTTTTGCCTTCTCCTTGTTTGATTTCCCTCTCTCTTTTATTGATAATCCCTTTAAGGGAAGCTTGTATTTCCTTGTCAATTTCTTTCATCCTCTTGTTCATCTTAGTTGGCAGAAACCTACTTGCAAAGCCATTCATGAAAATGTGAGGACAAGAATAGAGTGAATTAAGTGAAATAATATGCATTTAACTTCAATTTTTGGATGTTGGTATTTTTACCAACCAAAAACTTTGGTTTGAATTTAGTCATTGAGTTTCAAATTTCAATAATATGGTTATTAGGTTTTGCTAAATTTTAAATAGGTCTGTCTTTTACTTTTTTGTAAGAATTAAGGGTGTCATGCCACGTGTGTTTCAATTAACACGTCAATATCCATATTAGCATTTAAACTAACCTTGAGCTTCTCTAGATGGAAAGCTGGATTGATAATTTTTCTGTGTTTAGCCCATTTTTCAGCCTCATATTGTGCAAGTCCGGTTACTAGCAATTTGGTAAGTGGAGTTCCTTCTATCTTCCGAAAGTCAGAGTTGTTGGAGAAGACATCTTTCAATTGTTCAGGGTTCATAATGTTCACCCTAGGTGTTGGGCCAAACCACATAAATGAATTCTTACCTACATATAGATGTAATAAGTTTGAGAAGAAGAAGATTTAATGCTCTATTCAAATAATGGTTGATGACGTGCATATCACTTAAGTCTATAACTTTTCTTATGCATTTTGTAATTTACAAAAATTTCCTACAAATTGGGTGTAGCCGTGTAGGAACTCTCACAACCAGCCTCTAAAAATATAATACATGTCTCTTAGCATGTGAGAATCACGTATTTTTTTAATCGCGTTAATAATAAATGACACTTATCACTTTTAAAAATTGGTAGAAGTTCCGTGCACAGGTGGTGGACAAATTATTCATGACCTAGCTCATATTAAAGCATTTCTAGTGAACTAGCTAGCAATTATATTGAGTTAAAATTTGGCTAGAAAACTCCTTTTCTTTTTTTTCTTTTTTTTTTTTCTAGTTTAGCTAGCTCCTTCCAAAAGCACTTTACATCAAATTTTCTCTACTCTATTAATACATTCTTCTTTATCATATTATATTATAATGTAATTTAAATAATTAAATTATTTTCTAGCTATCAGCATAAAATTTTAGAATAAGTGATGATTTAGAGTAATGTTAAACGTCTTCTTTATGTCCCATCTTAACATGGTATTAGAACCAAAGATAATATATTCGAACCCTAACTTTACAATTCACTACATCTTAATTAATAAAATATTATACATTAGACCTCGCTTATTAGCGAGCCTTACTAGTTGAATAATGGACTGAAATTTGTCCATACATTGGAAATTAATCATGACAGTTAATAGGAGATGGATGTGGAGGTAGCTTTGACAACAACCTAGATGTTATACATGTATCATGTTTGGATATGTCTCTAGATGCCCTATTGCTTCTATGCAAATGTAACAGAACAACCCAATTAGCATGGTTGGAGAGACAAACAAGAAAAAGCTTTAAATGACAAATCAAATGAGACCAAAAGAAGAAAACCAACAGATCGAAATTGAGACCGAGAGAACAAGATTTTAGAGGGACGCAAAAATCAACATCAGCCCAATGACTTCAAAGTGCCAATTGCACCAACTTTCTTTGTCAACCAAACACTTCACAGAGAAACCAAAAAAAAAAAAAAACCATTTTCATTTCAGCAAAGGAATAGTTAACCCAAGTAGCTAGAAATAGGAATAGTAGATACCATAATTGTTGACATTTTGATGGAAGAAGGGGACGACACGTGGTGCAATGTCATTGGTGAAGTTGATTGGGGTAGACATGGCTTGACTGGTCATCTTGGAGATCTCCTTCAAATATCCAAACAAAAGCCTGTAGGAGTTGCCGGTGAGACCCTGCTCTCTCAGGCACCTCTCCAGCGTCTTAGGCCTCACCCACACCCAACTCAACACTCTCCATGCTGATTTTAGCACCACCACCACGGCGACAATGGAAAGCGCAACCCACGTTTCCATTGTCGATCAAGATTGATTAGAAGCAAGCACGTACCGCCTGGAAAAGAAGGAGAAGAAGGTGTTAGATAGGTCAGGGGTGATAGCCAAGTTAGTGGTACTCATGAGCCATTAATGTCTGAAGACCTGTACGGCCCCTGGCGGCTGGCAGGATCCCTACCTTATCTTAATTAAGCTGTCTGTCGCCACATGAAATAAGAAGAAGGTGAAGTAAATGTTGGACAACATAATTATAATTTATATCCTTTTTTGTTTTTAAAAGGAATTATAATTTATATCCAACTTTTAAGCCATTCATTTCATTTGATGTTATAAATTGACTATAAATAGTTGGTCATTCTTTTTTTTTTTTTTTTTTTTGGAAGTAAAAGTTCGTACTTCCTTTTAATTTATCACCTTAATGATAACTTATTTATCAAATTAATAATTATGACAAGTTATGTCATTAATTCGAATTTTTCTATCCCCTTTTATGTAGACATGTAAAAAAAAAAAAAGAATAATTGATCTTTCTTTTTTTTTTTTTTTAGAGGTAAAGTCCGTATTTTCTTTCAAATTATCACTTCAATGACAATTTATTTATCAAATTATTAATTACAACAAGTTATTCTCCAAATTACCAAAACAATAGTAATGTCCCCCCAATACTTGCAAAATAACAAAATTATCCTTATAAAATTTTTAATTAGACAAAAATACCCTTTAAAAGTTGAAAACAAAATTAAATTTTAGGATTTTTATTTTAGTAAGGATAATTTTGTTATTTTTTAAAAATTAGGGGTACATTATCATTGTTTTAACAACCAAAGAAAGAGGATTGAATGTCTTTTATAACAGATACGAGGATATGCATTCACAAGGAAAGGATTGATTCAGTCCCCCTTTCAATTAATAAAAAAAGAAAAGAAAAGAAGGATTGATTCAGTATATATGGAATATTTTGTAATTGCACAATCCCACGATATAATGGAGGATTGCTGTGTTGTATATATACTTAAAATAATTTTTTTTTTTATATGTCCACACAAGGAAAGAGGGGGAGAATATTCGAATTAGTGATCTCCGCTTCATAAGGCGTTGTGGTACATACCTACCCCTTAGGATTACTTAGTATAATTGCATTGATTTATTTTGATAATTAATTTTAAATCAAACCAAACTTTTTTTTTTCGATTTGTTAAACACTCCATAATGCATTAAAATATATTTTATTTTATTTATTTTTTAATTCTATTCTTGGCCCATCCCTTCAAATAAAATCCTAACTTTGCCACTAATAGTATATGATACAATTAGGAGAGTAACAGCTAGCCTTGAATAAGATGTCATCTCTGCATCCTGTGATTGAACTTTAGCTTGAATACCTTTTTTCTTGAAAGAGTTTAAATACTTCGACCAAAAAAAAAAAAAAAAAATGTCTATGAAATTAGATAATGAGCTTGGTAAGAAAGGTAGGACACTTGATCTTAGCCAAAAGCCTCAGTATGTTGCAAGGTATTATTAACATTTTCCCAAGAGATAGTTCAATCGGTTGGGACCACGCCTAATAAAACGAAAGTCATTAGTTTGAATCTTCCTCTCCCTCTAGTGTGAACATGTTAAAAAAAAAAAAAAAATTAACATTTGTCAAAAACTTTTGTTGGTTATAATATGATCAGGCTCTGATGATGTATTGAAGTTTGTAGGAAAAACTAAATTACAAAAATAACAACGAAAGTAATATAGAGAAACTAACATAAGGAATTTATGGGTGGTTCAGTGTTAGACACCTACGTTCACCACTTTGAATAACCCTAAGGACTACATTGTGCTTATTAACTTGTCTTTCTATATATTACAAAGGTCCATATTTAATTATAAGGTAGTGAATAAATACAAATATAGTAATCAAGTCCTCTTGATTTGATTACGATAAGTCCTTAAATAGAGAATATTATTTGATATCAACCTAATATGAAATATACGGAAAATATTATAATTTTTAATATATTCTAACAATTCCAAATATGTTTGACAACAACCTGGGATTGAAATCCACAAGAATTATATGTTTGAATTGCTATCAATCTAGGCAAGTAATGTAAGAAAGGCTCTCCATATGAAAAGAACCCATATTGGAAAGGAAAAACTCAATCCTTATTGAAAAAGAAAAACTAAAGCATAAATAATAAATATACTTTATTATTATTATTATTATTATTATTATTATCTTGCATCAAAGGACAGGTGGGTCGTCTTTGACATTACTTGCCTAAATTACTAGCTATTTAGGTAGATAATTTTCATGAATCCATATCCAACAAGTGATATCCACTATTCTAGAGATTTCGTAGAATGATGTGAGCTCCATATTGTGGTTGAAGAGTCATAACAAGGAAAGGAGAATGAGCATAAGATGGGGAAACCTTCAAGCAGAAGTGTTGTAGGATCATTGAGAGAGTAAGTTTAGCTTCCATCATAGCAAAGTTTTGTCCGATGCATATTTCTGAGGACCCCATCCGAAGGGGAAGAAAGAAACTTGGCCCTTTGTTGCCTTGGAAACTCCCTCAGAAAACCTCAATGGTTTGAACTCATGTGCATCATCACCCCAAAGTTCATGATCGTGGTGGACAAGAATTATCGGCAAGGCGATCTGAACTCTGGCCGGTAAAGACAACTTTCCAAGCTTTGTTTCCTCGTGAACATTTCGAATAAGGAAAGATGCTGATGGATATTGTTGGGTCATGAATCAACCCCACAGGACCATTCCGACCTGTACTAGGCCCAATGAAGGCCCATGTTCTCAAAGCCCAAGAGCATCTCAAGGCTCAAGAGCCCAAGAGCGTCTCGAGCCTCGAGAGCCCAGGCAGGCCTCGATCACCCGAGAACGCCTCGAACAGGCAAGAAGGCCTCAGGCCTCGATCATCCGAGAACCGCCTCGGGCCTCGATCACCATATACCATCAATACTTTAAGCTTAAGGCTTTCGAAGCCCGAAAAGCTAGGGATCAGGAGATTAAATTCAAAGATCCTATCTTATCCGTCCCATTCAAATGCCAAGTACCTAAAAGTGCGAGATCAGATATATTATCTACAAGCATTCAAAATTTAAGACGCCATAACAATCAAATCCTATCTCGATCCCATCAGATCTTGATACGGATAACTACTCAAATCCCTGATAACAAACTGTCTCGCAGAAAATCAGGGAAGAGTCAGTCATTGGTAAGGGAACAATCACTCCATGCCTATATAATGCAAGTCACCTCCACACATTCTGGTAACTCAACTCTAGCACACTTTAAGCTTCTGTTGTTTTCTCATTATCTCTAGAGCAAACACTGACTTAGGCATCGGAGTGTCCCCGCCGGCTCACCCCCGGTCTCTTCGATCCTATTCCTTTCTTTGTTGTGCAGGCAAAGTCAAACTTGGAT
>CM017328.1:8796212-8812735 GCA_006937295.1 Carpinus fangiana | reverse complement strand
TTTTTTTTTTTTTTTCCTTAAATACTGTTCTTACAAAACAAAACTGCTACACATAAGAGTTTTGTTATTTCTTTGACAGGAAATTAGTGCACGAAGACATTTGTTATAAAAAGCGTACTTGTATATAATGCCATTTGGCATCACCTAACGGTATGTTTAAATATAAATTAAATAATATTAATATTCCAAAACTTTCTAGCATCACGTTTTGTTCATTCCTATTTGGGATAAAAAAAAAAAAGAAGTATTGACATTTAGACAAAACAAAATAATTGTCCCTTTTTGGTATTCTTATTTTTCTTTTTTTTTTCTTCTACTCTCATCATAGCAGTTCGTTTAGAACAAGTTATCAAACTTTTTTTTGCAGGTCATTGGTCAAACTCAAACAATTGGTTGAGGAAATTGGATGATTAAATGAGCATTTATTAATGGTAGGTGGGCTCAATTAATAAGGAAGAAAAATGGGAGATTTTGGTATTCTAATGAGAGAGAAAATATAATATATTATGAGAAGGGGGGTGGCTGCAAAAGAAAACAAGATAAGGAAAAACCGAAAAATAATAAAAGGTGTGAATTGATAGGTGTCGGCAGATCAGCCCCAATTATTTAATGTCGTGTTGGGGGTTGGGCCTGATATGCATGCTTAATTCTTAACACTGTCCAGCAATTTTACTCGATCATTTAAACCCTACGCTACAAACAATAATTTATTAATACTATTATCTTATATTTTTCATAGAAGATCTTCGGATGGCACGTCTAAAGTGAGCCCAATTGTTCGGTGCTATCTTATATTTTATTGGGTTATCTTATATTTAAATTGAGATGTGATTGGGCAAGTTGATCTATTGGGCTACCTAAAAAGGTACTATCTTATATTTTCTATTTCATTTGATTAAGTAAGTCGATTTATTTATGTATTTTAATCTAATTTTATGCATGTTTCATTTCAGTTTTCGACCCTCAATTGTTCTCAAGATATCATCCCTGGTGCTTGGATCGACTTTTTAAAATATATTACATTAATAAGTGTAGTCTAAGTCTGTTGTATTTTATATTTTGTCATATTTTATGTAGAAATCCGTCTTTTCTTCATATCTATTATTTTATATGTACAAATTATGTTCTTTTTTTTCCCTTCTGTTCAATAAGTGATCCACTTCTTTCCATTTAAAATTTTAATAAATGGCAACAAAATTAATGTTTTACAACTCTGTGGTATATAAAAAAACAAAATTACAATTCTCATCCCTCAAAATCTTTTTGTTACCTTCCAATTCTCGTAGAACCTTTGTAACATGATTTGTTCCTCATTTTTATGATTCATCAAACCTATCTTACTTTTATTCTTTTGTAAATAAGATGCCATTATTACTGATATAGAAAGTCTTGTAAGACTTTCTTCAGAGTAAGAATTTATTATTCGCCTAAGAGCTACACAATATTAATAGTGTTGAAGAGCTACCAAATGAAGATGAATCAATTTTCACAACCCAATAATTCACAGCTTCATCTTCTCGTTTCACTATTTAAATTGTAAAGTAGTGTATTTTGAAACAAATTTTAAAGTACTCATGCAAAATGATAATATGGGTACTATATAAATTAATTATTTTTCATATTTTAACACCGAGAACCATGCACGTGCATTGCACGTGCCATCCCACTAGTATATATATATATATGTGTGTGCGCGCGCGCGATGTGAGCAATCGGTATTTAGCGGATAGGTCTCCCCAATTATGTAAATTGCAATTGTTGATCTACATGCGCCTCGTTGAATGATTGACACGTGCCCACCACATTGTTGACAACGAATTAGTCCTAGATTGCGTAAGCACGTGCGTCTGCATGTATCTAAGCACGTGACTATATGCCCATTTATATTTCTAATTTATATTTCTTATTATTATTTTTTTAATATATTCACACAAGAGAAGAAGAATGAGAGAATTTGAACTGGTGACTTCCACTTTATAAAACGTAATCTATATCCGATTGAGCTATTCTTTGAGGACTTCCATTTCCATTTAAATGTGTTTAGAGGACAAATTACTTTGTATAAAACCACCATGACCTTTGGGATTGGGGAAACTTATATTTACCTTAATGGATCTGACTTGTATGCAATAATTAAAATTAGGAAATTTATATTAGAAAGACATGGGTCAGCAATCCAAAATTTTTAAATCCTTAAATTTTTTTTTTTTTTTTTTTTGACAAATAATGGCTTGGATATGTCGAAACCACAATAAAATCCACGCCGTCCAATTTTGTTAACTGCCGTTAGTGTGGGTCAAAACGATGCACCCATTAAAATATTATTATTTTTTAAATTTAATTTTAAAAGCACCCATTGTTTTAAAAAAATACAAGCGTGGCCAAACCATTCCATAGGGGGTGGTTGGCCTCCCCTTAGGCCATGGGGGTGGTTCGGCCACCCCCAGACCGGGCTCTGCCTAAGGGGGTGGCTGAACCACCCCTGTTAAAAAAAAAATAAATAAATAAAAATATAGGGGTGGCTGAACCACCCCATAGGCCATGGGGATGGCCTATGGGGTGGTTCGGCCACCCTTGAATTTTTTTTTTTTTTTTAACAGGGGGTGGCCCCCCTATGGGATGGTTCGGCCACCCTTGATTTTTTTTTTTTTTTTTAAAAAAAGGGGGTCTTTTTAAAATTAAATTAAAAAATAATAATATTTTAATTGATCAAAACGGTGCGTTTTGACCCACACTAACGGCAATTAACAAAATTGGACAGCGTGAATTTTATTGTCATTTTGATGTATCTAAGCTGTTATTTGTTAAAAAAAAAAAAAAAAAAACTTAAGGATTTAAAAATTTTAGACTGCTGACCCATGCCTTTCTAATATAAATTCCCTTAAAATTACTGTTTATGTTGTTAAAAAATTGAAATGTGATGATTTAATTAAAATAATTAAAAATATTTCATTTTTATTTTATTTAAAGTTAATATATATATAGCTTTTTATTTTGGTCCTTATGGACCTGTTGAAAACGACAGGGTAGTGATTTACAATCACGAAACGACAATCAGCCTTTCTTTAATTATTTCTGTCGTATTCCTTAACAAATGAAACAAGTCATCGATAAGCACAAAAGTCCCCTCGTCTCCTTTCCTACTCTTTTCCCATATATCACTTGGAACTCTTCTTCTGCCTCTCCCACTATCCCCTCCCCTTCTGCAAAAAAAAAAAAAAAATGGAAGTATCATCAGTAGTTGTGATCTTCAGCAGCACTCTTCTCCTTGCAATCCTAACGTTGGGGTGGAGGATTCTGAACTGGGTGTGGCTGAGGCCCAAATACCTGGAGAGGCGGCTGAGAGAGCAAGGCTTTTCCGGCAACTCCTACCGGCTCTTCTTCGGAGACATGAAGGACGGCTCCATCATGTCCAAGCAAGCAAAGTCTAAACCCATCAATTTCTCCGATGATATTTCGCCTCGTGTCGTCCCCATCGTCCATCACACTCTCAAGAATTATGGTATGCCTTTTATTATCTCAATCTTGACGTGTGACGTCACTTTATAATTTTTATTTTTTAATTAAATATTTGATACGTATAGCATTTCTCAAGTTAAATAAGCTTTTGTTTCAAAAAAAATAAAAGAAGCTAAATCGGCTTTGAGTCTTACGCTCCGTTTGTTTTGCCGTAAAATAATTTACGAAAAATGTTTTACGTATTTTTTGATGTTTGGCGTAACGTAAAATAATAGTTAACAAAAAATAATTTTCCTTTGACAAAAAATTCTTCTTTAATTTTAGAAAATGGTTTACGATTTTCAAAATCGTAAAGCATTTTTCGACATTGAGCATACCACATCAAGACCTGCCCACGACCCCGCAAGAACTTGACTGGGAATTGCCTGGCACCTGCTTGGGACTTGATTGGGATCTGTCTGGGACTTGACCGGGACCTGCCTAGGACTTCATCGAGACCCGCAAGGGACTTGACCGGGACCTGACTGGGACCCACCCAAGACTTGACTGGGACTTGCTGGGGACCCCGTCGGGACCTACCCAAGACTTGACAGCGACCAGCCTGGGACCTCGATGGGACCCGCCCAAGACCTGATTAGGACTCGCTCGGGACCACGCCGAGACTTGACCGGGTCCCTCCCGAGACCTGCCCAGAACCCTGCTGGGACTTGATCGTGTCCCGCCTAAGACCTCACCAGGACTTGACCGGGTCCCACTTTGGACTTGCCCTAGACTTGACTAGGACCCGATCAGGTTAGGTCCTGGACAGGTCCAGGGTGGGTCCCAGTCAAGTCTAGGGCAAGTCCCGGGAGAGTCTTGGGCAGGTTCAGGGCGGACCAGGCGTGGTCCCGGACAGGTCCCTACGAGGTCCCAAGCGGGACCTGATCAGGTCCCAGCGGGGTCTCGGGCAATTCTCGGTGTGGTCCCGGTCAAGTCCCGAGCGGGTATTTTTATATTTTATTTTTTTAATTATTGTATATTAGTATTTTTATGCTGTGAATTATAAAAAAATATTTGTGATTTTCTATGCACGCGCCAAACAGTGAAAAATGTTTTCATCGTAAAATATTTTCTTGTAAAATGACTTCCCTAAAAATATTTTACGACGAAAAATATTTTACGCCGAAATATACGAAGCCTTAGTTTTCTGTTTTATTATGTCCACGTGTCTTATTCTTGGCATAGTTTTGTCCACCTAATGAAATCTAAATGTCAATCTTTTCAAATTTAATAATAATCTATTCAAATTTAAATATAATTTTGAGTGCCACGTCAAGAAACGTGTATTTGAGAGTATGAAAGTAAAAGCCACGGACCCACCCCCAGCCTTTAGGGGTTTCAGGTCCGGACAAAATTTAAAAAATATCACAAAATTTTAAGAATTTCATCTAAACTCTAGATATTTTTATAAAATTGACCTCCCAAAATTAATTTTTTCCTCTAAAAAATTCTTTTTTTTAAAAAAAAATAAAAAATTGTACCCCCGAAAGTTATTTTCTAATTTTTCCCCCAAGTGGGAGCATGTAGCAGTGCTCAGATATGATTAGATTATATCATTGTAACTTTTTGGTTAATTACATTTTCCCTCATCAAATACAATGCTTTAACACTTTTTCCCATGAACTACCATTTTGTGCCCCAAACCCACATTCCGTCAGTCAAAGACGTTAACTCAGACGATCTACCCATCACTTTACCCCCATGAATTATAATTCATTGTCACTTTACCTCCATGAACTACAATGCATTGTCACTTTGTCCCCATGAACTACAACGCATTATCGCTTTGACCGTCTAAGTTAACACCTTTGATTGACGGAAGGGCCTTTGACTGACAGAATGGGAGTTTTGGGCACAAAATAGTAGCTCATAGGGTCGGGTGTCACAATTGGTAGTTTATGAGGACAAAATGAAAATGTGTTGTAATTCACGGGAGAAAAAAAGTAATTACCCCAACTTTTATCATTTCCCAATAAACTTTACACACTTTCAAGTCTACACTTTCAAATTTATACTCTCAGACGTGACATGAAAATTACTATTAAATCATAAATGGATCACTATTAACCACATCGAGCGTATGTGTAGCATTTCTCTTATTTCCCATGTTTCATAAAGATATTGGATCTTCTTCTGACCTTGAAACGCATGCAGGTAAGAATTTTTTTATATGGATTGGCCCAAAGCCGAGAGTGTATATTATGGATCCGGAACAAATAAAAGATGTTTTCACAAATATCGGCGAGTTTCAGAAGCCACGTATAAACCCACTTTCTAAGTTGCTGTTATCGGGAGTCGTGTCGTACGAGGGTGAGAAATGGGTTAAACACAGAAAGATTATCAACCCTGCATTCCGAATTGAAAAGTTGAAGGTTATTTCTTTTACTTTCCGTTTTTTTTTAAATCCATTCACAATCATTACTTGTATCTAAAACTGGATTCTTGTTATCATGTTATGTTGAAAATGTTGTCCCTATTTGTTTTGACATAAAATATTTTCTCAAAAATAATTTTTACCCTAGTGCCACACACTTTTGCGTCGGGTGGAGCCATTGTCTCCTATGTGGGGGTGGTTCTCTACCCTGGCAGAGGTGGACTGGGTGTAGTCTGTCTCATGTGTATAGGGACAGACAGAGTTTAGTATGAGTAAGGGCCAATGGCTAATAAATAAGACCATTTTAATAAATAATTCCTAATTGTAATCCTTAATCTCTTGAAGGATACAAAATGACTACAAAATAGTGTTTTGATCATCTTCTAGTTCGGAAACAGATGACAATAAGTATAGGGTTCAAATCAAATTCTAACAACATTCAAACATCAAGAATGTCAATTAATGGAAATTCCATCAAACTCCTATGAGTTTAAACTCCCTTGAATTAATAGCACTCAAGAGTTAAATTTCCATTTCAACTAGTTTCAGGAAGCCATTATAAAGCATTTAGCTTTTCTGAATTGTTTATATCAATGGAAACACTTTAATGCTAAACGCTTTGTTTCCTTTCTGATCTTTTAAAATCTTTTACCATGTGATTGCTGCAGGGTATGACAAATGCATTTTATCAGAGTTGCAATGATATGATTAGCCAATGGGAGAGGCTGATCGGTGAAGAGGGGTCTTGTGAGTTAGATATATGGCCTTATATTGAAAATCTATCAGGTGATGCGATTTCTAGAACAGCATTTGGAAGTAGCTACACTGAAGGAAAAAGAATATTCCAACTCCAAAAAGAACAAGCTGAATTTTTTGTGAAAGCTGTACAATCTGTCTACATTCCAGGATGGAGGTAATTAATGTTTAATTTAATTTAATTTAATTATTTTATTTTTTAACTTCATCAAGAAATCAAGTCAAGTTTATATTGAATTATGGTTAAGTTAAGAAATTGTGTCAAGTCTGCAGAAAAAGGAGTTGGGACAAGAAATGCAGCAAACTTTCAACAAATTTTAACTTCTGCTAAATCCACCTATTTCAGTTCATTTTTCTCACGACTTTAGGTGAAGAATAGATCTTATAGTTTATTTGAAAACCATTTTTTCATATTATAATTTATTTTCCTAAACAACTTATCAGCAAAGTTGTAGTGACCAAGGAAAGCGCTAGCCACATTTGCTAGGATTTATAAATTACACACTCTATGTGGACTGCTTATCTTCCCATTATGGGACCAGAGTTTTACAAATTCCTCCCTTAAACCCATGAAGTCTTCGTTAGGGCCACATCATGCAGTGCAGATGGTACTACATTGCATTAGTAAGTGTCTCTGATACCATTTGTAACGACCTAGGGAAAGCGTTAGCCACATCTGCATTATCATTCCAAAATAATTACTCAATTTAGGACATAGCACCCAATAGTGTCTTTATAAACTACTCATTCTATATGAGCTACTCATCTTCTTAATACAGGACCGAAGTGTTACAAAAGTAATAAGGAATCACATTCTTATTTCCCTTTTTCATGCCTTAACAATTATTAAGATTTTTATGTGTAGGTTTCTACCAACCAAAATGAACAAGAGAATGAAGGAAATTGACAGAGAAGTACGAACTTTGCTTACGGAAATCATTAACAATCGAGAGAGGGAAAGGAAGGCAGGAAATGCCGCGAATGATGATTTATTAGGTATACTTTTGGAATCCAATTCTAGAGAACTTCGAGAATCTGGAAACGAAACGAATGCTGCAATGAGTCTTACAGATGTAATTGAGGAATGTAAGCTATTTTACTTTGCGGGGCAAGAGACAACCTCAGTTTTGCTCGTTTGGACAATGGTTTTGTTGAGCAAGTATCCAAATTGGCAAGTGCGTGCAAGAGAAGAGGTTTTGCAAGTTTTTGGCAAGAACAAACCAGACTTTGATGGGTTACATCACCTTAAAGTTGTAAGTATATTTCCTTATGTTTACCTAATTAAGATGGATGTTTCAATATATATTTTCTTTATCTATCAAGTTGATTCAATCAGTTTCTTCACCTTCAAAATAGTGATTTAACATGTAATCATAGACTTGGATATCTCTTATATAGTTTTCAGGAACATAACACTATCACTATTGTAGCTACATAATATTTGCTCTGATACCATATTAAATCACACGTTTCTCAAAATTTTAAGCTAATAGAAATGGATGAGTTTAATCATTTAATTTACATTCTGAGAGATTCCTACAGTTAGGTTCATAGATGGAGTAATAAATCTTGGGTTTCTATCTATAAGTACTCTTCAATGTTAATTAAACATGTTGATGAGAGAAAGGTTTCCATGGCACAGGTAACCATGATTCTGCATGAGGTTCTGAGGTTCTACCCACCAGTAACCCTGCTGAATCGAGCTGTTGACAAGGACACAAAGCTAGGAAATTTGATAATACCAGCTGGAGCAATGATTGGTTTACCAATAATCCTTATCCAACGTGATTGTGAGCTTTGGGGAGACAATGCAAATGAGTTTGACCCAGAGAGGTTTTCAGAAGGTGTTTCAAAGGCAACAAAGGGCCAACTATCATTTTTCCCATTTGGAGGGGGTCCTCGGTTATGCATTGGGCAGAACTTTGCTATGATGGAAGCCAAAATGGCTTTGTCATTGATATTGCAGCACTTCTCATTTGAAATTTCCTCATCTTATACTCATGCTCCTTTCACAATTATAACTCTTCAACCTCAATTTGGTGCTCACATTGTACTGCACAAACTCTAGCTCGTATCAGAATAAGCAACTCTTAATCTGTAAACCAAGTTTTATTACTCCTCAGTTTGGTGCTCATGTACTATTATAGCATAATCAAAACTAGTTATAAAGCGCAGGTGCTTTTTCATTGTATTATTAGTATCTTCACACGGAAGCTAAGAACAGGTCAAGTTATTCGATCGATATGCTACATTTGATTTACCAAATTTGTAAGGATGATGTTTTTGAAGAGATAATATAATGCTGAGGGCTTTTTAGTGTTTTACTTATCTATTTTAGATAAAAGTAAGAAATGGCTAAGCCAATATGAGTGTTCTTAGCATCTACTCAAAAAAATGAGGCCGTCAATAATGATATTTAGTGGAAGAAGAAAAGACTCTTTTTTCTGTAATGTGTCATCTCCAAGAGCTTTTAAATTGAATGGTTTAAACTTTTAATCAATATGAAGGAATGTGTAATAACATATAGCATATGCATGTATATTTGTGCTGTGTACATATTGATGAATTCAAGCTAAATTTGGGTTTGTAGTGAAAATTGTTTAAGGGCTAGTTTTATTGCAAGATTTATTTGCTTGATTTTCTGGATTTTGAACATTTGTGGTTTGTGTGGGTTTGTGAACTAAATGTTGAGTAGATTAGTTGCCGGTCTTATTACAACCTTAAACCCTAATTTCCAGCACTCAAGTCCTCTTGTTTCTTATAGCTGACCTAATTTTGCCCTTAATTTTAACACAACTTTAAGGGCTAATTACCTTTCCTCTCATGAACTACCACTCATTTGCAAGTTGTCCCGTGAACTCACATCTATCTCGCTCAACTGCATTAAACTACTATTTTGTTTAAAAAATAAAAATAAAAATAAAAAATCTCCCTATTTTGCTATGAAGGGGCAAATTAATAGTAATAACCCGTTTTAACACGCTTTAACCTTAAAAATATATATTTTTTTTTCAAAATCACATTTATATTCGCATCTCCAACTATACTAACTATTTTAGCTACCCAAAACACACTTTTTTTTTTTGCTATTTAAGTTTCGATCTTTTTAGTACAAACTCTAATAGATTATCAATTTCACTCTCTACTTTCTTTAAATATTATTTTCCAAAGGGAAAGAAAAATAAAAAAGAAAAGAAAACAGAGAGAGAAGAGAATAAAAAAAGCCTTCAAAGTGGTACAATGAACTTTCACATATGAAAGTTCATTATAGTACAAATTTTATTTTGAAGCATTTGATAGAGATAGACATAAATTATCTAGGTTGGACAAAACTTCATCAATCCCACTCTTTTTTTGACATGTCTGCACAAAAGGGAGAAGAAGGATTCGAATTAGTGACTTTCGTTTCATTAGGCGTGATCCTAACCAATTGAACTACCTCTTGAGGACCCTCAATTCCACTCTAATAAAATGCAATGTGTCCCCGTAAACCCGTGAAGGGCACATGTTTTTTTAAGTAACACTAACCGACACCCACCGTTAACTATTTACGTCTAAAATCATCTCCGGCATCTCTCTTTCTCTCTCCCTCAGGCATTTAACTTTTCTCTCTCAACTAAGAAAAAAAGTGTATTGTCCAAAAGAAAAATCTATCTCTAGGCGTTCAACTTCTCATGAATGACGGCGTACATATGCATCATATGCCTAAAATCAGTTTATTTGTTTGATTTCAGTTTATATCACATCGTTTCATGAGTTTTAATTTTGACTATTATTTTTTGAGGTTAGTTTGAATTTTTTATTTTGTTTAAACTTTCCATTATTCAGGGATAGTCTTGCTCAACCCATTAGAGTATCGGTAAAATTCAAAGCAACTAATATTAATAGGAATAAAAATACTTTCCATCCTATTAAAGTATCGGTGAAATTCAAAGCAGCTAATATTAATAGGAATGAGAAAACTTTCCATTTTTCAGAAGAAAAAAAAAATGGATAGTCTTGCACAACAGTCAACCCTAGTGAGATTCAAGGCAACTAATATTAATAGGATTGAGAATTTTCACTCTATCACTAAAAAACTTAAAAAGTACTTTTACTACTTAAAAAGCTTTTTCAAGCAAAAAAAAAAAAGGTTAATTTGGCTAACAAATTAAAAATCCCAAATTGTGTGGGAATCTTGTAAATGAGGCTTTCCTTTAAGAGTTCTTTCAAACATTTTCTATAGATCAAAGCTCTATTGAGTCTACTTCTCAGTATAGTTCCGATCAGGCTTTAAGGGCATGTTTGAGTGTAAGTTTCAGAGATTTAAAATTGCATTTAACACTAAAAAAATCCGTTTAAAGAAAAAAGTATATGTTTGATAAAAAAAAAAAAATTGAAAATGCTTTTAAGGGTTTAAAATGCATAAAAATAGTCAAAATGCACTTTAGGCAAAAGCTTAAAAATAAAAACTTCTACCAAAAAATATTTTTTTAACTTTAAAATTCTATTTATCAAACGTAATTCCAAACATGCTCTACTCTAAGTATCCACAACATAAGTGCACATCTAAAAGCTAAGAAACTTCAGGTAACTATAATGCATTATAGCAAAAACAACAGGAGTTTACTAGGAGGTACTCTTGTCTCCGCAAATGAGAGAGCTAAAGGAAAACCCGTACAATTGAACTCGTTAACAAGCATTCCACTACCAAAACAGAAATTAAAGTTCAAAGCATCAGCCGATGTCTCACATCTAAAGCTCATCAAAAACATGCAAATCCTAGCAAGAAACCAGGGAAAGTAACCATCATACGAGTTTACATAAATAGGTTTGGCCTTGACGCCTTATATGTGGTCTTGAGCTTCCTGGTGGGTGGCCGAATTTTCTTGAACACCAGAGGGAACTTGATTTTGGAGTTATGGAATTGCTTGGTGCTCTCCCTCTTGCAAAGCTTAGCTGGTATGGTGGCTGTTTTGATGATCTGAATGCAGGGGAACCTCACTCTGTGACGAGAAGCCATCTCAGTGTACATTTGCTCCACAGCACCATTTAGTGTGGTGTCTCGATACTCCTTGTACATGTTGTGATACCCAGTTCGGCTTTGATAGCGCAGCCAGATACCAAAATTCTTGATCTTCGTAGGATTCTTTTCAAAGATCTGCAGCATAAATGGGGAAAGAAAAATCATCTCACAGAGATCATTAAAACCAATAAGACAACTAGAGATATAAAGAAGATAGGGGAAGGAAATGTATAAATCGCATTCGCAGCCTGCCAGAGGAGCTGCAAATACCATTCCCAAATTCTTTAGACCACCATAGTTAGTGTAACTGAAAACTGATCTAGAGTTCAACCCAACTCAACTATGTCTTAATCCCATTTAAATCGATCTAGACAAATTTAAGGGCAAAATAATAGACTTCAAGAAGCTAAAATCAGCAGTTTTTCAACCCATGAGGATGATATTGTGTGAAACTGGCGGAAAGTCTCTTTCTGCCAGTAATTTAAGTGAAAATGGATTCAAGTTCAAGTTTAGCCTATGGGGAGAGTAGAGCTTCAAGGTTAATCACGCTAGTACGACCTTCTAATCATTTCTAAATGTATCACGCATGTTTTAGATGGCCCAGCACAACCTTAGGTACACCTTCAAATCGCTTGTGTTAAAATATAGACATCAAAACGAATGTTCAAATGACAGTACAAACTCAAGTCAAAACTTGATGCTCTACACTGTGTCCTTTAAAAGCTTTAGAACAGGAAACTGCACAGGAGATGCCATAAAAGATTACACCCGAAGCTACACAAAAGCCAAAAAATTCAAAACACCAAAAAAAAATATATACCTCCTAAGTTAGAGAAATAAATGACAAGTATTTTTTTTTACTTAGATTGACTAAATACTCTTTAATTGATAGCAAAATAATATTGAACCAATAGTGCTTGGCATTCATCATGATTTGAACTGTGGAAAATGATTACAATCATCCCCTCTCACATTTTGCTCCAAATATATTGCACAATCTCCCCAGCCCCTTTTATGACAACGATAGACTATAACAGAATTATAAGTAAAACGTAAGCTACCCACAAACTCATAAATTTGTCAACATATTCGTTGTGGATTTTAAGATGTATGTTTGAATTTCTACAAGCAAAAGAGAAAATATAAGCTGCAATGTCACTCTCCATCTCTTCTCTCATATTTTGGTCCAAATATATTGCACACTCTCCAGTGCCCCTTTTCTGGCATAGATATAGTATAGCAGAACAATAAGTGAAAAAGAAGCTGCCCACAAAATATTTATGGTGTATTCCAGCAAGGAAAAGGGGATAGTATTAGTTAGAATTCCAACAGAAGCTGCCCCTTCCTCCCAGAAGTTTTCCTCAGCAAGGGTAATGTAACTTAACAAAGCAAGACATATAAAGAAGAAAAATCAAACAATCAAGCATCCATACTCATTAATAGCTAGTATCTGCCCATTGCTCTTTTTAACTTTCTTGAGTTTCCTCAAGAAATACCTTCCAAAAAAAAAAACATAAAATTCCCTTAGTCAAAGTTCCTATTAGATAAAAAGATTTACCTACAAAAAGCAGTGACATGCATGATAAAATACAATAACCATCAGCAAATAAACCAACCTTCCGCTTCCAAAAATGTTGAGAGCAACAGAACATCATTAAAAAAAATCAAAATATTATGTATCATGTCCTTAAGGTTCTCAATGAAAGAAAAGAAAAAGAAATACTTAAGTGAAGGCCTATGGTAGGAGTTAAGATTCAACAAATTGATGGTTCTCTTTAGACTCCCAGTAACAAAATCATAAAGTCTTTTATGTTCCATTTTCTTTTAATTGCTTATATTTCAGTTGAGCACAAGTTTTTGTTTCCTCGCATCCCAAAAAAGTTTTTGATTCACATGAGGTACCACCGCCCAAGTCAGAGGATATACCACATCCCGAGGATCCTGCTTTGCCAGTGCTGAAGGAGAACAAGGTTTGGACGATAGGTATGTTTGGACGTATATATTTATGCATGTTTATCTCTAACTTAAATACTATTTATTTTCATTAATTATTAATAGTCGCTTTATGTTAATATTACCAAATGCATGCATATGCAAATGATAAAATTGAAGTGCTAGATGTCAGTGACTCCTACAAGTTATATAATATTCCAGATGGAAAATGGGTAATAGCGGAGTTCACAGGTATGGCGCAACCCATAAGTAGAAGCGGGGTAAAGGGAGACGTATGATAGGCAAAATGGTCCGGAGTAGTTTGTTCGTTCGAATATTGGACGACTGGAGGCAGGTATCAGTGGAAAGGAAAGAGATCTTTTATGATGCATTGATGGTAAGTGTAATGTAGATGTTATATGTTTATTATAAATATATTATATATATGTATATATAATTTATTTTGTTAAAATTATATCTGAAGCTAATTTAAATTACGGAGATGAGGTTATTAATTTGTTAATTGTTAACTAATGCAGAAGTACTTCCACATCCTGCTCAGCTTGAATATAATTAAAATAAAAAAAGGACTTGTTTCGAGACATGGGTGAGAAGCTAAAGTATTGGAGACATGAATTGAAACTCCCACTCAAAATTCGAGCTGATGACACTCCTGACACAGCGAAGGCGAGAGCGGGAGCAATCCTCCAGAAGTACGACCCAGCAGACGTGGACATCTTATTGAAGAAGTGGTGTGATAAGAAAAACCAGGTAGGTCATAATTTTACTTGTAGTTGTGCAGTATAATTAGTAATTGTAGTTCTTAATTTATTTTTACATATGAATAATGTAAATTATGTGCGCAGGAACATGCCGAGCACATGAAGCAAATCCGAGGATTGTACAACACATCACATTGCGCCGGCACGAAGAGCTACGCCCAAGTTTCACACGAGAAGGTCTATTTCTCAAATCCCATACACATATAACTGAAATACAATAAATTTACGGTAATATGTTTATTGTTGTCGATATTTGCAGGCCATTAAAACAGGCAAAACCCCTACACAAGCACAAAATTACATCGCGACCCATACTAAAAAAGGCGAGGGGTACCCAAATACATTGGTAGAGGAGAGAGTGGTATGCTTCTAATAACCCCTTACCTTGACACACATTTGCATAAATTTTTTATATTTATGTTCAATACTTAGAAATAAAAATAACCGTGTGTATGCAACGTACAGGCAACAATGGAGTAGCTAGCGGAGTCTGACCCAGCTGAGTCGGTAGAAGGGCCGCCAAGGACGCTACGATGGACACCCGATGACGTATACACCCAGGCTCACGACAATAAGCCAGAGTATGCCGGTCGTGTGCGTGGTGTGAGTAAGAATATTGATGAGTACCTAAAAGTGCTTATTTGAACCCCTTAATTTACATTCGTTAGGCTCTTAGTTTTGTTAATTTCTAATGTTTTGGTTAGTTTTGGTGTTTTAGTGTTTTGCAGGTTGTTAAGTTGCATTTGGGGCTAATGCCATCAACTCTGGGGCTTAAGATAGTTCGGGGAGCTTTGACAGCAAATTTGAGTCGAGCGATAATTCGTACCCGATGAGTCTCACCAAAACGACCATATCTGGAGTTTTAGACCTCCGATTGGGGTGATCTTGGTGTCTTTGGAAAGCTAACTCAAAGATCTACAATTTTGTATTTCACATGTGAGGGCTAATTCTGAAGGTAGTGCATTCGAACGCACGTTTAACATTCGAACGCACTTATGCCCATCAAATGCCAAAATTCATGCACGAGTGCGTTCGAACGCACTTAGTGCAATCGAACGCACCTTATCTGACATGGCAGCGTAGAAACCCTAAATTTAGCCTATAAATATCCCCCTTTCTCTTGTAAACGAATTTTACGTTTGGAAAATGCTTGGAGGCGCCCCTTGTGGCCCAAAACCTCCCCGTTCTTCATTGTAAACACTCCTAAACGTCATTTTAATTTAATACTTTTGTTTATTTTGCTTTAGTCTCTTATTCTTCACCATGTGTTTATCTACATGTTTTTATGCTTAGTTTAATACTCTGTTCGTCATTTAATTTTATGTTTATTCGTTTCAATACATTTTAGTGACAAAAGTGTGTTGATTGTTGTTTGCAATTCGTTTAAACGTCGACTTTCGCTGCAACCGGAGATACATCGGATGATTCGTCTTCGGACCAATATCCATTGTGACCTCTAAACAGTGTTTGCATTGGTTAGTTCGACAAGAATTTGTAGCAACAATAGGATATGCATATGTACTTTATCGATAGACGAATGTATGGACTAGTTAATAGCAAATAGAATACGCCTAGTAGCGTAATTTTTGTTGAAGTATGAATTAGGTATGTTTATATGTTGATTTAATTGTGGTGAGGTAGATTAGGGACCTTAGCATTTTTATTTCTTTATTTTTTATTGCATTTTAATTTACTTTTATTTTCCGCACACCATGTGTTTGATATTGAGACTAGGTTAAGATATGATTAGTTTAGGCATTTTAAAGTTAATTTTTAACGAAACACGATTCTCTGTGGGTTCGACCTCGCACTTGCACAACACTTTATTACAAACGACTCGTGCAATTGGCGAATACAATTAAATTTGTACATCAAATTTTGGCGCCGTTGCCGGGGAATCGGTGTTTTGTTTGAATTAATTTTGCTTGCTTAGATTAATTTTATTTTTCTTTTTATTGTGCATTTATTTTATTTATTTAGTGCTTTTGTATAGATAAAATCCAAAAAAAAATTAGATTAGCATTTTTGTTTCCTGTTTTTAGTTTCGGTCAAGTCCCTAGAATTTCAGGCGCCGTCAGTGCGGTCGAACGCAGTTCGTTGCGATCGAACGCACTTGGGCCTATTCCAGGTCGGCCGCGTACCTGCGCTCGCCTTATGCGCTGCTGCGTGCGAGCGC